>JAREIS010000139.1:2547500-3288751 GCA_030060385.1 Muscicapa striata striata | reverse complement strand
CTGCAATGCCAAGTCACAGGTAAGATCCTTACTGTGGCAGTGTGCAGTCCTAAAATAGCTTTTCCTCTGTGTGACCTGTACATTAAAGATGTATGAAACCCCAAGCCAGTGTGTTCAGCCTCTGTACTTAACACATACAGAACGGAAATGTCAGCTTTATCTTCTGTATGATCACAATGTTTTCGTTTTGAGCCCTTATATTCTTCAGGGGAAGAGATCTGTAATTTCCTGCACATCTTTGAAGTGTTCCTGTCTCCCACCTCTCCCACCTGCATGCCCTGTCCCACCTGCTGTCCCTGCTCTGCAGTTCCAGTGTCTAGGAGAGACAAAGCAGTGCTGTCTCTGCTCCAAGGACTTTTGGTGAAGATGGCTGAAGGGGATGGTTCAATGCTCCCAATAGCCAGCAAAGGCAAAGGGCAAAGGGCCCCATGTTTGCTTTAGCATTTTATTTTTCCTTGGAAGGCACCTTTCGCCCACACCCACCCAAGCACAGAGAGGAATACCTAAGGGAAATGATCATAGAATCATAACTATTTAGGTTGGAAAAGGCATTTAAGATCATTGAGTCCAACTGTAATCTTAACACTGCTAAATAGATTTGAACCTTTCTTCCCAGAACACACATGCTGCAGGATGCTCTCACAGAGTGACACTGAAATAAAGCATGAACAGCACTGAATTCCCACCTACTCTACTGCATACCTACTGTGATCCAGACCCAACACAGCTTCCATCCCACAGCTGTCTCCAATCTTCCCCACAACACAAGACATGGGAAAGAACAGCACTACTGAACAACAGACAACATTAGAAGTATGTGTTATATCTCCTTAAATACTGCTGCTCCTCACTAGAGCTTGAGGCCATTACTGAAATTCAGGCAAGTCACATCAGCTTTTTGTTCATTTTAGAACAAACAGCATCTCACTGGGCATCAGTCCACAGACGTGCTGCTAGAGATCCTCATGTGGAATGATCTGTTGTCTTTCTCAAATCTGTTGGATGTCCACCTTCACTCACCATCTCTCTACAGGCAGAGGGATAAATTTCTGGGAGCCAAGACAATCTGCAACTATTGCATGTGTGGCAGTGGATGGCTTTCCTTGACTGTGGTGGGCAGTGTGACATTTGAGTGAAGTTCTGCTTGTGAGTCAAGCCATGACAGATGAGCTCTGCTGGGCCTTAACCCTTAAAATACCTGAAGCTAAGAATTAAAACCAGAATCAAACTCTTCTGTTACAGGCAGTGTTACTGGAAGTTGTTGTAATAAATCAGCTGAGACTCCATTTTCTTCATGCAGAAAGAGCCCATTCTTTATTCACACAACCCATTTTATATAGTTTTTACAGACCTCGTGTACAACTTTAATTGGTTAATAGCTTTCTTGCCAATTACTCTATTGATTAGTAAAAGGTATTTTACTTGTCCATCAAATCTCTCTATTCTTAAATTTTTTACATATTTTTCAATGATTCTCATGGGACAAATCCATTGTTTTCTCAGGTGCAGTTGTTCTTCACCCAGGAATAGTGTGTTCTGTTAATGAACTCTCATTCCCAAGACTGTTTTCACATGGGAACTTGCAAACCACTTAGCTGCCCTTAGAAGAAGTGGCAAGCCAGCTATTAATTTAGCAGAGCAAGGCCTGATTTTATGAGGCCTTTCTTTTATAATTCTACCAGTCTACAACATCAGTTGCTGGCAGTGTTGAAGCTTGATCTCCACTGCCCTTACACAAGTTTAAAATGGCATTCACCACTCTGTTGTTGCTAAAGTATACAACCAGGAACAATTCAATGTGGAAAAAGATGTGTCCACCAAATGGGAATTTGGCAGTTCCGTGCCTCTCCTCTTTCATCTCCTGAATAGAGATGACAGGATTATCAGAGCACAAGGACAGCGACATGAAGGGACGCGGCTCCCTCTGCTGGGCATCCCTGCAGAATTGAGGCACATCCCTGCAGAGATGTGTGCGATCAGCGGTGCTGTTTCACCTCTTCATTCATCATTTCTTCCTTATTTTAAGGAAGAAAACGCTTCCACAGCAAGATAAGAACCTGGAGACTGCTGTTGCTTCCAAGGTTTCACGATGGATGAGCTCTTTTTTGGGATGCATGCCATTTGGCCAATATTGTTGCAGCCAATTTGCTTTGGAAAACTACAAAAACGTCAACTGTTGCTCCACCCAAAGATAGGGAGGGAGAGGATCTAGCCACACCATCCCCAGCTCCATACAGAAATATTTCGAATACATCACTTGAGTTTGTTGGCATTACTAGAGTTAAGCTTACTTCTCTAAATTATCTAGTTACCCAGCCACATCCAGAACAGCCAGAAAATGCCAGAAGAAAAGCCAAAGGGGCTTTTTCAAAATGACATGTATATCCCAGACAGCTTCCTTATATAATCAATTGTACAACAGGTGATGATGCAGTAGGCTTACATGGAAAGGTTTTGGTAGGAAGGGGGCTGCAGGGCTGCCTTATGTAAGAAGGTAGCAGAATCTGCCCCCGTGGTGTTAGCAGCCAGTTCCAGCAGAGTCCAGGACGGCCCTGCCGCTGGCTGAAGCTGAGCCCATTGGTGATATTGGTAGTGCCTCTGTGATTCAGAAACACTGTGCAACAGCAGCTGTGAGAGAGTGAGAATATGTGAGGGAAATGCCCTGCAGATGCACAGTTGGTGAAGATGGAGGGGAAGGAGGAGCTCCAGACAGTGGAACAGAGATTCCCATGTAGCCTCTGATGATGCATGTTGTCCCTGTGCTGCTGCACAGTGGAGCAAGATGTGAGGTAGGGAACGAAGTACCAGGAGGGAAGGGGATGAGCTGATCTTCTTCGCCATAAGTCAGCAGGTAAAACTAGTTAATGAAATAAAAGGCACTCACTCACCCAGGGAGGGAACTGCTCAACAAGAGAGGAGCTTGCCAAAGGGTAGTCCGTAACAAAGTGCTTTTGCAAATCTGTCTTTCTTCCAGGGTTGCCACGAGGCAAAGCGAGCACAGAAGAGGAAGTAGTTTGTGCATCATGGCTACTGCTGCACACAGGGTTTTCCTCCTAGGAACGCCTAGACCATGACGTTCTGGACGTGTCATTTCTTACTTAGTCAAGGCATGACAAGCAGGCAATTCTTAGAAAAGCAGTTTGCCAAAGTCATAACTTGCTCCTCCCAGCTCCTCCAGTTTTGTTGTTGATAAGCAGTGTCTGGCTCTGCAGGCAAAGTGAAGCCACTCAAGGTTGGCACAGGTCTAATACTGAAACACTTGATTTCTGTGCCTTACCTCTTCAATGCTCTGGAAAGCCAGCCTTCCTCTGCTCCGGGCCCAGGATGTGGATGAGCAAGCGGAGACACTAGTGATAGCGGTAAGGACATATCAGTGTGCATCTCCAGGTTCTGAACAACATGGAATCGGGAGCAAGCTGGTTTTGTGGGATATCTGAAGGGGGCCTACAGGGAAGCCAGAGAGGGACCCTTCGTCAGGAATTGCAGTGATACGACAGGGAGTAGTGCGCATAAATTGAAAGAGAGGAAATTTAGGTTAGATATTAGGAAGAATTTTTTTTTTTTTTTTTTTTTTTTTTTGTGTGTGTGTGTGTGTGTGTGAGGGCGGCGAGACACTGGAACAGGTTGCCCAGAGAAGCTGTCGATGTCCCACCCCTGGCACCGTTCAAAGCACTCTGGATGTGCTTTGCCTCGAGCAATGTGGTCTAGCGGGAGGTGACCCTCTCCGTAGCGGAGAGGCTGGACCTAGATGAACTTCCCAGATCCATGTCAACCTCTAAACGTGCTACGATTCTCTGTAGAGCGTCCGCAAGCCGTGACCAACACACGGCCCAGGGGCAGAAGGCGGCTGGAGCGGAGCCGGCTGGGGGCGGGTGGCCGCAGCTCGCCCCCCGCACTCCTGCCCGGCCACCGCGCCCGAGCGAGGCCTCGGCGGGCGAAGGGTTACGGGAGCCGCACGCCGGGCGGGGCGGTGCTCGGGCGGGGCCGGCTCGGGGCTGGGCCTCGCCGCCGCCCGCCGCGCTCGGGAGCTGCGGGCGGCGCTGGGATGCCGGGCCGGGACGCGGAGGTACGGCTGGGCCGGGCCGGGCCGGGCCCTCCTCGCTGGCTCTGCCGAGGAGAGCCCGGGGCAGCGCTGCGGCGGGAGGCGAGGGCGGCTCGCTGCGCCCCTTACCCTGCTGCGTCGTGTTCCGCGGCCTCGGGGCAGCGGGGGACGGGGGCCAGCTCCAGCCCCGTGACGGTGGGTCCGGGCTGACTTGGGGGAACAGTCATTGCTGGCGTGGAGTGTGCCCCACGCTGCTTCTAATCTGTCCGTGCTTTCTAATCTGTCGTGATTCTGCTGCGCCGATGGGCGCAGAAACTCGTTCTCCATTAGCAAACACCGTTATATGTTTATAAAAACAAAAAAACCTCTCGAAACACCAAAACGTCTTCACCGTGCCGCGGGCTTTGTGCCGGCTGCCTCATTATTTCCCGAGAAGTGCCGGCGGCCGGCGCTGTGGGTAGGACAGGCAGCCCCAGCTGAGCAGGCCGTGCCGTGCTGGAGCGCGTTTGGGCCCGGCTTGGGGCTGGGCTGCGCTCCCCGGCGGGGCCCGGCGGCGGCGGCACCTTGGTGTGCACGGGGACGGAGGCGGTGCAGGTGCTGCCAGCACCGGTGCGTGGGACTGCGGCAAGTAGTAGGTGGGAAGGGGACGCCTATTTCCTTTGCCGCGGCAAAGGGTAGCCAAATGGCTGCTTGCACACTGGATGTTCAGAAATCTCTTTCCCACCACCGAATGTCAAAGAGGTTCTGGAACATTCTCCCAGATAAAGCAGAGGGACCAGAAACCACAAATAAAAATTGATCAGCCTCAGAAAAGGTCTGGAAAAGCTTCTTGTGCCCTAAGCAGCTGTCCTTACCCTCTAGGGTTAGTTCACCTTCCTTCCTATAACATGTGACCTATCAGCTGAAATATTTCCTTTTGTACCATTCTTGATTAAATGCTCATTTAAAGTTCTGTTCTTCCTCTTCCAGATGCATCCAGTTCTAAAGGCCTTTGTGTGTGGCTCCATCAGTGGCACTTGTTCCACGCTCCTCTTCCAACCCCTTGACCTGCTGAAAACCCGCCTGCAAACTCTGCAGCCTGCTGTGAATGGGTGAGAGGGAATGGGATGTGTCTGCGAGGGGGGCCTGGAGGTGCTCTGCCAGAGACTTTTGCCTTATTTGCTGGCTGGGGCTTGGAGTTCAGAGTTGTAATTTGGAAATCAGTCTTTCTAAAAGAGGAGGTATGTTTTTGTATTATGGAGAAGGATTGTTATTTTGCTCCAGAAGAGCAAAAATGTCTGTGGTTGTGAATGCTACTGGAATAATTGTGTAACCTCAACATTTGTTCTCATCTGAGAGACTGGTGTGTTTGCTGGAGTGGCTGCCATGCAGTTTCATGGGGTATCCTCTGCCTGAAAAAAATCCTGTATGGTTGTCAGATAATTTGTCATGCATGCAGCTTGGTGTAGTCAACCTACAATCTGCTGCTGCTAACAAAGGGAATGAGCAACTAAAAATGGTGATGGGTGTTACAAGCTGTGAGATACAGAAAGGTGATGGAGAAGCCCTGGCCAAGAAAAACAGACTGAAATGAGGAAGAGCACCTTGGAGGTGCTGAGTTAGTGCACAGAGATATGAGTGAAAGGGGTGACTGTTGAATATATCTGCCAAGAAGCAGAAGCAGGTAATTTTAATTTCTTCAGTTCCTGTCTTGTCTTTCTTTCAGATCTGGTCGTGCTGGGATGGTAACGCTGCTCTTTAGGGTTGTTCGTAGTGAGAGTATTCTGGGGCTCTGGAAAGGTGTCTCTGCAGTAAGTGGCTGGTTTAACTCTGACTTGTAAAAATAAGTAGATAAATAAACTTACTGTTTATTGCTAATTATGCCTGCCCGAATTTAAATAGCCAACTCTTGTACAATTATGAGTGAAACCATGTGATTTAGATTACATCCTGTTTTAAGGAGTTAATGTTGTGAATTTCACTGATTTGGTTATGGCAGTCCTAAGCAGCTGAACACTTGAATACTTTTGCAAATGTGGTGTGGCAGCTGCAAGAGCTTCATTTTGGTTTGGAATATCTTGTTCCTAGAAAACTGCCATTGAGGAATGCATTAAATCCTGGCATCATTTGAATCACTTGTCTGTCAGTGCCATAAATGATTTCTACCTTATCTTCCTTCCTTGACATGTTAGCTTTAGTGATATTTTTGTCTTCTACAAAGCTTCCTGTCAAGTTTAACTGTCTCAGAAAAGTTCTGTAGTATATTTTGTCTTACGTAAGCCTTTTCTTTCTTTATCTGCTTCTGTTTCTCCTGAAGTCCTTTGCAAGATGTATTCCTGGGGTTGGGATTTACTTCAGCACTTTGTACATGATGAAGCAAAAGTTTCTTGTGGACCGTTCACCCACAGCCCTGGAGTCTGTCCTTCTGGGTGCCACGGCTCGTGCAGTTTCTGGAATTTGCATGTTGCCAGTGACTGTAGTGAAGACCCGATATGAGGTATGACTTTCCAGTTGTCCCCTGTTAATGGTGTCACAAGCCTTCCTTGCAATGCAAAATAAATCCTTCTGCCTGGAGAAGGTAGCTGCCACTTGGATACAGCCAGTAGCTGCCACTTGGATACAGCCAGGAATGTAGTCCTGATTTCACCTCAGTTCACACATTGTTCAGGAAATTATATTTAGGCAAGAATTCACCCTAAGATTTATAAGTTTCAGTTGTATACGATGTTTGTGTTGCATCTTTCATATATTAGCTTCCTGAAGGGTTCTTTTAAAGGCTGAGATAAGTGAAACCCAGTTTTTGCCTTGGGTTGTCCTCTGTTGTCATTGTTTAGATATTATTTCCTCAGGGTGTGTATAGGGCTCCTTGACCTGTGCCTAGCATGTGGATGACTGACCTATTTCTGCTCTTGCAGAGTGGAAGATTTGGCTATGGGAGTGTGTATGGAGCCCTGAAGAATATCTATCAAACCGAAGGGTCTCGTGGCATGTTCAGTGGGCTCACGGCAACGCTGCTGCGGGATGCGCCCTTCTCTGGCATCTACCTGATGTTCTACACACAGACCAAGAACCTGACACCTCAGGGTGAGGCTGAATGTTGGAGGCTGGAGTGGAGAATGTTCCTCTTCTCAGATCTTGCCCTGCAGCTGAAAGCCTGCATGCTCTGCTTGTTGCCCTCCACCTCAGAAGTTAAATTAGTCTCCTGTAGGGCTTTGGGTCACACAGTCACATTTGTCTGTGTAGAATTGTAGACCTATAGCTGAGGTCGGTGCAGAAATGGAGACTGGCCCTAAACTGATCGATTGTCTTTATGAAGACTGATGCATAAGTGAGTTAGTGAACAGTTGAAAGACAGGGTGTCTTAAGTACTGCTTGCTGCTTCTGCTTGTCTTGCGTACTTCTCAGTTTCTGCTAAACTGGAACTTCTCTGATAGTGGAACTCACTGGGGCAGTATTTGTACAATTTTTTCTTTACTGATTTTCTCTCAAATTCAGTTCCACAGCAAGTGAGGCTTTTCCATAGTGCTAATTTTTGATTAGTAGCCACTTTTCCCTTGAAAGGTTTCTCTAGCTGCATGGATCTTAACTTCTCTTAGGCTCTGATGTTGATTAAATCATTCAACAGCTTTCACTTTGTCACACAGCATGAGTGTTCCTGGCCTGAATGGGGTCTGAGTGTGTTCCTTTTGCTCTGTTGCAGACCAGCTGGATCCAGTGCTCGTGCCCTTGCTGAATTTTGGCTGTGGGATCTTTGCGGGAATCTTGGCCTCTCTGGCAACGCAGCCTGCAGATGTCATTAAAACACACATGCAGCTGTCACCCCAAAAGTACCACAGGACTAGCCAGGCCATTGCCTTTATCTACAAGGTGAGGTGAATCCCTTCTCGTATGCGCAACCACATCCACAATTCTGATCCCCTTGCTCAAAGCACACCTATGCTGGCAAAGTTGTTGCCTTTTAAAGGGGGTGAACAAGTATCAGTGCTTCCATCTGCTCTTGCAGTTGGACAATTTGGTGTCAGCATTTTCAAGATGATGAAGGCAGTCATGCTGTGGTAGACCAAGACTATAGAGTGCAGTGGGAAATGCTGGTTTCAGATACAAACCACCTACAAAATAATTATTTCCTCTTTCAACATCAGAAGATAAATAAATGCTTAGGTCTTTACCTTGGAATAGGATGGAGAAGTAGTCAAAACCCACCTTTCCCTTTCTGCTGTCAGAAGGGCAGATCTTGGCAGATTCACTCTGTTTTCATATTGAACTCTATTCCTAAGCAGTAATGTTTATTTGTGTATGCATTTTTATGTACCTTTTTTTTCTCAAATCATAAGGGTTTTTTAACTTCAGTACTTAGAAATCCCAGGTTTTTACAGAATAGCTAAGAGACTTTTGTATATATGAAGTTCTAAAACAAAGGCTAGTAATTTTCCTGTAGTGTCTGGAAATGATTACACCCTTGCTTTCTCTTTGTTGGACTTGAGTGTGGCTTTCCCTATCTGTTGTCTCCATCCTGGCCTTCCTTTTTCCACTCACTGCTCTTCCTGCTTTCCTGGGTAGCCCCGCAAAAGTGCAATGCTACAGGTTCTTCCTAAACTCTATTTAAAGCCCGGGTCTTTCAGAGGCTGATCTGGGTCTGAGCTGAAATACATCCTGTGCTCTTCCATGTCATGAATGATGAGAAATTAAAACCCTCCAGGCAGATTGCGATGAATTGCTGTTTATCTCCTGTTGCAGGACTTTGGGCTGGTTGGCTTTTTCCGAGGTGGTGTGCCCCGAGCCCTCAGGCGCACTCTGATGGCAGCCATGGCATGGACGGTGTATGAACAGATGATGGAAAAAATGGGCTTGAAGTCCTGACTGAGCTGCACAAGGAAGGACCAGCTTCACTCCTTCTCCTGTTTGCTGTGATCAACTGGCACTGAGCAGTTCCCAGTTCCACAGAGGAATAAGCCTTCCTCAGCCAGGATTAAGAAAGCCCTTCTGACACAGGAGATTATGCCTTTTGGGGAGTAGAGGAAAGGAAGGATTGGATCCTTGTTCGATGAATGCATTCCACGAGGACTGCACTTGCAGACTGCCATGGGAAATGGCAGGATTTTCACAGCTTGGTAACTATGCTGAGAAGCCTCTTTTAAAACTAACTCTGTGTTCACCACCTTTATGCAATGAGACATATTAGAGCAAAACCGTTTGAGGAGAAAACAGTGATGGCAGAACCTGCCAGCCTGTTTTTTCCTGGCATAACTAGAAAGACCACAGTGACCACCATCTGGTATTGATCCTCCTTCCTCATGTGCTTTATTCTCACAGGGCAACACTAGGCCCTGATGGGAAACTAGATATGTCTTGTAATGCTTATATTGCAGGAGTGGGCAGAAGAGAAATGAAATGCAGAGGAAAATCTACAAACATGGTCTCTGCCATCACTTCTGTACTGTGGGTGATCCCAGAGAAAGTAACTGGAACCACCTTGCTGTTTTATGTGTTATTTTGTGATTGAGCATCTTAACACTCTTGAAATATCCTTCTGCCTCTACAGCAGAGTTTGCACGGAAATTAAGAAGCATAAGGCACTTTAGAATTGATTGCTACCAAAGTTGTACTTGTTCTCCGAAAAAAAAAATGCTGCTGGTCTAACTATAGCAAGAATACTCAAGTGGGTTTTGTTGGGGTTTTTTATGCAGTTGTCCTAGAGACTTATTTGCTTCCTATTCCTTATTTGTTAATCCCTGATCAACATCCTCAATGTGAAGTGGTTGTTAGATATAGCTTTTTTGGGCTATGGCTCATAATGCATAAATGTACAATGGAAACAGGTACTTCAGGTTTCCCTTAGAACATCGCTGATTGCATGTGGAGTATGTTTTGGTTTGGAAAGAAAAGGTTGCTATTTCTGTAAGCTTTCTCCAGAGTTTGAGCCCTATGGGTTCTTGGCAGTGACCTTTAATTCCCTTAGGGCTCCACACAGACCCTACACATTTTCCTGGCTGATCCTTTTCTCTTATCAGGTAGTCCATGTTTGAGTATGCCTGAGTTTAAATACACTTTTCATCCTCTGTGCCTTCTTACTCTTTCCTACTATTTTACTTAGACCTCACAGTGTGCGCCAGGTACAGCCTGTCCCCTCTTCACTTGTGCCTCTGTGATGGGTTGGGTCCCTTGCAGCTCTGTTAGCATAGCCATGAAGCTGGCTTGGAAGTGTGCATCCTGTTCTGTAGGGTGTCTTGCAAAAAACTTAGCTTTGGCTTTTATTTTCTTAAATATCTAGGGATATTGCAATTCACTTTAGAACCAGAGCACCTGTCTCTAAATATGAAGATATGATGCTGTGGCTGTATGAACAACCACTGCTACCTACCTGTTGTTCATAAATTTTAGGGTATATTTTGGACAATCACTGCCTGCCCAAGCAAGTTCCTGAATGCAAGAGCAGAGGGGATGTGGGTTGTTAAAGGTATTCTTTACTAGATTTCAACTCCAAGAAGGCTTGATGGCTAAAGTAAAAGTTAAGTGAAGTGCAAGAAGACAGGCTGGAGGCTTGGAAAAGTGCTGCCTGTTTTCAGATTCAGCCTATCTGTGGGGGGAGGCTGGTGCTCTGCATTGCAGGAGTCTCCAGGAATGGTGGTGGAGGATTCTGTGTGCACATGTCCACATGTTAGCAATAAAGCACATGTGGTGTATTGGCATGTGGCACATTATTGGCCAAATCCTAAATGTGAAGACCTGTTCCTTTCTTTTGCTCTTCCTACTGCCCTTAGCGACCAGAACTTGTGAGAGTGCATGAAACCATGGTAACTGCACATCCTGCTTGTTTGCTATCCTGATCACTACTGACACAGAAAGCTGGAGAACAAAGTCTAGGATTGCTGACCTAGGCGAATAAGGTGGCAATTAGATGAGTTAACCTCATTTGTCTTTTATTCCCCTATGTATGGGATCAAACCCAACATTGTGCTGGGAGTCTGAATTTATTTGGGGCTTTATAATCTGGCATGTGAGTCTGATCTGTTGATCATCCTGTGGTAGCCAAGGGCAGTGTGTGGGGTCACCTGCAAGGTGCTTCGCACATATTTTTTTCCTGATTTAGCAATGGCAAAGCAATATGCAAGCTGTCCAGACAGAAACTTGGGCTCATTTTTAAGAGGCAGGCAAGCAAAGAATGCAAGGTAGTCTGGAATTAAATAAGGTCCTCATCAGAAACCTGAATATTAGAAACACTTTGGTGGCTTTTATGTGTCTGTACTCCTGCCTGGTCAAGTAACAAAGGAAGAAGTAAAGAATTTATTCCATGTGCTAATATTTTAAGGTCTGTTTGTTTACTTGTTTGTTTGTTTGTTTGTTTGTTATAAACCTGAAATCAGGCCTGAAGCAGTGTTACCTTCTTCTTTGGGAAAGTTTTTCCATTGTGCTTTGGTGCTTTGTTATTGGAGTAGAATGAAAAACTTCATGGTTTTTGGCTTGTCAGTTCACCTGGGCTTCTCTGAGTTTAAGAAATAAAGAATCTAAACTGCACCATGTTTCATCTACCATTGGTGCTGCAAATCCTAAAGCTTCTCTATCTATGAGTTGGGGAGAATGAATTCTGTGGTGCAAGCTTGTTGTTTGTTTCTCTTTGTTATTTCTTTTTGTCAGGTGTCATATATGGGGGAAGGGAAAGCTTGAAGTTCTGCTTCACTCTGTTCTGAAAGCTTTATTACATGGTCAGGCATAAGACTATTTCTCAGCTCTGATCCTTACTGTCCTTCACCCTTTTCCCCTCTTCAGAAATATTCTGTTTCTGAAGTGATTTATTGAAGTTACTCCTTGATTGCTCGAGCAAGTCAAGACAATCAAGTGCGTGGATTTGAAGTTTGGATGTATTCCCCTTGAGGTTTAATGCTTCTACTTAAAAACAAATTGTCACTGTACAGCCTAAAGGTAAAGTAAATCAAATAAAAGATCTGGATAGAGGTGCTTAGCCACCTATCTTCATCATGCCAGCACTTCAACACTAACAGTCTTGTCAGATAATAATTTCCAGAGCCATCTTAGCTTGGATTCCAGAGACACTGGTGTGCTCCTTCTGTGCACTTCAGGATTGCAGTTGGATCCTCTTGGACTGACCTCAGTTGCTGGCAATGCACTGTTAGTGATTGTGCACTGTCTCTGCTTGCCCCTGCAGCTGTGGCTAAGGACACAGCTGGCTGGCATGTTGAGGCAGGCAGTGTTTAGGTGAGTTGTAAGGACACAAGAGAAATAGCCTGATTATTCATGATTTAGAAACTTTTGTTTCCACTCTTCCTGTGTGATGATTTGTTTTTTTTTCTCTCAGTGTCTTAAACAGAACTGGAGCTTGGGAACATGGCACAGCTTTGAGTACTGTGAGTGCTTCTTTGTCTATATAAAATATTTATGTGAAAAGGTGTACTTTGTGTTTCTATTAAAAACTGGTTGCTAAAATGAGGATGTAATCTCTTCAGTGTTTCTTTAAAAAACCCCAAACAAACAAGCCCCAAACCAATTAAATGCACAAGGGATTGAATGGAATAGAGGCTTTAGAAGGCAAAAGAAGTTTCCCAAGAGGACAGGACTGTTGCATGTGTTCAGAGCCCATAAAAGGCAAGGAATATTCTCTTCTTCTGTAGTGTATAATATGCACATGTTGTGCTAATACAACCTAAATCAACCTTGCTTAAATGGAAAAAACACACATCAGTGGGGAATGTTGTGTTTTACACAGCTTCCTCTGCCTACCTGCTGTGTGTAAAGACAGATGGCTGTTGAATTCCTGTACTAGCTGGTGAAATACCTGCCTTGAGACAGTGGGGTTTTAAGCTCTGGGGAGAAACGTTTTTTAGTCTCCTGCTGATCATATTTTTGCTACTCAGGCTGTTGGATCTCAGCAGGGGACCAGAAATTGTGCCTGGGGACAGTTGTCTCTTGCAATGCATAATGCAAGGGGATGCTGGATTGCTGGGATCTCCTCTTGCTGTCGCAGTATGGTCCTGGGATTCAGTAACGGGCAGGTTGTGCTAAGCAAAATATTGTTGATACTGAGATGTGCATCTTCCAGATGTGAAGATCCCAAGCCTCCTCTCTTTTCTTGCTTAGATGATACATTCTCACATGGAGCAATTTTCAGGGAGGGTTATCTGTGTGTAACAGACCTGCCAGACAGTGCTGAGTGCAGCCTTGTGCCAGCTGAACCTGAATCGCTTGTGCAGGTTCCTGATAGCAAGTTAGGCCTGGGCCTGTGCCTGCTCCTGCACACAGGGCTCCCCAGAGCTCTCCTGCTGCTCTGAAGAACCATCTCCTTCTCCTAGGTAGTGGGTGTTGCTATCCATGCTGCTGACGGCTGCCCCAGCTGTGAGCTGAGATAGCAGACAAGCTCCCTAACCCTTCTAGGTGGTAGAACGTGGTTAAGATTGAAAGTTTAAAGGCATTGTGGTTGTAACAAAACATTGAGTTATAGATCTCCCTTCCTCATTAAAAATGGGCACACAATTTTCTTGCTTTTTTTTTAATTTTTAATGAGTTTTGTGCCACACATAAGCGCTGACACCAGAATTGGGCAGAAAAGATTCCTCCTCCCACACAGACACATATATACATGTGTACTTTTGCAAACTCCATATGGGTTTCTTAAATATGCTTATCCCTTCTGGCTTTGGTGCTTATTTCAAAATAGCAAGCTGATTTTCCACATTGCAGTTTCTTAATTTGTGATTTTATCACTCTAAAATGCTTTAGGAGTTTTTATCATGATGCAGTAAGGAGTTTCAGTAAAAATGACAAGATCCCAGTAAGAGGTTAAAATGAGACCTCTGCAAGTCTTGTAACATGTTAGGCAATTCTAACTTTGTAGAACTAGAAATAAGAAGGAAAGAAATTTGCCAAAGTGTGTTTCCCCAAAACATATAAGAAGTAATAAAAAACCTTTGAAACACAAGCCAAAATGGAAGTTACAGGAAAGCACAGTAATATTAATGCAGTTTCACTGAAAGTGGGTATTCATAATCTTCATAATTCTTTGCCTTCTCCAGGAGTGCCACACCATCTCTTGGGTGACACCCACTGTCATGTTTGGTGGGGAAGATACTGCCTGGAAGCTTTTTGCCTGAGCCTCTTCCCCCGACACACAACCCAACCCCTCCACTGCAGGAGCTGTTCTGGCAGCACAGAACGCCTCTGCAGCCCTGTGAGGAGCCCTCTCTCCCAGCCCTGGGGTCCTGGTGCAGCCCCCTGCTCAGAGGCTTCTGGCAAGGGCTGCTGCTCTCTGCTGCAGCCTGGGCTGGCTCTCTGGGAGATGCTCTCTCTGGGGCTTTGTGACCACCCCAGGCACCTGTTTGAGGTCTCAGTGCAGCACCCAAAAGTGGGTGGTAGCTCTGTGGTGCTTCCAAGTCTCCTTGACACTTCAGGAAGACCGGTGGCTCAAATCCACTTTCCCTGGGTTTGCTTGCTGCAGAGAAAGGCTATTCCCAGGGTCTGGCAGCAGCTCTGGTGTAATTGTGTAACACAGTTCATTGTGAACTTTAGACCAGGAAACCTTGTCTAAAACATGTGATAAGATAGATACACTTTCACCTGAGGGACATGTCCGGTAGTAACAGATCTATTTTAAACTGTCTAAGCAGACAGATAAAAAATGAAGACAAACTTTTAGGTTAATAAGGAAATTATCAGAAATACTTTACTGACAAGCTTTATCATGACTTTTCCAAGCCTTCTCAGGGACTGTGGGCCTCATGGTCTACCAGAAAGGGCCCAAAGTATAACAACAATAAATAAATTAAGTATCAGAGATTCCAGAGGATTTTATAATTCTTACCAGTGGCATTCTTTTGATAACATCATATATACTTCAATATTCGTTACTAATTTCCAATCATTATGTTCAAATACACTTTTAATACTGTTGGGTTTCAGTTGTGTGCAGTAAAGCCCTCCAGACTAAATCCATTGCACACACCATGGTGACATCACCACCATGTCTTCTCTTCCCTTCCAAGCTAATATTCACACTGCCCCTGTCTCCTTAGGCTGAACATAGCTCCATCAGGTCAGCTCTCACTCTCCAGAGTGCACTTATCAAAGTTCCAGAGATGTCTGTAATCTCTCAGGCAATAACTGCTCACTTTCTTGCTGAGAGTTCACTGATCTGTTGCCGAGTTTCATGTTACCTACTTTGTCACCACCATGTGGCAAATGTTTGAATTACTCTCTTACAGAATATTCTAAAGCTGAGCTGGTAATCTTGCTAATTAACGACATCTAACAAGCAAGAAGCCATTTTCCAGGAGACAAAGAACATACGTGGAATGATATAACCAAATCACCCCCAGAGTAACTCAGGGCTCAGACACTGAAAAGGGGCTGTCAGGAGTCCAGGCCCAGTCACACTAAAGTAGTTATATGAGGTTAAAATAGGAGAAAACTACAGGAGCACTATTGTCAGAAAGATATGAAGATGAATTGTCACTTGCAGAAGGCACTGGAAAGTTTGCACAGTCCAGAAATCTGTTCAGAAATGTATCAAGATCTTGATGATAGCAAGTATAGTAAAGTAAGTATTGCTACTTTTTTCCCAAGAAATTCCTTTCTTGGGCTTGTATCTGAGAATAGGACAAGGAAGATGAGACAGACAATGAAGATTCTTAAATCTCATAACTTTCTGTGGTTTCTTAAAAGCAAATAAAAACAAAAAAAAAACCAGACCAAAAACACACACAAAGAAGAGGTATGTACCACAAGAATGTCTACTGCAGAACAAGGATGTGTAGGCTCAGTGCCAATTTCGCCTGTTTTTACTGTCATTTCTGCAAAGGACAGGGACAGCCGTGGCTGCCCAAGCCCTCCCGCGTGGTGCCAGAACAGTGCCCCTGTAGGGAGGAGGAATGTGGGTGCAAGGAAAATGCTACACATCCTTAGAAGCTTCCCCCCACAGCAGGCAATTTGGAGGCTAGATATAATTAATCAAATAATTATCAGCCCCCTGAGAACATATATTTCAGCAGGAAAAGGGAATTGTAAAATTATTAAAATAAACCTTTGTTCTCTTTTCACTTCAGAACCTCAAAAACAGCCTTGGTGTTGGTTGGAGCACAAGCCACAGGATGCTCTGAATCAGCCCCAGAATGAGAGCCATGGAATCAGTTTGGCTGGGAAAGGCCTCTGACATCATGGAGTCGAAGCCATGACCGAACATCACCGTGTCAACCAGACCATGGCACTGAGTGCCACGTCCAGCCTTTCCTTGGACGCCTCCAGGGATGGGGACTCCACCGCCTCCCAGGGCAGCCCATTCCAGTGTCTAATCACCCCTTCTGGGAAGAAATTCCTCCTGATGTCCAACCTAAATCTCCCCTGGTGTAAGTTGCGGCTGTTCCCTCTTGTCCTGTTGCTGGTTCCCTGGGAGAAGATGCCGGCTCACACCTGGCTCTACACGCTCTTTCAGAGCGGCAAGGTCCGCCCTGAGCCTCCTTTCCTCCGGGCCAAACACCCCCAGCTCCCTCAGCCGCTCCTCATAGGATTCACGCTGCAGACCCTTCACCAGCTTTTGTCCTCTTCTCTGGATTCGGAATCCCACAAATCCTACCAACTTCACTCAGAACCGGTGTCGGAACAGCCCGGAGGAGCGAGCGCGGCCGGGATCGCGTCCACGGGGGGGATCCCGGGGAGGCGCCGCCAGAGCGCGGCCCCGCCCCCGCCGCCGCGGAGCCCCGCCCCCGAGGCGCCCCATTGGCTGGCGAGGCCATATATAGCGGCCAGGCGGGGGCTGGCTCTCTCTCGGCTCCGCGCCGCCCGGGCCTTCACACGGCGTTGTCAGCGTGAGTCGGGGCCGCCTGGCGGGGGGCATGGGGGCGGCGGGGGACGCGTTCCCCGCCCTGCGGTAGCACCGGAGGGCCATTGTGGATCCCGGCGCAATGCCGGCGGCCGGGCCGGGCCTGGCCAGGCCTCAGAGTAGGCCGAGGCCTGCCAGGTGTAGCGCGGGAGGCGGCCCAAGATGGCGGCCGGGGCGGCCGGACCTCGTGGCGCGTCCCCGCCGGGCTGAGCCGGGTCCCTGTCCCCGCAGGTTCCCTGTCGTTGCTTCCAAAGGGAAACCCCACAATGTCCGGAGGCCTTGATGTCCTGCAGATGAAGGAGGAGGATGTTCTCAAATTCCTCGCTGCCGGGACCCATCTGGGAGGTACCAACCTCGACTTCCAGATGGAGCAGTACATCTACAAGAGGAAGAGCGATGGTAAACAGGCGGGATGGGTGGCGCGGGTTGGGCAGCTCGGGTCTTGTGGGGCACAACTGGGAGAGGCAGGAAAGTGCTAGTGCTTGATCTCTTTAGCGTGGTTTCTCCATGACCTTTGCATGCCAAACAGTGTTAACTCAAAGAAATAGAATGAAGTACTGATTTTGGAGCAATTCTACTAGTTCTTGGCTATGTTAACGAAACGATTTTCATATAGCAATAACGATTTCTCCTATTTGTATTGCTCTTCAATCTGAGCTGCCCTTTGTTAAAAGATTAAAACTCATACCAGCCCTGGGTTTTTGATGATATATGCTGAAAGCGTGTGACATATAAACCATAAAGGGAGAATTTTCTTTAAAATATTTTCAACAGCTAGAATGAGACTAGAATGATGTCATTTCATAAAGAACATTGAGGTGCTGGAGCACATAAAGGGAAGGGCAGCAAAGCTTTTGAAAGGTCTAGAAATGTCGTGAAGAACAACTAAAGTAGCTGTGTTTATTTAGTCTTGAGAAGAAGATGCTCAGGAGGGATCTCACTGCTCTCTAGCTATCTGAAGGGAAGGGCCACCCTCATCTGCCTGCCAGCAGTCAGAGGACTCGAGCAAATGTCCTAAAGATAAGACAGAGGAGATTCAGATTAGATAATAAAAAAAAAATTTCACTGTTTGGATGGTCAGACAGTGGAATAAGTTGCACAGTCGCCTTTAAGGGCGACCTGGGTATGATGCTTGGTGTTATGGCTTAGTGGTTACAGTGGCAGTTCTGGGTGAACAGTTGGATGGGATGATCTTGAAAGTCTCTTCCAACCTTGATGATTCTATGAATTGAGTAGCCAGAGCTGTGTGACAGGTTTAACAATAGAGGAGTGCTATCCTGTTTAAGGATTTTGTTTTGCTGGTTGCTCTAAAGCGTTTTGTTGCCAACAGGTATTTACATCATCAATCTGAAGAGGACCTGGGAAAAACTGCTCCTGGCAGCTCGTGCCATTGTTGCCATTGAGAACCCAGCTGATGTGAGCGTCATTTCTTCCAGGAACACTGGACAGGTATGGACATCAGGAAGCCTGCAGTCTTGGGAGCAGAACTTGCTTGCCATGCGTCCTTGCTTGCAAGGGACAGCTTGGTGATAATAGACAATAACACCAGTTTTAACTATAAACATGGTTTTTGTGTTGCACTTGGCAGCTTAAAACAATGACTTGAAACCCACTCCCCATTTTGGGGCATTTGATAACTTTTCTTCCATATCTTCCTTCTTTCTCTTGGATTTCTGTCATATTAGTGGTCAGTCCCCTGGTGGCCCATTCCTTCCAGAGCTACTGTGTGTAATTGGCACTGATTTTCTGGGGACATTAAGCCCCTGATATGGAAGTTGTCAAAGAAGAAATTTTCTATTATTGAGCAAGGTATAGTAACCAGTATATTTGTAATTTTGACTCTATAAATTTTTAGCAGAAGCATTCTGTTGTAGAAGGTGATAACCTTTAATTAGTCACTGGAGTTTGTGAGGTGAATTTGTTTAGGTAACTGCAGGTGAGGCTACAAATGTTTAGGGAGATTCAGGGGTGAATTTCTGAAGGAAAAGCTTGGTATTCCATGGGCTTGATGTGCACACTATTAAAGCTTGATGCTGAGGCCAGTTTCTGGCCAGTGAGCTCTCAAGTGTCGGAAGTGTGCGACAGCAAAGGATGGCAGGGTTTTCGCTAACGCCAGGAGAGGGGCTCCCTCTATGATTGGAGTTTGATAGTAGGCCCTGCCACATGTCTGAGAAGCTGGAAGCTGTTAAAATTGAATAAGAGCTGCCAACTGCAGTTTCAATGGACACTGCTTCAGTTTGTGTGTACTTACTGAGTTTTTGTCTAGTTAAAGTTCCTAATGAATATATACGGATAATGAAAATATGTAGAAATAATGGGAGAAAATATGCTTTGCTTTTTTTGTAAGCTTTTTGTTTAATTCCCCCTTAAATGATTTGATTATGAGAGTTTGGAGTAGAGCTTGCCAATAACCTGCCAATAACCTGAGGGGAAGAAAAGGCTTTTTTACGTATCTTGACGTTACTTTTGCTGGATATGGTCTTTTAAACTCATGGTGTAGTTCTTTTCGGTAACATTTTCATTTTGTCTCCTTCTGAGGTGGTGAGCCCAGATTTCACAGGAATGGAAGCAAATAGTTAATTTTCATGCATATTCACTGACAATGCCTGGGTTACCTGGCTGAAATGCACTTTGCTGGCTTGGTTGAAATGCACTTTTCCTGCTTCACCTTTGCTGTGTCCCTTTTGCAGCGTGCAGTTCTGAAGTTTGCTGCTGCCACTGGGGCTACTCCTATTGCTGGGCGTTTCACCCCTGGCACCTTCACAAACCAGATCCAAGCAGCTTTCCGTGAGCCTCGGCTCCTGGTGGTTACGGACCCCCGGGCTGATCACCAGCCGCTGACAGAGGCGTCCTACGTCAACATCCCCACCATTGCCCTGTGCAACACTGACTCCCCGCTGCGCTACGTGGATATTGCCATTCCCTGCAATAACAAGGTAACACTTCCCTGCAGCAGTCCAGGCAGCTTCCTCCAGAGCATGCCGTGGGCTTCCAAGATGGCTGCTTTCTACAAGGGAGGGTTGGCTTGTAGCTCTCATGTATCTTGGGGGATGAGATAATTAAAGTCTCTTGCAGGTGGGTGGGGAGAAGAAAATAAACTGCACACACACTGGAGCTTGGAGCTGAGGCTGGTTTCTGGCCAAGGAGCTCTCAAGTGTAGAATGTGTGCTATAGTAACCTGGCAGGATTTTTCGCTGACGCCATGAGGGTCTTTGTGGCCCAATGAGTGGAGTTTGGTAGTCATTCTTGCCACAGATTATGAATATGAATGAAAGATAAAGTGAACTGATAGCAAAACTGCTCTGAAACATTTCCTTGCCAGAAATCACCTGAAAGGTAAAGTCTAGGAAGATGAGAAGCTATCTTTGATTTCTGTCTAGGTGTCAGTCACCAAAACTAGTGTAAGCCACATATGAGGATGTGTGTAAGCTTGGTTTATTTTGACAGATTTTCAATTCCTTCATTCTTAAATATGTGGTGAGCATCATCCCTGACTTTTGGATGAAATTCATGTGAGGTTGGTGAGCAACATGAAACTCTGTAACAGGAGAGTTACTTCAGGCCATGTTGTAATGGCATCATGATTTCTGCAGAGACCTGAAAATGTCACTGGCAATTGGAAAAGTTGCCATTTTTTCGAGTTCAGGTACATAAGTCTGGCATTGGCACGTAGTGTCTTTCACCGAGCATAAGCATTGGATGGGGTAGAAATAAGTCTTCTGCTCCTTCTGCAAAGGTTTAGCAACTCTTGCCTACTTTGTTCTGTTCAGGGAGCCCACTCAGTGGGCCTGATGTGGTGGATGCTGGCTCGGGAAGTCCTGCGCATGCGTGGCACCATCTCCCGTGAGCACCCATGGGAAGTCATGCCCGACTTGTACTTCTACAGGGATCCTGAGGAGGTAGGAGCCTCTTGGCAGGGAGTGTGTCTCTGGGATGTTCAGCTTGTGCTCCTATCCCATGGTCCTGTGTGGACAGGTTTTTCCAATATAATGATGGCACTTCACATTCTACTGTGATGGCTGGTTAATTAATTGTGTTGCCTGTTGGTGCCTGTTGTCTGATATGTGATAGTAGTAAGGGTTGTGTTCTGGGATGTGTTCCTGGGAGACTCAGGCTGTGCTCTTCTGTTGCAGATTGAAAAGGAGGAGCAGGCGGCTGCTGAGAAAGCAGTCACGAAGGAGGAATTCCAGACTGAATGGACAGCCCCGGCACCTGAATTCACTGCTCCTCCTCAGCCTGAGGTTGCAGACTGGTCTGAGGGAGTGCAGGTCCCATCTGTGCCCATCCAGCAGTTCCCCACAGGTCAGTTTGGGGAGGTGTCTGTGGGAAGGGGTGTGAGGTGTGGTTGTGGGTGGAAGGAGCTGGGGAGCACTAATGTTGTTTCTGTGTTTGTGATTGCAGAAGACTGGAGTGCCCAGCCTGCCACCGAGGACTGGTCAGCAGCTCCCACAGCCCAGGCTACTGAGTGGGTTGGCACTGCCACAGAGTGGTCTTAACTTCAGCCCTGCTGTACTGTGAGAGAAATAAAGGCTGGTTTAGTACACGCTGTGCTGGTACTGTGTTTGTGAAATTGTTGGCTGGTGACACGTGGGTAGCATGGGGCACAGTCCTCAGGCAAGAGCAGCGTGTCTGTTACACCCTGTTAAATGGAGCTGGGGGCTGTGGGCTCTCCCTGCTTCCAGCAGCTCACTGGGCTGCCCCTCCTGTCTTTCTCAGTGTCCGGGACTGGTATCACATTCCCACCTTCCCTGGCTCTGCCCAGTTCATGTGCTCACCAGAGAGGAGTTGGTGACTGGGATGGAGCAGTTTGCTTTTGGTTTTTCTTCTTTTATAGCAGCCCATCTGGATCCACCCAAATGGGCTGTTTTTGTTGTTCTGCCCTGGGTTTCACAAGTTTGCAGGGTGAGGAAGGTTGTGGTGACCAGTCATGCGAGGTGGCCTGACTGTACCATGTGGTGAACAGAACACTTGAGTGGGAGCTGCACCTCTGTTGGAATCCCAGCTTTAGCATCAGTATTGGCAGTTCCTCTTAAAATACTGGTATAATCTTCAGGAAAAGAAACACCATATTAATTCATCTGCTTTAGTTCTTGAGGATTATGTTGCTGTGATTATTAGCAATAAAGGGAGGTAGACCCTCCACCAAGGGGAATGGGGTTTGGTTTATTGGAGGTGAAGATTGTTCAGGTTGGATCCTTTTTTCAATATTGGTGAGGTCGCAGATGCTCCTTCTTGTACCTTCAACAGTGCCAATCAACCTGTAAAGAATGTTTTCTCTTGGCACATGTCCTCATTTCATTTTACCGTAATAGTGCATATTAGCAGTAAAAAAAACTAAAGCAAGTTATGCATATTACTATCCAAAGGAGACTGATCTTTCTTCCTCTTGCCTTTACATGTTACATGCAAGGTGACTAAAGGTTTTGTAAATGATGAATAGCATTTAGCTGAGAGGTAGGTGAGCACTTCACCATTTGTTCCTGAAAGAGCCCTGTGCTTCTGGCACATCCTCCAGTACTTCACTTTCCAGAACCCAGCAGGGAGAGGCTGCTTCCTGCCATCTGAGGTCTGTCACTTGTGTGTCAGGGTGTGTTGGGAGCCTGGTCATTTTGGGACTCTGTATGGACATTGTAGCTGGATTAAGAACAGCCTGTAAAGCACCTGCTGATTGATTCCCCAGACCTGAGATTGCCCCAACAGAGTTGTTCTTGGACTTTGTTTTTACTCAGCCACATAAAAAATTTCCAAACTCAGAGCATAGTCTTACCCTCCCTACACTGGATCTTTGCTTTTTCACCATTGTCCCTTTTCTTTATCCATTGTGTAACTTCTTTTATGTGGATGTGTTCCTGTTAATGAGTGTGTAGAAATCAAAAGACAGCTCCTGTGTGGGTGATGGTGTGTTTTAAATCAATTGGTTCTGAGTAATTGCTGCTGAAATATTCCTGGTGTGTTACTGGAATGTGGTTGTTTCCATTTAAGTGCTTTCTAAAGTATCACTTCGACTTTGATAATTGTCATTCTTAGAACTGAGGACTGGCAGTGACAGGTGGATCTGCACAGCCAGAATGTCTGCATGTGGATTAGGAGTCACCTTGTTGGGGTAATAGGTAGAGTGGGAGAGCTCATTTGCCTGCAGCACTGCAGAGGGGTTGAATAGCAGCCTTTTAGAAAAGGAGGCAGCCTTGGCAGTGACAGCAGAGGACTCAATGCAAGAAGGGTATGATCCTCAGCATGCCAGAGGCACAGGGTGGGAGAAGTCTCAGCACAGAAGTGGGTAGAGCAGCAAAAATGTAGCAGATCCTATGCCAGAACTTCGCCTGTGGCAAATACCCAGCAAACGTAATCTGTTGAGGCAGTGCTAGAGGATTAGGGAGAGGAGGTAGGAGCAAATCCTTGAGATGCTGGCTTGTTCATTATTGCTTTTTTTTTTTTTTTTTTTTTTTTTTTGACAAGTGCAGTGTTGGTGATGAAAAAGAACATCCAAGGACTTGTATCTTGTTTTGGATTGATCTGATTTAACCTAAAATGGCTTAGGCAGAGGTCTCTGTAGTGGCAGTTTCCTCTGAGGGTTGTGGTAGTGTTTCCTTTCTCTGTGACCTTCTCTTTGTATTTGATTTGGGTTGATGGGACAGGGTTGAATGGGGCTAGGTGACCTTCTTAGGAGAGCCCTCTTCCAGAGCTGGTCTCAACAGGAGCTGACTGGGATTGCTGACCATGGTAGAACCCCTCTGGACAAATGAGCTGTTTCAGTCCTTGCCAATATACTACTGTGTGATCCATGAATGTCTCATACAGGCTTTCCAGTTCCCTTCCTAATTTATATGCCACCATTCACAGATGTTCCTTTTCCTCTCCAGTCACTTTGCCCAAATAATCACAGTATTTTTAGTATCTTATCAGATTACACTGAGGTTTTTCTTCTGCAGGAAGCAAAGGGTTTTATGCACAGCTGAAGAGATTCATCTCTGCTTAAATCCAGGCTGCAAAAATGTTTTACTCTTTGCATCTGTAGTCTGTTTTGCTTTGTGAAACTGAAAATTGCTATAGAATGTTTGATGCTGACTTCTACGAGTATGGTATACTCATATTGTGAGCCTGTTTATTAAAATCAGTGCACCATATATATGTAAGCAAAGGAAACTGAGGTGTGTGATGAATTCACCTCACTGTTCCTCTTAGGAGGCTTCCTCTCCACCCAGAACTGTGACCATGCAGTTGGACTGGATCTTGTAACATCATTTTTTTTTTCTTGGATTACTAGCATCTTGATGCAGATGGACTCTACATGGAGTAAAGCATGTAGTAAATCTGCAATTGTCATGAAAGCAGGACCCCCCAGGCTGTGCATCTTGTATCTTCTTAGGACAGATGAAGCATGGCATCTTGGATATGTGTCCTGGCAGAGGGAGAAAAAAGAGAAACATTCCAGACTTACATCATTATTGCTGTAGGACCAACGTGTTGCTGGAGCTTGTCCCCATTGCCCTGCAGCTTCCAAAGAGGCATCAACCAGCATTTCAGGCAGTTTTTTTCCCTCTAGGCAGTGCTTGGCACTACAAGCTCCCAGCCCTTGTGGCCTAAAGGTTGTGAAAACCACAAAGCCTCAGAGTTGGTGAAAATTTGATCTACATTGAATCTGTATGACAGGCTAAGGTAGAACAGTGTTAGAGTTATGTGTAGCACTGGGAATGAAGAACATGATTGATCATCAGCCCTGCAAAGAGGCAGACTGTGATAAACACCTTGGGCATGGGTACAATCTTGCTATGTCACAACACTGATATTCTCAATTTCTTGCTTTATGAGGCACTGATTTCTGAACCCAGTTTTATTTGTCTCTTTTAATACTTGTGATTTTAAGAATAGTACTGCCATTTTCCTGCTGTCCAGCTTTGATAGCATGTAATTTTAATTTATAACTTGTTCATTTGTACATTCAGTAGTCACTGGTGAACAAAACTACATAATGAAGATACCTTTTTGATACTTCTGTAGCATCTTTTCTGGGCTGCTGCTTAAACCTTCAGTTCATAAAGTGTTAATAAAAGAGTTTACCTGATATATCTTCTCATCTGACAGAGTCCTAAATATTTGTCAGTGTTTGTTTCACTGGCTACAAAATTGCTTTTATTAGTTCTGTTCAGGCATGAATAAAATAAATTCTAAAGGGATGCAGGATGCATACTTTGGAAATTAGGGCTCCCTAACCTGGCTTTGAAGGCCAGAGAAACCTGCTTTGGTAGGAAATCTTTCTCTTTTTGTTAAATGCCATTGCACCATATGCAGAAGGGTTCCTGGGGTTGAGTCACAGCTCACTTCATTTTGGTACGGTCTTGCTGATGACTTTTGGGCAGGACAATGGGGCTTGGGTTTTAGCAACTCAGAAGTGGGGAACAGGGTCTATTGCATGGCCAGAGCTGGATGCTGAGGACTGAAACAACATTTTGGCTGCTTAGTGGGACTATACACCCTCTCACCGTGTATGTGGGCCAGGTTTAGGGTTTTGCAGAGCAGGGAGCTCAGTACAATGGGTGTGGCACAGTTCAAAAGTCAGAGCTGCTCTGCCATGGGGGACAGTTGTGCCAAAGACTGTGGCAAGCTTTTGCCATAACAGAGCATGCTGGCACTGCTCCTTCCTGTGCTGCTGCTGGGAATGTCAGGGTGCAGCTGTACAGACGGGAAAGCTGCTGTGAGCCTCAGATTCTCACCTGGATGCTGAATTTGTTAGCGTTGCCCAAGGAACTGGTTCCTAAGTGTTTGCCACCTTACCTCCTGAGAGTCCAGGGGATGCTCAGAGTGAAGGAGATGGTTTGAATGTTTGCCTTTCGGGTCTGACCTAGGTCTGGACGACCCTAGAGCCTTTTCCACTCAGACAGCGGCACGGTGGCAGAAGGGGCTTTCCGGGAGCAGGCTAACACTGCAGCATCGCTCCCGCCTGGCAGGTGGCAGGAGATGGTGCTGGAGCCTTGCCCGACTGCGGAATGCGAGTGTGGGGATGGATGGTTTCCCAGTGCCCAGTAGATGGGGCTGTGGTTCCTGTCTTCTCCGCGTTTCGGCCGCCTCTGGCAGCGTGGCCGGAGGGCTGGGCAGAGCGGACACCCGGGGAGGGAAGGTACAAAGCTGCCCCTCACCTGGCTTTTGGACTTCCCCACTACAGAATAGTGCCGGCTCAGCGGGACCATAAGATACCCCCCGAACGACCAAAACCCTACTATTTTTCTATAAGTGAGTGTTTAACTTGTTGCCTCTATGCTCAGCTGCAAACCTTGATTTTGATTTTAATTTCCCTAAGGGAGCAAGTGTGGGATGCCACTGGCTGTGAATGCTCCTAGTTGAAGAAACCCCATGTTGGAAACTTTCTAACTCATCTTTTCTGTTTGGCTTGTTGCTTTCAGCATGTTCTAGAATGGCTCATCTTCTCCCTAGCACTCCCAAAGCTCCCAGGAATACAATTCACAGCACCTGTTGGCTTTGTTTATATATGAAAAAATTAAGCAGCACATGCAGAGAGGGAATCAGGTGTGTCAACCATTTTCCCTCACTTGTTATTTTGCTGTTAGAGGCTCTAATTTGATAGGAAAGATTTTTTTTAAAAAAGGCACCACCACTTCCCTCTCTACAGCATCTTTTCTGAAGGCTCCTTTAAGCCTGATTTCTGCTTTCTGGGTAAGGTTTTATAAGCCCCAGGTGCCATAGGCTAAAGTGTCTCCTACCATTTTCTCATAAGAACTGGTGTGGGATAGGAGGGAATGTGCTGCTGGCTTTTCTTCTTGGCTTTGTGAGGCAAACCCACTTGGTCTGTGTGGTGTAAGCAGGCAGTGGTTCTTCATCAGCTCTTTCAGGAGGGCTGAGAAGTCTAGCAACTAGTTTTTCTGATTTCATGGGTTCAACCCTTTGAAAAGTTTTGAGATAAATTTTAAGTAATAATTCTTTTCCCTAAGCCTGTCTTGGATTTCTCCTTGACTCCTATGCTGCCCATGCTAATTTTAAGTTTTATTTTTGTTCTGTGAAAGCCACATGTTTGTGTTTATTGTTTCAAAATGAGAACTGAGATTTCTCTAGCCATACCTTGAATATAGAAGGAACTTCATTAAAATGTCAAATCTGAGACTTGTGATGTAAAATATGCCAAGTTATCAACTCTGCATGGTCCCCAGGGTGGGATGAGTGTTCTGTGAAGCCATTCTTTTGTGGCCTGTCCTGTCTCTACTTCCCTGGGATCTCAGGGATGGAGCTTGCTCTGTTAAGGTAAGTGTCAAGTTTCTGCATTTCTTTAAATTTTATTTTAAATCTTCTATCATTGCACGAATAGTGAATTGACTTTCTTTTCTAGTGTCCATTTTGTAGGCACTGCTCTTCTGCTGTTAAGACAATTGCAACACACAATACACAGGCGAGCAATGAGTGCCTCCCATGGGGCCGTGCAAGCCAGAGGGGAGCAGGGTGGGCACCAGGCACAGAGCAGCTTCCTTCTTGCTCTCCTAGGCTGGGGTGAGCTCAGCAGGTGTGGTAGCTGTTTGGGCAATATGTTTCTGGTACTATACACTACCCTGTGACAAACAGGTGCTTGGTACATGTCCTAGTTAGATGGGATTTAAGGGATGCTCTCCAGGATGCATCTGGGTGTTGTGGAGCCCCCAAAACTGTCCAGAGGCTCCCTTCTCACCTGGAAGTCCAGGTGGAACATTAGTCTCACAAATAGTTTAAATAGATGTTACTTTCAGAGGCTCTGCCTTGCCTTCTATATTCTTTCCTCTGAATTCAAGGTCTGGCGATAGCAGGAAAGAGGAAACCCTTTATTTGAGGTGGAGATTTGTTTTTCCTCCTGGACTTTGGGTTGGAGGAGTACTGTGAGCAATGTATGTCTGGTTCATCCCCAACAACGGGCTGGTTTTGGCTGTTTGCTGAATAACTAGTTCAAATACAGTACTTGGCTCTGGTGGCACCATGATAGTGTTGAGTGCCCAGGTGATGACTCATCCTGTTCCAGCAGGACTAGTTCAGTTCCTCAGAGCCAGCTAAAGGTCTTTAAAAGCTATGTACCCTCCATGTTACTGGCATAGGTGCTGAGGAGGATATAAAGTGCTGAAAGGGCATGAGCATGACACTGGGCTTTCCCTGGAGATGGGTTACAACAGATTTCCACCACTTCTGTACAAGGGAGCTGCTTTAGTCCACAGGTCAGTGCTCAGGGCAGTGCTGAGGCAGATGTTTCCCCACTGTTAGCTCTCTGCTGCTGTGGCAGAGCCCCATCCTACATGGGCATGATGACAGAGGTGTGGAAAGTTGAGCAGAAGCTGTGGAGAGTTTCAGCTTCCACAGGCAGAGCTGCAGATGCTTGTGAAGAAAACCTTGCCAGTGGCTCATTTGTTATATTTGCAAATGCAGTATCAAAATGCTTTTGCAGCCTTTTCCTCCAAAAACTGCAGGGCTTCTTGGGGAGCAGCAGTGAGTTTGCCAGGGCCCTGTGCAAATGCCCTGCAGCCCTGGCCTTGGAGCTGTTTCCATCTGCAGCAGCTGCAGATGGAGCTGGGGGACCTGCAAGCTGCAGTGTGGTGCTGTGGTGGCAGTGAAGCTCTGCTGGTGTTCAGGCAGTGTTTGTGCTCTGTCCAAGCTGCTGTAGCAAAGTGCTCTGGCTAATGAAGAAGGTATGGTTTTTATTATGGTGAGGTTTTTCTTTTTCTTCTATTCCTGGCCCTGAGCCCTTTGGGTATGTTATTAAAATAAATCTGATTATAACCTTCATATTTTGAAGATCCTACATATCTGCCAAGGCACTGAGTTATTTACAGATGCTGCTGCTATCCAAAAAAAACCAGAAGTCCCATATGTGTGAAATGTTTTGTAATTAGAGGAAGGTTTGGATCTGCTGGCTTTTGTAGGAAAAGCCTTGGCTCCCCCAAATAACTTTGCTTTGAGGGAGAGAGAATGGAGGAGGACACAGCTGCTTGGGATGTTTCTGCAGCTGCTCTTCCCTGGAAAAATGAGTTAGGAACACCATTAAAATAGTGTTCCACCTCCTACTAATCTGATCTGTGCACTTGATCACTGAGATGGTTTGTCTATCCTCAAGTGCTCCAGGTAACAGTGCTGTGCTGCTATGGCTGTTTTCATTTTATTTTCAACTGAGCTGAAGTTATTTTTTCTCCCTCCCACATTGCCAGGAGAGAGATGCCACTGGCAGCTTCTGCAAGCATTGCTTGGTTCCTAATGGAGAAGCTCTCCTGCTTTTATATCCTGCAGCTGTTCCCTTGCAAAGCTTTTTCACTGCCTTGTGTAGCAGTGGTGGGGGCAGTGTGCCCTTACCCCCATGCTGGCCCTGAGGCATGTGCAGGGCTACTGAATTTCTTACCCCCTTGATTTCCCAGCTCTCTGAGCTGGGTTAAAGGATGCTAAATCCCACTCTCGTTGCCTTGGGCATGAGCCTCCAGGGGGAACAGCTGAGACGAGCACTGGAGATTCTTGTGTCCCACTGTTGCTTTCCTGCCTGGGTCTGGTCCCCAGGAGGTGGAGAAGACTCTCAGTGGTTGTCCCTCTCCTCCCCTTGGCTTCTCTGCCACCTTCAAGTGATTTTTGTCCATTGGGTCTTTCCATGGAGGTTTGATGCTGGTGCACATAAAGGCTTTGCCTGCTGGGAAATGGCATCTGTCTATCCATCCATCCCTGGGTGCTTGTCAGCTCTCCTCCCTCCACCTGCATGCTTGGAGCACCAGCTGCAGAGAAATCTCTGTGCTTCAGTGCTTTCTAGCTTTGCTGTCAATCATGGAGGAGTGGTGCAGAAAACATTATCAATTCTGGAACATTTTAAAAATCCACACATCTTGATCTCAGTGCCTGTGTGGATACATGCATACACAGTCTGTCTCCTGATACATGGGAGACCTCTGCTGAGGTCATGGAGAACGTGTGTATTCTCTGAGCAGCACCATGTGGTAGCAATTTAAAATTTAGAGACAATGCTCACAACTGGTTTGGAGGTTTATAGATGTCTGAATGGAAGGGGACCCCAGGGAGTTGAGTTTTGTGACTGGAGCAAAGCTAAGCATCCCTGCATTAGAACACTGCACAGAATTGTGTTGGTGTGGTCAATTTAAAACACAAGGCTGGGGTCTGATTCAGCACTGATTACTACATTGTGTGAGAAATGGCCAGGACCTAGAAATCCTGGGTTTTCAGAGTCACTTTTTTCCCCAGGGGAAAACTGAATCTGAGCATTTGGGAATGATAAAGCCTTGGCTGCAGATGAAGCTGAGCTGCCTCCTGCCAAAGGGCAAGCTGCTGCCTCAGGGCTCAGGCAAATGGCAAGAAAACAATGACAGAGAGCAAAAAAATCCCCACAGCTGTCAGGCTGGAGAGCTGATAACATTGCCTGCAACATGAATCAAAATGGGGCAATCACTAATTTAAAGTCTTTTGGCAAGTACTCGATTTTATTTTTTTTTTTTACCAGGATTACTTTGAAGGGATGTGATTTAGAGAGGTGGTGGGGTGAGGCTCAGAGGTCCCTGTCTGACCTGCAAAAGCACTGATATGTTGTTGCAGAGAGGGGTCTGGACATGCTGGGGTGCAGGAAGGTGGGAGACCTGCTGTACCCACAGCCTGCTGGGGTCAAGGCAAGGGCCCACAGGACATTGCATTAATTCTTAGTGCATCTTCACCAGCATAGAAACTGCTCTGGTGCTCCTGACACTGGCAGGGGCCCTGCCTCACTGGGCTTCTGCCAGTGCCAGTCTGTGAATATCCTCCTTTGAGTGGTGCAGCTATTTCTAGGAATAGCCTCTTGGCTTTTCTGTATTTGAAAGCAAAACTCAACTGCCTGTTTTATGAAGAAATTCTGAAGTCTCTTTTTATCTGTCTCTTGCTTGTATTTCCTGGGAATTCTTTTTTAAGGTTCTGGTCTCTTTCATAAGCCAAAGATATCAAGAAAAGAGCTAGGTCTTTACAAATGAGCACAACACAGTATTTAAGCTCTTAATTCATGTGAGGAAACAGATAGTTTAGTGTTTTTCTTGGGCTAGACCTTTACAGCAGAATTTTTTTTTAGAATTTGCCTCATGTCTGACCTAACCAGACTCCTTTGCTCAGCTCCTTGAAGGTGAACATTCCCAGACTGGCACTGGCAGGGCTCCTGCCCAGCCAGACAGGAAATCATAGGGCTCCTCAAGATTGTGAGGCAGGATAAACTAATAAAATCCCAGTCTCCATCATCAGGAATTTTCCCTGGGACATGATTTTTGGTTGTCTTTCTTGCCTGGAGTTGTCAGAGGAAGTTTCTTAGGGTAGGTCTGAGAAACTGGTGCTGGTGCCAGTGCAGATTGTGGCCCTTGGCTCTACAATGGCTTAGACAGTGTCTGGAGCCTCTTTGTAGGTGAGAGGTTTCTTTAGCTTAGATGTGCAGCTGAAAACCCTTCTCAGCACCCTGAAACAATCTAAAAGTCCATCTCCAGAGCTCTGGTTTTTAGCTGGTATAAGGAATCCCTCTCTCCCCTGTCCATGAGCAGAGAAAGATTCCAAAGAAGAGAAGAGGTGGATGACACCCAAGACCTCTGCAGCTCACATTTTCAAGCAAGGTGACAATTCTATTTCTGTGGAGGTTCAGAATGTGTGATAAATGGCTTTGTCATAGTGCAGGGTTAGCTATAGGAGAAGAGGATGAAAGGTCAAGATGATCTTGACTGCTTGTTTGGAATACATGAGGTTATCAGGAAAAAGAATATTGTCAGTAGTGGTGGCATCCAGTGCTTGTTTCCCTTTCTCTCCTTGGAAAGCTTCATATAAGCTACCTGAAAATACAAGTTCAGGTACTTCAAGGTTCTCTTTTGAAAAGAACTTACTGTCCTGCAGCAAAAAGCTGATTTGTCTGCTTTGGAGAAGCCAAAGTGCCTTGGTACCGAATACAAAATCAGTGCATTCTTTACATTCTTTTCTGGGTTTTTGAGCAAACCTGTTTAATGGTGTCTACTATTTTCTGTTCATTGGGAGTACAGAAAGCAACTTGTCTTGTGTAGAGCTGAGCACATTATGATAGAAATGTCTGAATCATGTTTTCAACCCTAAAAGAGAAGAGTGCACATTGTTATCCCCTTCACAGCTCACATATAGCCACATGTTTTGCAAAATTGCCCTTTAATTTTCTTTTTTATTTTGCTGAGGATCCTGTTCATTAGTAACACAGTGCAGATGCTCTGCTGGGCAATGCAAACTAAAAACTGATGCCCATGAGAGCTGCCTGTTTAAAAACAAACCTCTGATGAGAAGAATTATAAAATAATCAAGCTTAGAGATTTCCTTGGTTTTTTACCAAAACCTCTTGGCTGCGGCATTTGAGCTAGTGGCAGCACAAGATGTGAAAAATTTGCAATGCAGAGGGCTCTTTCAGTCGTCTGTGAATGCAAGCTGAGCTCTGTGAGAGATGTTACTAGCATCCCAGTACTCACCACTGAGCTTTTCTCTCTTTTTGTTTTTCTTTTTCCTTTCCCCTTGAAGTTAGACTGAGCCTGGAAGAAGATTGAGATGGATACAGTCTTTCAACAGATGTTAGGGGCTTGGAAATCAATGCTCAGACAGCTTGTTGCTGTTTCTAACAACAGAAAAATAGGAATGAAACCAAACACTACTGAATATTCCAGTGAGTTTATGGAGTTTAACCTTCAGTTGCATGTGACAAACTGGTAAATGGACTCAAAACTTTAAGAGATAAATAATCATTTCAGTCAATATGAGGACTGAGGGCTGGCATTTTTACATCTTTCACAGCTCTTGTGCTCTGAGAGAGGATCCCACTGTGGATTGGAGTCAGGGAAGAGACCTGCCACTGGTCTGCAGGAATTGTCTGGCTGATAATATCACCCTTTTATCCCGGAGTCTCTGAGCTTGCAAAACACCTTGGTCAATGAGTGAACCTAATGTATTATAATTAGAGAGAAACAAGCCTGAATTAGCTTATGGGCAGTTGTATGCTCCAGAGATGACACTGTGCTTTGGAATGCTCCCTATTATTGCTGGTCTGATTCAGAGAGTATCCAAATCCTGTAATAGCTGCTCATCTGGTCTAAGTCTGCCTCTGCTTCTCTGGTTTTCAAAACCTGTCTGGAGTTTTTTATGGCTTCTTCACCTTTACATGTGTGCAGACATGTATGCACACTCACACTTCCAGCCTCGCTAGCAGAGGTGAGTGAGCTCTGGAGCCACGTTCTCCCTTTCCAAACTGTGTTTCAGTGTGAGCTGAGAGTGAAGAGGAGGAGAGTGCTCTTCCTTAGCAGAGTCTGCAGGGCAGAGGGGCTGTGCTGAAATCAGGGCACTGTGCTGTTTCTGTGGCATCTTTCTAGGTTAGTAGGCTGGGAACACCTTCCCCCAGCCCTTTCTGAGCACTATGGACACCTCCAAGGAAGGATGTCTCCTGGAAAAGGCCTGCTCTTGTCTGACTTGGCTCCAGTTCACTGAATAGCTGTCTCTGCAGAGAGATCACCACAGCTGTGTTGCATCAGCAACTCTCATGGTAAAGAGGCAAGACAAGACCTTTTCTGTGGGACCCAGATCTTGGATCCTTCCAAGCGCAGGAAATAAATCTGATGAGCAGCTTCTCATGTGGAGGCTCCCTGGGAGAGTGACCAACCCTGACCACAGCAGTGTCCTGGGAACAGCCAAACTGACTTTGAGCTGTTCTATTTCTAGAAACAACCCATTGACTTTTCTGTATTTGAAAGCAAAATCCAATTATTTAATTTTTGAAGAAATTCCAAAGTCTCCTTTAATTTGTCTCCTGCTTGCATCTCCTGGAAGTATTTCTCTGGGGCTCTGGTCTCTGTTATAAAGCACAGACATCAACAAACATGCTAGGTCTCCATCTATAAATAAGCACAGCACAATATTTAAGCTCATCATTTCTGAGAAAAAGCAAATGTCTAAAACTTTTTGCTGTATTAGACCTGAAAGACTGAATCCTTTTCCCAGTCTGCCTCATGTCTGACCTAACTGGGCTCCTTTTCCCAGGTCCTGAAAGGTGGGCATTGCCAGGCTGAAGGCCAAATGCTCTGTGCTCTCTCAAGACATAGAAGAGAAATAAGTTATTGAGTTTCTTGTCCTGAACACAGCATTTCACAAGATTTATTGAATTTAGTAGAAAAAAATTCAAAGTGAGGACCTTTTTAAAATGCAGGTATCCCAGTTTTAGTAGAACTATTACTACCTACGGTTATGATTTGGTTTTATTGAAGAATTTTTTTTTTTTTAGACATTTTTATGAAGAACACCCCCCATGTGAACATCAGGTCTAAGCTGGCCAGGGTAGGTTTATGTCAAAAATAGGAAGAAACTGTAGGTGTAAGAGAGCAGGTCAACCCAGAGAAGGTCTGTCACAGAGTCCTGGGAAGTCCTGGAAGATCTGAATTATACTGTCCTTAAATTGCAGCAGGGATTTCTAACTGGTTGTAATCACAAGCTAGGCCAAAGCACTGTTGGTCTCTCAGTTGTGCTGGGTGGTGTTGCTAGACTAGGAATCGTGCCCAGGGAGTGAAATAATGGTGCAAGCTGCTGTCAACAGACTGTGAAAAGTGGAGTGGGAACCTAGGGAAAGTGGTGGTGAGATTGAAACAAAAGGATGGAAGTATGCAGGAGGTAGACTGTAAGAAAGCTATGACAAGGGACAAAATACAGCTGACAAAATCCCCTTTGGTAGGAATCCTCTACTCCTAGTAGCAGCTTGTGGCTGAGCAGGGACCCTCAATCCTTTATAATACTAAATTCTTCAGGCAGAGGAACAACAGGAAAAAAACCACAACAAACCTCTGTTTAAATGACAGGTAAAATCACACTGCTTTTATTAATTAAAGGCGCCTTTGAAAGTACTGGCAAGCACTTGCTCCACAGAGCAAGTTCACTGCTGTTAGTAGCCACAGGGCTGTCCTGTGTGAAGTAGCTCAGCAATATCACGGCTGATTTTTGTTCTGACTGCCTCCTGTTTCCCTTGGGCTCAAAATCTGTGCAGCCTTTGGGGGTTACAACTGTTATAAATGAGAAACAAAGTCTTGATATTCAGCAAAATATAGATTGGTTTATTTTATATAGACAGAGCAAGCAGCGCTGGGGAAAACGTGAGGGGTCACTGCCCACTCCACGCTTCCATTGAACTTGGTTTGCAGCTCCCTTTTTATAGTATGGTTTTCCTTGTAGTAACCAATAATTGTTATTGTTTTGTTGTAGTAATTCTACAAGGTAAGCAGTGGTGGTCAAAGAAACTTCCAAACTCCCGTGGGATAGTTCTTTGGACAATTGGTCATGTAACCATCTGGTCTTGGTAGATAAAAAACAGGAGAAGTAGGAAGCCTGATCTTTAGCAGATAGTTTGTGATTGATTGCACAAAGGCAGGAAATCTGATTCTGCAAAAAAACCTTTCAGACTGTGGACCACACCCCCTTTTTTTTCTCTTTTACAAACTGGTATACAATATTCAATATACAAAATTCATATTGGGGGATTTAAACAGAATGGGTTTAATCATATATTTCCCTTTATCTAGGTCCATGTTCTTTTCTTATTTTAAGTATTCTGGTTTATACAAACTCCAAAACTTCTATGATTAACACAAATCATTTATCAATTATCACACAACTCAGAACTACTACCAGGTGTCTAAACAAATCTGTATTAGAGATTTGTTGGATAGATACAGAGCACCACGAGTGGATGTCCGGCATGCAGGAATCATTTCCTACCAGAACTACAACAGTTCATGCAGCACCTCTACTTTAATGTCAGACAGGAGAAACTTTGCTGGGGTTATCGAGCAGCCCGTGGGTAGCAAGGCTGCCCTCTCCCTCTTCCAGGGACTGGTCCCAGGGGGTGCCCCCATGGCCTGGGCTGGCCAGGGTGGGGTGCCCAAGCACCCAGTGTCCGTGGCTGTGTCATAAACACTTGTGATGGGGTGAAGGCTGCTCCTCTCCCGCTGGCCATGGGGCTGCCAGCCAGGACTCCTCCTCTGCCTGGATTCCCAATAGGGCTGGTTCCGTTCGGAGACTCCATTTTCTTGTCTAGAGCAAAGATTATGAATGTTATTTTATTGGGAGCAAGCACTGCCTTTCATCCTCTCCCCAGTGGCTGCTGTTTCTTCTCTGTGCAATAACCAGAGTGTTTGGGGATTTGTATTTCAGCATCTGAGTGAAGAAAGCGGGAATAAGAATGTCCCCCTCCTCTCCCCCACTCAACAGCCAGTACAAGTCTCTGCTGCCCAACCTCTCTTTTCAGGTTCTTACTGATGCATTTATAAGACACAATAATCCTGCCAGCCATGTTGGTACACTTCTAGGCATGGGGTGGCCGTGGGTAATTCCTGGTTTTTGTCTTTATTTTCAGTGCACTCAAAACACTGCCAGCACTATTTCCATTTAAATGAATGCCTTGAGTCTGCTTTGGAGAGGATCTGTATTGGGTTACTCTGAACCTTCCAGTTTGTCTCAGGCCATTGAATTAAAGGGGGTTGTGGTGACACTAGTTTGCTTTTCTTACCTGTACCAGGATAAAATCAAAATCTTTCAAGTGTTTTTCACAAATGAGAGCCAAAGGCTCTAGCAGTCAGGAAGTGGCTGGTTGAGATTGAGGCTGGAGGATCCATTTTCTTTGAAAATAACTTGAGCCGGGTGCTAATGCCTCCTCCTGGTTCTTTCTGCCCAGCCATGGACCCCCACAGCAGAGCCTAGAGCATTCATTTATTTACCCTAAGACTTTTAACCCAATCTTGTTAGAATCCTAAAGTTTCAGCCTCATTCATGATGAATTTTCCAATGAAAAGCTCAATTCAGGAAGAAAAAGTCAGACTCAACCCATCAGACCTGAAACAACACTGAGTTTAAACATTTTTCCCAGAATAAATTGCTGGTTTCATGGTTAATAGCTGGGATATGAATCATAGTTTTGGATTACAATTCCCACTGTGACAAACCTGTGTGAGATATAATCCAGTCTAAAAATGGCCCCTCCTCCTGCGTGTCCTTTGGCAGGTAGACTTCTGTGAGAAGGACAAAATCTGTGCTAATTAGACTCATCCAATCCCTTGCTAAGGTGTATCCCTCCAGTTTCTCAGTCCTATCAGTTATTTGGGTGGCTAAATGAGCCTTTTCTGAAGTGCTATGGGGAGATTGTTTAATTTTTACCTTCTGCTTGTTTGGGAGGACTTTCAGTCTTTGTACTTGGTGTAAGTAAATCCTCCAGATCTTGCAGCATAGGGTTGGTGCTGGCTTTGTTGTTTCTCTTGTTTTTCTCCTCTTCACGTTGCTGCATCAATAAAAACCATTTGGTTTAGTTAAAAACTGCAGATGTAATCTGGGAAATGGTGGCTTGGTGTCGTGTTTGCCTGGCTAGGTCTTTGTTGGTAGGAACAAATCTCTTTGCTAAGTTCAAGGTGCTGAATCCTGGTCCAATGATCAAGTATTTCCAGGAAAGAAAGTACATCCCAGGCAGGACTGGAAGACAGTGGCTCTGCTCCTGTTAGGGCACAGCACTTGCTGATAACATGGTTTAGGTCTATCAGGCTGTTTGTGTGTTGCTACCAACCTCTCTGGTGTATTGGTTAGTTTTAAATGTGAGCCTCTTGTGAGAGAGGATGATGGGATAAATGCCAGAGGAGGAGGGTATGGCAGCATGGGGATGGACTGTAGGGCAGTCTTTGGCTTTACTTACATACATTTAGGGCTGTGAAAGATTTTCTCCTGGATGGTAGAAGGAATCTGAACTTCTGGATAGTGCTGAGTTCCGGTTTGTGGTCCCTTTATCCCTGATCCCAGCCAGGTTGTGAGCATGAAATAGACAAAGTGCCCCAAAATCTGAGCGTACTGTAGCACATGTTCAACTCTTGCAGTAGTCAAGGATGCCCTTTGCACCAAGACTCTTCCTTTAAGCTGAGAGATTAATTCTGAATTTGGGAATTTGAATGTAATTTATGGAGTACCATTTCTCAGTGCTCACATCCTCACTTTTAATGTTGCAGGAACCTCTGCATTATGCAATGTTTTGCTTTATGTGTCACTGCTTCCTTGGCTTGGATTCTGTCCTGTGCCAGTAAAATGGCTAATACCAGTCCTTTGACAACATCACATCCACTCCTGATGCAAGACTTGGTATTTTGGGCACATCTATGTCATAAAAAACAAGAACAGGATGGAGATCCACCAGAAAAAACTCTGGAGGAAACTGATGTTGCCAGATCAGCATAAGTACCAGGACACCTTTGCTGTTTCTCATTGAGACACATTCTCTGAGCAGAGGCTTGCTTTTGCAGGTATTCTCCTGCCAGACCTGATTCATAATAGTTCAGGAATCCTTGTATTATAGCCTTCTACATGTGGCAACCTCTCCCAGTTCTGGATATCATGAGTTCCAAATCCTACCCTGCTAGTTCAAGTTTTTGCATCTGTCTGTATCTTGCTTTTCCCATGCACACAGCAGAAGCAGCTTTGTAAGATGCTTGGAGCACCAGGGGTAAAAGATGTTTTTGCCATTTTATTAATTATGGCTCTTTGCTCTTCAGCTTGTACAAAATCTGGCTGTGGTTTTCACGGGCTTGTCATTGTTCCTGGGAAATCTCAGCCACCAAAGCATTGTCTGAACTTTGCAGTAACTTACTTTTGTACATGGAAAGCATAGTTTGTGGGAAAACCAATTGTAGTTCTGATGTACAAAATAGCAAGCTATTATGGGATGTGACCTCTCTGTGCAGCTAGACATTAAATGCCATCAGAGGGTACTGAACAGGCATAAAATACGTCATCTTCTTGTGTCACCAGTGTGTTCAGAAGGGAAGGGTGATTTAAAAGCATATGCTAAGCATCAAAATTGAAGTGCACGGTATCTCAAAGGTGGCTTTGACAGATCAGTACCTACCATTTGCATTTTCTTCTTGAGCTCTGCATTGGCGCGCTGATACGCTTTAGACACAGCATTCAGGTAATAGATGGTGAGGCTAAAAGAGAAAACATATTGCTCTAGTAATAGGATCAGGGGAAAGAGAAAGTTTCACAAGGAGGAAACATGTAATTTTTTGCCTACCTTCTAATTCATAATTTTCCCACCAGCTGTCTCTAAACTTCTTTTTGAAGCTCAGGGTTTAGGAAAAATTTGGGCTGCCTGTGGCATGGTTAGCTGAGACAGGCTGAGCCCATCTGAAGATCAGTTCTGCTCAAACAGAAGTAAAATGACCAGCCTGCCCTCGTGCCTCCACCTCGGCTGGCCATGGGCTCTCTCCACTTCCTTTGTACCAACCTTGGGGAAACCAGCCATCAGCCTGGAGATGCAACTGCCTCCAGGTAACACAGGGACCTCAGGAAAACTGGGAAAATAGTGGTGGAATAGGGCCTTGATGCCTCTTCTGTAAAGCAGTGCTCAAGGAACAGTTCTCCTTCCCCCTTTTCCAGGACCAGCTGCATCCTGCATCCCTGGACGGGGCCCTTGTGAGTGAGCAGAGACAAGAACTGAGGGCAAGAAAAAGCTAGGTTGGAGCAGAACCACGGGCTTTTGTTTTGATCCTGACTTCTCCAAAAAGGGCATGCCAAAGCCAGGGGAATACTGAGCCAAGCTGGAGGGAACTGAAAGGCAAGTGGGGATGGGAAAGGGCATGCTGGCTACCAGCCTCTGGCACACAGGGAGGCTGTGCTTTAAAACATGCCCAAGCCTCTGGGTCTGTCTCACCACCTCTGACACTCACCAGCCAGTAATATATTTGGGTAGTAAAAATAAATCTCCTCCTGCTTTTGTGAAGTGCTTTTATTTTTCTAAATTATAACCATTGTCTGCTCAGTGACTCCAAGCCATTTCCAGGAAAAGTACCAGCTGCTCAGTTCACTGCTATAGTTGTTTGCATTTTTTTTTTTTTTTTAGAATAAAGTAGAAAATTCTCTTATAAAAAGGAAAAAAAAAGGTAGGGAAAGAAAAACTGTTTCCTGACTATTCATAACCTGCATGTGTTACTCCGGCCCAGGTTCAGCAACCTCAAACCAGACTCAAGGATTCCATCAACTGAGTGCCTGACCCTAAGCCCAGCAAGGCACCATGTACGGGTGTGTGGGTTTCCAGGTGGATAATCAGGAAGTGATGCTTAGGATTGCCTTTCTTGAGGCTTTTTACAGGAGTCTGTCTAAAGGAAACACATTTGCTTCCTTTTGCCTAGCATTAACCCAAAAGTCAGTCTTGGTAATCTGGGCTCTCTGTCCTGCAAATCCTCTTGGAAACTATTTTTTCTTTTTGTTCCTCTATAAAGGTGTGATAGTTTTATTTTTTTCTACGTTATCAAGCTTGTTGTCTAGAAAATACTACTTTGTAATCAGGGCTGTGAATAAGAATGGTGTTGATAACGCACTGATGTTTTTGTTTTGCTAATTCTTGTTTATCCTAAGTAGAGCAAAGATCTTTGTTTTTGTCTCAAGCTCTGCCACTAAGGAGCTACATAAAAGAACCTGGGAGGCGGGACAGGTGACCTGAACTGACCAAAGGGATATTCCACACCATACAATGTTATGCCTGGTGTATAAACAGGGGAGTTGCCTTTAACAGGGGCCCATCTGGTTTTGGGAAGAGGGTCTGGCATTGGTCAGTGGGTGGTGAGCAGCTGTATTTTGTGTCACTTGTTTTTTCCTTTTTATTATTATTATTATTATTATTATTATTATTATTATTATTATTATTAACCATTATTACTATATTTTACTTTGATTTTGATTATTAAACTGTTTTTATCTCAATCTCCATGATTTTCTTTGATTCTCCTCCTCATTCAACCAGGACTGGGGAGAGAGAGGAGGTTGAGCAATAGCTGGGTAGTGCTTAATTTCCATGTGGGTTTAAACCATGACACCCTGGCACTTGTCTTCTCTGATGTATTGCTTCCCCAGCTCTTGGGAGAGTGTGGGTCACTGTCCTTTTCTAGCCTGCACAGGAGTTTTAATTTTCACCCCTTCTTGATACAGTAAAATGCTTCTATCTTCTGTCAGGAAGCTCTGCAGGCCACACAGCTTGAAAGTACTCTCAGCGTGGGTGGGATTAGGTTATGTGCCTGTGGGCACATCATCTTTCATCCTTCTTTGTCTGTATTTCCTATTTCCCTTGTCCTTAGGCAGTTAAAAGCAGGTCAGGAAGCTTGACACCCATGTCATTCACTGGACCCCATCATTGTTTGGAAGCAGGAACTAAGAATCAAAATAAATAGAAGATGCATTTTGGATTGCACCTGGATAAAAAAGAAGGGGTTGTCATGGCTAGAGAAAATTACTTAATTTAGTCCATAGAAGTGGAAAACACATTTTTTGAGAGGCTGCAATCAAAATCAAGAGACTGATCCACCTGTTGCTCTTGGTAGAGGCTATTTTTAGTTAGGCTCTATTGTAGGTTGCCTTGCCTGCTGCTTTGAGAGCTTCTGGCTCTCTGTTCATCAGGACTAAATGCAGCTTTTGCATTTCCCTGGTTTCAAACTCTTGGAAAACTGAATGGGCTTCATTGTAAAGACCAGGTTCAGCTTAACTCTGTCAGCCTGTCAGCACCACAGCAGAAGCAGAAAATTTTCAGACACAAGGCATGAAACTGGGCACTTGACTGAAAAGGAGAAAAGGGCCAAAGTCTTAAGAAACAATCTTGTTTGGTCGCTGTGATTTTGTCTGGATTATCATAGGCAAGGTGAGTGTGTAGGTAACAAGCAGTGCCTCTGCAAGACACCCAATGCTCTCAGGGCATGTGAGAGCTACTGCCAAGGGGCCGTAGGTCTGACTGGTCCAGGCACCATGGGGGAAGCCACTTCCTTAGGGCTGTGATTCTCCTGGGAGATGAGCAGATGGAAATCACAAGTATCAATACATACAGGCCATACAGGCAGCCTATCTGGGTGGAAAGTGAGGATGTTTTAGGAAACATGGACATAAGGTAACTCTCAGTTCTCAGGGGGGAATCAGGGCAGAGACAAAACTGTGTCTCAAGGAGAGATGGACTGATGGTAAGTCTGTGGCGTGGGAATAGCCAACACTGGAAAGGGTGTGATAAAAGAGGTCTCTTCAACAAATACACTGAATTTGTGCTGTTACTTTTCCCAACTGTCAGTGGAGGGAAAGGGCAGGAGCTTGTCATTGGAAAAAAAAACAATTCTTTTCAAAGGTATTACTCTCTTCCATCAGCTTTTTGAGGATTACATCTAAGCCTCAGATAGGCTTAGGGTGCAGGGTCTGCAGCCCATTTTTAAAGGTGGCACACTTGGGGTGTTCTGCAGCCTTTATTTTGTGTTTGCAATAGCATCTGCCAGTGCTACTGTGAAGCTCACAGGAACAGAGTTTACAATTCAATTATATGCTTGACCATGCCAGGGATGTGGTGTGAGACTTCTCGTCTCCTGCACAGACCTGATCTGATTTGCATAGGTGTAGGATCTGCCTGAACAAGTTACAGTACCTGATCATCCTTTTTAGGTTAAAATGAGCAAGTAGTTTGAGGCAGGCAGAGAGATGGCATGTCATCTTCAGTTTAATTAGGATTATTCTCAAGTTGCTTGTATGAGTAACTTTGTATGGAACTTGTATTTATTGATATCATTTAATGGCATTACCTTCAGTGTAGCTATGCAGGATGAAGCATCACAGTGCCCAAGGGCACTGATGGATCAGTCCAGAGGCTCATCTCCAGTGTGTGTGGATACCCCAGAGAGAGTCAGATCAGGAAGCTCTGTATGCAACAGGTTCCCCAGCTCTCTCCCCACCTCCCATTGATTCATCTGAAATGCTCAGAACTGCCTACAGAATTTGGCCACAGGCCTCCTACTCATTTTGATAGCTTTGGAAAACCTCAAGAACAGTGCCAAAGATATCTTTTTCTAAAAAAGAAGAATTAATCCTAGTACTGCTGGAGGTGCTGGGGATTTAAAAAAGATTTCAAAGCTGAAATGATCAAATGGCACTAAAACAAATAGCAGATGTATTATTTGGAAAATGAAAAAGTAAAACCCCCCAAACCCAAACAAAGCTCACAACTCTTCATGATTTTTGGAACATGTAATTTTTGAATGCCCTGTCTTGGCTGTGCTCTAAATGCCACCAGCTGTGACAGAAATTGCTTCTCCAAAAGGCACCAGGCTGAGACTGTCCATTTATTTCCTGCTGGCTACAGAAAATTTTTCATATGGAAGCTGTGACAGTTTTGATATCTACAAGGCCTCTGTCAGCAATGTATTTCGTCCACAAAGTTGTGTTTAATTGGGTCAGATAATTAAATTTTAGGAAATTGGGTTAGGCAAAGGTAAGGGGGAGCAGGGAGTATGTGTCTACTCTGATCCATGCTGTTATCTCAGCAGAAGCTGTATTTAGACCTGACCAATATCCCAGAATTTTTTTTTCCAACCTACTCCCCCAGGCCAGGCATGCAATATTGCAAGGAAAACTTACACCATGAGCAGAATTGCAGGTATGATCAGTCCTGGATTTGCCACATAGCTGAAGATCTTGGCAACAAAAAGTGGAAAATCGAGCTCAATGGTCTCTTGAATGACATCATACATCCTTTCCTTTCCACTGGAAAGACAAATGGCCAGTTAAGGAGTGTAGATATCTTCTGGAGGGACAAAAATGCCTCCTAGTCTCATGGTGCTAAGCAGCTTGTTTCACTCTTAATGAGCATCAGCTTGCTATTGGCCACCAAGGAGTTTAAAATACCTTTATTTTAAATTATTATTGGTTCATTCATTCCCTTCCTCTCTCCCTCATTGATTATGCAAATAATCTTTGCTAGGCTAACTTGCTCCTGGAGTCAATACCGTGACTATTCACCCCTCTGAAATAGATAAAACCCCACAGACCACATATTTCTGATGAATATCTTGTTAAGTATGGCCTTTTCATGGTAGAGATGACTTTCCATATGCAAATTCCAGCTTTCTGAAATAATGAGCCAACTTGAAGAGCTGCTAAGTAATGACAAAAATAACAAGCTGTGATTATTGCTTAATAGGAGACTCGGTGAAAAAGTAATTTCAAACGGGATTGATAAAGCAGATGAGAGTATTCTGTATGAAAGAAGAACATGTCTGTTAAAGGCTGGATTATATAATTGACCTTCTTGTCTCCCCAGCATCTCTGGTCTGGGAATTCAACTGCACTAGTGCTATTCCTCCCATTTAGGCTTGGTCCCTCCCAGGAGCTTGTGGGATTCCTGTCAGGAGGGTGCTGGACTCTCTGTCTCGATGATGAGAGTCAATAAAGAAAACTTGGATAAACTATCCCAACCTCATCAACTGCCAGGAGCTCAGGAGAGCAGAGCTCTCAGTCGAGCTGCCAAGGGTCTGAATCAGGCTGAGCAGCTTTTGAAGGGTTGATTGGGAATTGAAATAGCTCTTTCACATTGCAGATTAGTCATCTCCAAATGATAGTGTGCGTGCAACAAGTCACTTGTCAGATCTTCTGACATTACTCGTTGACACCTGTCCTTGCTAGAGAACTGAGGGTATTTTGGTCTCTTGCCTTTCCCCCGAGTCTTTTAGCTTTCTGATGTCATTCTCCGTCAGCAAGCAGATAATCTAAAACAGTTACAAGACCTACAAGAACAATTTGTTCCAAGCTGGCTCCTTGCTGAGTCAGATTCAGCAGGCCCAGGAAGTGGCATTATTCAATCAAATTAGACTTTATTGGCACGTTAATCCAGTCCACTAAACGCTTTGTGCAGTGCTGATTCTGTCCTAATTAAAAGGAAAAAAAAAAGCCCACAACATTTAAAAGAAAAAAAGGTGCAGCAATTTTACAGGCTCACCCCTATCCATTTCCTGCTATTTACCAGGTAAAGTCAGCATGTAAAATACATATTTTGGACTCATTTTGTTTCCTCAATGTTCCAAAAAGCCTTTAGGATCCTCCAGCTGGGTTTTTTGTTGTTTTGTTTTGTTTTTTTTTGTTGTTGTTGTTTTTTAGTGGAGGCTGCACCTTGCTGTCGCACCCCTGCTGTTCCCTGGTGCTTTCATCAGTGTGTGTTGGGAAAACACTGGGAATCGTGTAGCAGAGGAGAGCAGCAGACAGGAGCAGGTTCAGTGCTCACAGCTGCCTGTTTACACCCCATAGCTGTACATGACCCTTTGCCTCACACTGCTAAGGATTTAAACACTTCACCATCTCTGCTGGAGTCCAGTCCTTCTAACTTCATGAAAATTTTGTTCTCATGTACCAGAGAGCAAGGATATCCTTTTTGGTGTTTTGGTATACCTGAAAGGTCCACAGTCAAAGGAGGGAGGCAGGGACATGATGGTGTAAGCCACAGGCAGGAGGCTGAGGAAGAGTATCAGCAGCACCAGACCCATGTAAAAATTGTTAGACTTGGATGCTTTGAAGACTCTTTCGTGGGGCACATTGCTACTCATAACAGCCCAGCACTGAAAATACATGGAGGTTAATAAGCGCAGCACGTTTATACCCACAAGCCCTGGCGCGTAAAAGGATCCCATCCTGAAAAGGAAAAGAGAAGGACAGGTGCTGTTTTTTGGCAGACTGGATGGTTTACTCCTTTCAAGAACAGAAAAGGAGGTGTTTTGTGCTGACAGGTTTGTTCACAAACAAAGGCTGAGCGGGCTGAGAGGTGCTACCCTGTGTTCCCACCTGCACCCACAGGTTATGGTATGGTCCCACTCACTGAGGACCACCAAGGCTTCAGACTTCTCAGGGGTTGAAAAGAAAATGTTCCAGTTTGTGACAAAAATTTCTTTGAGATGGCTTGGAAAATGTTATGTGAATATAACCAGCGGAGAGAGTCCCACTTTTATAGTTGAGCAAAGAAAGCCAATCAGTCAGAAAAAACAGAAACCAAAGGCCTGTCTAGTTGGCTTGGAAGCTTTCTAACTCCACTCTACTTTCGGTTTTCTAAATAGCATGAAAAATAAAAAAAGAACATATCTTACCAAATCATTCCCTGGTTGAAAACCAAACCCAAAACGTTGCCGCTAATGTCAAACTCTGCATAGGATGGCTGTATGGGGAAAGAAAGAAAAGTGTGTTGTTGCTAGAGGTACCTGCTATTGTTTTCTGCTGGGTGCATGATGCTTATTTAAAGCTGGCAAGCAGGGATTCCTGGAAGGGCTCCTGCTGCGTGCACGCTGCTTGGATGACCTGCAGCCGTGTGGGGAAAGCAGAACTGGAGCTACTGCCTGTGGGCTGCTGCTCCTCTCTTGGCTTCCTGAAAATTGGAAAGATCTATTGAGGTGCTTAGAGCTGCTCTGTGTTTCCCTCTCCCTGCTAATATGACACCAGCTGTGAGCATGGCACGGGGCTAGGTTTAAACTCCAGCTGGTGCCTGGCTATGGACTTACAGTTCCACCCTGGTAAAATATTGAATCCTGAAGCAGTGATAATTATGAGCTGGAAGGCAAATGCTATGCTGGATTATGTCCATGTCTCTGGGCCCAAGCTGCTGAAGAACAGAAACACAGGGCAAAGGGGGACAAATACTAGGGAATATATGACCTGATGGGTATTAGGTGACATTTTTACTATGTGCTAGCTGATGTGTTGCTTCATATAAAGCAGTATTTTATCTATCTGATGTGGGTGCTAATGGTGGCAGGTCCAGGACAGGCCAATCTGATCTACTGGCAGTATTTGTTGATTTATAAATTATTATTTTGTTAGATTTGCCTATGATTAAACTATTTCTTCTCTGTATATCTACTTCTGTGCCCACAAAACTCAAGTGATTTTTGGCAGATGAAACTTCATGTAAAGATTTTCATGTAATGTTTTCTTGAAAAAAAACTTTTTTTTTTTTTTTTTTTTTTTTTTAACTGCAATGCAGAAAACAGACTTCTAAGAAATGGTAAGTGATGCTTTCATATCTTTGAAATATCCTATGTGGTATGTCTGTTTTTCATGCCATTTGCATTTACCTAATACTCTCAGCAATTAATAAAGTTGAAGTTTAAGACATTTGTGCTTTACAATGAAAGCTCAAGGGGAGCCTAGTCAGTCTTGCTTAGCTGACTGCTCACAGCTTTGGGAAGGGATGGGTATAAACACTGTTTTCTCTGTTCTTTTGATTCTGGTCCATTTCTACTTTAAATCTTTAGCTAGAGGTTAATATTGGCTTCTTTTTCAAATGAAAATAAAGACAACTATCAGTGTCTGCAGTCATCTGCCTTAAGTATTCCTATGTGAGAAGGATGGGTTAAACAAGAATCTTATTCATTATCTGCATTAGAAAAACACAAATAAAATTGTCCCTGGTGTCCCTTGGTTGGGTTAGATAGCTGTCAGCAAACCATCTTTGCACAAGCAATGGATGTAATTTTATGCTGCTTGGCAGGTGGGAGGACCTCCCTAGGCCACCATGGGAATTGTCCTCTGCCTCCCTCGGAAGAAACACAAAAAGCTGCACAAGCAGCAAAATGTCTGTTGTGCCCTGCCTACTCTTCCTTGACCAAATCTCTCCTTTTTTGCTCTCCTCCAGACCACTCCTGGGAGCCCTCCCAACATGACAGCGAGGCAATGGGTGCACTGATCTACTCGTAATCTTGAAAAGGTGTTTTCATCTCTGTCGGAATCCATTGGGTTTTGTTTCCTCTTGTGTGAATCAATGGACTTCCCTCCACCCCTTCATTACTTTATTTTGTGTTTTGTGCAGCTCCAGTACTGACTGCTTTGGTACCAGAGCCTTAAGGAATACCAAAGAGCCCAGAGATGTTGTGTGTTACGCACACATGAGAAGGGAAGGAAATGCTCCTTGTTCCACTGCAGCAGAAGAAACTCCAGCTTCCAGCAGCGATCAGAAGATGCTGCTGTGAGAAGAGCAGGCTCCTGTCTGCAGGATGGGCAGTGAACAGGAAGGTCTGGGGCTCTGAAAAGGGATATAGAAAGGCCCAGGGTTTTGGGGTTATAACAACTGAATGAACACCAGATTATTTCTTTTTTAAGTCAGCTTCATGTTTTAAAGGTCTCAGATGGGGAGGAGAACTGCATTTTTCTGGAGTTCTTAGTGGGATGATCTGATTGACCCAGAAAAGTTATGCATAGGCTGTGTACACCAATTATATTATCAGGCAAGACCAGATGACCACTAGAATAATTCAAATTCATTTGTAGTGTGTGACCAAATGTCCCTAAATTAATTTTATCTTCTTGGCTGTAAGATACTGACTCGTCTATAAGATACTTACAAATCCAGCCTCTAGGTCCCAGCACCAACAGTAATTCACAAATCTGACAAAGCAAGCTCGGATGAAATCTCCCACCAGAATGGTTATGTAGGTCACCAGGATATCAGACACGGTGAGCCTCACAAACTCCTGCAATTTAAAAGAAGGAAAAAACCCCACATTAACTCCTATAATTTCAGTAGCGCATTCAGGACTGTACTTTTTATTTAGCCATTTGTCTTTATATGACTGTAATCTTCAGAAAAGCATGCCATGAGCAAACTTCCTGCCTGTTTTCAAACACTGTGCAGTGCCTAAGCTTTACCTCTGTGCTTGGGAGCTACGAGCTCTGTTATAGCTGTTAGACCTGATAGCTGCTGCTGGCTTTATTGACTGCACTGCATGGTGTGGCTGCACAGAAAGTGGGAGCAGAATGCTAGTGCTGCAGTGGTGCTGGTGTAAAATATATATATGCCCTCAGTTGTTTTGGTTGGGCGTAGCTCTGGTATGTCTCAGCTCCGTAACTTTTACAAGGACTCCTAAGAAAATTGTTCAGCTGTAAACGAGCTGAGTGTAAGTGTAAAGAAAGGAGATAGGAAGACAAGAAAGATAAAATTGCAGGCAGAAGGAAGACTCATGGGGTGGAAATAACTGGTGGCCCAAGGATTCAAAAGGAAAGACACTTACAAGAAAGGATTTTAAAGTATGAGGAGGGAAAACCAAAGATCTGCTGAATGACAGCTCAGCTGCACCAAGGGTCAGCTCCTTTTGAGGGGTGACAGTGGCTGGTCTTTTCCCACATGGCTGAGAACCACTTGGCTTTTGAAGATGCCTTGAGTGTGTACAGGAATGCATAGCCTTGTAGTTTGGCAAGCCCTAACTATCTCTGTCAGCCAGTAAACAACTGCTTTTACTTTTTAAGTTGTGCATAGTCTGGCTGCGGATCTTCTTGGTGCAAGGTAAAGGTTGCAGGGTGGATTTGTGTGGTGAAACTCTGAGGACCTGAAGGCCACCCTGCCTGTCTTTCAAGGGGGGTATTTTGCCTAATTCTGCTTTCATCCCATGGCCTCATGCTACATTATGGATTGGAAAATGTCAGGAGTTCCCTTGAGGCACATCCTCTTTTGGGTTTTATGCCTGCACCAAAGCCTCTCTGGAACAAGTGAAACAATAAATGGAGAAGAGAGTTTTGCTTCAAAGGCACAGTCATGATCTGAACAAGAACATGGTGCAGGTATGGCTGCAGACTGCCTGGCCTTTTGTGCTCTTCACAGGCAGTGCCTCAGAGCTGTGCATGCCCTGGTTGCTCCCAGCTGAGGATTTCACCACCACAGCTTGAGAACCATGGCCAAGGGCTTGTGTTGCTTTGGTGATGCTGTATGAGAGTATTGGAAAGAGCTGCTGTTCATGAAGAAAATTTCAAGCCTGGAAATGTTAAAGATATCAAGAAAAAAACAAAAATGGACCATCCCAAACCAACACAGAGATTTACTACACAATGAATTTCTTACAATGCCAACAGTTGTCTCCCAGCAGGGTCCCCTGGGCACATCTGCAGGGTCGAGGGGAGGTGGGGTGACAGTGCTGTCATTCCCTGCAGACAAGTTGTGGTGGCCAAGCAGTGTCCAGTGTGTGATGTTTTTTACCACATCCTCTTCTGCCAGCTGCAATGAAGAGACCCACCACCCCCACCCCACCCCCCAAACAAAACCATCAGAAAATAGGAAACAGGGAGGTGTTTGAAGAAATCCAAGGCATTCAATTCCTCCCTCCTCCTTACCAGATACCACCCCTTGTATAAACATCTGTCCACAACAGAGTTACAGTGCTGGCAATAGCACAGAAACTCCTCTTTAGCCAGGAGCAGGGGAGTAGCAGCTGAGGGTGTGTCAAGGCTCCATGAGTTTTTGGGGAACAAGCAACGTGTTCGCTGCTCATGGAGCTGCCAAGCCTCCTTCAAGACTCCTGTATGCAGACATAACCTTCACCCAGTCCTCCTCCTTTGCATTGTTCATAATTTTTCAGGGCAGAACAAACTGCCTCGATTCCTCTAATTCTTCTCAGTTTAAAACAGAGTAATTTTTTTCTGTGGATAAGTTAGACATTTATCCTTTCCTGCAGTTATCTGCCCACAACACACTACCAGGATAATGTTAAAAAGGGGAGGCAGGGGAAGAGGATTATAAACTGTATCCTCAGGGTCTGCAGTAATAGAAATTGCACACAGTGTCAGATGGAGAAAAAAATAGAATTACCCTAATATTCTGTGATTATAGCAACACAATAACTATGCTCTTTTCAGGGCTGTAAGGAGAAGCCAGAGATTCTGCTTGGTGAGTCTCCCTAGGGCACTGCTCAGGAGGATTGGGGACAGAGCAAGCACCTGCTTCAGAGGGGGTGTGGGGACAGTTTGTGTTCATTCTCAACTCTGGGAAATGCTATTTGACCGAGGCTTTTTGCCTCTGCTCTTACTTTTTCATTGACGTCATCCATCAAGGCCAGCAGGAAGGTGTAGAGGTTGCCCAGGAAGAGCGCGAAGATCCGCCCCAGCTGCCACTTCAGCCCAATGCGGGGATGGTAATTCTCCAGGGCAGCGATGGTTTCAAACAGCGGAGGGCAAAACATGCCCAGCAAGGACATCACTATTTCAACCTGCCACATGAGGAAAATGAGATAACTGCTGAAAGTGAAACAGTGACTATCTTACTGTGCGCAGAGTGGGAGCTGCCCACAACTGGTTGGATATTTCTGAATGATTTATAAAGGGGAGGGAATCAAAGCAAACTCAGCTTCTGACTTTGCTTGGTGTGCAGGCAGCACAGTGTCAGACTTCAGGGCCAGGTTGCACGACTTGCTCTTGCAGGAGCACTTTTGCTCTTATCTCAAAAGGATGAGCTCCAAAGAATTTGCTCTCTGTCAGTCCAGACTCATGAATATTTAGGTTCCTCAAGTACCTTGCAGTACTGCTTGCATCAGCTCCAAGGTTCTTATTTTAGTTTCAGAGGAAGCGCAAGACTTGGCTTGTGTGCATGGAGATAATTAGTCAATGCTAATGTTTATTTTCCACATTCAGCACCTTTGCTTTTGCAGAAGGCATTTACAGACTTGAATGGAAGCACATCAAGATCTTCGTAAATATGTCCCAGTGGTATCTTTGTTCCTCTTTATTGTGTCAGATACTAGGTTGTACTGTGGTCAGTGAGGTCACTGGCCAGTTAAGGTTAGCACAGGCATAACTTAAATTTTTTCATTGCCCTAAAGGCCCATGGCCTGTATCTGTACAGGTGCAGGCAGTCTCTGACTCCTCTCTGTTCTTTTCTTTCCAGGAGAAGTAACACTACCCAGCACTGTATTTATTCACAGCTCACACTAACATCATGAAAGGGTGACATCAGACATTAAACTTTCTTATTAAAAAGATTTTTTTTCGTCTGGGAAAAATCTATAGTGATAAATCAAAGCATTCTGTAAGCATGTGCTATCCTTCTAAAGTTTTCTGAAGGAATTTTGAAAATGCGTAGCTTTGAATTTAATTTGGCTTTGATATATAAATACATGATAATGCAGTAAGCATTTAAATTAAACCTTCCCATAGGTTGAAATATTTTTTTGCTGTGTATGAAGAGCTTAAAAATTTGAATTTCTCATTCCAAAATCAGAGACAGAAAAACTTTGACAATTGAATTTTTTTGCAGGTTCTAAAATTTTATTCCCATTATTCAAGGTGGATGACAAAAACTTGATTTTAGAATTATATCTGATTATGGACACTTCTAATACCCAGAGAGCTTTCTAGTACAACAGAGTTTGTAAGTGTTGTAATGCAACCTGATTCTTAACATGGTGATCAGTATTGAAAGTGCTGAAAAGCCATTGACTTTTCTAGTGATTTATTATAAGAGCATTTTGCCTTCTCTGCAGGAGGTGTTAATTTGCCCTAGGAACTTTCAGTGAGATCAATGTGCATTGCAGCTACAAGTGCAAAGGTACTGAAGGGGACTCCTGGGCCCTGGTAGGGAATCCCCCTGCCTTGGATGCTGTCCTCAACCTGTGGCAATTAATTTTCTGATGTCCAAAGTAAATTATCCCAGCAGAGGGCTGTAAGCAAAGTTTCCTCACCTCATTTCTTTCATACCACCCAACGTTTTGCATTTTGGAAAACGTCTGGGAGCGTTTCACCACAAAATAAATGAGGTAGCCACTCCCACACAAGCAGCATATGATGAGGACATTGGCCAAAACCCGCAGGAACCTCCTCAGGTGGATATTCTCATCCTTGTTGCTTTCTTGCTCATCTACAATAGACTCCTGAAAAAAACAGGGATGCTCAAGAAATTGGAATGGATATCTTGCAGCACTAAGCATAAGGTGACATCACAAGATTATGAAATGCAATCTTCTGCTATTCTGGATATATTCAGCTTCGTAGTTTTGGTTAAATTCAAACTAAGCTTCATTGAGGCATCCTGGTTTGACTGAAAGATAAAATGGCAAAGAGCCTGATATATCCCAGGGGAACTGCACTCTAAATTAATACAAATTCTTTTAAAAGTTGGAAGCAGGGAGTTAGGGGAATCTGGAGCTGCCATGGATCAGCACCATGCCCTGTTCATATGGAGAGATGCTGAGTAGGTATCCAGATTTCCCCTTACATCTCTGCCATCGGTAGGTGCTGGGAGTGTCTCCAGGAGCAGGCAGAGGTTTAGGTTTACCTTGAAGCTGGTGGTGATGGATGCAAACTTGTTGTCTGCTGTCTCTGGGTTGCCAATGAGGTAGTCCCAGCTGGTGAACATTTTCCAGCTGAAAATGAAGTTGTCATCGTCCCCATCTGCTGTGCTTTCGTTGGCGTTGCGTGCCATCCTGCATAAGGACGTGTGCAGTGACAAGGTCAGACAGTGTTCCACAGAGCCACCACATACCCTTCAGCTTTGCAAAGCTCAGGTAAGATGGAGTGGGACAACCAATCTTGGGGTTTGGGAATTACTAAAATGTGCCATTGGACTTTAGGTATAAGGAGGACTGAACTATCAACTGTCAGGGCTATGTAGCTCTATTAAAAATAGTGATACAGAGAAAAAAACAGCATAAGTGATTAAGGAGGTTAAGGGTTGCTATGTCTGTCTGGTGCCTAAGAAAGTCTATATATGTTGCTTCTGGCTGCAGTATATGGTTATGGCTACCTTTAGTTAGTTAAATTTAGTCAAAACCCCCATGTCCTGTCCAGTACACCCATGCACCACAAAGTTTTAGTGGGACTTGCTGCACAATGCTGGAGCCAGAGAGCTTGCAGCAAGTCATGCAGGGAGAGAAAAAGGATTATTCTTGTTAATAAGCATAGGATGAGATATGGCTTCTGCTGTTTCCTCTCTATTATTTGATCCCTGAAATCCTTCTGTAAGTCCCCCTAGAGTTCCTAGCACTAGTCCCTCAAGGAAGGCAAGACAACAGATGCTGCAATTTCATGGCAAATGTACAGCAAATCCCCATGTCCCACTCCAGCCAAAGGCTCAAGAAGCTCTTTCTGCTGCATGGCAATATGGCCTGTTTCAGTGATACAAATCCATGGCTTATCCTTTCTTCCAAAAAAAGGAAGACCTTTTCATGGTGTGTCCTTCAGGCAGAGATAAAGGGGCTTATATTCTTATTTTTAACTTTGCAGAGACCATTACAACACTGACAAGTGCTTTGGCTGCATCCTCAGTGCCCTGGGGATGCTGTGGGACCCTCATTGGTGTTTGGAGACCGTGCACGAGGGACACAGAAGTTGTGGAAGGCACACACCCTCCTTTCCCCACATTCCCCCAGCCATGCAGCCAAGGCTGGAGCAGGTCTGGGTGCCCACGGAGGGGAACCCAGCTGTGAGACCCATCTGGGTGGGTTTTGCAGAGGGCTCAGTGTCAGCTGCACTTACGATCTTATAACAACCATCAGGCTGTAGCCGAACACGCTGATCCCAACCATGAAATATGCCATTGGCAGCCTGTACTTCAACCAGCCAATTGTCCTCTGGTTATTGTAGTAGCCATAAAAGAGTGCTGAGTACTTGATGTAGCCCTGGAGGTGAAGCAAAAGCAATCCTGTGTAAGCTGTGCAGCTTTTCTTCTGCTGGAAAGCAGTTTCAAGAGAAAACTGAAGATTTAAAACAAGGAAAATAAATTTGGAAAAAGTTTTAGGGTCTCGTTCTGTTTGCTGCCCTGGCACCTTTGAAAGCCTTATTCTTAACAGTTTATCTTCCTATGAGAGGTAAGATGAGGGAGAACATGTCAGAGGATAGTGTCTTAAAACTGAAGTGTGGTTTTGATTCATCACTCTTTCATCCCTCTCAGAAAAACATTCTTATTGCTCTTTGTGGCTGTAGCCCACCTGCTTCTCTAAGCCAATAATCAAACATTCAGATCTTGTAGAAAAGCTGAAGCAAAGGGCCTTCCTACCACATGAAACTTTTCCTTTCAGGTAGGAGGCAGCTGATGCTCAGTGCCTTGCAGATTTAGTTCCTTTTACTGGTTGCCGCCTGCAGAGCAAATATAACTAAAGAGTGAAATCAAAGCATTACTTTCCTGTAGAAAGCAGAGTTCAGACACAATATAAACCATGTTGTCTCAAGTAGATCTATTTTTTGCTGTGCAATCTGTTAGACATTCAATGAGCGTGCAGATCACCTAATCTGCATTAGCAATCTCTCCCTGTTTTTCTGTCATATCTCATCCAAGTTGATGTGTATCACTGCACATTGTACTTCTCTATTTTTTTGCCCCTTGTTTTTCAGCTCCTAAGTTAAGTTTACCTAGTCTGGCCATGATAGTTGAGCAAGCTCCCCTCTGATCAAGCCTTTAGAAAGACATATCCTGAAGCTCATATCAGAGCCTGTGTAATGGATCTTGTCTAGAGACATTGAAAGGTTTACATTTAAGGGGCTTCTGGAGGCTGTCTAGCCAAGCCTCCACTCAAAGCAGAGCCACTTGCAAAAGGAATTGTTGTGGCTTGAGGCTATGTCCAGATGAGCTTTGAAAATCTCCAAGGACAGAGCTCCCACGACCTTTCTGGGCCTTTCTTCTTTGACCACCTTCACTTGATCAATTAAACTAATCTCCCCCAAAACTCTAGGCTTTTTATCCCTAACCTAATAAAAAGCTTTGGTACCCCCAGGTGCCACAGAAGCTGGATTTTTGCCCTGCACAAAGCACTGTGTCACAGGTCCAGGACCACTCTGTGTGTGTTTCTACCAGTGCAGTGAGCCAATGGCTGGCACACCACTGCACGGCTGCTTGGGGCTCGTAGCCTGTCTAGACACACAATGTCTGCCAGGGAGGGGTGGTGGAAGAAAGCCTTGTAAAATATAATGTCCCTGGAAGGCACTAGTGAAGTTTGTTTCTCAGGTTGTAATTCCTAATCTTTGTCTTCTTGATTCATCAGATGCCAGGGACTGAAAAATTAGTTCTTCTGCTCACATCATCCAGTATGTTCTTTAAACTCCATTTGTGAGGCATGGTGTCTGGTGTCCAAGTGAGATTTATTCCCTTCTACTCCTCTACAAATCCGTGATGTGACCTCCTTCCTGCCAAAGCATACATTTCCCCAGCTCCTCTCTCCTACATTTACCTTTTTTTCAGGGTAATGGTATTGACTCTTCACTTATGTCTACCCTGATATATATTTCCCCCTGCACCTCTCTCTCCTGTGAGGCATGCTGGCATAAGTCTCTATTCATTTTCAAAGGGCAAACCTCTGCACAGGGCTTAATTTGACATCTCCTGGCTGCAGAGGATGTTGGTGCACAATGCTGCCCCGTAGCTGGAGAGGCTCCTCCAGCTTGAATGATCTCTCCCTAATGTCAGCCAGGAAGGGAATGGGTAATGGATGGGGATCTGTACAGCAGAGGGGCTCAGACAACCAACACCTCAGTGACAGCAGGGGAATGTAGATGTGTGTACCACATCAGAGGCAGGAGACTAGGAGACTGGCAGGTCATGGGAGTAAGCCTTTCCTGGAAGAATACCTATAGCCTCATCCACAGACAAGTTTCCTTACTTAAGTCTATTATTTATGGCCATCCAGAGAAAATCAGCAGCTGCATTTAATCAACACTTCTTCAGATATTTTTGTTTCTTTGTTTTGGAGTTTTATTTTGCTTTTTTAATTTATTCTGGCTTATGAGTTTAAATGCTACCTCTTGTATTTTTACAGTGCACTGCTCAAATGAGCTTTTCATTCCTTACACTGCTATTAAACATTTCACTAATTCACCTCTGAATTCTGGATTCTGGCAGTGGGGGAAAGTGCTGGCAGAGGAAGAGTTGAAAGGATCCTCAGCAGACTATGGGGGCTATGGGGGGTAGATGAAGGCCTGGCCCTGGTAAGTTCCTAGACACCAGTATTTGAAGCCTTATTAATAAAATTAGTTTAAATAATCTGATTTACAAAAAAGTACCTTTTTTTTTTTTTTGTTGGTTGTTTTTTATTTGGTTGGTTTGTTTTTTTATTTTTTTTTCTTTTTTCCTTTTAACTCAAGAAATGACCTGAAGAGTCCCTACAGAAGAACTGTAGCCTGTGGTCCCATGCTTGTAGCATGTGGGCCAGTGCTGAAGCATTAAAAAAATATTTCCAGAAGTAGCTATTTTGAAAGTCAGATCCCAAGGCACTGGTTACATCCAAAAGTCTTCACTCACTGCACATATAGCTTTTCTTGGGCTGTCATCTAAAAACACTTAATCCCCTTGGCTTTAGTCTTCAAAGTGGTGGGAGGGATTCAGTATTGCAGACAAGCATCCAGAGGTGGCTGGAAGCTTGGGATTTTCCTTTGGGTGCAAGTCCTAAACTTTGGTTCCCACTTCAGGCTCATATAAGTATTTCAGAGGAACAGGGAGGGCAGGGACATGGGGAGAAATCCCCTTCCCAATCACTTTCAGTGCTCTGGCAAGGTGCTCCCTGCTTGTGAAGGGGGTCTGCAGCTTCAAATCTCTGGCTGCTTGGTCTGGAGCAGCTCCAAGTGTCTTTCACCCCAGTGCTTGCTGCCTTTCCAGGGGGAAGCAAAATGCCTTTTGTGTCTACACACACACATGATGTATACCAGGCAGCACATTTGTATGTGGAAGTGGATCAAACTCATATGCTGGTGTCTGCATGTGGACATGCTGTTTTGGCAAGAAATCTCAGCATCCACAAAGATTTTGTTGCAACAAAAGGCTTTCCAGGCTTCTGGAAGAAATAGGTGCTCTGCTGGTTTATCTTGGAACAAATTCATCCTTCCAGCACCATTAACTTCTGAGGGGTTTTAGGAGGTATTCAACTGATTTTTTATGATTAACAATCATGTGCTTACCTCAAAATCCCATAGAACTGAAAAATCCATAGCTGTTGCTTGTTCAGCCCGGGGTACAGTTTTCCTTGGCAAACTCCCATATGGCATTCCCATCAGGACCTGGAGAACATTAATAACACTGATGCATATATAGTATAGAACACCAAAGACTTTTTAACAGGTATTTTTTTTCTTAATGAGTCTGTTTTGGTTTGCTTTTAGTTAGTTTTCCTTTTCTGTTGATTTTGATATATATTTTATTTATTAATGCTGGAGCAGCAGTTTTAAAAAACACTTTGCATTAATTAAATTTATAATTTTTTAGTATTAATTTTATATAACAATATTTGGTACTAAGTATATTCATTAATGTACAGTATTACATTTATTATTATTATTTAGTATTAATTTCATGCAAATAACCAGAGGACTTCCCTTTCCCTGGCCATATCCATTGCACGGAAAATAATTTTTGGAGAAACTGTATCCTTCATTGAACAGCTGCTGTTGAAATGTCCTTAGTTTAGCAAGGAGTTCTTTGCTTGAACTTCATGGGCCTAATGCAGTAAAGGGATTAGCTTCATCTATTTATGCAGAGCTCCTCCTCTGAGAGAAGTCAAGAGCACTGGGTCAAGCTTACAAATATAATTTGTATTTTTCAGTTCTGAATCGAAAGATGTTCTCAAGGTGAGGTAAAGGCAATTAGGTTTGGGAAAAAATATGTATGACAAAAAGATGCAAAGAATAGTTTTCATGGCATAGCCTGTCCTGATGGCACCATGCAAAGCAGGTCTTGCAGCTGGAGCAGCAGTAGAAGCCCACACAGAGGATGCCAAGGGCTATGGAGAATTATTATATTACTGTATTTACAAGCTGATATTTTGCCTATGCCAAAATATCTCATTAGCATTCATAGCCTAGAAAGGTCCTAGCTTATCATCTATCACTTACTTTTTAGGGCTATCTAATTACACTCAAAATAATTTATGGTTAAATGTTTACTGCCCAGCTACTCTCGCTATCGTAACAGCTCAATAGGCAGTGAGTAACAGTGTTTCAGAAACGAAAGCTCCTGCCATACGCGTGGTTCCTAACCAAACACATTTGTATTGTTCAGTGCTAATGGTTATGTCTCCTCGTCTGGGAGGAAACTGAGCTTTCCCTTTCCATAGTGTGAGCAAGCACATTAAGGAGAACAAAAGCACGATCCTCAGGAGACATTCTGCAGTGCATTCTTGCTCCATAAAATTCTGTGCTGAACAGAACAGATGCTACTGTCTGTGGATTGCACAGCCTTTAAATACTGCACTGAGTAATTTAGCCAGAGCTGTAATGGCTACATTAAAAAATTCTTCAATAAACGATCATATAAAGTTGGCTATGAGATCCTTTTCATTCTCCAAGAAGAGTGAGAAATAGAAAAACTAAAAATAAAACAATTGCTTGTGAATCATATGAATTGGAAGTATGAAAAAGGGTTATTTCCCAAACAAGTGTTAGTTGGCAAAATGCTGGGAAATTGTCCTCTCCCTGAGAGGCTGTGCCATGGCTGCTGCCCCATGGCCATGCCCCTCAGAGGGCCAAAAGTGAGGGTATTTAATTATTTTCAGAGCACAATCTATTTCTTGTGGCTCTTGCAGAGAGGATCTTGTGCCTAGGATTGGAATGTCATGTTCTTCACTTTAGTCAAAATGTAAAACCAGCCTTGAATTAGATAGATTGTTGAGCCCCTGTTTCAGCTGCTGGATGGGCAGGATCTTTGATAGCATTTTATGTCTCCTGATATCAATCCGACTTCTGCTCCTGTGTGTCAGTAAGTCTTTGCAAATAATTGTCCTCAGGCATTTCATTTTTCTAAAGTGATGCCTGTTATAAGGCATTTGTCCTGTCAATGTCATGTTTGTGTCAAGCAAAGGGCAAGATATTACTGAAAGGAGAATCAAGCACTTACCTCTGGAATTATAACCAGTCCAAATATTAATCCAAAAAGGACAAGATTTACTCCATACATCCACCTCAGAAATATGAAGTAGGAAGCAACGGAGGAGCCAAAGTGACCTTAGAGCAGAAGACATTTCATGGTCAGGGTTTTAGGAGGGTTAAACTGCCCTCAGGATGCCTTTACCCTCAGGTGTCCCCAGCATGTTTCCCGTGAGTCTCCCAAGAGCCCCCACAAGTGCTGGAGAGAGCAGCACCTGGAGCTGCAGGGTGTGTGCTCCTTGATTGGCACTGATGCCCAGGATGAGTGGAGACTGTGGACCAGGAAGCTGGAACATTGTTTGTATGAAGACAAGGCTCTCTTAGAAAATGTCCCACTGCCACCACAAGGAAACTTCAACTTACTCTCCACTTCCTTTATCTTCATCTCCCAGGGTATGCACTGAGTTTTAAAATTTTCAAAGTCTCTCTTAAATTTCACCCATTTCTGAAACAAGACAACATTGCAGTGAGAAGAGAGGTGTGAAGAGGGGTCTGCTCTGAAGCAAGGCTTTCTAATATCAGTTTGGTGGCATGGTTAGATGTGGGTGTAAAGTCCAAAGCAGGAACTCTGGTCTGGATCTTATCTTTTGGACTATTTTAGAAACTCCTTTCAACCAAAAATCCTCCCACTCCCAAGTGTTCACATTTATGATTTAAGAGTTTTAACCTTTCTAGGCTTTTGGAAAGCTGCAGTTATGCTATGGATTGATCAGATTATATAGGGGTAGAAAATTCAGACCTGGCTCTGTATTGAAAGAATTGGTTCAGAACACACTCTATTTAAAACAAAATTTAGTTTGATAAAACACTGAGCTTGAATCTTTCCTCACTAGGCCAGCAGCTAAACTCCCATTGATTTCATAATCTCAAGTCTGGCTCTATTTTGCACTTCTCAGTATAATCTCCATGACAACGTGCAACTTGGCTACCAACTTCAGTCTCAAAGCTCAGCCATCATTCTCCCTGTTATCTCCTCACCACTGGAGAAGATTAAATTTTACAGGACTAGGGGTAGTGCAAGAGTTTGGAAGAGCCTCTTTCCCCTTTAGGGATATCTTTTCTCACCTATCAAGATTTTGGAGATTGCAGCCAGAAAATCATGGTTTTCTGGTTTTTTCCTTGATCCTGTAAACCCTCCCTTGCTTCAGGAAAGGTCACAATGAGATTCAGGTTGGGATAAATTTCCCCCTATTTCTTCTGAATACTCATACTATATTATGACTATATTATATTATATTATATTATATTATATTATTACTATATTATTATATATTATATTAATTATTAATATAATATAAATAAATGTTAATATTTATTTACATATAATTAATTAATAAAATAAATAAATATAATATATAATTAATATTATTAATAAAATTAAATACAATTAGATACAAATAATATTTATTATATGATAATATTATTATCAAATATTATTTATAATATTTATAATTTATTATAAATAATTATATAATATATAATTACTATATTAATTTTAATTAATATTATATTAATAATATTATTAAATATTAAACAAAAATATTTTATATCATTAATATTTATTTTTATATAATATAAAACAATATAATATTAATATAATGTTCTTTATATATTACATATTAATATATATTTATATATTATATTATATTATATTATATTGTATTGTATTATATTATATTATATTATATTATATTATATTATATTATATTATATTATATTATATTATATTATATTATATTATATTATATTATATTATATTATATTAATAGTCATAGCCTGCTTGTATTTTTTTTTTTTAATGTGAGCAGGAAATTTTATTCTGACTTTATTGTGCCTCTTTCACCACAGAGAGGTCAATAAACCTAAAAATGTGCTGAATACGTAACTGAATATCCAAGCCTTTCCCTGACGTCACTATAGCACTTACCTTCGCCATCATCATCTTATATGCATACAACTTTTTGCCTTTTCCTTTTCCCAGAGCTCCTTCAAACTTCTCTACAAAATCTTGTGCCTCCCTAATTGGAAAATAAACAAGGTTATTAAAACAGCAAAGGGGTCTTCAGCTTCTCACCCCTGCCTGCACCAGTGGGATAAGCAACCGTGCTCGTAGGAAGGTGGGGACTTGGTGTCTCTCCCCACCTGCTCTCTGCTGGTCAGTTGCTGTGTCCTGTAGAGGTCAGACCTCCACCCAGGACTAGCTATCAGGTCCCTAAAGCACTCACATTCATGTAGAGATGTTTTATATTAGCTTTAAGTATTGTTAGTGCTCCAAATCTTGCTCCATACTTCTCCCTGGGTGCAAAGTAAAAGCCTGCCCATTTCTCTGGCTGCAGAGCTCTCTCAGCCTGCATGCCTGTTATAACTTCTCTCTCTTGATGCATTGGTCTAGAAGAAAATAACATTGCCTAGTGAAATAAACTCCAAGAAAATGCAGAGTTTCCTTTTATGAACACCTCCCAGGATAAATATCGGAGATGTGCAAACAGCCCAAGAGGGTAATCTCAGTGACAGAGGAATGAGTACGCTAGTCAGGAGTAAAATCAAGCTGCAAAATGAAATTAGTTTAACACTAGCATATCTAAGGGAAATACAGAGAAAATAGTCTAGGTAGATGCTGTTATGCTGAGTATGCTGAGCTCTTGAATAAAATTATATAGTATGTTGACGTTGCCAAAGGGAAGAGATTAAATTTCAGAGCTGGGTGGGTTTTTTTGCCTTCCTAAGCCTGTGGGAAAGATGGACTTCCCCTTGGTATAAACAGCTGCCTAGGTCAGCCTGTAACCTTGGGAAAATCACCTGTGACTTCATTTGCAAACCTAAAGTGAGATTTCTAAGTCCTGAACATATTGTTTCACTCTCTTTGTGTTTTACATCCCTCTTTGGGGATAATAATTTCTTCTCTCAGGGTTGAGTTTATGAAACCAAAAATATCTAATGAATGTACAGCATGCTGATAGCCTTTCTGGGGACCCCTGCACAAGCAATGCAACAGTTTTGTTTAGGTTCATTAGTAGGTAGTGATGATTGCCGTAGCTGAGAAATAAGATGAAAGTATGGAGGTACATTGTCAAACATGATCCTAAGTAGAATTGTAGTCAGGATCCCACACAACAGGGAAAAATGCATCAGAAATAACTCTGCTTTGCTCTTTTTTTCTTTTCTTACAGAAACTTGGAATTTAAAGGCCATAAGAATTTATTTGTTAGGAGCTCAGGCTCGTAGCCCAGCTGTGAGGTGGAAAAGTTACTTTAACACAGTTGCCCTGTTACAGACCTCTATCCATATTTTCAGAAGCATTTGGCAGAGTTCACAATTCCTGATTTTATTGTAAGATGGAACGGGTCTTGGCCTTCAGGGCATAAAAGAGAGAAGCAGAGACACGTGGTGACTGTCAGTTTTCACAGCACAGTCCCTGCAGCTCTGAGCAACCTCTCAGCAAACACAGGGCACCACCACTTCCCATGGGGCTCTGCCATGTTTTAATATAGATGGGATTTTAGTTGAAAGGTAAATGTATGTGTGTTTTGCAATGCTATTTTGAAATCTCTTCTGATAGAAAGGGTTTTCAGAGGTTCCTTGAGCAGTAGAGCTGAGAGTTGAATCATTGCCCTGGCAGGGCATAATGGTTTGTTAGGAGCCATTCCCTGTCAACTTGTGGGTTTTGATTTCCCTGGTCCCTGACTGCCCAGCACTAAGGGGTCTCTGCTGCTGCCTGACTTGTTCCCATCTTCACCTGAGGCTGTGTGGCAGACTCATCTTTGCTTCATAAACCTCTGAAAGAAACACAGCATTTTTTTCCAAGAAGCCCCATCTCAGGACTGTGCACTAACATGGCATTGTGCTGCTCTGATTTCTGTCTAACAAAAGACATGAATAAGCAACCCAGGGTATGGAGTTTGCTTTAACAAGTAGACTGACTGTAGTGAGTCATTTGGTTTAGATAAGAGGGTAGAATGTCCTGGCCATGGATATCAGTTGAACAGATTTGCACTTTGTCTGTTCTTTGGTTACAGAGGCTGAAAAATCAGATTGCATATTTTAACTCTGATCATTTGAACCCAGACTAGCTGGCCAGGTTCTGCTGGTCACTTTTTCTGATACTATGGTACTACAGCAGCAGCAAATACGTAATTTCAAGGAAAGACAAAGTGCATCTGACAACAGACAGCAGAGACCCCAGGAGTGGGGATTCCCATTTTGATGGGTACCTGAGCACTGAGAGCTTCTTCACCATCCTCCAGGGCTTGTTCCTCATGGTGGAAATCAGTTTTTTCTTTTGCTCCACCTGCTCCTTCAGCATTGCGAGCTCTTCCTCTGACAGTGACTCCTCATCAGATGAGTTGGAGGAAGAAGAAATACTGGAAAACACACAAAATCAAGGACACAGAAAAACTCACAGGGTTAGAGGGAAGGTCTTGCTTGGGGGAGGCAGACTGCTTCTGGCCCTGGTGATTCCACTCTGATGTGGGCACAGTGCCCCAGCATCCGTGGCTCAGTGCAATTCCCCTGCCCATCACACTCAGAGCAGGGCTGTTTCCAGCCAGGATAATGAGGAGGCATTTGTGCCCCACTACAATTCACTCATTGTCGTACTTTGGGCCATATTTCAGCTACAGAACATTGCCTACAGCTACCAGAACTACAGCTGGCTCCAGAAAAATGGTTTTCATGCCTTTATAACAAAATGGCAGATATGGGGAGAAATCAAAGGCTGGGACTAGCAAGAAGAGGAAGAGACTTGAAAACACAAGGGATCCATTTTAACTAGAATGTTTCCATAGATCAACCAAAAAAAGTCTCCACACTCAAATTCCTCAAGGTACCTTCTTCAGGGGTGCTTTTCTACCCCTGGCTGTAGGTACTCAGACTCCACTACATGCATAGACCTGATCCTGCTTGAGAAATGGTAATGACTTGGAAACAGTTTGGTTTGTGGAATTTTACACTGTTTTCCACTATGCCTCTTTTAGGAGAGCAGTAATTTATTTGCAGTCTTTGGTTTTGCCATTCTGATCCATATGCCACTGGCATGTCAATATTGATGCCTGTCTGAACAAGGCACCGTAGTCCAAGATTTTTTAATTACCTGTTTTTCCTGTCCCTCTTCTGTTTATTCTCCCCCTCCTTCCCTCTCTTGGTAGTTTTCTTTTCTTTGTTTTCTGACTCCTTTTGATCTTTGTTAGGAGCCGTTTTGCCTCTGTCTTTCTTCTGGCTTCTTTCCCCTCTTGCCTTTTTTCCATCTCCATTTCTCCTTTGGTAATTTTTTCTCCTAGAAGCCCTATTTTGTTGGCTGCCATTGTCTTCCTCTTTGCTCTCATCTTCTTCTTTGTCTTCTTTTTGTTCTTTGTCTTCTTTTTCTTCTTTGTCTTTCTCTTGCTTTTTGCTTTGAAGTCTGCTTGCTCTGCCAGTTTCCCTGGGGGGCTGTTTGTTAGTTTTCTTGTCCTTTACTTCATCTTCTGCAAGTGATAAAAAACTATTACATTGGGAAATCCATGCTGGCAGAATAAAGATTCATCAGAAGAGCACGGGCAGCTAGGACACCTGATGCGAACCCTGGAAAATTCAAAGAGCAGGTGCCTGTTGATCTTTTTGGGCTTTGTGTTATGTCCTGTCCAAGAACCAGGTGGAACTCTTTGGTTGTGCAACTCCCTTCTAAGACAGTGTGAATTAGCACATCAGTGTCTTATATGTGACCATAAGAAAACTGGAAGTTAGTTACAAATGCAAAAGCCATCTATCAGACAGCACAGGCAGATATCTCCCTGACCTGTAAACACACCAGAACAAAGGAAACAGAAATTGCAGTCTGTTACACAATGTGTAGTTTGCTTGTTGATGCAATGTCCTTGAAAGATGTTTACTTTTCAAGGCTGGGAATGGAGTTCTTCTATTTATAGAGAGAAAAGACACAGCGCAGGCAGTATCCAGTTTTCTTTCTCTGAGTTTTCTTTTATATTGGATGGTTTACATTCAGAGAAGAAAAAGACCAGATAGTCTCTGAGGCACATTTCATTCTTACTGTCATTGCAAACTAAAAACCTCCTCTTTCCAGAAGTCAGAAATGCTTAAAGGATTGAAGTGGACCATGATTTAATTGCAGAATTTTATGGAAAGGGGGAAAAAAACCCCAAGTCTCTTCATCTGTTTCACTACTAACCCTATTAAAATTAATAGTAAGTTTTCCAGAGTATTCTGGTTTCTTATTTTCTAAAATTTTTTGGCTGATGAAAGTAAAGAGTTGGAGATACTGTAATGGAAGAAGGAAATTGCGATGGAATGGCATCAAGAGTGTAAAATGAGGAGCCTAAAAGGTGAGAAAAATAGAAGTAAAAAAGAATTTTAGTATTGGCATTTTTGGTTTGGTGAATAGCTAGAAATGAATGACAAGCAAATAGTTTCTGGTTTTTAGTGGTAAAAAATTAGTTGGCAGTGGTTGTCGCATTTGACAGTGGGAATGAGAAGGAGCTTCCAAATAATTTCTCAGGAGCAATTATGCAGGTTTCAGTTACTATGTAATGGTCCATCTAAACTGAATTTTGGTCAATTATCTAGATGAAGGACCACCTGCTCTCTTCGGGAAAATGCTCATTTTGGACAGCCAATGATCCAGTGTTTTTTAAAATTGCAACCTATCAAGTATTAGGTTAAATATGAAGCATTAATTTGTTACCTTCATCTTAGTGTCTCTTTTGCCTATATGGAAAAGGTGGATATGATTTAAAAAAAAATAAAAATAAGTCCCAGTAGTTTGCTGTTTACTTTTGTGTATTCTGTGAGCAATACAGGCACAGTTGCAAACTGTTTTTGCAGTAACAGCTGCGTTTGTATTACCTATCCAGTACTGTTATGATCTTACCTCTTAGCTCTCTCACTTCAGATACACTATACATGTTAAAGGTGTAGATACACTATACAGAGTTAAAGGTGGTTTTAGTCCTGTCACAGGCTTTTCCTGATTTCCCTCACAGCCATAAGTCTCCCTTCAAACCATTTTCATCATTATCTTCTTGTGGCCATGATTAATGAAGATCCCAGTGTACTATAGTCTAAGCAAGCATTACAGGGAAAGCAAGCAGGACTCCAGTATAGTGCAAACCAGCCTCAGCCCTGCCCAGGGTGGTGCTTTACTGCAGTGCCTGATTTACTAGGGGCTGAGTCCCCAGGGGTGTGGGCTCTGACAGCCTCTGACTCCAGGAACATGGATAAAAGAGGACAGACTGCTTAAGAATGGCAGTTTACATATCACTGTTATAAGTCATACCTCAAGGGGAAAATCTGCTTGCTTGCAAGTAGCTCATGAAAGAGTTCATGCTGTAGAGCAAGCCATAATTCAGAGAGAAAAAGGAAAGGTGTCACCTGTTGTATTTCAAATAAGACCACATTTGTTAATCTCTACATTACCTTCACTCTCTGTGTCAGTTTCCACTTCTCCATCAAACTCTATTCCAGCTGCAAAACAAAGAACAAAAAGTAATTGCATTTGTTGCTGGAATGTGATGCTTTACACAGCTGACCCTTAAATTCCAGCTGAGCTTGGCAGAATATCCCTTATTGATTATACATTATATTCTTCCCCTACTGTGATGCTCTTAATACTTACTTTAGTCTGGCCGACTGACAAAAGTCCCCTGCCCAAGCAAACTGAAACTGAAATCTTTGAGAAATGCAAAATGGTGTGCTCAGGAAGCCCCAAGAGGCTTAGTCAAATATTTGGCAGCATGCAAACCAAAATGGTCTCACAGTGATACCAACCATCTTCCAGGATGACCTGTAGAGTACTTTTCTTTTTCTTCCCCATGGCAGCCTCCTGTCTATTGCCCAGACACTGTAGCTGCTACGCTGCACACGCAGCCCAGTCATACACAGGTTACTCCCTCTTCCAGTGCCCATGTGCTTGTCTCCTTGGCATTGCAGACAGAGGGGCACGTCCAGCCACCAGTGACCTCTTGCTCATGAGCCATGAGGACAGGGAGGGGTGGGAGAGGCAGGGAAAACTTGGGCTCTGCCTCAGCCTACCCAAACACTTTACCGTCTTCTCCCTTCTCCTCGTGAAAAAAGCACCTGTTGGCATTACATTGCATTTCATTATTTAAACATGAAGGAAAGCCCTTTGGTGGGTACTTGGTGGTGTCGTATGAAACACAGACACAAGTCACGTCTGGTTCTGACATAAGCATGTGGCTGGAGGCTTTCAAAGGATCAATTTTCTTAATGCCATATTCTTTACTGACCTGCAACAATCTGTGTAACCCCGTTAGTCATTCTCCTGCATCTTATTAAATCTCTCAGCCAGTGCCCCTTGGGACACAGATGTGGGTCACCTTTTGTCCTCCATACATGTGGCTTGGAGGGGACTCATGAGCTAATAGATGCAGCAAGGAGTCAGGAGTCAGGATACCAGGATCTCTCTTTCCTTTGCTCCTCTATTCTGTGTGACCTTTGCATACTCATTGCACTTGCTGGTAAAATAGGATAGATTTTCCTTCTAGGTGCTCTGAGGCTTAATTAATTAATGTGAGACCCTCATTTGGAAGGTCCTTTAGAACCACAAAGTATTGTATTGCATTCTGCAGCTTGGAGTTTTTCAGTGGGCCAAGAATAGGTTTGTCTGAGTAATGTCCAGAGTAAAACCTGCACTGTCTGCCTCAGCTGTAGCTTCTGCAGAGAGCATCCGAGGGTGCATTCCTGGTGTGGGATTTCTCTTGGTTTCCCAAAAGGAGAGCTTACCCTCACACCATCTGTGAAACATACTGCAGACCCCTGACTTGCACAGGTGTCCCTGAGGGACCTAGCATAATGACTTTTCCCCAAAGATTAACAGGGAGGGTGTTTGTTCCTTCCTTCCTTCCTTCCTTCCTTCCTTCCTTCCTTCCTTCCTTCCTTCCTTCCTTCCTTCCTTCCTTCCTTCCTTCCTTCCTTCCTTCCTTCCTTCCTTCCTTCCTTCCTTCCTTCCTTCCTTCCTTCCTTCCTTCCTTCCTTCCTTCCTTCCTTCCCTTCCTCCCTCCCTTTAGGAGATCAGCTTGAGGCTGTTGCCACCATTGACATGTGCTGATGACTCCTGCTTTGGATCAGGTGTAGTGACTGAGGATGTGCCAGCCTGAACCTCTCTCCACTGCTTTTTCATTGAATGTGGGTCCAGGGGCACCTTTCAGTATTTTGAGTCCAATGCCATGGATTGTTTGATCTGTTTGACTTTAGCTCAGCTCTCCTGAGCTTAATACATAATATATGGTATATGTCCATACATTATTAACAGCTCTGACCCTACAAGTTCATTTCACAGGGCATTTTCACTGTGTGTTCCCCACACCAGTGGGCTTGATTGGGTCTGACCACAGTGATAGTGCCTTTTGAAGGTCTTCCCAGTGAATGAGTTTCACCTGTAACTCAATATGTTGATGTGGTTTGTTTCCAGTGTGATTGCTAGGTCATTGAATTAACACTGCTCCAGTAAAAAAAGGAGAAATTCCCAGCTGCTGGAGGCTACTGGAACAGATCTCCTGCAAGATACTTCAGTTGCCTCAGTCCCAAGCACCTCTTTCCCAAACAGAGGATCTAGGGATCTCCTGGTTAAATGAAGACTAAGTTTCTGAAGAATCATGTGGTAGGAGGCAAAAGGGATGTGGATGCTCATCACACCCCCCCCAGTACTGTACTCAGTGATAGCACTGCTTCTGCCTCATCACAGAATGGTTTGGGCAAGAGCTGGCCTTTAAAGGCCATCTGTTCCAACTCCACTGCTGTGAGCAGGGACATCTTCATGAAGACCAGGTTGCTCCTAGCCCTGTCCAAACTGACCTTGAATGTTTCCAGGGATGAGACATCCATCACCACTGTGTCACTGTTTTACTGCCCTCATGGCCAAAAACTTCTTATTTGTGCCTAATCTAAATTGACCTTCTTTTAGTTTCAAACCATAACCTTGTCCTTTCATAGACTTCACCCCTTCTTTCCCACAACGCATGCTCATATGCTTTTTGCCTGCTCAAAATGTGAGCATCTCATTGGCAGAATTGAGTGTCCTGGTTTCTGCTCCACCACAGATTCACCTATGATCTGCACTGGATCTGGTACAGCCACAGACTCCAAAGCTGCTTGTGCCACTTGGCATGCCCATAGTACCAAGTACATGATTTTAAAAAGTGACTGCAAATTCATTTTGCTACCAAAATATGTGGCCAGGTAATACCTCTGTCTCCTGCTCAGAGATGAAACACCTGCTCTTTGATTTTACAGTCTGTTCACAGCACTGGGGGCAGGATGTGGTGTTTCCACAGCAGTCACAGAGGCCCTGGGCACCCCTTGCCACACGGGGGGACAAGACTGCCCTGCACTGCCCTCATGGTGGGGGTGAGATGAGGGGTGCCAGTGTATGGGACAGAGCAGGAACAGGTGCTGTTTTACATCATTGCCGTGAAGCAACATGTCAGTATGGATGAGCATATTTGCACTAAGCTCTGCTTGGCTGTTGCTTTGCTCTCCTACACTGCCAAAGGTAGTGGGACTGGCCATGATAAGCCTGCACTGTTGCAGGCTGGGTGGCAGCTTTTCACTCTTGCATAGGTAGGAAATTTATCTTTCACACTTCTGACTCTGTTGGACTTTCTCCCATGGAGAGGGGGGAATTGCATAATGCCTGGCAATTATTTCCTAATGAAGAGTGTTATATTCTGTCCAAGAACTTACCCCTAAGGAGAAATCCCTACATTACCTTTCCAACTTAATGGTGCAACAGACCCTTTGCATATGACATGCTGCTCCCTTTGCCTTAGAGTCTCAGGAGAAATAAATAACCTACTCCATCTGATGCTGTCTGACTCCTCTGGAAGTGATGGTCCCCCTGAGGCTGACATGCAGCCATACAAGCATGATGAGAAACTTTGGAATCTTTGTGGTACATGTCCTTGGGGGAACATGTGGCAGACTTGCAGAGCCACTGCCACTTTTGGGGTGGACCAGGCAGTGCTAGAGTGCTAGAGGCATCACCAGGCAGTGATGCAGAAGAAGGCTGGGCAACAGATCTGGGGAGGAGAGGAGTGGGATCCAGTGCAACAAGGTGGCATCATGTAAGATGAGACCAAGAAAAAGTGAAAAAATGCTTGTGTTGTCTTGCCAGCCTTGTCTGCCTTGTTTTTTGGTAAGTGCAGAGAGAGATCTGTAATTTCCCCCCAGATTTAGGCTGGTGGAGATCTCCCCATACCTCCAGGCTGGCTTTGCCTGTGTGATAGTCTGCTTGTAGTTTGTGGACACTAAATAGCATTGTTTAAAAAAAAAAAAGGAAAAAAGATATTGCAACATGGAATTATTCATGGAGGAAAAAAACCTTATGGTGGGATATTCTACAAAATGCTATGTGTGAAGTAAGAAATGTACACTTCACATTCTTTTGACACTCATCTTTGATGATAGAAGGTGCTCCATAAAGGAAAAATAGACACAAAAATTCTCCAATGAGACTCCAACATGGCAGGCCTGGAGAGCAGCAGGACAGCTCTTGGGCTGCCAGAGAGGAGGCACAGGAGGACTTTCCATGTCTGTGTGTCCATCAAACAGACAACAGGGCCCCCCTGAGCTTGCACAGCCACACAGGGCAGTTTGTCAGCAGTGCTTCAGCACCAAGCACACCACCATCCTCAGCTCAAGAGCCTGATTTTCCTAAGAGGATCAAGTGCCTTGCAGGGCTTAGGATTTCTTAGGATTATAGATTGGGGGGAGGAGATTAACAGATGAGTGTTTTACCTCTTGAGTTATTCCACACAAGGTGTGAATAAGTAATGCACAGCCATGAAGCTAGCTATTACTTATGTAAATGTCACATGTATGCAATTTATGGAGTTATAGCACAAATGTTTTTTTAATGTGTTATTTAGTATTTTTCTCCTCCCACTGGTGAAGAACACTATGTAATTAGACAATTTTGAGTTTTAGTATACAAGGACATTGGGTGTCTCACACACATCCAAGTGTTAAATAAAAAACAGTTGTGTTATGGAGAGAGGGTAACTGAATCCTGGAAGCACATACAACATACTTGTAAATGCTTAATGAGCTAGTGCTTCTCCCTTTCTTGCTTTCTGATTAACATAGGGCTTTAGCTAATTAATCCATGGATTACATTTATTCAATATTCATCTCATCTATAAGTAATCTTTACTTGAGAGGGTTTTTTAGGCAATAATAATAATAATAATAATAATAATAATAATAATAAAAATGTGATATTTTGATGTGCACCTAAAACTTGTGAATTGCTGGAGTCAACTTTAATAATGTATCTGAGAGAGACATTTAAAAGTGAGAGATCACTTCCAAACACTTACTTGGTTCTGTTGAACTGTTAAAGAAAACTAAATTCTTTTAAAAAACCCAAAATAGCCATAGTCATCTTTCCCAGGGTCTATCAGGCATGCTCTAAAAAACTGGATTCAGCTCCCACCTGACCTTTGACCATGACTGAGTTCAACTTTGTAAAAATAAATTTCTTATGAATCCATGAAAATCCACCAGGGGCTACATGCTAACCTTTGAAAATCACCCTCTGGCTCCCATAGAGCACAGTAGGTCTGGGCTGTGGCTGAAGGCAGTAAAATGGTGCCAAATACATGCCCCATGCTCTTTGTTCAGGGTGGGTTTTGTTACTTTTAAAGACAACGAAGCCCCAGTGGAAGAAGTTGTGCAAGACAAATCTTGTGGTGCTGGAGATGCTCAAGTCAAGCCTTGTTATCTTGTTATCTTGTGCTTGGCCCATGAAAATGAGCTTTATCTCTGATACTCAAAGGAGGGGGTTGGGAGGCGGAGCACAAAGTCCTCAGAGACATAACTATTGCTTTTTTATTACTTTCCTCTTGTTATTTCATAACCTCAAGACACAGCTGGGAATTTGCTGCGAAGGAACACAACAGGATCTGCTAGCCATTAGCCTCTTTTAGCTGAAGAACTGCCACAGAACTGCTAATTCAGGTGCCTTGTCAGAAATAATTAAACCAAAACAGGGGGAAGATGTGCACCAGCAGGTGTGCCAGCTCAGAGAGATATCAGGTCTCAGATCAGTCATAGGACAGAGCCCCTCAGTCTTCCATAGTCTTCCACTGATTCTCATCATGTAGGAACCAGTAAAGATTTTATTTTATTTTTTCAAACATGCTCATATCACCCAGCTGTATAAGATTAGAGCCCCCCATTTGCAGCAGCCTTGTGGGAAACATTGCAGTTATTAAGACCCCAGATTGATGCAGAACACAAGCAATATCTGCCAGCTCACTTCCACCTTCACCTACTCCATATCTCGGGCTGAGCACATGCTTGGAGCCATCCTGGATCAAGGTGAGCTTGTCAGTGTTCTCCAAACACAACACAAAGGTGTTTAGTCAGATGGTGTGTGTGGCTGCTGTATCATCCTTCCTCACTGCTGACACTTTTGGGGACAGGTTTTGAGGAGAACAGGCTCTTGCTCATCCAAAAAATGGTGTGTATCATGGTCCTTTGAATCTGGCACTGCACGAGTAACTGAGTGCTACTGGAAAAACTGTTCTGATTTCTAACCAGATATAGGCACTCCTACCCATCTCCCACACTCCTTTTAGGAAATGGAGGCAACACAACATTTTTTCCAATGCATTACTCCATTTATGCAGAGTACATGAAATCCAAAAATGAAGTTCTCGTGGAGTTTCCAAGGACAAGAAGAGAAAATTAGTAAAATAAAAAATTTCTGGACTAATCTAAAGCATGAAATGAGTCAACACTGTCATGCAAGACTTAAGTAGAGAATGATTTTGTCATATAGGATTTATATGAAAAGATTTGTGGTTTAGAGAACACGTGTGCAAAACCAGAAGAGAGAATGTTTTTTGCACAGATTCTGAGGTAGGAGGTTTTTTTGGAGGAACATTTTTGCTGGGCTCCTTTTCTGCCTTATACTCCTGCTCTTCTGGACAAAAATTTCAGCATGGTCCCCTCAGCTTTGTAGGAGGTCCCTGAAGGGGCATAAATGAAGGTCACAATGTGAGATCAGGAAAAGAACACCCTTCACAGGAGTTGAGACTTTTTTGTTGACTCTTTTCCAGCCCCTCCAGACACAGAGGGGTTGCTGCTGCTGGATTTCCCCTTCTTTTGTTCTGGGTCTGAGAGGATTTCTGTGGGAGAAAAAAAAAAACCGCACACTTTTTTTTTTTTTTTTTTTTTTTAGAATCTCTTTGCCTGAAAAGCAATTTTTTTCCTTTTTTTTTTTTTTTTTTTTTTTTTTTTTTTCTTTTAACTTTTATTTAGAAATCAAACAGAAATCTGCCTGACAATCCAGTCATTGGTAGGAGGATCTTGCATGCTTTAACCTCTTACTAAAAGCTCCCAGAGAAGCTCTGTTTGTATTTGCATCAACCAGACTCTCTGCTGCTACAAACTCTTAAAACTTTAGTGACTTCCATGAGTATTTGACAAGTCACACCAGCCATGGGGTTTGTGCCAAATAACCCTAGGGCTTCTGCTGGATCACAGGCTCAGAGAGCCACAGGATTTTGGGGGTGTCCACATAAGGCTGTTTCAGAGTCAGATGGGCCCAGTGAAGGTCACTGCTTGTGTCTGAAAATAAGAGGTAACAGGGTGACTGGAAGTCAGAATTAATACCTCTGTTTAAATGATATCAAGGCCCTATACATGGTTGATTTATACTGGATTTAAAAGTCCTAACCCACAAGCTTTTGTGCCATTGTTGGAAATGCAAAGCCATATTAATGAAACATGCTGGATTACTTTTTCTTATTAGGTTTTCCAGATAAGTTTTTAAAAATAATAAATTGCAGCATAATGGTAGAGGACAGAAGTCACAGAACATGACAGCTAGCTGAGACAAAAGAGGAGCAATTTGTTTGAGGATGAGGACTGCAATGATTTGGCATTCTAAGGAATTATTTTAGTACATTTATATCATGCCACATTAACCTGCCTCCTCCTTTTCCTCAGTGTTGCTGTGATGAACAGTTGTGATGGACAGACACTGCCCACAAGAGCTGTATCCCTCTTCTGCCCCTGTGAAAGCAGGATTGCTTGCCTGTAACATGCTCCTGGTGCATTCCCAGCTAGCTCGGGAGTGACACGCAACCAAAACGAGTTTCACCCCATGCAGGGATCCGGCAGAGGCAGGGAGAGGCCAGAGGAGGTCTCAGGGGAAGCATTTCAGGGGGATGGCTCTGTGGGGAGGCTCTCGACCTCCCGTGCTGTAGGCTCCTACTCTCGAGCTCTTAGGCTCCTACTTGGTCAGGTAATCTTCTAAATAAGCAAAGCAGCTAATAGTTAAAAAGGTTATTTATTACAAAGCACATCTTATTACAAAGCACATCAGTCTCAACAGTACACAGACAAGCAATGGCAAAAAGCAATGGCAAAGCAGCTAGCAAATGCAGTGGCAATAAGCGAATGGCTAGAAGCCCTGGCAAAAGCCAATAGCTAAAAGCTGAATGGCTAAAAGCCAAATGGCTAAAAGCAACAACTCTTCTGAATACATACTGTTATATAGGATTTTTCCAACAAGCTAAGACACAAGCTCAGACCACCACTCCTTAACCTATTAGAATTCTAATTCACCAGGTTACGTATAGAACTACGCATACAATCTATCTTGTTCTATCTAAAAAATATAAGCAATATTCTTACTATAGCTCTATTATATCTAAGTCCTGTCTACCACTGTGGTCCTGGAGCCTCTTGCTGAACATATCAGAATCTTTCAACCCTCACTAGAACTCGCTCTGCTACTCTGGCACTTGAAACCTTCCACTTACTAAAAGCATTAGAAATTTACCTAAAATTACTAACTTACTTCTACTTAAACGTCTACTTTATGTGTGAGTGGCTTAATATACTTCAGTCCATCCAAAGGCTTTAATTCAATCCCTGCACTCTGATTCCTCTTTGAAGAATTCAGAGAGACCCCTGACTCCCTGACTGCAGCAGCTCCGTCTTGTGCAGGATGGGCTGGAGAGCAGCAGGAGCAGCAGGAGGAGCAGGAGCGGGCGGCTGCCGGCTGCACGGCGGGGATGCAGGGCTGGGTGATGCTCGCAGCCGAGGTGACGAGCCCGGCTGGCTGCAATGGGACCTCCCTCTGCTGGCAGCCCCTCTGCACAGCAAATTCTCCGTCTCAGCTGCTCCGCCGCCTCTTCTGCCAGGGGCAGCGCACTTGATAAACCAAAGGGGCTCGCCCTGTGTGAAACTGGTATTTTTTTTTTTCCTAGCATGCTAATGAGACAACAGCCAAAGGATTTCCTACATCAGCCTCATCTGTATTAAAATCTGAAATGGCTATCTTCTGCTGTCCTAGATAGAATTGGAGCTACAGCCCCAAAAGCAGGGAAAAAAAGTAAAAAGAGAAAGAGGGATTTGAGGGCTTAAACTTCCATTTATCCAAATGACTGACATGCCAGGCAATTTTTAATATTGCCTGTAATTTGTAATATGTATAATTTCATATTGTGTAAGTCCTTAATAGAAGACTTTTTATATTCTATCTATTCTATATTTTTTCTTTGGGTTTTTTTCTTTTTAGCATTATTATTAAATATCTTACTATTTAAGGATCTGATTTTTTTTTCTATATTTATATGTTTGTGTTTCCTGTACTTAACAGAACAGAGATGCCATTGGAATTTCCACTTTGTTAACAAAAGCAGATCAGAAAATTCTCTTAGGACTATTAACCTGAAGTTTTCAAAATATTTATCACAAATATCCTTAGGAAGATCTCCAAACTACTGGGGGAGAGGATGGAAGAAAATTAACTTGGTATTTCCTAGGAGAGTTGTTTGAGGAGGCATCCATCACAGCTGAGCTCAGCAAGTCAGCCAGCCTGCCCAGAAGGGCTGAGCCTGGGATCTGAGGTCAATAATTCAGCATAATAATAGAAAACTATTTAGATATGAGGATAATGCTATGCAAGTGTGCAAGCAGCTAAGTCATTCACTTGACTGCAGCCCTGCCATGTAAATACCTTATGTTAGTCATGGTTTTAGGAACTTGGTCAGACTGAGTCTCTGATGACACACAAGCCAGAAATTATACCCTTTTGATTTTTGGTGAATTTCTAGTGATGCTGGAAAGATCTATTTTAGAGCTACCCGAAGCCCTTGTTGTAGAAAAATTCTGGGCTGTGTCTCTAAATTATTCCAATTTGCTTTTGTGATGTCTCATTTTAAAATGTATTACCGATACACTTAATTATCAAATCTTAAGGCCAGAATGTCTTCAGAAACATCTTGTTTCTCATTGGTTAAAAAATGCTCCTTAAATTCAGTGGAAACATTTGTTGTTTGGTCTCATGAACAAATTAAATTTCTAATAAGTAGCAAAGATAGAAAATCACCAATAAGTTACATGATTTTTAAATGTTAGTTATTTCCATACTTACTATTAAAAATTATTGCATATTATTAAATACTGACTAAGAAAAATATAATTATAAAGGTCTGTCCTTTGCTAGCCCGGAGGGTGTGGCAGATATAATTGGCTTATGAGAAGCTATTGTTCTTATCTGGAGTTTATTTAAAGTCACTGTGTATCTATCTGCCGGTGTATTTATTCCCTTTAGATGGTTTGTGAGGAAGCTCCCTTTGTTAAGAGAAGTTAGAGGAAGGTAATTTGTTACTATTATTAATAATATGTGTATGTGCCTATATATTTGTGATCATGTGGTTTTGTGTGTGTTTATGTGCTGAAACTTCATGATTATCATTAACAGAGTGTATATAGTAATTAATATAATGTATAATGTAAAACATATCTGTATGCCTCTCCTACTGTATGGCCATGGCTTCATGTTCATATTCTTTTGAGCTTACAAATATATAAATTGCCTTCACCTTCTGGAGGAGTCAGGTTTCTAGTTGGGTAAACCAAGTGCTAAAACTAAAATTGAGCTGGTATGGATGTGGTTTCCATTTCTACAATGAAACTGGATTTTTTGCAAAGCTTTAAAATAAATCCTGAATGCAGGTGTGTGCAAGCAACCTTTTCCATCATTTTGGTCTATGTCACCATTTGGGCAATTAATGATCTTCTGGAAGCTGAAGCAGGCTGGCTTTAGGCTGGGAAAACAGTTTCTGGCATACTCCTAAGAAATGTTTTGTTGTTCACTGGGCAGATCAGCCTGAATGCTATTGCTGAGCCACTGCTGCTAAACTTGGCTCAAGTGGTACTGTAACAAGGGGAAATTTACCCTGATGCTTTAAATTTTATTAAGTCACATAGACTGTTTTTTGGGTGCTTTTCTGATCAGAGACTTTTAGTATAGAATTTGTTAAGTCACCCTTGAGTGAGATTGAGATCAGGCGAACTACACTGCCATGAAGACTCAAATGAGAGGGTTTGAAAGATAGGCTGTTTAAACAAGACAAAACCCTGTTGATTAAATCATTAATCTTGTGTGTATGGAGTGCAGAATGGATTTTGGTTTTTGCTTTAACTGCATTGGCCTGCTCCTGAGGCCATTTGTTAACAAGTGCTCATCTACACAGTCATGCTTTTCCCGTAATAACCTGCCTTCTGGTTTGTGGTTGCTTGCTATGACTGCAGGACTCTTGTCAAAATCAGTATTAACTTGTTCTAGCCATTGAAGAGAGATGCAGTTTGATGTCTATCAAGACTACATGGACAAAGTCCTAAGAAACCTAGTCAGAACTTCTCTTGGACCCTGTTTTGAGACATCCTGAGGTGTCCTTTCAGCCTGAGCCATCTTACTTTAAAATATCATGCACTTGTGAGCTAATGGAAACTCTTCTCTAGGGCATGAAGGAGGGCTGATAATCTAGATTATATAATCTAAACCTTTACTTTGGGGTAGAGTTCTTAAACCCTTTTTTTCTTTGCATAAGGGATGCTAGGGATCTGTCTGCATGACAGAGAGAAATGCTGATTTCACCTGCTGTTTCCAGCCTGAAACCTATTTCTGTTTCCCCAGAGCACCAGACTGTTTGTTTTCTTTGGCTTTATAGAAATTTGAAGAATTTTCTCCAAACTCCATGCCTTTATGAATATGAAACAGATCTGAAAAGCCTTCATTTTGACCTGCAAAACTCAGAATCCTTCTGGGGTTTGCCTAAGACTCGAATTTTTATCCTGCTAAGTTACACTAAAATAATTTTCAGTGTGTGGCATTTTTAAGTCACCAGAATACTACTGCTCGTATATTTTGTATTTCTATAGACAAATACCAGCAAAATTTGCCCCAGGAGAAATCTAGCTTTATTCTTGTTTTGCCATAGGGAAACTGAGCCTGCAGGGTGTTAAACTAGGAGTCCCAGAAGGCCAATGAAGGTCTTCAGCTTTGATCTTCTAATTCCCAGATTTGTCCTTTACCCACATCTACTTGCAGGTTTTGCATCTCACTTTTGCTTTCATGAACATGTCTTCCTCCTGCTACAGATTTCTAAGTAGGACCAAATTTCTATTTTTATTAAATTGCAATTTCTAAAACCATTATTAAGACATGTCCCTGCTAATAGGCTGGGGTGAGAATGCAAACTAGGTAGAGCAAAAATTTCATTTGGAAATATTATTATCTAGTATTATCAGTATCTGAGCATGGCCAGAGAGGTATCTGGAGAAGTGAATGTGGAAGCATCATCTCAGGGCCAGGAGCTCCACTGACTCCCAGCAGCTTTTTGAGGGGCAGCATCTTCTGTGAGAGCAGTGCTGACCAAAAGAAGATGTTATGGTAGAGTGGACTAAAAATGTAAATGCCTCAGGCGTGTTGTCACTCCTGACTGGGTGGGTTGAGTACAGGGGCAGATGAGTAACAGCTGATGGATCCCTCATTGTTCTTGGGTACAGGAGGCATTTGATCATTTCCACAGCTCTAACAGAGACCCAGGAGGGCAAGCTACTGACTTTTCAACCAAGACAGACCTAGATCAAACAAGAACTAATTCTATGTGCCTTTCACTTTCGACCCCTGCCTCTCCCAGATGCTGCAAATTGGTGCTGTATCAAGTGGGTTTTGTTACATCAGGAGGTAGAGGAAGGATTCTTGCTGCTTTCTCAGAGAAATAGTGTTGTCTTACTGCACTCACTGAAAACAACTTGGTAATTTACTGGGAATTAAATGTTGCTATTACAATAAAATATATAAATTATAAAAATTAGATTGCTCTGTCAAGAATCTCAGAGATTCAAGTGCCTATTTGAATATATATATATATGAAAATCTAATGGATGCAAGGCTATAAATGCAAAGGAGAGAGAATGATTACAGCAGTAGATTTGTGTAGTGATCTATCTATAAAAGTCAAACAGTCAAGGCATTTTTAAAGGAAGATTAGGATATCATTAACAGATGAGTAAGTTTTCAGACAAGATAAAAGGAAGATAAACTGTGATATTTGCTAGATAAAAGGAAGATATTTGTTTTCAAATCTTCAGGCCTCTCCAAAGTTGCTTGAATAGATTTGCACCTTAAAAAGCAGCTTAGTCTGTCTGTCAGAAGGGCTCTCCTGAGTCCCTACAGATAAAATCCAACCTTTTCTTCACATAGCAAACTTCCTTGCTGTGTTTATCATCATCAGCAGCTGTCAGGATGGAATTCAGGCTGCTCTTCACTCCCTTGAGTTTCTAACAAGCTTGACTTGTTGGATCCTTTTTTTTTTTTTTTTTTAATCCTTCTCTGAGTTTTGAGGCATACAAACATTGTTTGTGTGTGGTTTTAGCAGAGTGATTTCACAAACAAAAATTGCAAGCATGAAAATTGGTAGCAAAGGTTGAAAGCACAATGGAGATCCCGTGTGAAATCAGAACAAGCTCTTGTGGATGATCTGTAAAAGCAAATTTTGAAAATAATCTGTTTCTATATGTCAGGTTTTTGAAAGATGAAGTGCAGGATAAAGAGAAGTTTGCTTTGAGGAAATGGGACACTTGACTTTAGGAATCTGTAATCCATCTTGTTTTAATAGAAGGTAAATGGCATTTGTGTATATTCTTATATTGACTAACACAAGCCAGAATTTAAATGTATATAAGACTGAAGCATAAAAAGGCCAGTACATGCTAGGTCATAGAAGATGAATTGAAGAACCACCCCCTAGTAGTCAATGGCACTTTTCAATCACAAGCAAATCCATCAATAACCAATTACAGTTTACAGTCTCCATGCCACAAGAGCCCATGTATCATATGGCTGTACTGGAGTACAGGCAAGAATATGCTGGGGCTTCTCAGTACAACTTGGAGGAAATAAGGATATTATGGAGTACTGTTTTGTTAATTTGCTCTCAATTAAAATGTTATGCTAGAATGAGAGCAGTCACAGGAAAGTACTCCATCACAAGGAGTGCTGCAGTGAGCTCCACAGTGAGCACAAAGCACTCAGAAATCCACAGTGTGAAGTATGAACACTAAAAGGGACATACATGTACAGTAGTAGGGATGCAAGGATGTCCTGTGGGGCATCTGAAGCCTCTGGGCATTTTAAATGTAGTGTTTCTTAGTGGTAGGCCACATTGTTCTTTTATCAGAATTTATTCATTCCTGAGCTTCTTATCAAGAGTTCTGGTACATGTTCAACCAACTTGCTGTGACATTAAATGCTTTGGAAATTCTTCTCGAGAATAACAGAGCTGCAAAACAGAAAGGTTGTTCTTCTGAGTTCTTGCAGATTCCTTGCTCTGTGAATATATACATATATATGTGTGTCTGTGTGGGTATATATATATATATCTGTTTCATTCATGTGGAAATAAGGTTGTGATTCATATATAAGGATGAGGACCTCAACAGAAAGTATAAACCGTCTTGTCGTACTGAAGAGCAGCAGATCATCACCATTCCCATTCAGTGTTAGAAACCTGGCCAGATCTGTATCCAGACACCCATCCTGCCTCCTTTTGTTAGCTGTGCATTTCCCCAGACAAGGCTAGTTTAGAAATGCTTGCCAAAGCAGGGTTAGAGTAAATGTTGGTTTGAGTTCAGTCAGTGTTTTTAGGAGATGTCATTAATTAATAATTAAGAGATGACATTAATAAATGTCATTCAAGTCCACAGTTCAGCTAGGCCATTTTGCTAGCATTAGGGAAAGTTATGGTCAAGCTTCCCAGATGGAATTTAAATACAGGGTAGCACAAAAAGAATCAGCTTTGGATACCGTCTAGAAAGGAGGTGTTAGTTCTCTTGTTAAGCACTGTAGTAGTACTGCAGTTTTTGTACACAGCATCAATAAATTAACTCCCCAGCACCATATGAAGCAGGGAAGTCACTTCATTCCCCAGAATAAAGGAAAGCTGATGATGTGTTTGTTTGCTGCCTTAACCACACTGTGGTACAGGATGAGGTGCAGGCTGGCTGGCCCATGGCAGTGAGGATATGGGATTCTGCAAGCTGGCTGGGCAGAATTCACTCTGGGTCATTGCTGTCACCTCTGATGTGGCCCGTGTCTGACTTCTGTCTTCTTTCAAGACAGTTAGCAGAAATGCACACAAGCTTTTCTGTCTGGCTGCACTTTTTCTGGCTGATGTGTTGAATTTTAAACAAGCTATCTGCCTCTTCCTTCACTTTACTGTGGAGGGAGTATTTGCTGCTTGACTATTGATGTGTTATTCTTAAAATGCAATAGAAATAATTACAGTATCCAGTATTTCAAAATACATGCTGTCTAGCATGGCCTGTGAGGCACTTCCTTATTCTCAAGAGAGAAAAAGCAAACCCCTGATAGTAGTTCAGTGCCTTTAATACAGGCACATCTCTTTCTCAGGCGAAGTTTCTATGTGGAACTTGAGGGTTAGAAAAAGAAAAGAGGAAATTATTGGAAAGACTCCTGCTGCATCCTGGTTTTCTTCCTTTCCCTCCCCCAATATTTGAAAAATTACTATCACTGTTAATGGCCCTCTGATCTCTAATTAGAGAGACTGGTCAAAATGAGAAGAAAGATTTCTGAATAACAAACCTAACCTAAGCCAAGAATTCTTTCAGCCACCAGGTGTTTTTCTGTACCATGTATATTAGCCCATCACTGCACCTTGGAAATACTAGATTTGTTTAAAGATCCCACTTCATCCTTCTTATCTGAGCCATATAGACAGTACAGTCTAATCTAAAATCTCTGTGAAGCCTCCATTGCTGCCATTGGTTCAGGCTGAGCTGCACTAGGGCAGGATCTGTCCCATGGCTGCAGGAACATAGAAGAAAGATTTCAGGCTGCTCATCTGTAATACACAGGTTTCCCACGGGCACTGCCTGTATCCTGTCTTTGTCTGGATGCTGAGCTCAGGGCTAAGACATGGGCTGCTTGTGATGAAACATCCAAGGTCATGCACAGCAAAGCAAGAAGTGCAGATTTTGAAATGCAACGTTGACCATGCAGAAGGACAAAATTGCCAAGGAAAACAACAGTGTGAATTAATTAACTCCTGATGTTGGAGAGTGCTGGTCTGCAGGGAGCTTGCCCAGTCAAGAGGCTGAGCGCATGATGCTGGGTCATTTTCCCAGAGGGAAGGAGGCAGCACAGAAGTCCTTCTGAATTTTTTATCCTCCCAAACTTAGGTGGTTACAGACCCATTTCCTCCGGTTCTACCCGCATTTAAGCAGATGAGATCCATAATTATTCTTTTAGTTATTGCATAAATACCCCTGGAGTGACAACATCCCTCATGTGTGGAGCAGTACTGGCTGTGCCTGCAATGGGTCAGCTGGGTGGAAAGTAAAAAAATCAGCATCAGGTGGAAATGTATGGAAACTGGGAATTAGGGAAAAAAAAAACCCCTCTGAAAGCCTGGAAAAGCATTCGAGAAATGCTGGTGTGTTTGGCATTATGCAGCACTGGCAACATCAGTGTTCTGTGTGCAGCACTTGCTTATGGTGGCTTGGCTTTCTTGGAGTTTTTCATGGTCCCATAAAGGATAAAAGCTTCTTGTTACCTAACAAAACATGCTGTGTAGTTTAATTAGCTCCCTGGGAAGGGAAAAACCCCATGGATTTAAAATACAGGAAGACTGGTGGATTTAAAGAAGCTCTGCAAACACAAACCATGTTTTTGGCTGGTCTCCTGACTTCCAGTTGCAGAGGATATTTTTCATCCCTCTTTTCAGACCTCTGTGCTATCTTCCTATGTTTTGCAATGTAAAGGAAGCAATGCTTTTATTTAATGTGGGTTTTTCTTCTTTTTTTATTGTCATTCTTGACTGAAGTTAGCAGAAGCCTCCACCCTTCTGCCCCACCGCTTTCGATTTGTGTATGCCAGGGGGAGGCTGCTACCCTGCTGACTGGCACATCACTCACAAAGCTGTGTGCTGATCTTCCTCCCTGGAAACCCTTTCATGAGAATCCCACTCAACTCTTAAACATCTGGCAACAGATTATGGTTAACTGTGTTTTCAGCAGTTAAATCCAAAGTTACCTGCCCCAAGAGAATCAGAAAAAGGAGAGAGCATCTGTTAATTTGTCGTGGGCTGTATTTCTGCACCTTTGTGACAATCTCTTTCCTAGTTCTGAAGTGCAGTATCAAATATTCTCACATACAATTTAGGAACCAAAGACCCCAGAGAGGTGTGTCCATCCCTATAATCCTCTTGCTTTTGCAGTTTGTGTCAGAAACTGCTCTTCAGTCTTGGAATTTCTGTGTTGCTTCTTGTAGTCTGACCTTTGCCTTAAGGAAAGTACCAGAAGTTTTATTTTCTGATCAATGGTTAAAAGTTCATTTATTGGGGCATTCATTAGTACAGACATTTGGCTTCATTCTCACATTGCTTGCCTTTGAAACAGTTAATATCTATTAATCAGTTAGTATCTGGTTTCCTACTACAAAAAGACGACTTACGTATGGACTGAAAATATTTAACATTTCCATAGAAACTTGCAAAAACCTAGGGTAGGATCCCTTTTAGAAATAGTGTCTGTGGGAAGCACCTCCCAGATCATGAAAAGGGAACAGGTTTTCACAATTGTGATGCTGTAAATTAATATCTGTGAATGGGGAGGTGCTAAAAAATAAAACATCCTATTGTAGCCCTATTCAGGGGGTTTCCCACTGCAACTAGAGCCTGATGACTTCCCATTCCTGAAGAATTTCATCTGGCAGAGGTTCTAATCCTGACCATCAGGGAGACAGGCATGTTAAATGCTGGCAAATAATTATGAATCTTGAATCTGGATTTCCCTGTCATGTGGATCATTTTACTTATAAGTGAATACCTAAATTTTTGGCTGGATTCAAGTATCTCTTTCCTGAAAAGCTAAAGGCTTTGCATAGCTAAGATCCAGCACATTTCAAGCCACCTTATTCCATCAATCATTGGAGAAAAAAAAACCTTTCTCCTTCTTTTTAGTCTTTACTTGGGATGAATCTTGTTATTGTGAATATATTCTTTTCAATTTTATCTGATAGTTTGGGTTCATCTGGAAATGTATGTGTGTTTTTCTTTGTGAGTCCAAGAGGATTTTTACCAAATCAGATGCAGATAAAGGTCTGGTTACAGTTTCTAGATTGAACTGCATTCATCAAAGATTTAAGCAACAAATTGCAAGTTCAAAAGTTATTATTTTCTGAGCTTTTTCCAATTAATAAAAAATCTTTCAAATGTGTTCAGAAGCAGTATCCTGTTATATATATCCCAAAGCATCCTGTTTTACAGCCTCCTTCATTGGTATGTATAGAGATGTTGGCAGCTTATTTCTCTTTGGGTGTTCCTTCTCTCCTGCCCCAGACATGCCTCCACTGTTTTCATAAACACATTATTTCCCACCTTCTTTACAACTTTGCTGGCCCCTTCAAGCTGGGTGCTTTGTGCTGGCAAGGAGCATGGGAGTCCTCTGCTCTACAAAGTGCTGTGCAGGGAAGGTTCTGTGGCAGTGGCAGCCTGAGCTGGGCTTTGAGGCAGTGAAACAGCCTGGGGAAGGCACAGCAGAAGAGCACTTTAGGGGTGCACAGTTCCCTGGTCTTTGCAAGCTCCTGTGCATTTAGCCTTGGGCTTACCTTTGAACACCAACCCTGTGGTGTTTTTGCTAGTCATGACCTGGTTTAAGTGGATACCTCTAGGTGACCAAACTGCCCACCATATGAATTGTGACATCCCCACAGAGCACTGATGCTTGGGGCTGCTGTTCAACAGTGGATTAAACTCAGAGCAGCTTTGGAGAATATCAGAGCTTTCAAATTTTAACCCCCTGCCATGTTCACATCCTCTCTGATCTTTCTCTCTCATTCTCTGACAATACAGGAGACAATCGTGTTCTTTCTGAACCTGTGCTACGGAAAAAGCAGTCAAGTTTTCTGATCCCATGACATGCAAAAGCAGCACCCTGCTCTCACAGGAGGAAAGAGACAAACACTGCTGTCACATCCTCCATGTCACCTCACAAATTGTCCTCCAATCTAGGACTGAGTGGTAAATTGAAGCAGAGGGCCAGGAAGCAAGCTTGCAAATTAGTCTACTTAGAAGGTTGAGCTTTACATATTTCGGCATAATTGAACCATCATGACTAATTCACAGAATAATTCTATGTTGACAGAAAAAGAGTAATCCATTCTCCTAAGATTAAATATCAGGAAAGTCTACTTTTTAAATCCCCTTCTTTCTATCCTAATGGATGCGATCATGAAAGAGATGTATTTACTCCTTTTTATACGTAAAGGAGTCTTTCTCAATTCTGCACTATAAAGGCATGAATAAGGCAATGTACATCAAGGATGTTTATTGTTGCTTATGTGTCTTTGTAAGAGATGTCAAGGTCATTTTTCCTATTGTATCCCACGCTTGTTCAGTAATGAAGCAAAAAAAAAAACCCCTCATGCTGCAGCTTTTTCTGCTGTGAATAGTCCAGCAATCATATTTGCAGAGAGAAGCCTTCTGTTATTCCTACATTGACTGCATCAAATTGATGGCAACTCTCTAGTAGATGGATATCTGTCTTGCACAGCTCCCTTTCCATTACAGTAGGCAACAGCTGGCTGTGCTGTGATGGGGCTCTGTATGGAATACCTTGATGTCCACAGTTATTCCCAGAGAATTTCTTTCAGATTCCTCATTAGCCATTCTACACAGGTGCAAAAATGAATACTGAAAAAGATTTGATAATTTCTATGAAAGCATCCTGCTGTAAACAAAGAAATAGTTCTCTCATCCATCTTTAATGCCCCTCTATAGGCTGATCCTTAAATGTGATATGGTGCCTTCAACACCATGAAAATCAGTGGAAAATTGGAAAGAGTAAAGGAAGCAAAATAGCAAGAACCTCAAGCTTCTATGCCTTGAGGGTAAACAAGCAGTTCTGCTAGTAATCAGTGGAATTAGATAAGCAGAGCATGATATAAGACATCAGTGACTTTCTTTCCTGTCTTATTTCTAATCATTCTATCATGTCTTAGGACCATATGTTCAGCCATATTAACTGACTAAAATGCCAATTAGTAGTGGAAATACAGTTTTGTCTTTGCTGAATTATTGGGCTGATAAAGTACAAGTCCTACCCTCTATCACCTCCTGGTTTACTTCACGCTTGCTAATGTTCAGTTGTATCTGTGAAATAGATGTTCCCTTGTATTGAGTGGAATTTTACAGGCTTGGACACTAGCATAGGAAAGCAAAAAAGATTACTCACATCATCTTTTCTTGTATCCAGCATTTCTCGTGGACTTTTACTTTCTTTAATTTTTTTGAAATCCATTAATGTCTCATAAATTTTTGTTACATCTCTAGAGGCTCTGCACTATAGTATGTCTGATGTTCTCATATCTTTTCACTTCTAGCTATTCCAGTTGATCTGTTTCCTTCAGCTGTTGCTTTTAATATTTATTCTTCTCCTTAGTCTAGCTGCTGTTTTTTCAGCTCTAACACCTTTGTTTCTTCCAAGCCAAGGCTAATCTGATCTCCCTCACTGTAATTCTCTCCATGATTTCCTCTGTCATCTTCCAAACAGGTATCTTTCTTCACCTCCTTCCTCTGTGCCTGGTTTGAGGCCCCCCTGTCCAGGTTCCTGGCACCTCTTGCAATGCCACTCCACTGTCTAGCTCAGATGAGTGGCTAGGCTTGTGCACACCATACTTCTTTTTGACCTGCAAAGACATGAAGTCATCTTGCTGCAAATCCCACAGGTACCACAAATGGAAATGCAGCCAGGGCCACCATCCTGCTCACATAGGCACTGGTAGCCCCAGCCAGGATGCACAAGGTTATGGTTATGGGACCTGCAGCTGTGTGAGAAAATAGTTTAGGAATAGCTTATGTTTTGTGAATATTTGCAAAGAGACTGAACTTCACCTGAAAGACTCTGCTCACAAGTGACTGGTTTCTGGGTCTGTAGGTGTATTTTCCTCCCATGTGTAATCAGAAGCAAAGCCAGCTGCCTTTTCATCCCAGCCACAGGTTTTTTCAGCCCTGTCACACCAATCTCCACTTCCTCTCTTCCAATGGCTAATTGTTAGAAAGCAGATCTTGCATCTGGACTGGATTTTGCTTTTAACATTCCAGGTGAGTCAGTGCTGCTGCTGCGTCTCTTGTTTGAGCCCGAGCGCTTTCCCTGGTGGCTGCATGGGGCTGCCACCCAGACATGGTGCTGCTCACAGCTGCAGGTGGGACCTTTTCCTCCCATTTCCCAGCATGGAGAGGGCCACATGCTGAACATAAAGTTCTGCTGTGAGCCAGGGGTTGTGGTGTGACCTGATTTCCCCAAGTGCTGCCCTGCCTACTACCCCAAGACAGCCTGCTGTCTCCCCTCTTTCTGAGCAGTGTTTCTCTTTCTGTGATGTGGACCCTGCTCATCAGCCTGTGCAACTTGACTGCTATTAAAACTGCAGGTAGCTGTGCTGATTTGCACCTCCCAAGGAGCCAGCCTGTCCTGCTGGTGCATTGTTTTAAATGATGAAAGCATCAAAAGTGCTTGACTTTTCCTAATCAGAATTGCCATAATTTTTTGTGGCGATGTGATATCACTTTTAATTAATTAATTAATTAATTACTTGGCTTATTTTGTTGAAGAAATACTGTGAAGGTGGATTTTCTTCCCAACAATGCCAGTTTCACTGTGACACAACTAATAAAAATTGGAAGGGCACCTCTATCCTTGTGTATTGTTGATGCAAAAGGAGCAGGGTTTCACTAAGCACTCAGTCAGCAGCACAAGGGGGTGCTCCCTGACATGGCTCACCTGGAAATGCTTTGGAGCAGCATTAGCCCCAGCACCACTGGGTGGTTACCCCCAGGCTGCCACCATTGCTCTCCCTGTGAAAACTCTGGAATGTGGGAAAAGCTTGCAGTGTGGTTTCAAGCAGGCAGATGCAGAGTGGCTCATCGCTTATGCCAGGGTAAAATGAAAGGAAATCAGTCTCCAAGGGGCAGCTCTGTGAACATACATATTTCTTTAAATAAAGAGCTCATGTTATGAGAGCAAGCTATGCCACAGGTAGGGAGTGATGGGCTCGTTGCCATGGGAACTGCTCTTTCTACTTGAATAGCAAAATCAATAATTGACTAAAATCTCCACTGTGTGTTTGGAGTTTGGTCCTCTTTTGTCATGTAGGTTTTATGAGGGGGGACATGATGAGTTTTGCAAGAAAACAAAATCTCTGTGGGTGCTCTGTGCTGTTTCCTGCCCATCTTGGGCCCTGTGCAGTGACAAATTAATGCCATACCTTAATTTAAACAGATGGAGGCTTTGTCCTGCCATTCTGCAGGCCTAATTCTGTAACCCTTACCTTAATTTGAGAGGAGCAAAGCCTGTGCTGCTAGGAATGGTGACCAAAGTGCCAGCAAGGTTATCAGTCATGGTCAAGACTGCTGGCAGCAGTAAAGACTGTGTACCACAGTACCACAACATAAGGATTGTAGGGGTGACAGAATTTGACCCAGGTGGTCATGGTAATTACCTATAGTTCTGAACTTCTGAATCCCTCCCTAAGGAGAAAGGAAATTCTGTTTGGGGATAGATGAGCCAGGCTCTTCCCTGTGGACATGGCTCCCTTATGTCCCAGAGACCACCTGGGAGCGGGCACTTCTCCATCACTATGGTGCCAAAATAAGGTATTGCTCCAAATACATCATGCAGGTTTCTTTTTTGCTCCCACCCGTCCCACTTTGGTCAGCAGTGAAATAATTCCTGGTGTTATTGCATTAGAGGTTCATTACTGGGAATGATGCTGATGCCCCTCTGAGATGAATAGAGGTGATTCATGCTGTTCTGAACTGCTGGGTTTGCTTGTTTACAAACTCAAGTTGCTGGTGTGACAGCTCAGTAACATCCCAGGTTATGAGTTAGCTTTTTCTCATTGTGAATTTCCTTTTTGACTATTTTTTTTAGGGGGAGGAATGCCTTGGAGTGACCTGTTCAATTTCTGCATAAGTTCCTGTTAAATTTCTGCATAAGTTTTGTATATCTTCTAGCAACATGAATAGATAGATGAACTGATTTATATGTAAATATTTGTGTTAGCATTTCGATGTATTCAGCAAAATTATTTAATGATGACAGGATATAGTTGGTGAACATTCCCTCCCTCAGTTACTTTCAGTAGTGCTGATCTTTAACACCTGGGAACCCCAGGGGTCTCTTTAATCTCTGCAGTTTACAAAACATATCAACAACCTGGGAACAAACACTAAAATACTCATTTAAAAAGTGATTTCTTTCTCTTCCCATCATAATAAACTTGTTTATACTGGTTGGTTATTTTTATTTTGTCAGATTGCACTATCACACACAAAGGGGGCATTTACACTCTCAACATTTGTTTTTTTTAAGAGAGAACAGATTTTATTGTTCATATATTATTTTGTTCACAGGGAGTTTGAGGAAGGCAGATGTCAAGGCCTGAAGTCCCACTAGAGCCAGCAGACAAGATCTGATCATTGCACTGGTGCAGAGGTAGGTGTTACAATAAGATGACCACTGGAAATGGCAGCATATTGGATCATTACACATTTTCCAATTGGTTTTTTTTCCAAGACTCTGCCTGGGCAAATGTTGTATTCTGCCTCCATTTTTCTTTCTGGTAGGAGCAGAATTCAGGTGCCCCTCCAACATCTGGTTTCATAGTCAGGAGTTCATATTCATTATTTACCTTTGCCTAGCAGGGCTGCTAGCTGAAATATCTCTTATTGCTCTTAGTGATTTAGACTGTTTTTCAACAACTACTTAAATTTCCAGAAAGATACTCTTGAGGAGTTTCAAAAATGTGGGAGACTAATTGATTTTTTAGAATTTTTTTTGTTTTGTTTGTTTTGTTTGTTTTGTTTTTTGATAATAAAACGGTAAGTTCTCAGCTAAGATGTATTTCAGTGCAATGGGCTTACAAAACAAACAGGCATCTGTAATTAGGATGCACCAGCCATGAAAATTCTGAGTCACAACAATTTTTGTTATCTTAGAAAAGACACCACCACCAGTCTGGAAGAAGATGGAGCTCTTTAAGTGCAAATCTCCACCTTGTTCCAGTTCCCTATGTCTACCTGGACTGGGTATCTCCTGAAAATCTTGGCACTCTCTTTCTGAGGAACAGGACAAGGATAAATACCACACTGAAGAGATTACAGAAGACTCAGTCTGATCCCATCTCACAACTGACTGTGTACCAAGCTGTGAGGCCACTGTGTACCAAGCTATTTTCTTGTACCTATTTCCCTCCAGAGTACAGGGATCCCTTGACACCATGGGCAGAGATGTCTCCCTGTGTGCCAAGACAAGAAGGGACAGGACAGGGAGATTTAAAATTTCCTCTCTCCCCTGATTTTGAAAGCAGATCTAGGAATATTCCTTTTCAGATGTATTATCTATTTTTGTGTTGTTTTTTTTGTTGGGATTTTTTGTTTGTTTGTTTAGGGGTTTTTGGCTGTTTGGTTTTGGTTTTTTTTCCGTTTTTTTTTTGGTTTTTTTTTTTTGTTTTTTTTTTTTTTTTTTTTTTTCTTTTCTTTTTTTTATGGACTTGTGCTTGTTCTCAGCTTCCTCTGGGCCTCCCTAGGTCTTCTTGATGTGCTGACCTTGGCTCAGGACACAGAAGAGCCTCACTGACATCTTTTTTGCTGTTACGGAGCTGTCAAGTTTGCCAGAAAAACAAACCCTCTGACACAGAAGGCATAAAGCTGACATGAAGGCAGCATCGGTCTGTATTTAAACTATACCCCTCCTGGATAACTGGGAGTAATTGAGGCTTTGATGGATGAACTCTATTACTCCAGTCACTCACTGATGAACCTTTGCACCTACTTGAAATTCATAGAAATTCCTGTTATTGAGCCTGTTTACTGTGTACATGATGAATATGGGCCTGGCTTGCTCTAATACACTTCTGCAGTTTCCCCTCATACTTTATTTTACTGAAGATCTCCCCTCTCCTTTGTCTTGATGGTTGGCAAAGAGCCAGTTGCTGGAGCAGGCATCATTTCTGGGGGCCATCAGCTTTGGTTTTCCTCTTACACACTGCGTTCCTGCTGCCTGCACACTGGAAAGCTGTGTTATAAATCTAAAATCTGTGTCTAAATCAATATGATTTCTATCCCTACTGCTGACAGAAGCTGCTACCAACTTACCAGTACATTGCTGTGAATTAGAGAAATTGCCATCTAAATTCCTTCAGAGAATGGAGCAAAGATAACAAGAGAACCAGGCAGGACAGTCAAGGAAATTGGGGGTGTGTTGGCCTGGGAAGCCAGCAGTTCAAATAATCCCCTTTATTACAGAAGAGCACCAACATACTTGGTAGAATAATCACATGAGTATGTGTTTCAGATTTGCATAGTGCAGCATTTATTGCTGTGGAAATGGAATTATGTGTTTTCAGAATGGTCTGCAGTAGTTTGCAGTCTTACAGTGGAAAAAAGAAATATGCTCGGGGTGCTGAGGGCTCATTACTTCATATCTGCATGGGATCTTCATGCAGAACTATGTGAATTTGTTTTTGTGGTGGGCTGACTCTGGCTGGATGGCAGGTGCACATGGAATCTGCTCTGTTGCTCCCCTCCTCAGCTGGCCAGAGGAGAGAAAACAACCAAAGTCTTGTGGGTTGAGATAAGTGCAGTGGCATGTCTGTGTTGCAGACATCTAGCACTGGCTATATTGGACATGGAGAAATTTCCAGCAGCTTCTCACAGAAGTAATTCAGAAACCTCCCACTACCAAAGCCTTGCTACTTAAACCCAATACAATTACATATTTAGGACTATCTGAAATCTGAAATACCTTTGCATTTTTAACAAAATCAAGGGTCAGACAAAGCTGATATTATCCTATCAAGAATATCAATTGATTTTCACTTATTCATATTTTTCTTACAGAAATAATATAAAGAAATTCAAGTGACTATACACCATGTAGTAGCACAGTTTTAGGGTAGGATTCTAATTTCTGCTAACAGCATCTTTGAGAAAAAGCCTCAAGGCCAGGAGAAATAAATTATGTGGGAAGTCACAGCACAGCATCCTGTGACGATAAGTTACAAATGTATTTTCTGAGCACAGACTGTGCTCAGTGGCATTTTTTCAGCTTAGTTGATGGACAAGGCAGTGACTCCAGTGAGGGCAGGATATTATCACCTTCTCTAAAGTGATAATCTTTCATGTCTTATCACCTTTATAGACCACCTCAGTCCCTGCTTCCCAGGAGAGCGTGCAGTGGAGCATTTCCATGGACTTGCCCTATTTCTGCACTTTGCCTTGGGCACTTGTTATAGCAAAAGCCTTCTGGGACGAGCTGGGTCACCTTTGGTCCCACACTGTACAGCCATTCCTATACCTTTTCTTTCATTTCCTGACCTAGAGATGTGGGGACAACCGCTTGCAGAGTGAGTTAACATGTAAAGCAGGTCTCTACAGCCAAAGGCTGAGCCTTTACTGTTGCAAACTACCACACTGAATAATTCCCACTATCAATGAATCCAGATCCACTTTAGGGTAGTAGTGTTTTTCAGGCAGTTTAGATTACATGTAGAAAGATACAGTAATTCCAGGGGAAAACTCCAACAACTCAAAGGGGAATTCAGAGTGCAGATGACTACAGTGCTCCTCTCCAATGAGCTGTGCATGGTTACAGCCTCCACAGTTGCTGATTTATAGAATATTTATAGATCATATAAATGCTGTAAATTTGAAAATATGGTAATCCAAATAATTTGGCTTATTTTATTAATTTTGGATGCTGCTTTAACACCAGTGTGCTCTAGTCCCCAAGTTACATTTATTCCTGGCCAATTTATACTCATGTTGTTCTACTAAGCTCTGTGCTTCTAATCCCTCTTTACAGAGGGCAGCTGTGTCTCCACTCTGTCCTGTCTCATGGCTAGAACAGAACAAACCAAGACTTAGATAGCAATTGTAAACCAGCCCCCTCTTCCCTACTCTTCTTGGCATCCAACTGAGAAGTATCTGATTCACTATGGCACTTAAGTGCACAGTCTAGTGCTTTTTATAATTAAATTTCCATTGTTTCTCCCTCCAGGGCTCTCTAGTTTTTCTTAGACAATTTTCAAATTGTTATCTTTACCAACTGTGAGTTCTCACTTTGAAATCTTGGTAAGAAATGTGCTGATTGCAAAATGTAAGCAATGAAAACACTAATGAATATGAATAGAAAAAAAATTGAAAAGATTGATCAGTAATGAATTCTGCCTATAATCTTCCTCTGGCCTGATGAAACCTTTCTTCAGCCCAGCTGGTTGCAGTCACTTTAATCACTTGAAATTTCCTGTAATAATTCTCAGGTTTTGTCTTAATACTCCATAGTGGTTTGGCAAAGTTCCAATGAATGCAATTTACCACATTTTCCTTCATCTAGAAAACTAAATTTTTCCATCAAAGAAAGACAAAAATCTAGTCTGACATAACTGGAATTGCTAAATATATGCTAAATGTTATCCCATTTTTTATCTTCAATGACTCTTTTGTTCTCTGCTTTCTTCTGGACACTTGCTGGTGAAAACTGTTGAATCTCAAGGATGGTCTCAAAGTTCTGTTCATCTCTTTCTTAAAAATAACCCAAACTCTGTTTGCTTTTCTTCCATGTACTGCTGCACAAATTCCAGTGATGGAGGTCACTCTGCTGCCTTTGCCTCTTTAACGTGATTGTCTGGAAAATGGCAAAACCAGTTTAGATTTTGGATGGGATCTAGATAATCCTTAATGTTTTCAGCCTCTGAATCCCATACTATTCCACCCTTGGTTTTAGTGGGCCAAATGATGTGTCCTCCTTCTCTCTGGGAATGCTTTCCCACAGGCTTCTTCCCTGTCTTTGTGAGGAAACTTCAAAGAGCACTTCTTTTTTCCTTGGATATATGGAAATATCAAGCCTTCTAGTATTCCAAAGGCTCCAGCAGACTTGCATTTCCAGAAGATCTCTTTATTTTTCCACATCTGCCTTTGTAAGAGACTCCCATCTCCCTTTCTGATTCTTTAAAGAGAAATAGCTCAGAATTTCTCCAGACTATTTCCTTCAAGTGGCTCATTCACAATCCCTTCATTAAGTGCCAAACCCAACTTTAAAAGAGAGTCAGCTCTTGCTGGTTCAGTGCCTATGTCTTCTGCTGTCTGTCAGCTCTCAAATTCAGACACCCACTTCCAAGGGGAATTGTGCACAAAGCAGGGTCTTCACTGTCATGCCCAGCCTAACAGCAGGGCTTGATCTTCACAGACATTCCAGTTCCTTGGCAGGAGTCGTCGCTCCAACTACCTGGCAATTATGTCAGCCAAAGTTATCGTAAGGCACTGCATGTAGCTGGTTGTTTTCCATGCCAGGTGTCAGAGGGTACAGCACAGAGCCAAACATCTCATGTTGAGGACAGGAAATGAGACCAATTCTGTGATGACATCAATCATGTCAATAGTGATGAGTAAACAAAAGGTCACAGCTTCTTGGCAAGGCTCCTGGAGCTCAGTAACAACAGTGGTTAAACTGACTTGAGGCTTCTGCAGTTGTGAAATATCATCATGCTAATTTTGGAGAGGCAATAGCATTAACTGAAGCCTAGATGACTTGTTGAATTTGTCGGATTAGGGCAATTTGCTGATTTGATTCTATTTTCATTCACTGTAGTTTTGTTTTGGAACATTTGACTTCATGTGTTTATTTAATCCTGTATTGCAATTGAATCTCTCATCTTGCATATACCTAGCCTAGATTCATAGGCCATTAGAGAAAAGAGGCTGTTATTTTCACATCTGATCTGAAAATTCTGATATTTTGCATTTTCAAAGTGTTTCCATGACCAGGGATAAAAAGGGCTTTCATTGGGGTGGGGAATTGCTGAGAACTCAAGAAAAACCCTCTGTGCTTCTTTCAGTGACAGTAACATTAGTCAAATGCCTGTTCCTCTGGTCATGGGGATATGCCCATGTGTGAACTGCTAAAGTCAAATTAAACTGACCCCAAGCTCCTAAACTGACAGATGAACTGCCATTTTGACTCTGGCCGTCCAGGGCTGTTAAGCACAGACCACTTGGGATTTGGATGGGGTGTGCTGACCATGTCTAGAGACTGGCTCCTTCCTCTTTTCTCATTCTCATTTTGGTTCAGGCAAAACAATTTTGGCATTACTCTTGACAGCAGCTTTGGTACTCATTGTGTTTGAAATACCTGATGACGCTATTAGGGATGGATCTGCTTCAGGGAAAGCATCCTTATTGAAGAGCATTTCTCACTGCCTTTCAGGAAACAGATTCCCTCTAGATCTCAGAGCTTTGGGCTGCTGGAGGAAGGGAGGGGTAGCCCAGAGTATTTATTGTCATCACTGGGCAGAGAACTGGGCATGCAGCAAGAGTGAGAGCCAGTCCCTTGTCATCAGTGATGCTGTGTCAAAGTGAAATGCAATGCATAAAGGAGGTTTGAAAATGTAAAATTGAAGGCTTGAAAGCTTTTTTTCCCTTCTTTTTTTCTCTCTGGAGTCTCTTGAAAACAAAGCAAATGCCCCTTGGCTTGAAAGGGTGTACGACTGCAGGATGCTATAAAGCAAAAGCATCGTGTTCCCTTGAAATAAAATTTTGCACAAAGACAGCTTGCATTACGTCCCCGTTTGAATGCTTTTTAGAACACCTCCAGATGAGCAGCCTCTTCTAATTGCCTTTACTGCTATTCCACTATTGCAGGTCTAATCTTTGTTTTTAAAGTAGTGACCATGGTTGCTCAAAGTTGCATGCAGTCTTCAGACAAAAACTTAGTCATTTTGGCACCCGTTGGTTCCTAAAATCTGTGGATTTGGCTCAGGTATCCTCAGTTCCACCTCTGTAGATAGAGTTTGTCAGTTCAGTCACAGAAAAGTCATCCATGGATCTGTGGGAGCCTGCATGTAACCAGGGTTACAGATTTTGATCTAGTCCTTTCATCTGCAGGACAGAGTTTTTGTGACATTAGTGTAACTGAATATCCAGAAGCATGAACAAAAATTTAACTTTTGCTCTGGGGTTTGCTTTGACAGAAGCTGCAGTTTCAGAAACTTGTTAACTGAGGCTATTCTTCACAGATATGATATTAAAAACACCAATTTCAAGAACTTGGAATTATTTTTTGATTCTTATTTTCAAAAGTTGTGAAGAAATCTGATTTCTAGAAAGGACACACTAAAAACTTTCTTAAAGTCATTCATTTACCTTTTAAGGTATTTCAGACTTTGGTACCTGAAAATTGGAGGCATGCAAAATCATTAATTAGTCCTGATATTCTATTCTGTGTCCTTTTTGCCTTTCTTCATAGGATGAAATTTGCTGCACCGAACTCATGTAGGAAAAAAAAGAAAATGTGAGAGTTTTATAATGAACACAAAATCTGGGCTCACTTCAACACTGTACAATTCAGATCAAAATTGATGCCTCTGGGTTGCAATTTCTCTTAGGAGTATTTTTATATCATACAAAAGCAAAAGTTTCTACTGGAAAAGATGATCAAATAACCTTAAATCCTAGTTTCACAGTATTTCAGGTCCGTGTTTGATATTTGCCAGACGTGCCCCACTGTAGCACCCACAATGATTTTGCTGCATAGCCCTGGAAAGGGAGAGCCTGGAGCCTGCACGTGTCCTTCCTGCCCCTGTCACTTCCTTGGCAGGGTGTGTGTGTGCTCCCTGCCAAGCTGTGTCCCAGCAACCCCTAAATCCTCTGACTGAAATGCCATCTCCCCTTGCACTCCTGCCTGCTGCGTTACAAGTTCAGCAAAACGTTGGCAATTTAAGCAGATGTTATTCTGCCTCCTGGAGAGCAGCTCCTGTCTGGAGTGCTGTGAGGCAGCAGTGATGGGAATCCAGCACTGTGAGAGAGTGGGCACAGTCTCCTCTGAGGTGAAATTGTGTGAACACTTGTGTAGGGCAGCAGCAGGCAGCTTCATCTCCTCCACTGCTCTGATGTTTCCTCAGTCCCCTTCCCCAGAAATGGGAGAATATAGCTGTATTGGCTTGAGACCATCCACTCCTCTCTTCTGGCAGAGCTGCTGCCAGCAGTATTTGCTCTCAACTTACTGCAGTGCCCCCATCTTATATGTGAGTATTGGAGAAGTAAAAACTGTTTCAAATCACTATTCCCCAGCAGCTTCCCTCCTATGTCTGTACCCCTGCATGGCAACTCCTTGTCCATGCTCTCTTAGCAGGGACTGCTCATACAAAAAGATGCTTTCCTATGTCTTTCTGGATTTTCTGTCCTCTGAAAGGCTCATGGCAAACTATTCTCTGGTCTCAAATTTTATTGATTTTTCTCTCCTTCCAGTAGAGTCACTAAGAGGCAGCAAAATGTTGGATGTTTGTGTTGTCATTTACCAAGGAGGAAGGGTTTCAGTCTCTCCTTAACACAAGTGCAGACATATATTACCTTCCATTTTCTGGATCAATGGTCTGAGGCAAATTGCATGAGGCTCATGAAGGGCAATTGCCAGGTCCTGCTCTTGGGTTACAACAACCCAAGGCAGCACTACCAGCTGGGGGAAGAGTGGCTGGTGGAAAAGGACCAGCTGGTTGACAGCTGCTGAACATGAGCCAGGGTGTGCCCAGGTGGCCAAGAAGGCCAATGGCATCCTGGTCTGTGTCAGGAGTAGTGTGGCCAGCAGGACCAGGGCAGTGATTTTCCTCTTAACTCCTGAGGCCACAGCTCAGGCAGTGTCCAGTTCTGGCCCCTCACAGTAAAAAAGACATTGAGGGGCAGGAGTGAGTCTAGAGAGGGCAACGGAGCTGGTGAAGGCTCTGGAGAGTAAGTCATATAAGGAGCAACTGAGGGGGCTGGAGCTGCTGAGCCTGGAGAAAAGGAGGCTCAGGAATGACCTTATTCTCTACAACCGCCTGAAAGGAGATTGTAGCCAGATTGAGGTCAGCCCAGAGACAGGACAAGAGGACATAGCCTCAAGTTGTGCTGGGGAAGGTTGGACATCAGGAGGAATTTCTTCACTGGAAGAGTGGTCAGGAATTTGAACAGACTGCCCAACGAGGTGGTGGAACACCACTACTGTCCCTGAAGTTGCTCAAGAAACAACTGGATATGGCACTTAAAGCTGTGGTCCAGTTGACAAGATGGCAATCTAAGGTTCAACCTGGTGATCTTGAAGGTCTTTTCCAACCTTAATGATTCTGTGATCAAGGAAGCCTCTTACCAGCTTTCAGTTGTGCTTTGCTGTAAAGTCCAATCTCTCTTGCTTTGCACTTCTTGCTTTTCCTCAAACACTGCCAAATATTTCCTCCCAGTATTTTTCCTGGAGTATTTTTCTATGTTTACAGATTTAATTTTGGTTTGTTTGTTTCTCCTGATATCATGCCTTTTGAGACCATAGAAGCATTTTGGAAGTTGTTCAAGCATCACTTTTTGACTTATCTCCAAGTTAGTCTTGGAGAGCCAGTCTTTATCTGCTTTGCACTTTTTGATAAGGCTATTCATCATGAAGTTATTAGTTTCAAATTATCTTCCCTCTTGCTTTCCAGGTCCTCTTACTGTTATGAACTGAGTTCTCCACTTCTTATTTTTGCCTGCAGATACAATGCTTTATTGAATCTCTGAGCCTTGAGTTTTCAGTTTTATTCCCACTTGTCAAATTTATGCTCTGAAATTCCAGCTACTGACATCACTTTACTTGGCAGAATCTAGCACTGCTTCTTGAAGACTCCTGTATCTGTGGGGTTTTTTTAGCTATTTAACCTTTACTGAGGAATAGCTTAGAAAACATAACTGCATTCTTAATGACAAACTCTTCTAGTTGATGATGCATACATTTTTTTAATATGACACTGGTGTTTTCTGTATTTTATGTACTAGCCAAAAGGAATCTCTGCATATCAGGAATTAGGTAACCCACCCCTCCAATGACTAAAAGAGTCATGAGCAGGTGGCTCTGTTTACTTCAGCATGTGACAGGCACCATAAGGCAGTTGCAGGACATTATGGACAGAGTTTGTATCCTCTGAGTTTATCTACCTACAGCTTTGATATATCTGAACTTGTCTTTGTTTCCATTTCTGGGCTTTGGTAGAGTCATGGCAGTAAGAGAGGGCTCTTCAGAGGGCAAGTCAGTGTTTTACAGACGAACCTCTAGCCCTTTTCTGCAGTAGCAGAGTTCAAATACAGTTACGCTTTTTTGAGAAAAGTATTTATCAGTCTTTGTGATAAACTTACAGAACACATTGGTCTTACCTTGACATTGGAGAGCAAAACTGAGGTCACAGTAAAATACAATAAGGACAACACAGTACCGACAGATTGAGTCAGAGATTTCCTAGAAGCAAGGACAGCTGAATGAACCTGATCACAAATAACCAAGCAGATACTCTTGCTTTGTATGTGATAGGGTAGCTTTATTTTAGTAGGTGTCATGGTTAAATCCCATCCATCAGCCAAGCCCCACACAGCATCTTGCTCACTCCTCCACTAGCAGGATTGGGAAAAGAATCAGGAGAGCAAAATCCAGAAGATTCATGGGCTGAGATCAAGGCAGTTTAATAGAGAAGGCAAAAGCTATCCATGCAAGCAAAGGAAAACAAGGGATTAATTCACTGTTTCCCATGGACAGGCAGGTGTTCAGCCTTCTTGGGGACAGCAGGCCCCATCACACACAACAGTGACTTGGGAAGACAAACACCATCATTCCAAACATCCCCTCTACTTCCTTTTCCCCCCCACTTTATTATACACTGAGCATGATGCTGTGGTCTGGAATGTGCCTTAGGTCAGTCTGGGTCACCTGTCCCAGCTGTGTCTCCTCTGACCTCCCATGCACCCCCAACTTCCCGGCCAGGGTAGCAGTATGGGAAGCAGAAAAGGCCTTGGCTCTGTGCAATCCCTGCTCAGCAACAACAAAAATGTCTTTACATTATCAACCCCATGCTCAGCGCAAATCCAAAACACAGCTTCATACCAGCCACTGTGAAGAAAATTAAGTCTACCTCAGGCAAAACCAGCACAGGAGCACAGATAATAAAAGAACAGCCCTACTACTGGGTGAAGCTTTCGTATTTTTTTCATTGGTGAACATGCAGGTTCTCTTGTACACATAACCCCAGCTCTCCACAGAGACTTAAGTGAAGCTTCTGAGTTAATTGCATTTGATTTCTTATTCAGCATATAATTGGATAGAATTTGTCTTCACTCCATGGGCATGATGTATATTATATTTATCGTTTCTTGACCCCTTATGAAGAGTAGTTAAGGTTTTTCATCAAGTACACAGCTTGTTTTTCTTTTCCTCTTTTAAAGATTGTAACAAGTGGTTTTCTCCTCATGGGAGGGGCATTCCTTGAAAGTTTCTTGAAATTGTACATGAAGGTTAACAGTAGAAACTGATCCCATTTTGGAAAAGAGCTCCTCTTCCTTCTCTGACTGGGGCAGAGAGGGAGCCACAGAGGCTCCCTCCCCTTGAAATAATAAAGGTTATTATTAACCTTGCAAATTTTTGTGGATATCTTCAGGCAGACGGGATAACTCCTCGCATGTCTACTCAGTTTAGCCTAAGACAAGAGTCGCTAGGCAGCAGGTTTGTCTGCTCACTGTGTCAGCCATGGCTGCCTGGGCAAGGGAGGCACCTCTCCTTTCTATCTGCAGTGATGCTTCCCTGTGTAGGTGTCAGCTGTGGCACAGAGGAGCTGATACTGGTACCTGTAATTGAACTGGGATGCTCGATGTACTCTGCTCGTTCTCTGTGGTGTGGGGTGACTGGGGTTCCACAGGCATTCCCCTTCTCAGGGTGGGATATCTTTCCTCTACCACTCATCGTCCTCACATGTCTGCCAATACTGTCCCAAGCCATGGTGCAGCTCAGAGGAGAGGTTTTTTAAAAAATTCATGTTATTATTTAAATACCAGGATAAGATTCATCTAGTGTGGCATTTTAAGGCTATTTAAATACCAGATTGTCTTTATCTAGTCAGTATTAATGACTAGAATTTATTAATGATTTCACAACACATGGCAAGAAAACATGCTTCAGCAGCATATTTTCTTTTCCACATGACAGAATAACAAGTCCCTTCAGGAGCATATCAATGGCTTTATCTTGGCTAATCAGTGCAAGCCTTCCATCTGTCCTGTTTCAACTGCATAAAGGAAACAAGCAAATGAAAATAGTTTATATACACTGATTATTCTTTTGTGCCTCAGGCCTGAAAAGACTACATATTATGTCACTAAAATAATGTTTTTGGCAAAATCCAGAATTGAAATAGTGGATTTCATTGCTTGCTTGGAAGTACACACAACAAGCTCCAAGTTCTTCACCACTTAGTTCCATAAACATGATGCATATGCTCCAGACCTTCAGTAACAATCATGTTTATTGCAAGCAAGTCAAACGTTCACCAAAAACATGTAAATAGGAGCAGTAGCAGCAGATGTCCAAACAAAACCAGTATTGTGCTATCCAAGTTTCAGCTTGGCACCCATCTTAGACAAGCTCTTCAGAGAAAAAGGTTGTTCTATCTACAAAAACTACGTTAAAACAGTGAAATAAATCTGTCCAGCTGAGCTTTTGCCATCTTCAAAGCTACTGCTCTAAATTTATGTTAATTCTTCCAAAATTTGTCATCCTTAAATGTAGGTTCTGGTACATTAGCTCATCTTGCATAGTTTTTACATTATATTCCTCATATTCTAATTAATTTTGTTGCTCAGCTGTTTCCACATGATCCTGTCAGTTACAGAGTCCCAAAGCATGTCTTACTAAAGTTGACTCCAGCTGGAGGCTTCCCCTTCAGGTTCCCAAAGAACAACAAGCAAAGAGAATTTAGAAAAAGCTTCAAGACAAGAGACATAGTGAAAAAAAAAAATTACAGCCTCCTTGGAGAAAGTGTTTGGCACATAAGTAAAATATATGTCTGGACCATCTTGTAAGAATCTGATTTGGGCAGCTGTTTTTGCACTGGATACCTTATAGTGACAGCACAGGTCAAGTATTCACTCATCTCTTCTGGTCTTAGAATTTCTGTGTGATGCAGTAATAGAATATGATTTATGATCACCTCTTCTAGGCATGTGGGGTGACCCAAGACACTCTTCACAGAAACAGGTTTCAAGCAAGGAGGCAGGGAGGACTGCCAGGAGAAAGTGCAGAGGGATTTAGAAAAGAGAAAAATCCTTAAGGCAGATGTTTGAGAGCCAAGTTGAGAAAATCTTCAAATGAAATTTCACTAATGTTTTAGATTGATTTGTTAATAAAATCAAGGTTGACACTCAGCTGTTCTTAAAGTCATACAAATAGGCCTGGCTGCAGGGCTTTCATTACTGTTAGACTGATTTAACTGGAGAATAAGACTCTGTTTCAAAGTCTCTGTACTGTATTGAGGGCTGTATAGTAGCTATTTATTTGCAGTGTGTTTCTTGGTGTAATGCATACAAGGGGCAGCTGTTCAGGCAGCTGTTCAAATGGCTCATTGGTTTTCTTTCTCAGGTATTTCAACAAATAATGTTCACAGGTCCTCTTAAAGACACAACCAGACCTTGATATCCCTTTTCTAGTGTTACTCTCATGGTATTCCTCTGAAACCCTTGGCAAAGCTTTCACAGTCAAATTTTTTTGTTTGTTTTTAAATAAGAGTACACTGAATGTGTGAGACGTCAAGACACCAAGCCTGATTCCACCTATGTTTTTATATCATGGGTTTAACTCTCCTGACAGTAGCTGTGCTCTTGATTTTGACACATGTCATTGGAATAAGGTAAAAAGATGACATAAGTTTAAAATCAGATCCAAAATCTTAGTTCTTCTGTTGCATATCTCTACAGACTTTTCCACAATCATGTTCTTATACACACTCATAACGATTAACCATCTCTTTGGCTGACTTTTATTCAGCTTTAAAATTTTCCTCAGAAAAAATAATGTGAAATGTAATTTTACTTTTTCAAACTAAATATCTACAACTAAATATCTACTTCAGGCTATAACGATTTGACAGGAGACACTCTGGGTGAGGGTTGGTGAAAACAGTCAAATTGTTGCTTTAGCTCACTGGCAGAGGCATCTAGAAAAGATGCAGAGAAGGAACACAGTCTTATACCTGTTCAAGGTACTGTTCTTGGTTCCAGAAACATTGCTGCCTCTTGGTGCTGCATTGCTGGCGAAGGCATGCTTTGTAGAAAAGGCAGACCCTGGATTCAGCAGGAAATAAGCCCTAGGTCCAATTCATACCTGTCTGCAGACCAGAGAGATAAGTGTTGTCTTCCCCACTGCATTCAATTTAATCATCTCTCCAGAACCAGAAAAAGGCCTTTCTGTAAATCCCTGTTTGCTGTGAATAAATCGGCACTGATGGAGATTCACTGTTTCAGGGTAGAACTCTATTCCCTTCCATCCCCCACTGGTTTGCTTCTAAAACACAAGAAAAATATAGCTACATGTGGTGCAGAATACAGAAGGCAGCAATAAGCTCTCTTGAAGAGTAACTTAAGAAAGCTTTTCCTGCAATAATTTTCTATGCATACACTGCAAGTATTCACTCACCTCCTTCCTCTGCCTTTTTTTTTTTTTTTTTTTTTTTTTTTTTTTTTAATGATTGCAGCTCCTGGTTCTGTTGTCTCAGATTTTATTGTTTAAAGCTAGAACAGATGGTGTTATGTCTATTAAATACTAAACTGTGTCATGTAGGAATCATTATCTCAGCTGAATTGGCTCCTTGTAAGAGTGGTTTTATCCTTTAAAACAGATTAAAGGACTGGGAAGAAAATCACTGCACTGCTGGATGCAAGTGATGAGACTAAATGGATGACACTCCAGTCTTGGCCAAAAACACGGTGTGGGTGGACAATCGGTATTCTCTCCTACAGGATCAGATTTACCACAGGTTTCTGCATTCTTGGGTGCAATGCAGAGTTACAGCACTGAGAGGGGAGTTGACCTGGAGAACTTCCCCTAGGGCATGGGGTAAAAGCCCTGCCAGATACTGAGATGATTCCTTGCTTGTTTTGCATGGACCAATTGACCTGGGTTGGATGAAAATTCTGCTGCAGGAACCATATTTTCTTCTATTTAACACAATTTCCCAGGAGTCTCTCTGCATAGGTTTGCAAATCTTTGAGATATTTGGGGCAAGAATAATTTCTTCTTTTAAATTTGAAATATGTAGTGGCTGGGTCAGTGTGCCCCAGTTTCTTCTCTCTTGATCTCTCATCACTGCAATGCAAATAATTAATAAAAGGGCTGGTTGTAAAATGCCTCAGGAACAGCAGTCCTTTGAGTGATTAAATTATGAAATAAGGATGCATTGGGTCTGGGTTTGAATCCCTGAAGTATAATTGTCTTGCAATTCACTACCTCTGATGCAATGGATCAAAATAATCTTTACAATAACATGAAGACATTTCCACAGTACAGGACTGTACTTTAATAAATATTGCCAGAAGGAATCTCATTTAAACAGCAAGACTCTACATCCTTTATTTCTTTTCTTTCTTCAACAATATCCAGTTTGCTCTTGAGATATTTGAATTTTTTTTCTGTGCTTATCAAGTGACACCATACAGTGCAATGAGTACAGCTGGAGAGCTTCACATCAATGATACACTGTGTGGAAACATCTTTTTCTGGAGTCTCTGTCTCTGAAGTTGTCAAGATGACATGTCAGACAAGGGCTCTTCTCGTATTATGATCCAGTACCTCCCAATTCAAATAGCTCCAAAATACTTTTCCAAACATGGACTTCACTGAGGCCTCATTTCAACTCTCTTATTCTTGTGATCATCTGTGCTGAAGCACCAGCCAAGTTGTGCTACATGCTTTGTGGAAGCATTTCTATTTGGACTGAATCAGAGCTATTTTGCTGCATGACTGTTTCAGGAACTCTCCAGCACAATGGGGCAGTAGCTGTTCCATCTTCTTTCCCTCCCCTACTGACTATTTCTCAAAAACACTTTTTGAAAGCTCTGTTGAATTTTAATGAGTTTGAAAGTCTTTATACCAGGCCAAGTCAGCAGGCTCTGTAGCCACCACAAATGAAATTACTTTTCATTAGATCACTGACTCGGCTGCCTCCCAAAACAATCCTGCACTCTGTCAAACACTTCTGTTAGCCAAGCTCTTGTAAAACAATGAAAAGGGAATGAAAAAGCTCTTAAGGCCCAGCCTTACAAATCACGTGTGTGTGTATTCTATAGAAATTTATATTTCATAGAAAAGAAAGTGGCAGTAGTTAGCCTACAAAGCTATCATAGCAGTATGAGTCTTTCCTCTGCTCATTATTTTAGTTGCCCTAGTAGTTTGAAAATCAAAGGGACCAGATCAACTTCCAGTCATGGACTTGAGTAACAGAATTCCATGCCAGTTCCAAGCACTTGGAAATCTAAGTATACCTAGGAGGATGTAACACCGGCAAGCACTTTGTGATTTCTATTTCTCAACTTTTTGTATGGTTTCACCAGTTTAACTTCCCTATCCTAATTTCTGTCTGAGTCAAAAAAGTGCTGTTCTTAGTCTGAAAAATCTGTGATTTGAGGAGCTTTGGATTGACTCTTAGTAAAATTCAGTTGTGCTGTTTTGATCTTAGAATTTGGTGCTGTGATGTAAATGTGGAGTGCTTGACTGTTGGCTTGACTTTCTCAAGGATTTGATGAGCTCTAGCAAGTAATATCAACCCCCTGTCTTTCTCACTCCTTTATTGCACTGTAAATTATATTTCCCTCCAAAATGAAAGCTCTCATTTCATTTTCTCCCTTGTATTCTCTTCGCTGTCCCTCATATGGTTGGCAGACTGGCTCCCACATAGTCACTTCTGTTGGTTGCTCTAAAGAGAGCACATAGACAAGTAAAAAACCAGAAAGTTTTTTCCAGGGTGCATACAGAAGATAAAATCTACATAGAAATGTATTAATACACCTCTTTGGGGGTAGAAGAATGTAAGAAATGAGAAGCAAACTCTATTTGCGACTATTCCACCTTTCTAGGTCTATCATCACCAATTTCACTATTTTGTTGGTAGTGTTTAGCAAAGGTTTCTCAAATCAGAAATATAAGCCAAACTCTTCTTGCTCTAAAGACTTCTATTAAGCAGGCAAACTTTAAACTCAATTAGATCCTGGCAGTACAGAACTTGTTATCAACGCTTTTGAGACACTGGCAAATGTCTGAGGAATAAATTGCATTATCTATTGATGAATGACATCTCCACAGACAGTTCAAACTACACAGACCATTGCATTCATTTTCTTTGCAACTAGAAGTCCTTCTCTGCAGTGAAATGAACTTTTTTCCCACTCTGAGCTTTATATATTAGATTTTAGTTCAGCATTGAGGGCTAAAAACTCAGTGAGTCATTTCCTCAGCAGAGAAATTCCTGAGATAATCACCATTCTTTGAGGTATATCTGTGTTCCTTGCCTTCCTGAAGGAATGAGATGATAGGGAAGGCTTCCAAAAATAAGTACCTGCAGTCACAGCAGGAACAGTGGCTGTGTTCAAGCAAGATGCTCACAGAGGACCAGTACTGGGATATCTGGAGGCTGACCCCCAGTTTTGAAGCAGACAATCACTCTTTATCCCTTTTGTTCACTCTGGTAATGAGCCAGCTGCCTGGCCCCATGCTCAAATTCAAGTGTTTAAATTGGCTGTGTTTTGGTCATACTTAAAATCTCTCTGTAGGACACGAGGGGGATTGGCCCTATCAGTGCATAGAATCACATCACTTTCCCCATTTTGACAGTACCCCCTCACCATGCCAGTCTCCTCACTTGCTGCTTTAAACAGAAGAATGATTAGCTCAAGGCACCAGCTCTCAAATTCATTTTTTTAAAGTGTTTGATTGGAATAACCTGCTGTAAGATGTACCCTGAGTATAAAAGTGACAGAATCCTGGATCATTAGTGGGAGGCAGAGGACAACAAAACACTGTGTTGGACAGGATGCAGGTAAGATTCAGTCCTGACAGACTTCTTTGCTCCCAATGTGGACTGTAGCTTCCAAAGATGCTTTTGGTGTTTACATTTAAAGAGTTAAAATAGAGCACTAACCTGAAGGCTTTCCTTTGGTCTATGGTAAGCATCTTTTCCCCAGATCTCTTGGCCCAAATAACCAATTCACTTGCTCTTATTTGAAAGGAGAGAAGCCACAAGATTGAAGGAATATGGTTTTGGTTTGGTTTATTTTAGTTTTTCTTACATAATGCAGCATGTAGCAGACCATGGAAATCTAGGTTTTTCCCTAAACACAGGAGACAATGCTGAATGACTTTGTCACCAGGAGTTGTGTGTCCTTGCTGGCAGAATGCACACACCTTGGTCACTAAGTGCCATTTCTGCAGAGTTAACTCAGATGGGAGTAGTTGCTTCTGTGCTTGGCAATTAAGTAAGTACCACTTATTTATTTCCCTCAGTATTTGAAAGTTGATTTTTTAAATTAAAAATCTAGGTATTTGAAAAGCCTAAACAGATCAACAATCTCGTAAGTGGGATTCAGGAAACATCAGTTAAAACACACTGGTGCCAAATTTCTTATCTGTCCTCTGACAAGTAAAGATAGGAAATGTCTCAAGCAATTATACTCTAGTTAATTTATCTATTTGCAAAGGTATTTTTAAATTTTTTATTCTGTTACAGCAAAGTACACTCTACAATTTTATTTCCTGGTGAAGCTTCACAAGAGAAATTTGCAAACTAGCAGCTGCTATTTTTGAGCACCTCAGTGCCAGTGTTTCCGAGTAAAAAATGAGTTCACAAACACGGGGATGTAACCTACATCAATAATGATAATTGTGTGTATGGACCATGCATGAAAACTCACTTGTATCATCATCCATGAGAACCCAGTCAAAAACTTTATAAACCCAAGACTTGAGTCTGGGGTTTATGGGTTTTACTCTTTAAGAGTCTTGGGTCTGGAAATCCCTTTCACTGCACGCAGCTAGTGAAAATACATGCAAAACTCCTAAACTGATAACAAAGTTTCTGTGGAGGTTCCTGTTGATAAAATGAGTCAATTACCTGTTTTAATACTGTGTATTGTACAGACTGGTTTGACATAAGATAGGTTTTAAAATTCAATTGATGGTGCTTGATCTCAAGTGCCTGTATTCAACCACTAAAGTCTGGTCAACACAGTCATTAACCTCTGGAAAAATACAATGATGTATGAGAGGTTTCAGATTATCTCTTTGACAAACATTGTTATGGCTAGGAGTGTCTGAGGAAACTTTGGGAGTTGTAGGCTGTAGGGCGTTGAGGGACGCACCCTCATTTCCAGACAGCAATGATCAACCTCAACCAACACCTCCTCTGTAAAGGAGGCGGCTCCAACAGGAAAACGCACTTATGATGCCTAAAAACGTTTGTACCTTTACTTTTATTTCCCTGAAATAAGGAGGAAAGGCATCTCCTGCTGCAGTTATACAAATTCCAGCCCTAACCTTTAAAACAGTCCTTTATGCTAGCATCAATATTGATTATTTTCAGGATGGCACTGAGGTGTCCATGTGAAAAGGAAACTGCTGACACTAAAAAAAAAAAAAAAAAAAAAAAAAAAAAAGAGATTGATGTTTAATAGATACCAGCAAAAAAAAAAAAAAAAAAAAAAAAAAAGCCTGAATAAAAACCAGCTCTTCTCTCAGTGAGCCAGGTTTCATACTCATGGCTTATGCTGATTCCCTGGTTAGGTAAGGTCTCCAGGGAAGGCTGAATGATTTGCCTTCGGTTTCTAAGGCAAAGGCCCCTCTGTCCTCCCACAGCCTCCTCTTTGCCGTGCTTCCCTAAAAGCAAAGGTAAAATATCTCATATTCACAGGCAAATGTAAAGCAAAAGGAAGTAAACCACTCACAAATACACATTTTCCCTTTTCAGTGACCTTTAAACTGTTTGCTTGTGTTGTGGGAAGCAATTCATAAAAATATGAAAACAGTGTCAGATTTGTCACAATATTTTTTTGATGCCAGATGGCTTGCTCTTTAGGCCTATTTATCAAACACATGGCATTTAAATGAATTCACACATCTTCATGCGAAGGGAAGAGATGATTAGTTTAACAACTAAAATCACACGAGGTGTTTATTTTCACTTTGCATTTATCTTGCACTGCACTGCTAGTATTTAAGACATTTGAAGGGAGGAAGAGAGGCATATCCTAGGGAGCTGAACATTTCTCTTATTTCTTCTCTGAAAATGGCAAACCCTGGCCAGGTCAAAGATCACTTGAATTTGTCTTTAATTGGAACATCTTTGCACACACACTTAGGGGTCCCATTCCCAGTTATGTGAGTGAGATGGGAAGGATTCACAACCTTCTGGCTGTATCAAAGCAGAGAAGGGGAAGAGCACATAGAGCAGTCAAGGAGTCTGGCTGCAGAATAGTCCATGCAATCCAAATTCAGAGAGGTTTTACTTTTGATCTGTGTTTTTTCCATTTGGAAAAAGAAGCTTTATAAACCTGATCAAAAGTCTGCTGATATCGACAGAAGCCTGCAAAATACTGATAGCTATATAGTGACACCAATTTTTTATCATTAGCATACTCAGTCCCATTCCTCTGATCTCTGGGGACAGAGTTTTTCTTCCCCTAACCCTCCACAGCTCCATTTGGCTTGGCAGCTTCCACAGGAGCACTACTGAGGCTGACAGGGCACAGGATTATTTTCCAAGCTTTGCCTCTGAAGAATGCCACACAAGCACCAAATATTGCTGATGTGGATTCCCAAAAGCACAAACAGCCTAGCAAGGAGAGCAGGGAAGTGGTTTGTAAGAAGAGGAGTGCAGATCCTGAAGTGCAGGGGAGACTGAGCTGAATGTAATCTCAAGGCTGTGTGCAGGAAGTTGTTCCCACCACAACTTGGCTTCCTATGCCTCTCTCCCATTGGGGCAGATGCTGGGCATCCCATAGCAAGATCTCTGAACACTTATGCTGGAGTAGTATATCCTATACTTGCCCTCAATGGCATTTGGGAGGAGCCATTCTGATGTTTTTGAGGTTTGGATTGGGGATCTTTCTCCTCCTGCACCTTACATGCTTTTCCTTCAGGTCCTCCACTTTCCCAGGCATTGTGAATCCTGCATTTGCTTTAGCTGCTTTCTCAACTTGTCTTTTCCACTTTCCTTCATGGTGCTGTCAGATGAAAAATAATTCTGGGCAAGAAGTACAACTGTCTGGTGTGCTGGAGGAGCAGCCCAAATTGCATGTGGCATTGCAGCACAGTGTAAGATAATTGCTAGAGGCAGATCTTCTGTATTGTAGATACATTCATGATCCCAAATCTGCAAGTGTCTATAATGATAAAGAAAGCAAACTTCAATGAGAAATGATATTTTTCCTCTTTTGGTCATGAAGGCGATTGACTGGCATGTCAATCATGTCTGAAACCACTATTTTTTAGGAAACTGTTTCCATTATCTCAGAGAGATTTGGGATCTCTATGACTGCTATCTGTGTGGTTAGTTTAAAATGTGGGATTACTTCCACAGCTCCTCAGGACAGACTGCGCTAAGCTGCTGTAGTGGTTTGGTTCGCCTATTTGAGATTTCCCGGCCAATGCATCAATTATTGCCACGGCTTTAGCACTGGCTAAATCGCCAGGGCACCCACTAGAATTATTTACTCATTTCCTACTGTGAGATAGGACTAGGAGGAAGGCAAAACAGGCTCAAACTCTGAAGGGTACAAAGAAAACTTTATTGTTAGAAACTAAAAGAAAAAAATAATAAGAATCAGAGTAAAACTTTCAGAACAATTCTCCTCCCCACATAACTTCTTTTCTTTCTCACTGACCACGTATAGAAACAAATCAGCCAATTTACCATCTCTAAAAATAGTCTTTCACCAATTTACCTGGGAGAAGAGACTTCTCTATGGAGATTTTCTCCACAAGAAACAGTTCTGTTGTGGCCTCGAGGTCACAGTGATCAGCCACCCAGGAGAATGGAAATCTAAACACTGGGTAAAAAACCCTTTCTTGACTAACAGTCTTCCCACAACTGTCATCCAGCACCATATCAACTTATGGGGCGCACTTTAAGGATTGTAACAGTTCAAACAAAAGCTCTCTTCATCTTTGAAAACAGAGGCCTTTCTTCTTCTCCTCCCCTGGGAGGCAACAGGAGGTCTTCATCTCTCCTCTCTATTTAAATTTCTCATGGGATCACAGCTACTTCAACCTCTGCTTACTTTAGCACAAATGCCTCTGCTCTACAGTTACAACATTTCACCCACCTCATAATGCATTTCTATGAGTTTAGGGAAACAGAGTATCTTCTCCACAGCTTAAAAAAGAGAAATTTCAATCTGCGACTCTCCTCCTTCCCTCATCTAGGACCTTATTCTTCCTTTTGTCTGACCTAGGTGTTATCATGCTGTTTCTATGCATGTCTTTCATTGGTGTTTTCCTTCACTCGAGAGAGGATGGAAGGTCTGTAGGTCTCATCTTTGCACTGAAAGACTTAATATCTTGCCCAGGCAGCAGCTGGAACAGTTGGGGTGGAGTATTTCAGGCTGCACTGGGGGCTGGGCCAAGATAGAAGGGGCCCAGCAAGAAGTGGTGATGGCTGCTCTGGCTGCATGACTGTTTTCTGGCTTTTGCTGTGTTATGAATGGATATTGGATATGTTCAATTTTGTCCAAATAATCAAACAACAAAGTTAAATTTTGTGGTAATTTATTACTAATAACAATTGTATATAAATGAATACAATCAAAATATATGAGTTATATAAATTTGAGTAAATACAAAATTTAGCAGCAATTTAAGGATAATAGAAGTAGGGTTCAGTTGAATAAAGCATAAGCAAAACCGACCGGGGGATACCCCAACTGGGGATATGGGTAGGGCCATTCCTCTCACACTGTACCAAATCAGTCAAGTTAAAAATCTCACTTATGTACTATTTACTAATACAGATTAATACAGAATCTTCTAGAAAACTCCTCCTCGTTTCTATTCCTAAAATCTACGTCACTGTGTTGTGTTGCGCGTGCTTCACCAGTGGTCAGGGGTCTCTCCTCCTTTCGAGGGTCTTGTTTCTGATGAAGGCTCTGGGTCTTCCTCAGTGTTTGCTGTTTGACCTTGCAGGTAGCGCAGGCGCACTAAGCTTAAAGTTATATAATTAAATATATGTTCCCACAACAGGCCTCAGTCCAGTGTCCAATGCTTTGGAATCATCCCAATTCGGTGCAGTTCAAGGTCGAAAACCTATTTCTAGACTCTGTTCTTAGACCTATACCCTTCCCATCCTGCCTCCCACCTAAGATCTTGAGGGTTATTTTATTTTGCTTTGTTTAACCATTTCCTTTATCTCTTTTTGCTTTATAGCAATTAAATACAATTTTTGATTAATTATAATGGAACAATTTTGCCCATATTGTTACAATTTGATTAGCACGAACCACATATATAACAGCTGCATTCAATTCCAGCTGCAGGCTGATGGTGTTCCCTTCTCCCTGTCCAGCAGGCAAGGGCTGGGGTCAGCCCAGCTCAGCTCCCCGCTGGGCTGCAGGGAACATGGCAGGCAGGCCATGGAGCGGCTCCCAGGGCCTCGCTGACCCCCTGGCTTGGCCCAGGCCAGCAGCAGGGCAAGGTTTTAATGTCAGCTATAGATGTTCTGCCAAGCTGCAGGCCCCCTGGCCACGCTGGGGGGGTGGGGGCTAGGATCTTAGCAGCCGAGCAGGCCTCCCCTTCCCCTCTCAATCAAATGCTGGAGTCCTGGCCAAAAAAGGGGCCTGGTGGGCTTCCCGAGCCCTGCCTCAGAGCCCGCCCAGCCCTGCCGGGCCCAGCTCAGTCCGGCCCTCCAGGCCTGCCGGCCACACGGGGCCTGGCCTGGGAGACTGGGACAAGTTACCTTGTGAGAGGCCAGAAACGAAATACAGATTCCTGGGCTTTCTTCATTTTAAAATGTGAATTTCACAGAGGTGTGTCCATTTCTTTCAGTGGTTTGACCGGTTGTCAGTTCTCAAAACCAGTCACTGACTGGTTTTTATCAGACGTAGAGGAAGCTATAGCTGCTCCTCTCAGAAAAAATCACTTCATGGGTTGTCTTGGTGCCAAACCAGCACAATTGCCAGTCAAAATCAAGTTCTAAATTCAAATAGGTGTGTGTGCATACAGGATCAGATCATTAATTTAAAATCACATCAATTTCCACTTGCATCAAATGAATTGTGTTACACATAAACCAGGTCTCAGGCACCAGACCTGCTGCATGGCCTATGTTGTTGGTTGAACTAAACCAATAAGAGTTTTGATCAACTGTACTCTGTTCACACTCAGCTCACAGACATGTCCTGAAGCTCCCAAGTGGCCACACAGCCTTACATGAGGAGTTAGGGCTGTGCTGCAGGCACCAGCCCCAGGGCCTGTCTTACCCTCATGGAAAAATGAAAGTCCATGTATTACCATGTGTTACACTCCTGATAAAGGCTGGAAAGATTCACAGGTGCAGCTTGGCTGGCAGGCACTAATTTTATAGGGTGGGCCCATGTGTATGAGGCTTGGCAGAAGAATCAAAGATAGTTATTATGCCAGCATTTATGCCAGTGAAGGAGAAGGGAAGGCTGAAGAAACTGGGATGTAGATAGTATCATCTTCTCTCAGGCCAGTGTCAACTGGTGCAGAATTCATGACCACTGCCTCTCTATCAGATTCTCTGTGGTTATGCTGTCATTTACTGTAGGATACTTCGGAGTTCAAACTAGATGAGTTCAAATCTCTATCAGATTCTCTGTGGTTATGCTGTCATTTACCATTGCTGAGTTCAAACTAGATGCAGGAAGCTGTGTCAGATTAGATCCAGGAGACATCCTGGGAGAAAGGAAAAATGATTTGTACCTAAAAGCATAGCAAAAGCAGTCTGAAATTACCTTTATAGGTGTTGTCCCTCAAACATCTCTTTTTCAGTTAAAAGTATGCTGGAGTTAAGACCAGGGCTATCTCTGGTCAGCATTCAGGTAAGAAATGTTTCCTGTAGTGAAACATGACAGGATTCCAGTGTGGGTCTGGGACAGGTCTGCATGTATGTTTGTATTTGTTACGTCAAACTTGATTTGGAGAGGCTGAGGTCAAGATTAGCCAAACCCACAGCCTCTACATTCCATACAATCCCACCTAGTTTAAAAAGAGCAGCTGAACTCACATCTCTGGGAACAGCATCTCCTAATAACGCTTAAGCCATATAAAAGTTGATTTAGAGGCAATTTCATGTAAAAAAGTTAAAAATGGATAGAAACCAGGGTATCTTCTACTTGCTGAAAGCTCAGATTTCTAAATATTTCCAGCTTGGAAAAAATTTGTTGTCTTTCTAAGCATTTTGGGAATAAACCTGCCCTCCTCCCATGTCCCCACACTTGGGTATCACTCTCCATAAACAGAACAGGAAATGCTCAGAAGTGATGAGAAACAAGCTCAATGCAGGCCCTTTAAGGATCACAGACACAATGGGCTACAGCTCTCAGCATGATTCGACTCGATTTTTAGGAGTTTAATTTCTCAGATAAAAAATTTAATTGAGCTCTCGACCACTTGTGTTGCTCTCTCACAGTTGTTTATTTGCCTTTTGAGAACAAGAGAATATAGGAAAGTTTTCTTTAGATGACTTTCTGCCTACTTAAATATTACTAACAGGATTTAATATCGTCTTTAACTCTGATGTTTTGTTGCCGTTAAACTCCTATCGTGTTTCATACCTGAACTGATTCCTACCAGTGATGGATTGAGTGTGCTGTTTTTATGTACTATCTCTCAGCCATAGATTGTAAATTCTGTGCAATCCTTTTGGGGCAAAAAGCACTAGATAATGATAGGTATGAACGATTTTTTGTAATACCAATCTGCAGTTACTACAGTTTTAGATATTCATCTCACATCAGTGCACAGATGTTTAGGAGGCAGGCCTAAATACAGCAAAATTAAAAAGAACTCTGCCTGTTTTAGGAGTTTGCATCTCTTAATGCTTTTTGCATTAGGGTAAGTAGAGCTGAGCTATTTTTACTTCTGTATTAAATCCTATTTCCTACCATGGCTAATAAGTTTGGGTTTCATGCTGCTCGCTGTAATTCTATTTCTAAATAAAACTGAAAAATAATTAGGCTCCTTCTCTCTCCCAGTGGATTGAAAAACATATTTAGATTCTTATCCAGACTCTATGGGAAGAGGTATTTAAAAGTTACCAAAAATAGGGTGTCTGAGGAGTATTGTGAAATGCTTACAATTGATGTATTTCCTGTGTGAAGCATCAGTTCAGTGCAAGTCTTTCTTGGCAAAAAAAAGCTGTCACGCCAGAAACAAATGGTCACTTCAGCTTTCGTGTTTGGAGCTGCTGGTGTCTCAGCTTGTGTACATGCATATTTTGTTGTCCACTCTCAGTGCCAGTAAAGCCACATAATCTTCTAAGCATTTTGCACCTTGTCAAACTGCTAATAATTGCTGTTTTAACCTTGTTATGAACAAGAGAAAGAATAACATTGCTGTCTGAGAAAGAACTGCATAGACAATATTAAAGCATGGTCAGTGGCTGTGGAAAAGAAGCTTCTCTGCAGGTCCCATCATGTGGTCCAAAGACTTACATAAATGGGAAAGGCAAGCATTGGAGGAAAACTGAGGGAAACCTATAAATGAGCACTGCATCTCCCAGCAGGATGGGACATTTCACTGTACTCCCAGCATGCTGGACAGCATCCTCTGGAAAACCTGTGCTGTTCCTGGGGGCAAGGGCTTATGTTCATCAAAGATGCATTTAATACTATTTTTTTTTTTTCTCCAAGCTTCTATGTAAAGCCCATGAGTGCTTAGTGCTGTATATCTTGAAAACATCCCTGTGATGCCATGAGAGGTCTCTCCAGCTTTTAGAATACAAATTGCAGTCTGGAGTGACAAGAGTGGTGGAGGTATAGGAAATGGAGAGTTCCCATCAACAGAAGGAGAGTCTGTGCAGAGCATAAATAAATTATATGAAATTTCAGGGGAAGCTGAAGAAGCAAAAGTTTGAACTCTGATCTTTGAAGGATAATGACTACAAAGTTGTGTCCATCTTCAGATGTGTTCCTTGCACTCTTTTGCTCTCAGCTCAAATCCATTTTAGGTGGGTCTGTTTTCATTCCAAATGTATTAGAACTAAATAAGTAATAATATTAGTAAAGTGGTTTGTTTTGTTTTGTTTTGTTTTGTTTTGTTTTGTTTTGTTTTGTTTTGTTTTGTTTTGTTTTTAATGAAGCCCTTTGAGGCTCAAACCACAGTTTTCATTTCCAGTTTATCATCATGCAGGCAAATCAGGATGGTGGAAATGGAGACCAGATTCAAGGACTGATTTGAATCCTGGGTGTCCTTCACTGATAGTCAACTTCTCTTGCCCCATTCCTCTTCTATAAAACTTCAAATAGGGCTACCAGGAGAGAAGGCCAGCTCACTTGGGAATGTTGTACAGCATGGTGTTTGGAGCACATTCCCAGAATGCAGAGGGCTCTGGCTGTCCTATCTTACCCCTTTATGGGTAACAGAAACTGAGTTGGCTCTTCTTATCCACTTTAGCCCTTTAGTCTTATATACACAGCAAGCTGGTAGTGACTTTTTCTCCTCCATTTTTTGGCTGTAATTCACCTAACAATTCTTATTTCAAACCCACTGCTGAATTTGATACAAGCAGTGGATGATTTTGAATTCTTGGGGTTTTTTTTGGTTTTTTTTGGTTTTTGTTTTTTTGTTTTGTTTTGTTTTGTTTTGTTTTGTTTTGTTTTGTTTTTTCTTAGGCCTATACATTACTTGCAGAATTTTATTTCACTTTTTTGGAAAAATCTTGAGTTTTATTTGATATTGCAGTTCAAGTGTATCTATAAAAACTGACATCTTGCATGCCAGGTGGAAAGCAGGAGGGGGAAGAATTCCACAGCCCAGAATTGTGTTAGCAGGGGAGAGGAGGGGAGTCAGGTGTACCTTGTGGGCTTGACTCCACCTATACCCTGGCTTGGGATCCCACTTACCATTGCTGGTTTTACACACACTATTAATCCTGCTTGGGAGCTTCCTTCTTCAGGATAGGAGCTAAGGAAAGGTGGGAGAAATGTCCTCCCCAGCTGTTCCAGCAGCAAGTGCCAGAGCCAGTGGGCAGGGCTCAGTGCAGGGTGAGTGCCCCACAGCCTTCCTGCAGAGATGTGTGATCATGTCTTCAGCTCATCCAGGGGCACATGGGGAGATTACCAAAGAAATGACTACTGGCTAGCCTGAAGTACTGCAAGACAAGGAGCATCTTCCTGCTAAAACACAACAGACTTTCATGTCCAAATTTAACTGACACATCTAGTCTCAATAACTCTTTAAGACAAATCAATTAATTTAATGCTCCTAACTTGCACTATGTCTCAGTATTCTGTAAATTGGGTTTTGATGGGATTTTCACTAGAGCTCCAAAGGGACAAAGCTGCATTTATTTAATAGTTCAAAGGAAGACAGGCGACTTTCTGAAATCTATTTAGATTGTCACCATTTAACTTACTTATATAAAACAGGTTTGTCTTTTATTAGGAAACTGGGAATACTTTTATTTATACATGTTTCTAGCTTCAATTTTGCCGTAAGAGGCATGAAGCCATTTTATCACTTATACTCACTACAATGGCATCTGATGATCACAAAATCTACTTGTTTCACTCTTACCTAACACAGCTTAGGAAATGTTGCAATTCACTTTCTTCTGCCTGAAAACACTTACTGTGCTACTATTATTTTTTTATTACTTTTTTTAATGCTAGAGATTAGAACCTAAAATGCTTTCTCTTTAGATCTAGGAGTAACAAAGGGATGAAATCAAGCAGGACTGCCTTTCAGAGGCAGTGGTTTCTCACACCAGGGCTGTGTTGTATGCTTATTTTCCCCAGCCTCCAGACTTTGTCTATTTGGCAAGTCAGCCATCCAGCAATCAGCTAGAGATGCTGCATGGGATATCTAAAATCTGAATGAATACTGAGACAGTGACTGGCTAGGTAAGCACCCAGTGCTGTCTGATTAGCATGCAGGAGACCTGCCAAGAGGTTAAGAGGAAAAAGCAATGAGAAGGGAACTCTGGAGAGGATGGGGAAGCTGTAGGGAGAGGTAGTTTCTGACTCACATATTTGGACATTGATTCCATGCAAGCTGAAGATGAGGATGTGGGACAGATTCCCAGAGGCCAGTAGCCCATGGGATGTACTTGGCTACTGTTTTTAGATCTGCCAGGATGAGACCTGCTATGGGACCTGCATCCAGGGGAGCAGCCTGTGGCAGCCCATGCCCCCTCTTGCCATGCATGGTGTCAAATCCTCTTTTTGGATAGGGGAGCTGGAGGAGGTCATGAAAGTCTTTGTACAGACTCAGTGCCCACAGAACAGAACCTGACAGGGTCCTTCAGCGCTTGGTATTCTGGTAATAAGTTATCTGGTCAATAAAGCCTTCTAGTGGGAGAGATCAAGGTGGGACTATTCTGTTGTTCATCAGAATAATATTTTTAAAATTTCTGTTTGTCCCTGTTGGATGGTAATGCAGTGCTACATGGCACAGCAGAAAGGAGTGATGTTTTAAAGCAACAATAGCTCCTTTGTGACCAAAGGAGCTGCTGCAACCAAGAGCATCCCTGGCTGTGCTAGCACAGTGAGATGACCTTGGCAAAACTCTCAGGATCCTGAGTAATGTATGGAGCTGGGATCATAGCTGTCTCCTTTGTCCCTTTGGTTTAGTCTCATTGGGTTGGAAAGCAAGGTGAGTTTTTGGAGGAGAGGAACTGGCTGCTAGGTTTCAGTGGCTGGGGCTTTACCTGCAGGTGCTTGGATTTAGGCGGTGCCATGAGCTGAGAAAATTGACTTCAAGGGGTTGAAATCAAGGAGCAAAGATGAGATATTTTCTACATGAAAAACCACAGTGTTCTCCTTAAATGTTGCCATGAATGCTGCTCAGACACCTGCCTTGAGATGGTTTTGGTCTTGGAAAGGGTGGAAACATCAAAACCCACAACCAGAGTCTGATGCTGTCTAGAGAGCAGACTTGCACAGCGCTATGTGCTGTCATCAAAACATCTTAAAACCAAGCATCTGTGCTTCAAATGTAATTTTTCTCTTCAGATGTCTTTCTACTGCTTTTTAAAACCTGTGTCTGTATAGGTTAGTAAGCACAGGATACCCCTGAAGAGTAGGCTGACAAGGGAGGTGGAGAGGAATTCTTCATCAGGATCTCTAGTGGTAGGACACAGGGTAATGGCTTCAAACTGAAAGAGGGGAAATTTAGGTTAGACGTGCAGAAGAAAGTGCTTTACTCTGAGGGTGATGAAGCACTTAAATAGGTTGCCCAAAGAAGTTGTGGATTCCCCATCCCTGGCAGTGTTCTAGGCCAGGCTGGATGGGGCTTTGAGCAACCTGGTGTAATGGGTGGTGTCCCTGCCCATGGCACAAAGGTTGCAACTAAATGCTCTTTAAGGTCCATTCCAACCCAAACCATTCTATGATTCTGCTCTGTGATTCTCTATATTAAATGAAATTAGTGTGGCTAGGTGGTGCTATGAAACCTATTTATATAATTCATCATAAGGTATAGAATTTTTTGTTTAGCTGTCTCTTCCCCTGGTGCTAAACTGGTGCTCTTTCAAAAGACCCCCTTGCATGCCTCAATTTAACTATCTTTCTAATTTGCCTCTGACATTTGGTCACATCAGTATTTAATTGTCTTTCTCTGAAAAACAGCACATTTGTGGTCACAGGTCAGTAGTTGTTATTATTACCCTTGCTAATCATAAATGTAAAGTTGCAATTTCTTCCTATTAAAAAGGGCAGTTTGTCTCTTAAAAATAGTTTGTGGTGCAGCAGATGACAAGAGACTATCGTGTTTTATTTTTGGGAGATACAGGCAGACTTGGCTGAATAATGAGTAAAATTCAGTAAAATTCATGAGCATTCATCATCTGCCTATGCTGAAGGTGACATATTGAAAGGCTGATGAGTAGCAAAGATAATTACAGCTGTATCTGAAATGGCTGTGGTAGCATAACATGCAAAGGGAATTCAGCTTAAAGGGGGGAAAAAAACAAACTAGGGGTGGCATGGAGGAATGGGTCACTGATGGTAGATTAGAAACTGAGTCATATGGTAGCTGCAAGGTGTGAAACATCTCCTGGATTTCCCAGATACCTTCAGAGTTGGAGATACCTTACAGAGGGGGTCCTTAGGAAAGAGAAAAACATTTCCAGTGCTGCAATTTCCCTACATGGATAAATGTACAGCAAGGGATTTAATCCCACTGGGTGCTGCAGAAGGGGAAATTGTTTTACTCACACACAGATTACCAAAATGGCAGAATTCTATTTTTGGTGTGGTCTTTAACCAAGTATCCCCAAACTGTATGAAAATGCATGTGGAAACCATCCTTGAATGAAAATCAGAAATAATTACCTTCAGACACCCCTGAATTTCTAAGGATTACTTGCAGCCAAATTATAACTTACAGGGACTTTCCAATGAAGCTGAACTGAAACCTTTTGGACAGCATTAATATAAATAAACAAGTTACATCCAAATGTGCTCATCTAGCTAAGAAATTAGCTTGGGAGCATTGTCTCATTACAGGATAGCCACTATATTCCACCTTTCAGAGTTCTTCCTTACATATAGATAATTTTAATGAGGGTCAACACAAAAAGAAGCATTTGGAATGAGGGGTATATGGGATAAAAACAAGTATTATATGTTTTTTTACCCAGTTAACTGTTGACTAATTTCTTAGCCATCTCCTATTGTCAATTTGGAATCAGGGCCTTTTCTCCAATTTCATTATTGTAAGCTCACTATTATTTTCTTTCCTCTGAATATTTGGTGTCATTGATTCCCATCTTCTTCCCAACATCTCAATACATATTTATAGTAGTTATCCCATATTACCTGTCAGATGCTCTTTTGCTAGGGTAAAGACTGCCACTTTTCAGAAATTTTCCTACATCCTACAAGGATGAATGCGTGGGTTCTTCTCTCAGGTTTCTGCTTCTGATCTTTTGATACCTGTTTGCAGGAAATAAACCACCACATTCTAGTAGGGAGCTGGCTGCATATTATGTCACTGAGTCATATGGGGACAGCAAACAGAGCTGGGGCTCTGGTCTCACAGATACCCTCTGAGACAGACCCTGTTTAATATTCTGAGTTGATTTTAGGGATAAGAAACTGAAGAAAGCAATATTGGTACACAAACGGGATGATCTCTGCCTCGGCAGTCACAAATTGCAGTCAGTGCTCTTCCACTAACCAGCAAACCCAGAGGACCATGTCAGACAGATGTTGATTATGAGCTGGTGGCACACTTTTATCTCTACCAATGTGTAGCAGTATATTCTTCTGAAAGAAATTAAATAAAATCTGAAGACCTTCTTCTTTCTGCAGTTAGTAAATCATTTAACAAATGCCCGGGTGCTGGTTGCAGCACTCTTGTCAAAACCTGGTAATGATTTTATCTAGAAATTTTTGTTTATCACTTAACTGTGCCTTTTTTTTCATTCTACCCTCATCTGAAGCAGTTGAGGGCTGCTGTACTCTTGTGCATGTTGATAAACAAGATGTAATTTTTGGGCTGTAGGATCAGAAGAGATTCAAGTGAACTTCTTGCAGTGGAGACAACAACAGCAGCAGCTGAGACCCTGTGTGGGTTCACTGTAAAAGCATTTATCTTTTATTAATCCTTTTTTTTTTTATTGTACAGTTGAATTTGTTGATGGAAGAGCAGCATGCTTGTTCTGACTTTGGCAATAGATTTTTAAGAACACAATTTTTTAGAACAAGAACTTATCTTTATTACTATGAAATATCTACTCTAGTTAAGGAAAAGTGACTTACATGAAAAATGATGAATGATGTTCACTCAGCTGCAGGTTTTCCTTTAATATTTATGATAGCAGTGCATTTTTTGAGCAGATACATTTAAAAGTTTTAGACTTGTTTTTCTCTAACATGTTATGTTTCCCCAGTGATGTGAAGATAGTTATGGAATAATGCAGAGAGGTGATTTATTTCAATGTGTAAAATATCTCTGAATGGCTCATTGTCTGGCTTAAGGGAGCTGCAAGGAACATCAGACTCTTCAGGATAGTTAGTATTTCTGAATAACTTTTCTCAGTGACATTTTTACAGATTCCTTAGGATAGTCGTGCTCTGAATCACAGCTTACCATTTTATTAATTTACTTTCTTTTGTAACCTCTGGACCTTTGTCTTATGTCCCAAATCCAGTCTTTCTTATCCAGTCCTGCACTGGGGTTTTAGCAATTGTCTTCTGGAGGTTGATTATTTGTCTCTTGTTATGTACCCTATATTTTACTTCCTTTTCTTTTTTTCCCCTACCCCTTTTAGTCTGTGTATCAAAATTATTTTATTTCCCATTCTGTCCTCTCAAATAATCACACCAGAAATTAAAAATGGGCATGGTACAGCCTAGTCATTGAGTGAACAACTGGCATCTTAGAGAATCTGAACCTTTAGACCTAATATTCTTCAGCGGACAGAAGATGGAAAAAGGAAGACTTTGATAAGCTTTAAGGACCACCTTTCCCCCAGGGTAAAAACCTTCTAACCCAGAGTAGTCAAACACTGGACCAGGGTTGAGCTGGAGACCCATAGGGGGCCCTTCCTGCTTATGCTGTGTCTGTGATACCCTGCAAGGGAATAACTGTCCTATGTAATTTACTGATACTGCAGTTATCTTGTATAGCTCAGTGGTGGCTTTGTTGCTTGTGAGGGATGCAGCCTCCCACATTGCTCCAGGATTGTTTTTACTACATAACTATTTTCCATTTATAACTTTTGCTTCATTTTTGGGTCTATTTGTTATGCCTTTATATTGCCAAAAGTCATCCTCTTGGCCAGGAGAGATCCACGTTTATAGAGGCAATTCCCTGCCCAATGGGAAAAGCCATATGTTCAGGGTTGCTGCCAGCTCTCCTAACAGAGTCAAGTATGGTTATTTAGCCAGCTGTGGTCTGCTCTGCAGTGGGAGACACCAAATTTTCCCTGTATTGGGTCTGCCTAGAGCTACTTCCTCCTTCCTTTTTCTCCTGTATTTTAAATCAGGGAATTTATTGATCTGCTACAGACACCTAGAATCGTTCTTGTCTGCAGTAGCAGCTCTCTACTCCATGTTTACTTCTGGCTTTAAAGACACTTTCCACCCTTCTGTGCTGGAAGACAAAATGTAGTTTCCTTGCCTTTACCGTCAGGAACCTCCTTCTGAATGTAAATGAGCCCAGATTTAGTAAAACAACCTCCAGATAAACACCTTCCCTTCAAGCTTGAGCTCAGACTAGCTGGGAGACAATCATAATTTGGGGTTTCCTCACATAGGGGGAGGCTGTTTTGCTGTCAGGTTGCTCTTTTTTTAAACAAGGGCCCTGCTTATTTCCCACCTACTTCTCCTCCCAAAGGCTGCACTGCTGGTTGCTTGATTCTGCGGAGAGTCCCGGACAAGCAGGTGAGTAAGGGCATTGTGGAGGTCTCTGGAGTGAGAGGAACATGAGAATACAGAGCTTGGGTGGCACAATAAGCATGAAAGCACCAAACAGCTTGTATTTCACCAGCTCACCCCCCCAACCCCTGCCCAGCTGCCAGTAAAAGGCAGCAGATCTAGTGCCCACCTTTAGTGCAAAAATTCCTGCTTCTCTGGCTGCAGAAGTGCCATACACCAGGCCTATATCCAATAGGCTGCTTCTTTCAGGGTTTCTTTTCTTATTCTTTGGAAGTACAGAAGCAGTTTTGTGGCGCTGCCACTTCACAGAGCAGAGGATTCCAGCAGTCCCCAGCAGACCCAGTGACCATGGTGCCATGCAGCTGGAGGCAGCATACCAAGGCACAAGAGTGCAGGCATGTTTCTGAGGCAGTGCTCAACAATTTCCCTTCAGAAATGTTCATAAATTAGCAACTTCTTTTTTTATCTATAATTTTTCATCTAAAGAGGAGCTCCTGTATGCCCCCTTCCTTCCCCTTTCTTCCATTAAATATGAAAAAAAAAGAATATAAGTAGGTTCGGGGGTTCTTTACCCCCTTCACTTTCCTCTTGTTTTTCCTTCTGTCTTACTGAAGTTTTCTTAACTTTAAAGCTGGCAAAAAGAATTACAGGGCACTCCATCTCTAAGATCCTGACCTGAGAGAAAGGGTTGAAAATCAGCAGAAAGAATTAAATAAAGGAAGAAAAATAATTATTATTAAAATAAAAACCTCTCTGGATATCACTGCTGTATTTTCTCACATAGTGATCTCAGTGAATCTTTAGCTGGTATCTAGATCTGCAGAGGAAACCTCATCTGCATTTCCTTAGCAATGATGCAGATGTAGTAAATATTAACTGAATATTGACTTCTTTGGAGTTGTTGAGATTTAGTGTGATAACAGGATGCATTATAATGCTCAAATGAAGTCCCTAAATCCTTCACTGGGCATCAAGAATTGCAGCAATTATGTGTGAATCTTATATTCCTTATTTACTTGGCCAGAGGTAAGAAATGCAGTTCATTTAGGAACAGGCAGACAGTCTCCCACTTTACTCCAAGAGGGGAAATGTCCCACAATTTGTGCAGCCAGTAATCTCTCCTCCCAAAGCGGGTACCTGTCCTGCCACAGGTGCTGGCTGCAGATGAGGGGTCCTTTCTCCATCTGTAGACCCAAATTTGGGGTCCCTATGACCTTTCCTGTCCCTCTGTGCTTGGAAGCAATATCCCCCTGCTTCCCCTCGGCTGAGTGTAATCCACTGTCACTTGTTTGCCAAATCTTCAATCAAATTCTTTTATGTTTTCTTCTATGCTGTTCTTTCTAGTGGAGAAGAAAAAAGAAAAACACTAACAATGACCACAAAGCTAGATTTTCAAAAACTCTTCCATCAGACGTTGCTCTGACATTTGCACATATCTGGATTACCCCAGGCTGGAGATTGGATGCTGATGTTCACTTTGTCCCTCTCAAAGCCACACCACAGCAAGCTCCGTGGGGCAGGGATGGGCTTTCTGCTTGGGGCAGGGAGGCTGTTGCTTGTCACGAGAGTCCTTAGGGAGCACAGGCATCAATTATAAATAACAGTCAGAGACCTTCACTTCGGTGAGGAGGAGGTGTAGCAGCTCTGGATGAGGTGAGGTAAAGATCCCTTGGCACAGATGTTCTCAGTGCTCCTGGTATGCCAAGGATCGTTTGTGCCCGAGGGAGTTATTTTTCCAGTGGCATTTCATTAGCTTTTTATCTCTCCTGAACCTTCCCACAAGCTTCCAGCTTTAAAACGGCAGCACAAACGCAGCTGCCGCATGCTCGAGATTTAAAGGTGAGCTGCTACCAGCTCCCCTAGAGCCCGTGATGGAGAAGCTCAGCTCTGGGTAGTGCTGCAGATGCTGCTGCTCTGAAAGGTAAAGTGGAGCAGAGGGAGGGAAGACACAAGTGGAGGAGGAGGGTGGAAGGCAAAGCAGACGTGTGACAAACGAAAATGAAAATAGGTCTGTTGTAAAATATTTTTTTAGAATAGAAGGTTTTCATATATTTTTATGTTGGACAATTTAATTACAGTTTTTGTATAAGGTTGTCTGTATTTATAGCAATTAATTCAAAAAGAAACATAGTTTAGACGTGCTAATAAGACCTATAATTCCTTATAAAGCACCAGTAAATATGAATATATTCATAGTCCCACCTCCCATGAAACCGCCATAGGCAAGTCTGATAATTACTAACTGCTGCTTACAAAATAAAACTACATTTCATCTACAGCCAAATGCTCAGTCCTTCTGAATGCAAAAGAGAGTATTTTTCCATACCAGAATTTGAATTCTGCACAAAAGCAAGCGTGGTTAAGTCTTATCCAACTGCTTATGTAAGTAAAGCTCTCAATATACCTTAGTGTTAGTAATAACAGAGAAATGTAATTTTCTCTCAATACACGTTAGTGTTTATAATTACAGAGCAAATGTAATTTGGGTATATTTTAACCCTGCTTTGAAGTAGTATATTTGGTATGGCAAGTGTTTTTCTAAGTAATGCGCCAAACAAATTGCTATTCAGCTAGAGGAAGAGGTTGTAAAATATGAGTTCTCTGAAATATCACAAAAGTGTTTTCAATTGATAGCGGTAAACAACACAGAGATATTCACCATTGCAGGACTTGCCTCGTTTGAGAGGAGCCACAAAACAAGAGCATTATGAAGTTATCAGTAAGTGTTTTATCCCCAGGTTAAAAGAGAAGAGGACAAAAAAATCATATAATCATGAAGTGCTAAGACTGAACAGTTTCAGTGACTTCAAAATCTTTTGGATGAGAAATGGGTTGTTAGATAAGTGGTAGACTTGACTAGTGCTGCCAGCACTGAGTTTTGCATCCTGAGAGAACTGGATGTGCCATAGCTAACACATCCACGCCTATTAGTCCACTTGCATGTCCTCCAATATAAGTCTCTACTAGTGAGTTACCTGTTGAGCTCGCACCCTGTGAGGGTCTACACTGAGCTTTGGTCATCTCAGAATTTCAGCAAAAGCCTTGTGCCTTTCCCTATGCAGTGATAGGGTGCAGAACACAGAGCCCTCAAGTTGGGTGACAAATAATGGAAGACATGAACCTTCACAGAAACCGAAGGCAGAGAAATCCCTTCCTGCTGTTGGAGCAGGCTGATTCCCCAGGAGAGCTGCCTTGGCTGGGTCCAGGGTAGTGGACTTACCCCAGCAAGGAAGCAAACTATCTCTTGATCCAGGGAAGCTGCCACAGGCTGAGCAAGAGGCATGGACTGCAGTGCATAGCACCTCAATCCCTCCTTTGCCATATATCTTTGTTCCTCTTATGAAGTAGTGCAGGAAGCCAGGTGTCTATTTGCACCACTTGGCTTATCTGGAGCAACACTTGCCACATCACTTTTGCCCACCCTCTTGCATGGTGCTTGACGTCCTCATGAGCTGTGTTGCAGACATCAGCTTGCAGTGCTGGTGCCCTGATGACTGTGATGGGACCTGGCTGTAGCTCCAGCTGTGAAGTTTGATCTATGAGGGCTGAGAAGCCAGATCCAGACTGATCCCTGCTTTCCAGTCCCCTCTAGCCTGTGGTGCTGCAGGGTTTATCACATCCCAGCCACTGGACTTTGCATTCGCCTTTGCTGAATTCATTAAGTTCCCAACCACCCTGTCTCCTGCCTGCCCAGCCCAGCTCTCCAAATAGCAGCCTGACCCTCCAGCATGCCCATTGCTCCTTCAGGCTGGTCTTGTGAAACTTGCTGAGATCTCACTCCATTCCCCTTTTGTGGTGTTAGCAGAAGTGCTAAACAACAGGCTCAATCTCAGTGGGCTGCTAGCTGGATTCTATTCTGCTGGTCAAAACCCTCTGGCCAGCCAAGTTTCCACCCACTTTATTTTCCAGTTATGCAGTTGACACCACATCAGTTTGGTTACAAAGAGGCTGTAGGAGAGAATGCCAAAGGACTTGCTAGGTTCAAAATATGTAATATCCAGTTGCCTGATCACAGGCTGTGGAAGCCAAACCCTCATAAAAAGACCACTTGAGCTATACTGATACAGCCACATAGTCTGTATTTTGGCACTAGTTTGGCTGGTATTTCTGGCTGTCACTGAGCTTGAAGAGAGCACAGGCTCTTGTTTTTCTGCACAGTTATTCATGCAGATCTATTCTTTTCAACATCAACCCAAACAGCCTGTTCACAAAGAAAGAAGACCAGATAAGCAGTATGTCACTCAGCACTGACAAGATGCAAAACTCTGAACTGGCCTCAAGGAAAGGGCTGAGTAATGTTCATCATCTGAGTTTAAACAAGGATAACAGCTTTTAATATTACTTGAAGCTTCAGGAAGGCTTTCAGTAATTTCTCTAAAGCCTTAATGTTGATTTTGACCACTTTTAGCTCAGCTGAACTTTAAAAGATATTGAAAGCTCAGGTGCAATTCCCTTGGGGCACAGAAAGAGCAAACTCCAGATAACAATGATAAAATGTTCTGTTCACAATTTTCAAAGGTTTGGTTCCAACACAGACTAGAATTCAGCTAAGAGTGTGCAACCACAAATGGGAATTTGCTGACTTGATTAATGGCAAGTTGAACATGAGTCAGCAGTGCCAGTGCCCTGGCAGCCAGGAGGGCCAAGTGTGTCCTGGAGGGTATCGGGGGCAGCATCACCAGCTGGGCAAGGGAGGGGATTGTCCCACTCTGCTCTGCACTGGGGCAGCCTCACCTCAGGTTCTCGGGGCAGGTTTGGGTGCCACAATATAAGAAAGGCATTAAGCTGTTGGAGAGTGACCACAGGAGGGCTATGAAAATGACGAAGAGCCTTGAGGGGAAGCCATATGATGAGTGGATGAGGTCACTTGGTCTGTTTAGCTGGAAGAGAGCAGACTGAGGAGAGACATCAGTGCAGTTACAACTTCCTCGTGAGGGGAAGAGAAGGGGCAGACACTGATCTCTTCTCTGTGGTGACCAGTGACAGGACACAAAGGAATGGCTTCAACTTGTGTCAGGGGAGGTTTAGGTTGGATGTTAGAAAAACCTTTTCCACCCAGAGGGTGGTTGGGCACTGGAACAGACTCCCCAGGGAAGTGGTCACAGCACCAAACCTGACAGAGTTCAGGAAGATTTTGGAGAATGCTCTCAGGCACATGGTGATTCTTGGGGTGTCCTGTGCAGGGCTGGGAGTTGGACTTGATGGTCCTTGTGATGGTCCTCTTCCAGCTCAGCATATTGTGTGATTCAGCGATGTCATCGCAAGCGATTTCCACTTGATTGGTCTTCCAAGTGGGAGATGCATGAAAGAAAGTTCCCAAGCAAGCAAACATGATCCTACTAAGAAATAAATCATACTGCTAATGGAATGCCTGCTGACCAGGAATGTTTCATGTCTGAAAGCTACATATCTGCTAAGGGATCAGAAGCAAAGCACTGGAGCACAACTGATCAGTGAAGCTGTGTCTGAAGATCTCCTCATCCCCTTATGGATTGATTTTACAGTGATGGAAGGAAATGTGTTTATGATATACCTATTTTGTGAGGCAGTTTCTTAATGCTTCTGCTGCAAAACCTGCTGTCACTAAGTAATGATTTCTAATCTCCAGTGTTCTGAATCCAGTTTTTTCTGCAGTATCACATTCTGTCACTGAGGGTTTTTCTTGGCTCAAAGAAATAATTTGTGTCTCTGAGCATCTTGGCTGGAGACAGCACAGGCACAAAGACTGGGAATCTTAGTGCACTGTTCAGGTTGGTTGTTTGTATACCTTCCCTCCTGAGAGACACTCATTAGAGCAGGATTTTCAGAAGAAAGTTGGTATTAAGCTCATTCTAGAAATCAGGCCTTTAAAAATTGCCCTGAATAGGGTGCCTAAAGCCAGAAGCCAGGGTAGAAAATACTTGACCAGCAAATCTTTTTAATATTCTTTGAATTTTATAAGGACAAAAATGTAGAGATTTCCCCTTGGCCACATTTGGGGTTTAAGGCTTTGAACTGAAATTTATTTAGAGAAGATTTAGAGATAAGGTTATATCTTGACCCTATGCCACTTTGTCAGGGACATGGAGGAGAGGGAGAGGTGTGCTCCTTGTTTCACCAGTGTAGCTGGGCTCCTCAAAATCACAAGAAACTGGGAGTGTTGGGTGTGTAGGAGGTCAGAGAGCATAGTACAAGTAGTGTGGCCTCTTCTGACCCACAAGGGGTGAGGAGATGAGCTCTAGAGAAGCCAAGCTCTAGAGAAGACAAAATATTTTCCAACACTGCCATGATCACTAAATGGGTTCAGATTTCAAGCTGAGGTGCCTGAGCCTGTTTCCCCAGGTCTGAAGCAAGAGCATGAAGTTCTTTGTGTGGGCACACACTCTGAAGTTCCTTGTGTCAGCAAGGAAGGGGAGGCAGAGCTGTGTGGTTGGGAGAAGGAAGGAAGAGCATGGCCAGGAAAGAAGTTATTGCTTTGCTAAAAAATTATTCCACTGCTATATCACACCTTTAGACTGGTATAAAATGTGGCTCCCCAAGGAAGAATGAAAATGAATATGCAAAGTTTGAAGCAATCAAAAATAATAAGGAAAGTCCAAACTTCTAGACACCCTCACTATGACAGAGCTGGTTTAAAGCAATATATAAATTTTCTAGAACTGTACAAAATTTTGAATAACAAAAGGCATTGTTACCTTCTTTACATAATTGCTCTGCCAGCACCAACCGAAGGATATTTTGGGTCCAGATCTTTTTTCTGTGTGATACCAATATCTGAATAAAGTAATTACATAAATTTGTGAAGTATATGTATGTGCACCAGGAATGAAGGTAATAGTCAACTAATTTACGTCTGTTTTCTTTACTGCAGAAACATACAAATAAGTAGGGAAAGTAGGAAAAAAATGTTACTTTGATGATGTCTTTGATAGACACTTCAAAAAAGCAATAGTCACAGCATCATGAGTATCACCAGAGGAAACAGCTGTTTGCTGATAAAATAATGAAATACAGAGGATGGGAAAGCTGCAGATGGATAGACAAGTCGAGCTGCCTCCAGCCATCCCACTGCCATACTCATGATACACTCTTTGGGTTCTCCATCCAGAGACTGAGCCACAGGATTGCAGGAGACTCCTTGATGCCTCCTCACATCCCAGCTCTGGGATAAGGAGCACTCTTTTCCCTTTGTAAAGTTTCTCCCATCAGAAAGGCATTTGCAAGCCCTCATGCAGAACCTGTTTAGCTTTCACCTTAGCATTTTGTCACCTTCATTTCTCCCTTCTCTCTTTCCAGCATCCTCCCTCCTCTGTTCTGCTTTCCAGGTGCTTGCACAGCCAATGGAGCAGACCCTGGATCTCCCAGTGGGGAGTTAAATACCATTCCAGCCTCTCAGCAGATCACTCAGCACACCTGGGGAGAAGCAATTTGCTTGACAAAGTCTCCCGCTGGGTCCCCAGCATGCTGTCAGAGCATGGGTGGGCAGAGGGAGGCAGAGACAAAATCTGGAGGAGCAGACAAGGCTGCAGACCTGTGCTTCTGGTTTTTGGACAAAGCTTGTTTTAGTCCTGCTGCTAAGTGCAGGGAAAACTCTTTGATGAGTCCTTGTTAAGGACCTGAAGTGTTTGGTAAAGCTGAAAAAGCTGATGTCTCCAAGAGAGCAAAGCACATCAGATATGCTGCTATTTGTACAGACATAACAAGAAATGCCCCTGTGATTTGGGGTAGATTTTAATATGGAATAGTGCAAGTGAGCCAAGTAGATGACTATAGTTCACAGAGCTATATTACACAACTTCAAATGTCATATGTAATTACAACAAGCAAAATAGAGATGACGATGTAAGGAAGAGTTTTGTTTAGCAATTGAGGCTGCTAGCAATGCGTGAGTACTGTTGATGCATATTTAATCAGAGCAGTTGAGTGCTGGACACATCTAAAAGCTTAAGCTAATTTCCTATTCTGTACTACTTTGGCAAGAAACCTGCAGGATTAACACAATTATTTTGTAAGTGAGATATAGAGACCTGTGTGTTATAGAAAGGAAGTTTCATTGTCTTCCCCTTTGCACATTTAGGTAAGGAATGGTGAAGGCAAGAGGGTATTTTTAAATGACATGGCAGATGTTTTGCCAGAGGATAGTTGAGTTTGCCTGAGTTCTGGTGACTTCCCACAGCTTCTAAGGAGAGAGATGACTTCCAGGGCTGTATCTCCTGCTGTGCCTTTGATCTGCCTTCTTTCCCTCAGGGTAAGAGCAAGATGTGGTGGAGAGTTCTGCAGCAAAGCTATAGTTTCGTTGTCTTCATCAAGTCAGGACCACAGCCTACACCAGCCCAGGTGCCTTTTAGAGAGTTCAAAGCTGTGCTCTCCTCAGGTTAAGACCTTCTTGCTTAAGCTCCATAAAGGGGCTCCTTCTTCAGCAGAAGGCTTGGAGGCAAGGAGTCATTTTGCATCTTTAAAATAATGCATAATTTACCTGCAAGTCAGAGGTGCCTAAGCCTGAGGGCTTCTTCCAGTGCTTAATGCAATAGCTGACTCAGGGAAATTGCAGGGCATGAGGAGATTTGTTGATGGGGCTGCTGCATTTTCCTGTAGACTCCCAGTGGATCTAGCCAGTCCTTGAGAGGGCCTATGTCCATGTTTTCTTTAAGGGCTGCAGTTTTTCTTTCTTGTTTTCTTTCTTTGCAAAATATGAAATGAGATGTCTAAGAGCAGGGTACCATGGTATATACCTCAGCTTGCACACTAGGGCAAAGGAGCTCAGGTTTTGATTAAACAACTTGTTTTTATTTAAAATGCAAGGCTGTCCCTTGCTCTACAGTATTACCTTTGAAGAAATAGCTTAAAATTTCATGTATTTTTAACAGCAAAATGAGCAAACAAACAAAAGTAGTTTTAAATAAAAAAAGGAAATTTCACGAGGAGCTGAGGTTATGAATGTCCAGAGGACACTCCTGCAGGCTGAAAGGGTAGGAAAGACAGCTGATCCATGTATGAGCCTGTTGTCAGCCAGCTTACAAAACCCTGGAGTAGGGAAGAGAGGAGATCCTAAGAAACTCAGCACTGCTGGCTAGATCAGTGAATTCTTTCTGAAGAGGTAAAGGATCAGGAAGGAAAAAAGACTACAGATTTTTCAGGAGGGAAAGGAAAGGCCAGAGAAGGGAGAGGTCACTGGCAAGGTCAGTTCTAAAGATGGGAGTGCAGCTGCATACCTGCTCATCCTCTGCAACAAAGCTTCAGTACGTAGACTATGATGATGCTTTGGGGCTCTCCTGGAAAATCCCATGGGAGTTGATGTGTGTGAGAACTTGCACCTAGACAAGGGCTCTGGTATTGTAGCTCACTGTAAGCTCATGGCACATCAATACCCATCACGGTTCAGGGCTTATCCTTGTATTTGTTTTGGCAGTGTGTGTATTTAGAGGAGGATATGCTGTGAATGGCATCAGAAAATTAAAGAAAAAAAATAGCAATATTGAGTTTTTAATAGCAGTTTTGGTGTGCTGCATCTCTAATGAACAGTTTAGTTTTGTAGTGTGATTAATTTGCTGCCACAGAGGATGTTTTGTTAATCTTGGAGGACCTAGAATTGAAAAGGGGGAGGGACTGGGAAACAGGCTTTTTAAGCCTAGAAATTTAATTGCAAGATAGCGCCTGAAATATAAATTGATATATATAACTGTTTTGAGAGATTAGCGTTACTGATGACGTTGGTTTCTGGCAGACAGGATCATCACACTATTATGAAAAAGATACTGCTCTGGGCTTTACTTTGTAATTTATATGGGCATGAATTTGTTTGACATAATTCTCTTGGCTGCTTCTCATCCTGTAACAAGGCGGCAGAGTTCCTAAATCTTGTTATGGGCACAGGACTTTGTAGAAGAAAGGGTAGGAAATGTCCAGATTCTCCCTAAAATACACAGCTGTGAGAATCAAGTTTATTATGATATTTTCCAGTTCCTTTAAACCAAGTGATGAATTCACATTCTGTACTCTGTCTTTCTCTATAGACTGGTTTAAGTCCTTGCAAAGGATGGGCTTATAGAATAGAATCTTCCTAGAATAAAACAAAGCAATTCCCATTTATTGGGATGTAGCCAAATTATTTCATAATAATTAATTTCTTTATTGCTCTTCAGTGTTTGGCTTTCCAAGCACCTGGGATTTTGTTTTATCGGTTGGTCTTTTCTGCTGTCTCTGATGCTCAGTAGTTAGTTAGAGAGACACATCACAGAATATGGCAAAGTTTACAAGTACCTCTAAAAAGTCCAAGACAGCATTCCCACACTGATAATGGATGAAATGTTTTTAGGAATGGTTTATCCACTGAAGTTGAACTTTTCTATTTGAAGGCTTAAAGTGATTATTTTTTTCTTAATTGTGACTTCTGAACCATGTTTAAAGTGGATAACTTTGAGCTGACTGCTGTGTGTCAGGAGCTTGTGCCTATCATATAAATCCTGTATTGTAAGTATTTGCAATCTGTCATAAACAGGTATTGTGTGTTAAAGAAAGTAGATGCAACTGCAAGCTAACAGAGGCAAACCAGTTGGATTACAGTTTTGTCTTCCTGGATTACAAAGGACCCCACAGTCAGCTTGAAATTCCTTTTCTTCACAACTCCGAAACCACTAAAAATACACTGCTCTAAATCAGAGCAGCCCTGATGAGGCTTGCAAGAGTGTAGGAGGAGCAGAGAGGAGGAAAAAGAACTACTTGCCAGATGGGTTTCCTCAAAGAAAAGGTAGGTGCCTGACCCAGATATTAGAGATATTTTTGCATCAAAGATTTTGTATTGTAACATGTTTACAAAGCACCTTGTTTGATCCCATCCTGTGTAATATTAATCCCACCCATAGGAGGCAGCAAGAGGGAAAGGTATCTCATTATCATCTGAGATCAAAGCTAGGAAGTGCAAGAGAGGCTCAGGTGAGCTACCCTAAGTTTTTCCCAAATTTAGACTAAATTCTAGCTGAGGTCCGACCAGATTGAGTTTATTTCACTTTCTGCCCTGCTTAATTTCAGTCATAGCACGAGGTAAAAGACACAGCCATCTGCAGAGACTTGGGCCTAGTATGTGTATTTCATCTCTGAAATGTGAATAATGAAACTAAGGTAAGGATAACAGTGTTCCACCTCTATATAAAGCATCTTGTAAGTGAACCTCTTTGGTTTTAATCTTCCAACTGTAATCACAGTCTCTCTTCCACATTCCATCTCCAGCAGGTGATGTAAAATTATTGTAGGGGGCATAATTTATGACAATATTTAGTAATCAGATGAGTGGTGTATTCACAGGAAGGAAGACATTATAGCATTCAGCACTCTGTTCAGCTCAAAAATAGCTCAGAGAAAAAAAAAAAAAAAAAAAAAAAAAAGAGAGAGAGAGAGAGAGAAGAGAGAAAAGGGAATGATTGCAGGCACTTACTGATGCTGGGTTCCAGAGTGTTTTCAGTGATATACAGTGAATTGCTAGATGATACAAAAACCATTTGATACTTAACAAAAGAAAACCCAGTGGCTCAAACAGGCCAAATACACTTGAGTAGCCACAACACAGAGCTGGATCAGTGACTCATGGGCAATTATTGCTGGCAGTAATTTCAACTGGCAAGAACTAAGCTAGGAATTTCAATTCTTGAGAGAAAACCTTCCCAAGGTTTGTCAGCCCACCCGTGAGTCAGAGGCTTCCTTATTGTTCCTTTAAATGAGTGTTTAGCTGATGTCCCTTTTAGCTGGCTTAGAGACTCATGAAGGGGAAAGCACCTCTGTGCACTTGCTGTAGCTCAGGAGTGTGGGCATTAGTGAAAGGCAGAGGGTAGGTGAAGCACGTTCAGGGTGAACACTAGTTAGATTTTGCTGGGCATAGCAGGGGCAGCATGCCAAGGAAATGCAGGAAAATGCTGATATTGCTGCCTCCCAAAGTGCCTGCCCAGCAGCACTGCATGGAAACCCTTAAACCTTATGGCCCAAGTCTTTATCCAGCCACAAGCTTAATCCTCACCTTCCTTCAGACCAGCTCACTACTGACACAGCTTTGCTGATTCCAATCCTGAGATCTAGCCCAGGAGTGCCTCCTGACCCCAAACTAATCCTTAGCTCCACTGAAGACGGGACCTTTAAAAACAATGTTTGCATTAAATCTAGGTTCGTAAACTGGTTTTAAGTGCTAATAACAGGAAAGTTTGAGATTAGGCATTGGACCAGGGGCAGAGGGGAACTAGAGTTTGTTTTGGTGCCTGTAAAATCTTTCTTCCTAAAGTTTTGCTTGGTCAAATCCAAAAGTAATGTTGGATTTCATGCTGGAATCAGTTCCAGAAGGATGGGAGAGGAGTTGTGTATAATTGAACTCAGTATGTTAGCAGCTGTCTTTCTAACTTTAATGTGAAAATGGCATATTAAAATAAGAGCTGGTATGAGGTTTGAACTACAAGGGGCAAATGTACATAATACAGCACTGCCTGTGTTAAAAGCTCTCTCTAGGAAGCACCTACACACATTCATAGGATGGAGATGACAGGGCCTAAATGGAGAGAACTATTAGTAATCCTCACCTCACCTTTACCCCCCAGCTGCAACTTGAATTTTTCTCTAAATCCAGAAATGCCTGCTAGCACTAGATCTAAAAACAGAGTTTAACGTTATTTTGGTCTGCATCATAAACTTAATCTGGTAGCTTTTTTTTGCATTCCAGTGAGACTCTATCTCATCAGCTTCTGATTGCAATAAAAGCAGTTCCCTGAATTCTACAGTCCATAAGTATTTTCTTAAGACAGTCTGCATAAAATGATGTTTCCACATTTTTTTTTAAGTCTTTACAAATGAGTTCCTTCAAGAAGGTTGCTTGTATTTTAAGACAACTAGATGAATCAGTCGTTGAAACACTTCCATGTTGGTTGTACTATTGCTACTGTTACTTGTTTTTATTCCCAGTCCCATTAATGACTTATCCATGTCCTGAAACTGAATAAAAATAAAAATTAATAATCCCATTACTGAATGTATATTTTCAGCTTGTTCTTTGTTCAAAAAATATCTAAAACTAGCAAATGTGAGGAGAGACTAGATTCTCTGCATAGCAAAATACTCTAGAAAAGGCTTTTTAGAAACATCAAGATTAGCAAAGAGTTTTGCATCTCAAGTGATTGCAGAAAACCCAAGACTTAGGCATGGCTGTACCAAGTCTGTATTAAAGATTTAACCCATGGTCTGCTGATGTATAGGCAAAGAATATATTAAAAGGCCAGTGTACAGAAAAACTACGCCTTTTGGTTCTTTTATGTGGGCTTTTCTTACACTGACACTGGTGCACTCCCTCTGACATAACTGTGCTTTGAAAAAATTGAAAAACTGGAAAACTCTCCTCTTCCTACAGGAGCTGTAATGGCAACTCACTGTGTAGCCTTCATAAAGCCAGGAGTTGTATATTTCAAACTGTTGCACTTTGGGGAAAAACTGATCTGAGAACAAATCGTGCAGTTCCTTCAGGTCACCCAGAGAGCAAAACTGAGGCTATGTGCCTTATGTCCCTCACTGGGGAATAAAGTTAGAACTGAAGGACACAATTATTTTTAACTAGGAATTTATTATTATTATTGTTGTTGTTGTTGTTATTTTTTTTGTTACTTGTTAGAAATCATTAAGCAAAACTGAACTGAAGTGAATGGGCAGAAAACTAGTTTGAAAGTTCCCAGAATTGCTCATCTTGGTGTTTCAGTGAGGTGTCTTGGAAGAATGACATCTTGGTAATGATTTTTCAGTGGTCAAGGCAGGGTGGAAAGTTTTTAGGAAGAGGGAAATTCCTAAATTTTTCTGATGGCAGCTACTGGTGACTTGTCTGTCAAATTTTAAACATTAATATTAAAATGGAAATTCTCCTCACCAGATTGTGTTGACAGAGTGGGAACAGCACCTTGATGAGTTTTCAGCTAGGCCTGTTCTCCTATAACCAGGAATGTGCCAGTGATGTTAGCAGAATGGTTTTGAGCTGTCTTCAGGGCTCTTTGGCTTTGCTCCTCTGATGTGTTGGCATGTGAGATTAGCTCAGTGGCAGAGCTAGATGCACATGAAATCTGTGCTAGTGAACAAGGTGAACAACTAATCTTGATTTGTTGGCAGATGAATCAGACAGGCCATTGTTTGGAATACCTGCTCTCCCCTTCCTTACACCATGAAGAGCATCCTCATAGAGGAGTGTTAAATTAGCATTAGCAAGCACATCCTACAGAAGAGACTACTGCATCATTTTTGTTGTCATCAGTGGAGAAGCTTTTGTGAGCATTGAATGGAATTATTTTACTTCTATACAATTAAGGGACAAAACAAACCAGAATCTCAGTGATGTGATAAACATAGACCAAAAGCAAAATAAAAATGGTATTAAATGGCTGCAAAAGGCTCAGTGAATAAACAGTTGCCTATAATTGCCTAGCAGATAGCAAGAACATCTCCTAGAGCTTAGTTTTTGAAAAATTTGATGTTCAAATATTACAAATTCTGCAAGGAATCCCACGATTTTATCCTGTCAATCTCTTGACCTGGATATAGTAGATAATAGAAAAGAAAAGAAAAATAAATAGCACCAAAAAGAGGGCTTGCAGAATAAACATTTTCATCATTGAACAAATAGACAGAAAAAGCTCTCTCTTTAATGACAGTGCCCAATATGATATTATGATAATCCAGAAAGGTATGGATGAAACCCCTGATGTTTAATGCGATCAGAAGAGTCAGTAGAGCAGCATCTCATGGCAAAGAGACATCTCAGTTACTCCTGTGCACCTCTGACCCTCTCATATCAGGGAAATTCTTCCCCTTTCTAATCTGAAACTGTTAATCCTTTTGGGATTTCACACCATTCTCAGATTTTGTTCCACAGTTGCCAGCTATTTGCCATGTTTCCCTAGAGGGCTGGAGGGAGGTACCTGCTATAAGCTATAATGGCAAACTACGAAGAACATGTTCTTAAAGCAAAAGATGGGTTCTTCAAAAGCAAAGCACTGCAGCAGGAAACAGAGTAATAAATAGGCTACATGTGTCGGGTTCTCTGGGTTCCATCTGTTTACTTTTCTCAATTCATGTGGGAAGCTCATTTGAGCAGCTACTGTATCATTTGATATTTCAAATAATCTGTCATTTGACATGTAAACAACTTAACAAAGTGTATCTTAGGCCTAGTTGTAGTGTCTGCTCTCCGTGATGGATGAGAGAATAGTATACTGACAGTAAGAAACAGGCATTTCTGCTTACAGCAGCATTAGGGTAATGGCAGAATATCAAATCCCCTCTTTAAATTTTCATTTGTTTACTTTGGTTCTAGAAATATTCATAAAATTGGCCTACAATGACACATTCACCTGTCTTAAAGAAATCTATTCATTGTGAATTGTGGGAATCCAGCTAACAGGGAAAGACAGTTGCAGCATCATGGAATTGCGTCAGTGCTGGCCACTGGGGAAACAATCTGGCATTTACTGCTGATTTTGAAGACATCTTTTTCCAGAGAGATTAATAAATGTGACTACACACAGCATATGATAATATTCAGATTAAACATGGCAGAATTCAAATAAGCCCGGAGGTGTTAAAAGAATGGATATGAGAGCAAATGAAGAGCTAACTGCTGAAATTAGAGGTCAGAGTTGTGAGGAGGAATTAATCACTGGAAGGAAATTTAAAGAGTTGTTTTGCCCTAGTTCCCCAAGGACTTTTTTACCTGTAGCAGTTTTCTTTCTCCTGTCACCCATTTGCATCTTCATATATATATATCTTCATGGGAGTATTACTATTTGTCAGAGTGCATATCCTACGCTGTGGGAAGAGAGCACATGGTTTAGCTCAGGAGTATAGGTCCCCTCAGCTCATTGTAATCTGTGACATAAATCACCAATGTGAATTGATCCCAGCTGCACTAGTCCTAAAGATCTTATCCAGAAGCATATGTCAGTTATGCCTGCTGTCCCAGCTGCTGCAGGTAGCACTTTGCAATTGTCTGCTCTTGAAGACTCTGACACATGGGACCACATGCCACCAGCACATTGACATATCACACTCTCACATGACAGAATCAGAACCAAACAGTCTGTGTCTGCGGATGCCTCTGATAATTCAGGATTGTGCCCCAATGTTCCACTACAGCCACTTTGCAGATGGAGGGATCCTGGTGTTGGTAACTAAGAAGCATGCTTTTTCTTGTTGTTTGGCTCTTGTTTGTCCTGCTGGAACTCACCACAGGATTTGCAAAAAGGGAACAAACTCATCCACCTTGAAAGACAGCTTTGCATTTATTTATTTATTTATTTTCTGGTCAGTTGCCTCACAAGAAAATGACTCTGTAATCAGTGCAACTTGCTTACAGTCTACTGTAACCATTGCCCTTTGATGTTAAAAAGTTTATTAGTGGAATTACATTTTGTATCTGAATAATGCATTATTCTGTAGGGCTTCTCTCTACACAGGCAGTCAGAGGGAACGGGGGAGTCTTTCCCCCTAAGCATCTTTGTATCATCCTTTGAAATCTCTGGCTTTTGCATGCAGAAGACTGAGCTTCTTAGAATAAAGCGTTGCTTCCAACATGGTTCAGTGTTGACATTCATCTTCTTATTCTTAAGAATTAATTCTTTCTGTCACTAAACTACTGTCTCAGATGGACACTCCAGAACCACAATGCTTTGAAGGGAGAGCTGGAAGGGATTCCCTGGGACCACAGCATCATGCCCCCTGATGTGGCAAGGAATTGTGCCAGACTGTTCTTGCTGGGAAAACTCCACATGAAAAGCAGCAAGGATATTTTTCTAGGCCAGTTTAGTCCATATTTTCAGACCCCCAGTAAAAAATGTCTCCGCTTATTATGTTCATAGATTTTATTCCAACTTGGTTTGAATTCTCTTAGACAGTTCAAAGTGCCCAGGGATGTGGATTGCACCATAGATGAGGCAACAGCATTTGCTTCTGCAGTGGCATTAATATTTTCCTATCTCTCCTAGAAAATAAGTTTCTGATTCATATTAATTGCATTTGACTTCTGCTTTGTCAGCTCCTTCATCAGACTTCTGGCTTTTACTTCACCTGCTCCCGGTGCTCCAGCTGACCTCCATAAAGTTAGGAACAGCCTTCTATGCTGGGTAAAAACCTACTTTGTCAAATTAGAATGAATGATGATATCTTAGGATGTTTAATTCACTCAAATTGCTGAGAGTCCTGGGTCACTAATACGAACTAAAGCCATGCAGCTAAGTCTGCAGCAGTTCAGCTGCAGAGTTGAGCTGTAGGTGCAGGTTAGGACTGCAAAGTCTGATAGCACAGACAGCAGTACTCAGAAAAAGGTTAAGCTGATGATTACATGCTTGCAGCTGCAATAATACAAAGCTAGTATGAAGCTCCATCCTGCAATGAAAGGTACTCTTCTTTGGTGCCCAAAGAGGTTTTGGAAACACAACTGTTCCTTCCCTAAAAGCAAAGCTCGGTATGGTACCATCAACTAGCCATAACCCCATGCTAAAAGCACTTGCTGTTCCCTGTTGTGCACTACTGCAAAGTTATCCAGCAGAGTTATTTGTGGTTTGCCACGACTTTTCCATCACTTTAATCTCTAGCTACAAATTTCCACATTTTTGTAAGATTTAAAGCACTAACACGGCATTATGTGTTCCTTTCCAGTGGAAAGTGGAGTCTCTGAAAGCTTGTGTATCTCCTATCTGCTGTCTTCTATCATATTTGCCCATTACCAGTCCTGATAGAAGATAGATTAAATATTTTAAGATTTTTTTGCAACTTTTAAGCTTTTTTTTTGCAGTGAAACAAGTTGTCCAAGGAGACAGATAGATTAGATAGATAGATAGATAGATAGATAGATAGATAGATAGATAGATAGAAAGATAGATAGATAGATATAGATAATTTACTCAACTATGTGTGTTTCAGCTCTTCTGGTGAATAAATTATTTCAATTATTGTCCTGCAAGTGAAAAATGTTGCCTGAATTTTTACAGACTGAATATTCAGAAGGAGGTGAACATTTTAGCTGTTTGCTGAGTGAATACAAATGCAAACATTAACATCACAGATTCACATCTGTTAGAAATCTCTGGCACAAAGCAAGAGAGATTTGAAGTGACAACACTTTCCCACTTCACAGGAGATGAAAAGCAATGACTTAATTATAATATTTAAAACACTGACAATTAATACTCTGATCATAATTTCTTTCAGAATTTTAAATTAATGTGTGCGTGTGGGATGTGGACAACTTACTGCTGGTCACCCACATGCTGTCTTCATCCTTGCTGTAGTTCTGCTATTTTTCCTCCTGGGAGTTGAACACTGATGAAGCAACTGAATGCCTCCAAGTTACTGCAGTCAGTCACAGTAAGTTTAAATCTGCCAGAAAAAAAATAGAAATTTAAGGCAAGGACTGAGAAAGAACATCTTCACATTTGGCGTTAATTCTTAAGTTTATTTTCTACTGCAGGTAGATTTGTCACTGCTCTGTTTGACTGAACACAATACAGTGACATTGCTGCCTGACAATTACTTTGGAGGAAAGAATGGAATGTGTAGGTTATTTTTTTGAAAGATTCAGTTGAATACTTTTGTCCTGAGGCTCCCTTGAATTTGTTTCATTTTATACGTTATGATTTTGGTGGTAAGAAGCACTGTTTCAAATTTCATTAAAGCATTCATTGCAATACATCAGGTCTCCTAGGAGTGCAAAGACTTGTCATAAATGATGTTGTGATGTTTACACCAAAGACAAGGAAATGAAGGGAGGGAGGTACTGGAGACAAGATGAAAGGAGAGAAGCTGTGGTTGGACCCAAGTATACACAGGTTCTGATTCTGGCTTGGATGTTGTGCTGATAGGATCCTTTCCTTGTGTCCACTGATTTTCAGTTGGAAACACAATGTTGCTTTTAAAGGTCTCATTAGTCCCATGTCTTGAGGAGGAGGATCTGATTTTTCCCAGCTGTCCCAGCTAAAGGATGACAAGCGTGGAACATTTTTGATGTTGCCTGCACTGCTTTGTCTTTGTGCCACCTAAAAGCCACAAACAGCACCATCTTTCAAATGCCTACACAAGCAGATCTCCCTTCTTTACTGCATGACATACCTGAAACTGCCAACAGTTAATTTGCTGGAGTGCCAAGAATATTCCTTATTGCCTGGACCGACATCCTTTCATCTCCATGCTATTTCTTGATGTATTTGAGGACAGGAACTCTCTTCGTGCTTTGCATTGGCACAGTTCCTGGTGAAACAACCATCTGGTGTGGGGCTCCTCAGCATGTCAGTGCTGCAGATGGGAAGCAACATTGGATCAAAGCTCTGCATGTTTTTCTCGTTGCTGTAAAGATGTTTAATGTAAGGAAAAATGGGTTCCCCTGCAAGGCATGGCTGGCTGGCTGCACAGAGGCATGAAGAACTCTGCCAATCTCCTCTTTGGTATCTTGTAGGGTAACACAGGAGCCAGCTGGGTTCCTCATCCTGTATCTGAAAATAGGGGTGTCACAGCTTGCAAGAGCACAGAGGGACTCTGGCAAGGAGGTGGTGAGAGGGGCTGGAGGCAGGGGCTGACAGCCAACCTGCTACACAGTGCCTGGGAACACCAACTTACCCCAAGTCTCTTCCAAAGGACAGAGAGCAGCCAGGTTAGCATGTAGGGAATATACAGGTGGAGATTAAGTCTTTTCTCTGTCTACAATACTCATCTGCTGTTGTAGAATTACTACTAAGTATGGCACTTTGATTTTGGATGGTTATTTTGGGTTGCCTGGGTCTTAGGCAATGACCCAGGCGGAGAGAAACAGGATAGTGTTATTCTCTCCCAAAGCCTGTGGGTCTTACAATCTCAGCCACACACAAATTGAATATTTTTTTATTATTTCCTGTTCTAACTACTGACATTGTTTTCCCTGTTTGGTAGGACATACACTAAACCTCTAATCCTCTGGGTAGGACTCTGTCAGAAACTCTCCTTTTGGTCCATCAATTACCTCCCTCAGCTATTACCAGTACTCAGGACCTGGGACAAAGACAAAGAAACAGAGTCAATTCAAAACCCAGAGATCTCCAGTAGTACCAAAGAGGATGAGAGAATATAGAAAATGAATGGAAAAAGAAATTACTTTATGCATAGATATTGATGCTAGGGTTTTTTTACTTGCTCTAATGTGAAAGTCCCTCTTTGAAGTAAAATTAGCAGTGACATAGTACTTTTTGCATAATCAACATGGAAACTACAAATGAAAGGGCAGCTAGATAGACAAGGAAAGTAATTATATAATCTGAAGGAAACAGTAGCAGTAATTAACTGAAGAGTTTTATGGCTTTGGACTTGGATAGGAAATTAAAATACATAAAGTGCAAAACTTATTTCTAAAAATGTAGACAGATGGGGTGAAATGCCATAACATTATTGTTGTCTGTGTGACACTTTGAAGAAAGATAGGGGTACGGTTCTAATGGATAAAGAACTCTTTCTGAGAAAACACAGTAAGTCAGACACATGGAACGACAAAGCTTAATTGTTTTATTAAATTTCAAATTTGATGCTAGTTGAGAGAAAAATCGATGCCAGTGGAGGCAACAATACATTTTGGGTGACCAATTATAACCACTGAATTAAAGGTATAAATTATTCTGGTAAAGAAAGGGAGTGTTCTCTGCCCGTATCCTTGTGACTTAGTTTAGCATTGAGCAGAGATACACACAGTACAACAACCTAAATAAATGTTTCTCCCTAGAGCTTGTTTGATCCAGCTGAGGCTGGAAAGCAATAAATCAAAGCATCTCCAGCAGATGGCAACTATTCAAATTTCTGCTTTCTTTCCTGCATATAATGCAGGATGAATTGCTCATACTTTTCATCCAGCAGAAACAAGTTAAGAAGGAAACACAAAATCTAGCTATTAGGGCCTGAAGTCTGCAGTGGCAAAGAGAGCACCTGGCTTCTTGTCTCAGTGCTGACAAAGATGAGTTATGTGATCCTGAGAAAGTAATTTAACTACTCCGTGAACTGTAAAGATATAATAAACTCAGCACATAAGACACAAGTGGGTAAAAGTCTCATTGTGCCAGCACCCGGCAGTGGTAGGAGCACTAGATAAAATCTCCAGAAGTACTGAGCATTGGCTTTGCAGCATCATCACTTTTTTTTAAATTTTTGAGCAGCTCAGTCTATTTAAATAGAAGTAAATTCACTGACCGATCAGACTTCATAGAACTGTCCATCCAAGGGTCTGTTCACTGGGCTTGGTCAAAAACCACCAGTAAGTCCTTAGTGTTGGCTTGCTCTGTGCCACATCGTTACAGTGACATATCTGCATATGACTTTCATTGCCTATTTGCACACCCCATGTGTGTGCTTTGAAAGACCAATTTTACTCACAGCAGGTAGAGAGTCTTCTGGAGCATCTGCTCCTTCACTGTCTCTGCTTTGTTACATCTTCTGCATGGTACCCTGTGTGTTTCAGCTCGAAGCACTGGCAGAAACTGCACTGGCATTCTTCCAAAGCCCACGGTGAAACTAGCTGATGGTGGCTGGAGAGCAACTCGCTTAATATTGGCACCTCAGAAGTAAGCAAACTTACTTCTTCAGACTGCCCATGACTGAATTTGGTTACTCTTGTTTTGTTAAACCCTTTTGTTGTGGCTGTTCACTGAAAAATGATTAACAAGAGAAGTGGTTTGGTCTTCTTGCAAAGAGAGAAACCACTTGTAAAGGAGCCCCTTGTTTTTAAGCCTGGTCCAGGTGTGGGGCAATGTCCCCGAAGCAGCCTGGGCTGCTGCAGAGGGAAGCATGAATTCATAGCAGTTGTACTGTAGGACTGGCTGATTCTTGATTAGGAATGGGTTAGCTATCCCTATGGAATGATTCTATTGTATTTTTCTGTGGTGAACTACTGTAGCTATTTAACTGCACTGCTTAATTCTGCTGAAAATACTGATGTCTTCGTATGTTATGAAATCTTGAGAGACTGAGTGAACTGTATCTGTATGAAGGAAAATTAGGTTCGTTAGCCCTGAAGGATCATGTTTGATCAAGGTCCTCTAATGCTTTTTCCATTATAATAATTTTGCAGTATCATTCCAGGCAAGCTGGGAAGATAATTTTATGAACTATTAGTTGGCTCATTTGTTCTTTTGCCTTTAAAATCTGAAAACCTTTACTCTATACTAACAAAAACTTTTCCTCAGGGATATAAATAACTAGATGCTAAATGATGGTAACTTAATTTTGAAAATGTACAAATTGGCTATAGAGTTTCCAGAATCAAATTGCATTATCACATGTTTTCACACAGGTCACTGTAGTAAATTCTGTAGCAAGCTCAGAAACAGCAGCTTTAGCAGCAGTCACTGGTAGCAAGATATGGCTTCTTAAGCGAACTCCCTGTGGTGAAGTCTGACTTTCAGAGCTATATTCTGCTCACGTAACCATAACTCCAGAAAACTGGTATTGATTAACTTTGCTTGCACAGAAAAAAGATGTTCTATTGCTTTCCAATAATGACCAAACCCAAGGTTTCTGCGCTAACTTTTTGCCAAGGTGGGAGGGAAGTTGTGGTAATAACACCTCCTGTGTAAAGATGGTCCTGAAGCCTTTGAATCACAACCATTCAGTTCCCCCACATATTTGCTATGTGCTGAAGCCCTAGTAAGGTAGCTGCATTAAAGTAGGTAAATACTAAATAAACCCTTAAACATGGTGTCTCAGAAGCTTCAGGCAAGGAATAGTGAGGATAAGTGAACAAGAGAGAGCTCCAGAGACTTTGTGTGTTGACAGTGCTCCAGAAAGCCTTGATTTCCTGTCTCTTTCCTCATCCAACCCACTGGTCTTAGGGCAGTCCCAGCACCTATCTCAAAAGCTCTGTCTCTCAGCAACAGTGTTTTCCAGACACTGGTTCTTTCAACCTCTACCCCAGGTGGCACTTTGCCCCCAGAGCTAGAAAACATCAAAGCACAAATACCATGTTCAACGAAATGTGAAGCAATTGGAGAACCCAAATCCATTCTCCTCATGGCACTTTGATATTTGCTGCTTCTGGTTGTGAGGTTTCTAGATGCCTTGCCAGCACTCTGCTCCCAGCTATCCCGCACCTCCTCACCTCTCAGAGCAATGCTGATGATTATTTTACTCAGATATTTACATAAATATGATACATTGAGAATCTGAGCTTAGTGCCTTTGCTTTTGATTCGAGTTTAGAGGATAATTGCTAAGCTCCTGTTCAGTGAGCCGATGAGGTTATTGTTTGTGGGCACAGAAGGAGCTTTCCAAACATTAGTCTTTTTATTAAGATGACCTGTCTGGGGTTAGAGAAGAAAAGTGGTTTATGAAAGGACTATTAAGCAGCACAGGGAGATTTAGGATGTCCAGCCCATGTGGCTTACGGGCAAGGCAGCTCTGGAGAGACAAGAGGAAACAGGCTTAACCCTGAGCCTAGCACACACAGAGCCTAAATCAGTGTTCTGAATGTTGCACCAATAAGGGAAGCAGCATGTCCTGCAACACTTTCTTCTCAAATTTCTTTAGCTTTCATGTTCCCTTTCAGTTTCCTCATTTCCTCAGTATCACTGGTGAGGTGGCATCTACTGAGGTGACAAGAGTTGACCATGGACCTGCCATGATGGTGTCCTTCTGGCCCTCCTGTGTTGGCAGTGCCCTTGGATCACACTGTCATCCTCCCTCTCCAGGGTCTTTCCTGCCAGCCAAGATGGAACAGAGATGGGACAGCAGCCAGTATTTTGTGGTCATTACCTGGCTCCTGCCCTGGGTGGTGGAGGCATAGTGTAGGACTCGGGGCAAGGTATGTGGATCTGATGGCTAGTCCCTCACTTCAGCCCTGGAAACACCTCAAACAACTTTTAAAAAATACATTTTCTTATCCCAGTAGAGTCTCTGGATTAAATACACATTAGTTCTCCTCTACCCACATCCCTATTTGATCTTCATGGCTACCTTGCTAGCCTAAAGCCTTCATCCTGATCTCCTGTGACAGGTCAGAACAATTTGTGCTATTTAGGGAATGAGCACAGGGTCCCTCTTCCACCTTTGTCATTTAATTTGGCCCTGAAACCATTGGCTCAGATGATTAAATCAGCTCCAGAATTACGAAGGGTTGGTATTGTCATTCTTTAGGTGGGTATTGATGCCATGCTTGTGTACCTTCATGGACCAGTCATGAAAATCCTGGACTTCCTTGCAGAAAGCGGCAGTAAAACTGTGCGATTCAGAGTTCCTCCAGAGCTCTTCTGACAGAAGCATCCCTGTGTTTCACAAGGAAAGTCATCGGGGTGGTTGTCCTGTTTCTCATGCCTGTGTGCTCTCCTAATGAGGAAATTTCCCCGGAGGGAGAATAGGAAGGTTTTGTGCTGGCTGTGCCATCCCAGCATGTGCCTCCTGACAAAATACACACTGGCTGGAGGGTGCTGAAATCTGAATGGGACCAAAAAAATCACTCAAAAAATGCTCAAAGAATGTCAAAGTGCATGAGAGATTGGAAATGTTTAAGATTTTGATTATCTAATTCAAGGTATCTGATGTGCTTTAATGAAGGAGTTCAGGAAGGACGTGGTTTAATGAAGGAGGAAGGAAGAGGAGAAAAGCGAAACCAGAACAGGGCCTGTAGAAATAGCTGTCCTAAAAATCACAGTTCTTTCTTGAGTGACCACACTTTCTAAAACTCCTTTTTTACTCTGTTCAATTCTCTGTGTATGTATATATTTTTAATTCTGTTAGATCTCATCAATTTCATTAGCAAGAAACACCTGTTTTGGCCCCAGAGGGGTATGCAGGGAGATAAGCATATCCACTCTGAGCTGTGAGAGGCTGACTTTCCCACTCTGACTCACTCAGCTGGTTTAATACAGAAAAGGCATTTTGCAGTTTCTCTAATTTAGGCTACCACCTCAGTAGACGTAGGCAATTGAGGCTCTGCTCCAGCTATTTCATGTCGTGTCACAGAGTGACGTCACCTTTCCACTGCGAGATAATGGGAGCAGAGGTGAAAATTGGCTCACTAGTTCCACATGTGGGAAGGCTTTGATAATGAGTCTGGAAGGGGCCATGTGGGAGGGCTCTTCTGTCAAGGGAACTGGCAGCTGCCATCCTGCTGTGCTTCAGGGCAGTGGAGAGCTTGTCCCACAGCACAGTGTAAATACACGGTGTAAACTGAGTCATAGCAGGGGCTGGGAGAAACCTTGGGTCTGCTGTTCAGTCAGTGCAAGAGCCAGCAGAGCAGCAGTTGGATGGAGGATTTCTAGGTGCCTTGCCAGCAAGGTCAGCTCAAGTCCTGAGATCCTCCAAGGATGGAGGTGGCAGAACCTCTGTGGATAACCTGAGTCACAGCCTTTCCTGTGATACCTGTGGGGTAGCAGAGTTCTGCCCTGTAATGACAAATCCACTGCTATGACATGGCCATACTCCAAAATCCTTGCCTACAAGCAAAGACCTATGGGCTCATGAGAGGTTCTGCCACCTCCATCCTTGGAGGCTCTCAGGACCTGACCAGCTGAAGCCCTGAGGCCCCTGGTGTGATCCAATGGTTGACCATGACTTGGGCAGGAGGCTGGACTGGATGTCCTCCGGTGGTCCCTTCCTACCTCCCAGGATTCCACGATGCTGTGAGCTGAGCAGGCAATGCTTGCTGTATTGCCTGAGCCAGTGAGCAAAGCTGCAATGTAATTGCATTTCATCTACTTTGATAGTCTTAGACAGCAAAGTTCTGGGATGAAACACGTGCTGATTTACTGTCATTTCTCCTGACTCCTCTTCGCATTTCCCTAAAGCTATTTCAACTTCAGGTATGAAGGGAAAAAACAGAAATACAGTGCATAATCTGCAACATAGTCCATATCTTAACCCCAAAACAATCTTTTGGAATTATTTCTTCAATCATTTATATGTTTCTCTGGTGTAGGGAACTTCTGTGCAAAATTATCAGTATAGCGAGGGAGGGAACCTCTTGAGCACACTACCAGAAGTTCATTTTCTCAAGAATTTTTTGGTTTAGCAGCTGCAAGGACATTTGTAAATTAAAAATGAAAACATATTTGCATTTTATCTACACTGGGATGTTGATTTGCACCTAACCCAGACCTGCAGTATGAATTTGAAAACAGGGACAGCCCTTTGTTACCAGACTTGGAGGGAAAGGTGAGTTACAGGACACAGAGTGCTGGCAGAGTGCTGGGGTTTCAGAGGTGCCACTGGGCTGCTCCCTCCATGCTTTGACACAGCTGAGTGGCAGATGCAGCTGAGACTTCCCCTTGGCACTGTGCCTCTTTAAGCTGTTTTTTATATTTAAATTAGTTATCAGGCTGCAAGGATGTGCTTCAGAGATGTGCAGGAGGGATCGTGGTGCCTAGGAGTGCTGTGGGACTGGTTGTGCCAAACACCACTTATACTGGCCACACAGGATTGCCAATTAGTGCAGAGGGTCAGAGACTGTGATCCTCCAGTCTTATGCCTCCCTTTTCAGCAGGTGAAACTTGGATCCTGACTTAACATTTTCTGTACACATCCAGCCTTAGAGATGAATGGGCTTGCAACAGCACCAGCAGGGTGCCTGCTGGGATAACACTGAGCAGTTCTGTCTTTGGTGGGTGCTTATAAGCAGAGTTTTTTCATTATAGTTCTCTTAACATCATATTTTCTGTTTTGTTTTTTATTAATTCTTGAGTAAGTGAGAAATATTTTTACTGCCTCTTAACTACCTCTTACTTGTTGTTAATATTTTCAAACTTTCACCTCTCTGAGAAAAGATTTTTATTTTTTTTTTTAACTACTGGTATCTGAGGGTGGGGGGGAAGCAAATACTTGGAAATCAGTTTGTTATGGCTTTTTTTTCCCTCCTTCAGCTAGCAAGTTTTGCAAAGGCTATATTTCTGCTGGACAGTTTACAGTCTTCTAAGATCTGTGTATACTTCTCCTGAGATTATATCCACCTCTGGAGAAAAAATAAAAAGTAAATATATAGTGTGTGGCTGCTTACTAAACAGTAGCTAGCTTTTGCTGAAGCCCAGGGATGAGACTATACATGTCAAAATACATACCTTATGTAGAATGGGAGTGATTCACTTAGATTTCTACAGCTGTAAGAATCAAAGTCTTCAGAAAGCTTTGCATGCCCTTTTGATTAATTCCTTTTACAGCAGCATGATGATTACCCCACAGCAATTTAAGCTGTTCAGCTGGTAACAGATCCAAGGAAGCCTGCTTTCCAACAGATTTGGATTTTTGCCTCCTGTATTTTTCCCTCCATGTCTCAGCAGAATTATGTAAGTGTGGATGGAGCAGTGGCTGCCTGTAGGACAGTTCTCCATCTTTCTGCTGCCCCTCTGCTTTCCACCCTTTCACATGTTTATACAGGCTTTGAGGCATGTAGTCCTCCCTGAGATGTAGTTGATATTGTCCTTTGGATTACAAGTAATTATGTGGGCACTCACAGATAAGACCATTCCATATCTCCTTTTCTTAGAGAAACAGGGTAAGAGAACGTATTGCTGATCAGCAGTATAGAGCATTTGCATTAAAAAATGAGAGCAGCTCTGTAGTGTCAGGAAAGTAATGTATGCACAGAGCCTGAAATGTAATAGCTGGATGTCCTCTTCTGCTCAGATTTGGTAATAAACTGAACAAAACAGTAATTTATTATAAAATGGGATTGCACTATCTGGGGGCATCACAAGAGACATGCATCATGCCTGCTAATGCACTCGGGGTCTGCAAGAACATGTTTCTCACTGCTTTGCCTATGGGTCTGCAAGGCCCCCACTCTCTCTGATATACCCCCTTTTAACATGAATGTGTGTAAGTTATGATATCCAGAAAGAATAAGTAACCAAAATTACTTATCTATCAGTTATCTATCAGTTATCTATCCATTTTCATTGGAGAATGACAGCACAAATCATTTACAGTGGAGGACACTTTCTGTCTCAACATTTCGTTACTGTAAAGAAAGAAACATTAAAAGTTTTAGTGAACAGACAAACCAAAATATTTCCTCCTACCATCACTCAGGGGAATGGTTCATAAAACTCAGCTGAAACATTCCCTACTTTTTTGCAAGGGAGTTGTCTTCACAATTTTAGCCAGAATGGTTTAACACATTTAACTCATTTAAAAAAAAAAAAAAAAGCAACCAAACAAAAAAAAAAAAAAAACCCCACAACCTCAAACACATATTTTAAAGGAACAGGCATTACATCTTGAATGCCATACTTGCCTGTGCTAAACATTAGGCTGAAATAGTCTGCCAGATTTCAAGGCAAGTTGGTGCAGACTGTGGTCAGAGGACTGACAGATTGGTGGTTGGGGTATGAGGGGAATGGTGGCACACCCATAGCAGCTTCCTAATGAAAATTGTGGTTTACCTTTTACAACTTCCTTTGGCAAGCTATGAATTATTTACTGTGAGGGGAGTGAGGTATGGGAGCAGGCTGCCCAGAGAGGCTGTGGATGTCCTGTCCCTGGATGTATTCAAGGTCATGTTGGATGGAGTTTTGGGCAATCTGGTCAAGTGGAAGATGTCCCTGCCCATGGCAGAGGGATTGGAGCTAGATGACCTTTAAGACCCCTTTCAACCCAGACCAATCTATGATTCTATGATTAGTATGTGGCTATTTTCAAACTATAAAATATAATTTGGATTTTGGAAGCCTAAATAGGGTGTGATCCTAAACCTCTTTCTAGAAATGTGTGCTGCCATTTTGATGTCTGGCTTCAGCCTTATGCAAAACCAAGAGGCTCTTCCTGTGCTTGTTTATGACTGATGTAACCTAGGTGAGAGTGTTTGCAAATATTCCAGCAAGAAGTATTTGTTGTTCCTGCAATGTCCTGGGTAAGAGGGCTGCTCTTGGTTGTTTCTAGAATACCCCTCTTACTTTTGCAGGCTGTGTGAGAACTGAGCCTCCTGCAATCTCCCAATGAAGACAGTTCCAGCAACCTGCTGGGCAGGAGTCCCAGGACTGTGAGAGCATCCAGGCTGTCTCTGGCTGCTCCATGCTGGCTTGGACTCAACTGCTCTGGCTCCAAAGACTGCCCAAAGCAGCCCTCACCTTTCTTAGGTGCAGCACATGCAAGCAACACTAATCAGTCCTGTCCCTCAGTGTTCCTGTCAAATAGGGAAATTAAATCCTTTAGTTCAAAGTGACTGTTTATAGCAGTGGCTATTTTAGAAAAGTCCCCCTTTTTTTTTGGTGTTACAACCTTTTAATATAAGAAAAATGTGGTTACCTCTATCTCTTTTAGCTTCTAAAATCAGCATTGTTCTGGCAGCTTTGTGGCTGGTTGCAGAGCTGAGCAGCTCCAAGGAAAGGAAAAGAGAGGAGAGAGATCACAAGGTATGCAAATACCAAGGGAGAGGGTGGCTATGTGGGGGGATTACCATATTAAAAGAAAAGACAAAACCAGTAGGGAATTCCACCCAGGTCAAGTTCAACTCCAAAATTTGGATGCAACTAAGAGCATTTCCCTGAAATGGAAGTAGGGAAAAAAGTGTTGCTCTGTGTCCTGCAAAACACACCACCTTCCCAGATAGCTGTTTGCTTTCAGGCACTTGATATCCAAACAAAGGAAGTAAAACACTTGATTTTGCAGAACTGCTCATGAGCAGCCCAAGGCTTTGTGCATGCATCTAGGAGCTCTGGAAATCAACATTTAACTCCCATCAACGCCTTAAGGAAAATAGACCTCAGAATTTAGTAAGCTTACAAGACCCACTTTTCAGAAAAAAAGCCTTTGGATATAGTAGCTACTTTTTAATCTGTCACTTATACTGTGGGCCACCATGAAAGTTAAGAAAGCTGTTATTCTTGTAGTACCTTAGGGTTTAAAAAAAAAATTAGGTGATATCTTTGGAAATGACGATAGGAAGGTGGAGAAACAAGAAACACCTCTCTGTGTGTAGTGGTGGATTCCTAAAAGCACAGAAAGAATGGCTGGAGATCCCAGTATCACAACTTCTATTGAACAGACACAATTAAAAACGTAGTTTCTGCATCTTAATTTGCTGCACTAAAGCCACAGAAGCAGAGAAGCTGACTAAGGATTAGCCTCACTATTTTAAGTTTCTATAGGGAATCATTAGAAAATTTGTTTATCCTGATCCCCAAGGGAAAAACCAGAATGGTATTTTCCAAAATCACTGCCTAAGCAGTGATGATTTTTTAACTGTTAGCACAGCTTGAGAAAAGACATATTTCATGAAATGCTGGGAGCTGATGGTTGCTGTGTTGGGGACGAATTGGAAATTAGGAGTAATTTGTGTTAAAATTGGAACTTAAGAGTCATTTATGTTAAATTAAAAAAACACAAAACCCTAAAACTATTGAATTGGCTAATCTCTATGTTTATTATCTCTGGGCTCAAGCAATAAAAATGTCTGCTATACTCCTGCTCTGTAACTGTAGGGAAAATGGACTGAAAGGGCAGTAATGCTGCTGTTTTCCTGCAGTTATCTCCTTTGCAGCCTTGGAGGGGCAGCCAGCACAAAAAAGACCAGCCAGGTAGCAATGTGATCAATCCATGAAGTGAACAACAGCCCTGTACCCACAAGCTGATCTATTGCCCTGAAGGGCCTGTCCAATTGGGACTTCTGGGTGTCTGCACTGTAGATCTGTTCACTATAGGTCCTTTCTGACACTAGATGTGCTTCCTTTACACTGCATGCAAGGATGCTCTCTCTTGGTCATAGACATGCTGGAGGGATCTCAGGAGATGTAGGTGCAGTGAGCTCTCTGTATGGTTACCCACACACTTTCATCAGCTCTGTCAGATCCACAAATGCTTGTGGGGAACACTCAAGTGACACTTGAGCTTGGAGAGATTTTCCATTAAGGAAAAAAAAAATCACCTAGCTTGTTTAGTTTGTGGGTGTTTAACCACTAGTTTTATTCATTTCTGTTAGTCAACAGGCTGGTCCTGCAATAAGCTGATCTGTGAGCTTTTGTAAAGGATACTTAAAAACCTAATGTGCCAGTTTGCACTGGCTCCTCTCCTCCTTTGGTTGTGCCATCCATTCATATATTCATATTGTTCTGCCAGACATACTTGCAATCCAGCCCTGTAATCTGGAGCCTGAAAAGAGTGGCTGCACTGCATTTCCACAGCATATGCCACCCCAGAGCTACTGTGTTGCCATCCGCCAAATCCCAGACTTCATTTCTCCCCATGCCAAGTCAGATAGAAAATTCAGGAAAAGAAAAGGTCATCCATAGAGAAGATGTGACATTTATAAAAATGGACAGGTTGGAAGAGGATTTGCTATTTAAGAGAGACACAATTAGAGTAGCTTTTCCCCTTCCAGGCTCAAGCAAGTGTGACTTTGACAGAGGAACTGGAACATGGATGTAGGGACAGTGAGTCTGGGCATGGTAGAACCCATCCACTTTCCCAGTGCCACAAAGGTTTACCCCACTGATTTGCAGTCCATTTCATGTTGTTCCAGTAATACCTAGGAGACTCACCGGAGAGCTTAGTGGCTCCAGGTAACACGGCTGAAGAAAACCAATCTTGCTTAAACACAGCTGGTGAAGGAAGCATCACAACAGAGAAAATCTCTGAACATGTTTAATGGAAAGCACTTGGTGCTCCAGAATCCTACTAAGAGCAGCATTCAGCATGTGACACTAAGAGTGTAGGTGTGTGTGAGACAGGAAGAAGATTGTGGGGGACCAGTGGAAGAAGATACTGCTTTTCTTCCAATTATTATTTTGGATCCATCTGGTGTTTAAACCAGTCATGCCAAGTCATAAGAAAAAGATCTGCTCTTCAGCAGTACTGCTGTGAGTTCCAGCTGATTTCTGTTCATGGATCATTAGGGAAGTATCTGGAGAGGAAAAAGCCCTTCCAGGACCTGGAAAGCCTCACAACTTTGCACTTCTTATGCTAGGTGAAAAACAATCCAAAGTTTATAGGGTCAGTCACCCACTCTGACTGCAGTGCTACAAAAAGGAACTGAGAATATTATTTTCTTAAAGTGTTATATTACCAAAGGTGGTCAGATGCCACTAGGGTCAGGAAAATCTAAAAAGTCCTATATAGGTAAAATACAAGCTCTAAATATAATATGGATAATTAAGTATATGCCTAGTGTTTACTTTTGGCCATATAAAAATTTTGTCTAAGCTGACACATACTTATCAACCTGTCCCAGGAACATATTTTGTTATGCAGTGTGGAAATTCAGGTTTGAACAAATGGTGGTTTTTTATATAAATCCATGAGTTGAAATTTAATTTTCTAAAAAATAATTGCCTGTTTCTGATGACTATTATAGCACTTATCTGGGGGCAGTTTTTACTTTAAAGACTTTGTTCAAGGATTTTTTTTCAGAATTTTATAAGCAGTCATTACTGAAGAACTGTATCAAATCTGAGGGGAGGCATAATTAACGATATATATCATGATACAAACATTAGTGGAAACATCCATCTTTAAAGACTGAATATTTCAAAACTTCTAATGTGCCCATCTGACTAAAGACAACTTCAGAAAAGGTTTTGGCTTTTTATCTCATCTTTTCACAAAGATTTCTCACATCTTTTTAAATTCTAGCGATTGCTAGAATAAACTAGAAAAGAGAAATTACATGAGTGGGTCAGTCTTTTCTGTGCTGCTCTTTCCCAGACTGCTTTCCTTTTTCTGTCTCCTAGTGAGTATTTTAATATCTTCATCCACTACATGTAAGTTTATGTCAATGTGAGATTTTGGGGGATTTTCTGTGACCAGTGATTTCATTATTCCTTCTTTAAAGCTTCCAGGTAGAAAATGTAATTTGGAGCATTTTGCCCAACTGGAATGTAATTTCAGGATTTTCACAGATAGTTTTACAGTTTGAAATTATATAAAATCCAAGCCTTGGTCCCCCAAAGGCCAGTTCTGGCCATGGTAGCTCACCTCCTCTTCCAGAGGGGAGAGGGTGGCTGTTGCAGGTAGAGCCAAATTTGAGACAATGACAAGGATGCATTTCATGCACACACAGAACAGCATGGTGCATTTGAGGACACTGCATGATCCAGAAAATCTCAGCCTAAATCTAAACGTCTGGATATGGGGCCAAACATCTTCCTTTCTCCAGGCACCCCTGATCTCTAAAGAGCCTGGGGCAGGGAGGGTGGAAGGAATTGCTCTGTTTGGTGCAGCATCTCCCACTGGGCAGGCAATGAGCTCTGCCTACATTCCCTCCAGCCTCAGTCTGCTCCATGGGCAACGTAGGCCACACAGGATTGTCACCTACGGCAGCAGCAGCACCTTGGTTTTCCTCTGGGTTTCTGCGTGCCCAGAGCAATCCTAGGTGATAGAGATGCTCCCTGCCCCCTCAAGTACAGACACAAGACTGTTCTTTTTTTTTCCCCTAGAGCTTTTTTTGCATGTGTGTTTCAGAGAGTGCAAACATATCTATTTAAATCTAGATTATTTGAGACTGACAGGTTGCATTACCAAGAACATGCTTAGTCTCACCTCATGCATAACATCTGTATGAGGAAATTTGCCCATGCATCATTATGAACATTGCTCCAGGATAAATGCAGAGGTGGAGGTCTCAGAGAGAAGCTGTTTCCCTGTGTGGGGATCACTCCTTAGGATCTTTTGGCTAAAAAATTTAAGTGCTGGAAAATACTTGGTTCCTTACAGGGATGGAGAGAGTAGGTGAGAAGCAGATCTTGCTTTAGGACCAAAGGGATTTCTGGTGAAGGAGCTAGAAGTTGATGTTAGTGGGGGGAAAACCCGTGCAAACACCCCCAGTCAATGCCTACTCTCAAAGGACATCCTCCCTTAAGAAAAACAAGGGAATAGTGCAGTCAGCAGGGTGGTCAGAGAGATACTGTACCCTGAACTGTGGGACTAAAAATCTCCTGCTAAGAGAAAGGTCTCTGCTTAGATTGAATCTGTCACAACTGAGCAAGCAGCAGACTGGCGCTCTTGGAAGAAAAATATAACCTGTGGGTGGTTAAGCTCCTCTGAAGGAGTGAAGGAAAGAACAGTAAATTTATAACGGTGTTACTTGGGAGAGAGATAAAAGAGAAGTGTATTCCTGCAGCAAAAATAAACTGCATAATAGATCAAAATGGGAATTTGTTGTCAAAATTTTAGGGTAAGGATGATCAGTAATATTTGAGTATTAAAATGCCTGTGAGTAACAAGAAGTTTGTTAAGGAATAATGCAAAGAGCCAAATGTAGCTAGGAAAAAACATGATGTTGAAGGCATTTAAGCCAGAAGGTGTTGCTAGAAAGGGTTTCTGTTCTTTGTGCTCATGTAAATAGATAAATAACACTGGCTTCTGCCAGATATTGGGGTTTTTTTCCTCTTCCACTTTAATTAAAGTAGTGGCTTGTAATGTGCAATGCCACTATTTTTTCTGCATAGTAAATGACTCTGAGCTTTGTTCCTGGCTGATGTTTGAAGTTTGCAGAGTTTCAAGGAATCCTTGCCCTATTACAACAGAAATTGGAGCTTTTTGGTTCTTTTAATTTTTTGCAGCTGGGGATGAGGGAGGCTTTCTACTACAGTTAGTGCAAACAGATCCTGAATATATTTGTGCATGCCCTGCAAAGATTTATAGAAATAATAATTTTTCTGATCACTAATAATGGGAATAATTAATTTCCTGTTCTGGATATCATTTGCTGTTCTCCAGCACCCCAAGATGAGATTACTTTCTAGGAATAAACTAGGTGAGGAAACTTCCTTTGTTTCTTCTGGGACCATGTGATATGCAAAAGTAGAAAACATCTCTTCACACTTAAGACAGGTCAACTCCACTGATACCCTGAACTCACCCATGGGTAGGAATGAGGTCTGTTATGTGCGATACTTCACAAAAGTAATGTAAACATCTCAATCTGTAGAAAAAAAGTCAGATGTGGGGCTGGCTGTGGTGCACAGGTAAGTGAACATCAACAGTGAATTGCTCAGGACTACCAAAGTCCCAGAAGGAATACTGCTGCTGGTCTCCCCAGTGCATGTGCTGGTTGGAGTATCTCAGTAAACCAGCTCTTATTTTGTAGCCTAGGATTAAGGTGTTGGAAACAAAAATTTCCTTTACAGTATACTCCACTAGTGACTGTGATGAATTACTGAGTCCAGTGTGAACTTTTAAAATGAAATTCCTGGGTGTATTCCACATTTTTAGTATGCATTAGTTGGGTATTTGATAACTGGAGGATTTTTCATTTTTCACTGATATATTTTCCCTGTAAAATAAGTATTTAAATATAATGCTATTGAATTCCTATCACAACAGTTGTCTCTGTCTCAATACAGATAAGAAATTTAATTTGCCTCGTACAGCCTTCTACTAACCATGATAAAAACTTATTTAAATAAAGTGGATATCATCTCCTTGGAATTGCCAATGCCATCTTCTTCGTAGGCAGAGCTGGGTATATAATTTCTTTTCAGCCACCTTTAGAGGCAATAGGAAGAACTTTCAATTAATTGCAACTGTCTTGGCAAATTTGATCTTTCTAGCAAGCCAAGACTATGTGATAGTCTCCACTAAAGCTGCTGCTGAGGAAAATTGCAGACAAAACATATAAATTGTTTTTTAATTGTGTATGTGATCGGTTAAAGTGTTTGGGATATTGTGCACAGTTCCTACTATTTTACAGAGGAAGACACAAACCACAAGACTTGTGTGTTTACAGGAAGCTTAGAGGGATGACTTGAAAGGGGAAAAGCCCAACCAAACACTAACAAATCCCTGCTGTGTTTCCAGTTCTTAATCTGTCATACATACATCAAAACAATTAGCAGTGACTGATGTGTTAATTTTTCTACTGCAAATATGTCAGGAAACTGTGCAAATGATAAAGGCAAAAGGTGTATGATTTTTTTTGCTGTGTTGGATTAGCTGATTAGATAATGATTTCAAACCATAAAATACTTGTATTTTGACAGTTATCTAGCAGTGTGTCTTGCTATCCTACTTAAACACACGTAGTAAACTGTGTGGTGATTCTACCAGCATTCAGTGTCTACAGAAGCTGCATGGGGGGGAAGGAAACTCTTAGTCCATCTTTTTGTGCTCTTTGCAGCACATCTATTTTTAAAACCTCACAGAGGACTTTGCCCCTGTCCTCTTCAGAGCACGTACATGTCAGCATTGCTTGTCACTTTTATTTTCCTCTGACTGGAGTAACTTGTAGAGGGAATTCAAGAAGTAAGCAGACAGCCAACACGACATGAGCACTGTCAGGCAGTGATGGCAAACAGCTTTAAGCTATGCTTGGAAATGGTATTGGTTTTATTTCCTCCTCCCACAATTTTTTTTTTTTTGTTTTGTTTTGTTTTTTGACTTTGCAATTCTGCTTAGCATTTTGTTAGGGAAATTTCCAAAATCAAGATGTCCTGGAGAAAGCTAAGAGAGGATAAGCAGAAGCACACTGAGACAGCTGAAAAGATGAGGTAGGGTCTAGCCCAGTGAGATATGAAAGGTCTGGCCCACAAAAGGTGGCTTTGGAACAGCAGCTGCTCTGCAGCCTGAGTGCATGGTGAGGAATAACAGAGTTGATCCACTGTTTCATGCCTGTGCAGATGCCACTGAACCCCACAATGGAAAAGGAATAGTAGCACCCAAATGAGCTGCCAGGCTGTGATGTGCAGTGCAAACAGGGTTTTATTCGGGGTGAGCTACTGAATGCTGGCCACAAGTTAATTGGGGGAGAGGACGTGGGTCCTTCTCAGCCATCGAAGTCATAGAGGGTATTAAACTGGTGGGGTTAAATGTCTATAATTGTATGGAGAGACATGAGCAATTGGCAGCCAAGCAGGAAGCTCTGGACATAGTTTATTTTGTACCAGAGCTGTTTCTCTGGACCTCTTAGAGCCATGCATACAATTCCTGCTCCCTTGGTTTAGCAGCATGTGTCTCCTCACTCCCACAAACATCCTGGGCATGTCTCTCCCTGGTTGCAGAGCATCTCTTCCCTGGGCCCAGCCAGCCCCAGTGGCATTTCCTTTCTCTTCTCACAGCTGGCTCCTAATCAGATCCCCTGTGTGTACATGCACCCAGGGCAGGGGGTGTTTTTGCTCATAATCACTGTGCAGATGGTGCCCAGTTGGTCTAAGCACTGTGGGGAATACATGGACACAGCCACCAGCTTTACTACAGCTGGTGCTGAGAAATCAAAGCCTTGTCTTGCCTGTTTGAGCAGGTAAAGAACAATTTGGCACCCCCTGCAATCCTCATCTCTCTTACCCTGTCTCATGGCAAAGCCACACCTGCTCTTGGCAAACCATTTCCTCTTCGGAGAAGCTGCTTCATTTGGGGGATCTGGGAGGAAGCAGACCCTGCTCCTCTGGCTTTCTTGCCCACTCATTTCACCCTAGCATGCAGAGATGGACAATGTGAGATCAAATGCATTCAAGGAAATGGGAAGCTGTATGCCTCCTGGATACTTTATTAGGACATCTCACTGACTTCATCAAACCGATGAGTGAGAAAAAACACAGCAGTTTGTAATGCTTTTCAGGGAAACTCTGAATTTAACTCAACCCATCCATCCTGGGTACATTTCACCATACAGCTGGGAGGTATGGTTCTGCTGGGCTGAGGCCAGGAGGGTGTGGTGCCTGCACCCCCAGGATTAATTTAATCATCATTAACGCAATAACAGAACCTTCAATTTAGGCATGCAAAGCCAGGGCTATAAAATCCCCCAGCTCTTTAGTAAAGCCCCAGCCTGTGCTTGCCTCTTTTGCTCTCTTGGAGGAATGCTGCATACCTGGCTGCAGAGGGCTAAGCCCCAAGTACCGGGGATAGCAGGTTGTGATAGCTCTGAGTAGCTTCCCCTGAGTGGGAGCAGCCTAAGATGGCTGGGGCGGACAGATGGGGCTGAGTGGCTGCAGGACTCTGGGTTATGTATCCTGGTGTGGGCTGACCTGTCTCACACCTGCCTCAAGATCAATGGTGCAAGACAAAAATCTAACCTAGAGACAGGCAGCATTCATACCTTTGCTTGCTCTTGTCTTTGTAGAGACCAGAAGAATCCACAATAAGAATATATGCAATATTGCCGTTAAGATGTGCTCTGCAACTGTCCAATTCTGTTGCTTATGCATTGCTTCTGGAGTATTACTTTCCTTTGCCACATGGATTTAGTATTAACTCCTTTATTTTTTCCTGCCTCACATCTTCTGGCTACCTTTCCAAATTGTGATTAGCTTTAAACACTTGCTTAGACATCCTTGACACTGAGCAAGGCTTCTCTCTTCTATCTTAACACTCTTTTCTCCTCTGACAGCAAGGTTATATACTTTCTCACACTGTCAAGTATATGATCCTCTAAACTCCTCAACAAACATTTCTTATTGCCATCAAGACTAATGGTGCTTACAAGCTGAGTTTTTTACATTTAATTTTAGTAATCTCCCCTGTTTCCCCACACAAAGCTGCAAACTTCCAGGCTGTGATGGGGGGGGGAAATGCCCTTAATTTTATAGGCTGGCCCTGGGTGTGCTGAGGCTGTTCCTGTAAAAGCAAAATAACCTTCAGTGCAGAAATTAATCTGGGCTCACCATGCAAACAGCTGTATGATGAACCTCAACTTGGAAACTTTCCCTGTGTCTCTTCTCCTTCTGATCCAATTGATTCTGCAAATGCAGTGGATTCCTGCTCCAGGAATCCACCTGAGCATCCTGGTGCTGTGGTGTGGCTACTTGCTGGGATGCAACAGGCCTATGCTGGCCTTGGGAGAGCTCAGCCTTGAAGGAGATCAGGCATTCTTCCTGTGGCTGAAGGAACACAGAAACACAAGCCTTCATCAGTAGCAAACAGTGAGGTAAAAGCTTGCCAATGAGTCATGCTGAAAATCAATATTTCCTCTGCAGTTTAAATCATAAGGAAGATGGATGTGTTGGAAGAGGGTGTGTTGATATAATGATGTTGAGTATAATCCATGCTGACACACTCCCTGCATTTCATGGGAATACATGGTTGCCTAATCCTGAGAGTATGCAAGTGGGCTTCAGTGTTGGCACATTCACCTCTGTGCTGGCACTGTAGGTTAAAAAACACAAGCCCAAAGATAAACCAGGGACAGTGTGATCAGATCCTTTGGAAGGAGAACATGTGGTAAATGAAATTAAGGCTATATTAAGGAAAATGGGGAACCTTAATGTGCCAGAACTGTGATCAGGCTGTTATTCATTCTCCCAATAAGCTGACTGAAGTTCAAGTTGCAGGATTAAAAAAATAACTTTTTGAAGGTTTTTTTTTTGTCCAGACACATTTCTTGAGCTAGCTCTCTGTGTGACTTCCCAAGGACAGAAAAGCATTACTGAGGGGAAACAGAATGACAATGTCATTTGAGCAGAGCCTCTATGCAGACTGGTGTTATCTTGAGTAAGGCAAACCCAGCCTCAGAGAATTTTGGTTATTCTTACCACTACAAAGTTTAAAATGGCAATTGTCTCACCTTTTCCCATTCATGTGTTCCATTTCACTCAACAAAGAGCAAACTTCAAACAGCAGTTCAGTCTCATCACTTGAATGAGGTTCAAGTGATGTATAAATCATGGATTTGTAATTTATTCTCATGCTATCACATGACTATTCAAGCTCAAATCCCTGCAGAGAGGAGGTATTTTTAGAAGAAATAGCATAAATGTGGTCAGACCACTGAAGATGATGTCCTTGTCCATGGACTACAGGGGCATGCGATTCGTGATAACCACAGAGATGAGCTCCAGGGGCATCATGCTTTCTTTGCTGTAGTGCAAACACAAAGGTCAGATTTTAATACAAAAGGTCTTGACATTTCCCATAGGAAAGATTCTTTTTCAGACCAGTAGAGGGAGAAATCAGGCCAAAGACATGAATTAGTTTTTTTCATGAAGATTTATGGAGGGGGAAAAAGGCTAATTTATCTCTATAGTGCACGAACAGTTGTCTAGGTTGCTGCTGGGTTCTTTGCTGGTGCCCTTTATTACTTCATTCAATAAAAAGCTAAAGAATAGTCAGTACCTGTTATATTTTCTTGACTGGGGAGAAAAAAAAAAAGACAATTTAATATGAGAAGCAAAGTTCTAGTAGTCAGTAGCTCAAAAGTACACTGGAATTTTTCACAAGGTAAAAAGAAACTATTTGCACATATGAAACATTTGCTACAACTAAAAAAAGTTATTCTTCTGAAAAGTGTATAAGGTGTAATGTCCCAGAAGACTACTCAAGAATCTTTGAAATAATACAACATAATAATAAGCAAAATAGTAAATGTAGTCACATACAGATTTTGGAAAGTGGTTGGAGTTATCACTCTCATCCATGATAGATTTGGTACAGCATAGGCAGAGACAGGTAGACTAACTTGCACATTCAGACCCTACAAGACAAGGAACAGCATTTAGGAGAAGAACCACCAAAGTAATCACACCCAGAGAGTAATGAGGTTGTCTGAGACTCACCTTGCTGGTGCCACTGTTTCAAATGTAGTTGTTCTGATACAGATTGAGATATCACTCTCCTCACACAGTCTATTCTCATTTCCTTGTAGAAACAGATGTGACTGTCATTTCCACTGTTGAGTGTATTCTTTCCTTCCCTTGGTGTCTATAATATGTTCTGCAAAGTACATCTGAATCTGATTGCATGTACTTTAAAATGCAAATCATATCAAACACTAAGAAAAATTTGAAGCAAGCAGCATAATTTTATAGTAGAATGCAGGTGACTGTGTGGCTCTCAAGACTGGCTCCATAGGTAAGTAATACATTTGGGAAGCTCTATCCCCTGCCAAGGCCAAAGTAAGGGATCTTCAGAGGAAAAATCACCTTTGATTTCTCCCCAGAGCCTCAGAGGACCTTTTATATCCTACCCTGGGTCATTACAGACCTGGAAGAAAATAATGAGATGTTGTGCAACATGGTAATGCCAGGGCTACACCAGGCTTCAGAGCTGCATTGCAGTGTCCTGATGTTGGAATTGCTATAAACAGGCCAGAATATTGTTCACTGCTTTGGGATGGAGCCTCAGTCAAAAGGAGATCCTGTGATTCTGGAGTGGAATGCCAGGGAATCAGACTTTGGTGGAAAACAATGGTATGACCTCTCCAAAAATGATGTGTGACTCCTGTAAAATGGGAATTTGTTACTGCTGAGAGCTCTTGGAAATGTTTTTAAGGATTTCTTTTTCTTCCTATACATCTTTACAATTTTGTCTTTCCTGAGTTCAGCTTTTGATTGGTGAACTGGTCTCAACCAGAACCTTGGCTGTTTCACTGCTGCTTTTCTCTTGTATTGCTGAAACCAACCTTGCACATAACTTTTACTTGAAATAAATTTAAGTAGTCCCATATATGAGTAGTAGCCCTGCAAAGTAAGACACAAGTTATGTCATACCATGGTCACACAAAGGAAGTTGGAAAGATATGAGTTTATTTTCTGCCTACAGGAATCACTGACTGTAGCCTCTCTCATTACTTATTATTACAGTACCATCTCTCATAACATACCAGGCACAGTGTAAGCAGAGATGAGAAAATTGGAAATTATGTGATTTTTATCACTTAATCTAGTGACTTTAAAGAGACACTGAAGGAGTCTAGAAACACCACTTGTGTGTGTATCCATACACAAGAACTCTCTTGGTTAAGATGCCATATTAGCTACAACCTACTGGGAAAATATTTTTAAAGTTTTAGCAGATTTCCTGAAATCTACAGACCTTTCTTTATCTAAATGGCAGGATCTTTGGTCTGAAGTTAGTTAACACTCCAGTGAAGATTAGGAGAATGGATTCCCCCATTAAAAACTGAACACAGTCCACCGATGTACTTACTTTGTACTTCATTTATACTTTCTGTTTTCCCTTTCCCTGTGTCCCTGAGATTTGAGGTATCAGCTTCCATGGGTGTGTGTGTTTGGCTCCCTATAATTTTCTCAATAAGTAGGAATGAATGTTGAGGTCCTAGAGCTGACCACCAAAGCTGGTGCTCATGTCCTGCTCCTGAGCTGCACTTGGCGAATAGACTGAAGGAGTTTTATTATTCATGTAGCTGGTAAAACCCTATGTATTTCTGTCTTTTATCCTCCCCATTTTCTGTTCAGAGAACCTCGCCTCACAGATAAAGCTGTGTCTGGGGTCTACAGGGATCCTGAATTTTCTCTGCTTACCCCTTTGCATTACCCTTCACTTCCCCACTGGCAAAAATATCCTCTACCACCAAGTAAAGAACCTTGACAATGCCTTTGAGAATAGAGTAATTTTAAATTCTTTGGTACTTCATATGGAGATGTTTTAAAATATTTATGCATGTAGTAGAGGTAAGATTAAGTTGCAAGAAAGGGCAATATAGCTGCAAGTGAAACAAATGAACCTCAGACATAAAAGCTATAGTTTTAGAGCAATACTGGCTTGACAATTTATTTGCTATTCTGTTTGAGGGTTTGGTTTGGGTTTTTTTTTCAAAGAGTTATAGCTTATGGTAGAGCTATTTGCATCAAGTGCATCAATAGGGTATTAAAAGTGTAACTGTAACTACTCCTGGTAATGCCCTTTAATATAGACCATCAAATACTTTAGAATTAATGAAGTCACATAGTGCTCATGGTGCTGGGTCACTACTTATAGTTGCTGTGGAAACCTTATTGTCTCTTCCACAACAGCAGTATATAATAGTAGCAGATTTGTTTTTTCAAGGATTACATTCCAAACCATTTCAGAGGGAAAGAAATATTAATGACCTTCACCAAAGGTAGTTTCATTCAAAGGAGAGCAAAATTCTCACTTTTCTGTCACAGGTGTGGTAGTAGGAGTGAGACTGCACTTCAGATGACACCTCAGGACCGCTCCAGCTTTGCTTTTCAGACACAAAGTGATAAAGCTACAGAACCAGGAGCACTTGAAGTAAAATGGGCTGAAATCTCCAGTAAGAGGTATGGGCCATCTGCTTTTCCAGAAATCAAGTCATCAAGCAGTGATGGCTGTAACAGCTTAATTACCCATTGATGGAGGCCTGTTCTAAAAGGGTTTGCATACAGGGAGGATTCAAACAATGCCAACTTATTACAGGGAATGTTTTAGCATGTGTGCAGCACACTGGTACCAACCAACACATGGAAAACTCACCTGCCCTGGAAGGCTGTTGTTGGCCATGCTCTTCCTAGGGGTATTTAAAGAAAAACATTGGTTTGCAATTTTATATTTACAGTCAGAGACTAATGCTTGCCCACCTGAGCAGCCACCCTATTACCCTTCCCAAGTCCTGCTGTGAGGGCCACAGGCATCTTTCCTGACACAGAGATACTTGTCAGCAAAGAGCCAGTGTATCAGAATAATTCCTCATAAGAACGTCTGCAAGAAAACAACTGAGGGCTTTCAAAGTGGACATCAAAGGGTCCTTTTAATCAAAAAGGTTGTTGGGTTAAGATTTGGCTGCAGAGCTTTCTGTTCCTGGCATCACAGATGGCCTGGGCCCAATAAGACTAACTATTCTCTGTGCTAGATCCTATTTCAATAAAAAAATTATCTATAATTGTTTTAATGACTTTGTTAATGATTCACAGATATCTTATATGTGCTATTTACACTCATCTGTCTCCATTACCCCATGGCCTAAAGTGAACATGCCACTGAGGAGAGCAACAATAATTGGCTCCCAAAGGAAAATAAACAGTTTGAGCTCTGCAATTAGAGACTAGTCTGTCCCCTTATATACTTAATAGATGTGGGTATTCTGAGTTTTAAAATTCTAGTGACTGTATTTTTATACATTCACCAGGAACTTGCATAAGGAAATGAAGCTCAATGAATAAATATTTGTCTAGAGTGACACACCCTATTGGTCTGAGAGCTGAGAGTTTCAGAGCTGAGCAGGGAAAGAAGACATATGTCATCTGGGCCTGGGTCTGCTGGAGGGCTGGTGTATGTCAGTTTGCTCACTGGAAAGGTGGTTCTTCATAGGAATTATGAAAATGAGAAATTGCTGGAGTCTAGCTGTCATTAATTGGGGCAGAGTGGAAGGAGTTAAGGAATAAGTCTTGCAGGGCTGATGCTGGTCTTGCAGAAGAAGAGTGCATCTGTGCAGTGCCTGCAGCCCTCTGCAAGGACAATGCAAGGTGAAGTGACGTGGTCCTGTCAGACACAATACCTTTAAAACAAGATGGAAAAGTAAAACGGCTGATCAGAGGTCCCAAGGCAGATATAGAAAAAAGAAACTTGTGTATATTTGAGACAATCCCTGGAGGATTTGATTTGAATAAAACCACACAGTCATTTCTGCAGCTTGTGACAGATATAATCCTGCTCCAGTATATCCCATGCTCTTTTGGGGGTAAATTCAATGAGAAGAATTTTACTTTGTGTGTGAGAAAACACCAAGTAACAAACTGATTACAGAAAATCCAGGGAGAGGAATTAAAGCATTCATGGGGTAAGCTCTTTGAAACAAGCACAATGTATTTTCTATGCGCTTGTACAGAACAAGCTCAAAGGGTACAGAGCATAATCAAGGCATGTGAGAGGTTGTGCAAGAATATGTCAAACAGTAACATGATTAGATGTACCAGCATCCAACACATCTACTTTCACAATACTTTGACTCAGTCCTTTTCTGGAATGAGGTGCTGGTAGGCAACTTTCTTTTAATTGCTTTGGCTGTTGCTGCTATGCATTTGTCACTAAGCTCTGGGCTTGGGGACAGAGAAACTATCTTTCTGAAAAAGTCATCGTGGAAATAGCTTTTGCTTGGTAATTTTTATGTTAATGTCCATCTCTGCTAGATGTATAATGGAGAAAAGATTCTCAGAATATCTCCTACTACTGCTCCTGGATAAACCTTACCAGTCAGTGTATCTAACCGACACGGCTCAGAAACATTAATGAACCAGCCTGTGTCATTAGCAAAGAGCTCGCCTCACTGTCACCAGATATTTTTGCTGCTTACAACATCCATTTTTCCTCAGCCATGTGCTACTGATCCTGAACAGGTTAGTATGACAGGAGAAGAGACTTCAATGTAAGATGGCTGCAAAAAGTTTTGTAAATGTGGATGAAACTGTACCTATTTCCATCCAATGGTCTAATGGGAAGGAGAAAAAACTGAGCAAACTTCTCTTTGAAAAGGTGAATTTTCTCTTTGACTCAGAAATGGGTAAATTCTATATCCCCAAACAATTGTTTGGAAAATTCTGGTGATCTGGTTCTATTGACCTCATTTCTATGCGGAAATTACTGTCAGGATTAGGGTTTCTTAAAAAAAAAAAAACACAAAAAAATCTGAAAACTGCTTTATTCAGGATGTAGTAAAATATAAGAGGTTAATATAAAGTATTTTAATAATCTTCCTTAAGGAATTCACTGGTTTTGTACTGCTTAGGATTTTTAAGGCTCTGTTCATGAGGATTTGTTACATTATTGCTGTGGTTTTGCTTGTAAAATATAAGTACAGAATTATATAATGTATACTCTATGCATCTGAGGATAGTTTTTCTGTATAGAGTTATTATAAGGGACAGAAAAGCATTTAAAACTATCACTTTCATTTATCAGCTTTAGCCAAAGGCCATTGGGTTGATGACAACTTAGATTTTAATAATTTTGAATAATAGAAAACATCAATTTATTTGAATAAGGAAAGCATTTAATAAGTCTTGTTATGAAAAACAATCTTCTAGAGTGTATTCTTGTAGTCTGGCTCTAGGTATCAGAGGTGTTAAGTAAAAATTCCTGATGGAGCTAGAGAATTGAAGCAATGAACCCAAAAAAGAGCTGCAGGCATAATAGTTTTAGATGGGTTTGTTTAAAACCCAAAATTTCACAGTCGTCTGTTGATTCTGGTACAAAGAAATCAAATGAAGCTGAAAGAAAATACCACTAAACACAAGAGATCAAGAGCTAAACCAACACTCTCTCCTGTTTGTTCAGTGCTTGGATCTGTGAAGTCGAATCTGCCTTAATATGAGCATTTTCCTATTTAGCTGGAGACTTGCACAGTTTTTCTTATTCCTCCCCTGGGCACCACAGAACTTTTTCTCATTTTTTTAAATTTGTAAATAAGAGAGCGGAGCTGAGCCATACTAAAGATTCTACCACATCCTCAGTGCCCCTTTGCCCAGGACATAAATGCAGCTCTAAAGAAAATAATCAGTGGACCACATCCCTCCTGCTGTTTGCTTGTCCTCGGATTGATGACTAAGAAGGAGTTATTGCATGAAAGGTGGGGCTAAGTGGAGAAAAAGACTGACATAAAAAATAAATAAAGAAACAAAAAAACACTCCCTGAGGATGAAGGACACTTGTTTCATGTGTTTCAGAAACTGCCAATTCTTCAGGACAATTCAAGAAGTCACCACATCTTTTTAAGAATTTTCTTTTTACTTGCGGAAATGTAGGAGCTTAATCTTGTCCTCACCCGTACCCGTTTGGTGGCAGTCATCAGGGAAGAGCACTGAAAGAATCTTCATTTCTTTGCATGCAGCTTCTTCCACAGACACCTTCAAGCTTGCATTTATGCACCATTAAAGAATGAGGAAATCTACAGTTACAGCAATACAGCAGCATCATGTTCTCTTCTGCAACTTATTCCCATTCTGATAATTCCCATTCTTTCCAATAATTGTGAAAGAATTACGTATCATATGTTTTTTCTCTACCATCTCTTACTAACTCATATTCCTGTAGCTGTCTTTTCATTGACCACAAAACAATAAAAAACCAAAAACTCCCCCTTTTCCGTCCCCACACTGATAATAAATTGTTTTTCTGTATTAGTTACAGTTTGTCTGCAACTGTTTTCATCCCAGTTGTGAGAGTTTTGTAAGTTTGTGTCTTTTCAAGGTGTTAGCTTGCCTAAGTTCTGCTGTTGCTAGGTAAATACCAAAACTTCCTCAAGCTGTCTCCTTTGCTAGTGTAGGTATATAACCCTAATCCTGTCTTCTCTCAGCTTTCCTTTTTCTCTTTTCACACTTAGCATTTATCAGAGCTCCTCCATACACTGTGAAGCTTGTGGGGCAGGGGGCATGGCTGCTGAAATCTCCAAAGGAGTCATGGCAAAGTGCAATATCAAATGTTATGCCCTTCATACTAAGTACTGTTAAAAATTTATCCATTCTTTTCAGTTCTTTCTCTTCTTACTCATTTTCTTATGGCCATGAATAACTGAACTATTTTGACTTGTCACAATACTCCATGTTTGCATAGACACTTTGTAAAATGTTTTATGTTTATGAAGTTCTTAAGACCCTAAGATAAAAGGTTACAATGAATTCTAAGTTATTACCATCAAATGATTGTTAACTACACTTTGTGAAAAGACTTGGAGGTCTTAAGAGATCAGTTGAAAGCAAGAGAAACTTAATTACTTATTACTGTCTTCATTTGCTGCCCTGAGATACAAGTAGGCTGGAATAAATTCATATCTGGCCCCTGTGGATAACACAGCAGCTGGTGGCTTTTCAACAGGTACTGTCCTCATTTTCATCTCCAATTTCCTTCATAAAATCCCTACTTTTATCAAGAAGGTTGGGACACTCAGAAATCAAACTTCACAAAGTCCTCCTGGAGTGGTCTGCGATTGTCAATGAATAATCCAGCATGACTGTGCACATTGGCTAACGTCATATTTCTGCATCCCCTTGTGTGTCCTCTGAGGGAATACCAAACCAGCAAAAATCATATTTTCCCAAAAAACCAATTTATTTGAAGTTTTTACAACAATTGTATACTGTACAAAAGATGGCCAAAACTCCTATGGCTAGCAGCCCCATTCCATGGATGCACTCTCTTTATAGACTGGGACCTCCTACCCAAAACTGCTGCTGTCAGGCTAAGGCAGGGTCCCACAGGTCCTGGCAGCAGCCTGCCCTGACCTCCTTACACCAGTGCAGCCAGCTGGTTACACGGGCTTGGGGACAGCCTGAAGAGTCACCTGTTGGCCACAAGTTATGGCATCACTGGATTTAGTGCTGAGCATTACCAGCCTGCTTATTTCAGTCTACATTTGGATGACTTTTTTCTTTATGGAAAAAGGCTGTATTGTGACAAGAGAAACTTGCCACCAAGAAAACACATTATTTTCTTGTCCTGCACCCCATTATTACCAGATCTGCCTCCCATTTTTTTACAAGATTTTTCCCATACTGCTGCCTAATCAGCACCATAGAGCAACATGGTTGCTGTTACTACAGATGCCTTCCCTGGGTCTGACTTATTTTTTTGCTTCTCTCCATACTGAGGTTATTATCACTGAAAGATTGCACGGTCTGTAGTTTAACCTAACTTGTGAATATGTGGAGAGCTGGGAATTTCAGAGCTATAGGATGTGAGACAAGTATGCAGGGCAGTTTTCTTTCCCTGATGACTGTTCACTCCTGCCAGTATCCCTTGCACCTCAGTGCCCTGCTCCTCTCTGCAACTGGGTAGGAAGATGCTTGGGCATGTGCTGCTCTTGGGGTAAAAATTCCCATGCCACCACTGGGGACTTGTCTTCGGCTGCATAGTTTCTCTTCCTTAGACTTTTGTTTATTCCACATGCTTATTTAGATAGTTATTTTAATTAGTCAATGGCTGTGTTTCATGTGATTCCAGGGAAAGTGTGGCATATCTCAGTTTATCCCTTATGATTTGGCCTATAGGGATGAAAAAGAGATTTTATGCAGGTTTGGGGCTTTTAAAATTTATTTTGTAGTTGTTTGTTTTTTTACTGTGAATGGCATCCATCAAAAATACTTCCTACAGATGCAAAGCAAAGTTGATTTCTCTCCAAGTGAGACACCAAAACCTGGAGATGAGGACAAATAGGGCATCCAACAAGTAGGGTGGGGATAAAGTAAAAGAGAGAAGTCCAGCACAATATCCACAAGGGGATTATAGTATTTCTTCACTTTTGCATTATTCCCTTTCTCCTCTTTTAGTGACACTTTGTTAATGGCTGACTTAGCTGTGCCACAGATTAATACCTTCCCTGTGGAGTACTGTTGTAGTAAAAACATTTAAACATGTAAAAATATACTGATTTACATGTAAACATGTAAAAACATATTGATTACTGTACTGGTGTGGAATGAAAGAGCTTCAAGTCCAACGCTTTATCTCCAGTGGAGAAGAATGTGAGATATTACCTTGAAAGGAAAAAATACTCTGTGTACCTAAGTGCAGAATGTTGAGGCAAGGGCAAGACATTACTTTTGAACACAACAGTTTGAACTTAGTAGCTTGAGCGTGAGGAGCATGATCTCAAACACTTTTATCTGTTTCACCTCATGGTTGTATAATCCTAACCATTATAGAATTATTGGTATTTTTGGCTGACTTTAAAACATTATCCTTCCAGTGTTTCAGCTGGAAGATTGGAGAGGGGTTTCTGTCCATATGTTTTCTCAATTATTAAAAGTCCTCAAGTGTGTTATTGATTACTCTTCTAATACAGCCAATGTATGACCTGTTGTTTAAGTCAATCCTTGATTTGTTGCCATGCCATATTGCTCTTGAAAAAATGTTACTGCAGAAAATGACTGCTTCTTTTTCTTGTTTTTATTTAAAGAAGTAAGAAGTTTCTTCTATTTGTGAAACACTGAGACATGCATTTACCTATAGATGCGTCTGGGAAATACAAAATTATGCTTGATGCAGAGTAGTCCATTAAGTTGTTTTTGTTTGTTTGTTTTTTGCATATACATTTAAAATGAATGTGATGTCAGCCTCACAGAGTGGCACCCATTTTACTAACACAGGCAAGTGTAGGTTAGCATAGAAGTAAAGGTTTCCTAAACCAGTTTATTTGTAATACCGTGAAATCTATGTAAACAAAAATACTCCCCAGAAAATATTTTCTTTGAAAACCTGCCAAAATTTATTGATTTCATCTGTCTTGACAGAGCTCTTCAGCTGAGATCAAATAAATCCATACCTTGCAGTGAACAGCTGCAGCTATTTAAAAATGAAGTTAAACAAGCATGGGGAAAAAAAAAAAAGGAGGAAAAAATAATGCCAAGGGAAAACTAATTAGCCTGATATAATGCAATCTGCAGTGATTCAGGACATAAAAAAGCACTTCCACGTTACAGCGGTGACTCACAGATGAGCTGAATGACTGACCAGGCCGCACCTTCCTTATGACTGCCCGGTGCGCCGCATCCATACGGATGGAATTCTCGCCCGTTCCCAACAACCCGCCTCTCTTTTCCTTTGCTAGACACCTGCCACAGGCGGCCCGCACCGCGGCAGGGCCCAGACAGGCGCTCCGGCAGCACCTGTGCCTCTCCCTGCCTCGCCCGGCCAGCTGGGGCTGAGGCGGCGGACGGGCCGGGCCGCAGGTGACCCCGGCCGGCGGGTGTGACAGCGGCAGCGGCGGGCGACGCCGGGGCGGCGGGAGCCCGCTCCTCGCCTTTCGGGGCGCAGCTTTGGGGAGGGATGCGAGGGAACGCGGAGGTGCGCGCAACTCCGCCCCTGCCGGGCGCACCGCCCCTGCCCCCGCCCGGCCCCTTCCCGGCGATTGGCGGCAGCGCCCGGCAGGTGCCGGTGCGCGGCGGGAGCTGCCGCCGCCGGCACCGCGGCAGCACTCGGTGGCGCGTCCGGCGGGGCGGGCTGAAGGCGACGGCGACAGCAGCAGCGGCGGCGACAGCAGCAGCGGCGGCGACAGCAGCAGGAGGAGGAGACAGCGGCTCTCGCTTGCGCCGGCCGGTGCGGAGCGGAGCGGAGCGGGACCGGGGCACCTGTGCCCGGCGGCTCCGCGCAGGTGGTGGCCGGGGGCCGGCGCGGGGCAGCCGCAGACCCCGCCGTGCCTGAGTGACGGGGCGCAGCCGCCGGCGGAGGCTCTGCCCGTGCCCCAGCCCGAGCACTTCCCGCCCGCCTGCCATTGTGGTGCAGCCCTCGCACTTGGCCGGGGGTGAGTACGGCCGGGCCGGGCCGGGCCAAGCTGGGCTGGGCTGGGGTGCCCCTGCCGCGGCAGCGCGGGGCCGGCCGGCGCTGTGGGGCGGCCTGCGGCGGGGCCGAGGTGCGGGGCCGCAGCGCCCGTCGGGGCCGGCCGGGCTGGGGCCGGGGCCCCGCGGCGCTGGGGAGGGCCGGGCGGGGCCGGGTCGGGGCGCGCTGGTGGCCGAGGGCCGCCGCCCTCCGCGGCGATCGGGGGCGAGGCGGGCCGCTGCTCCGCGGCTGCGCTTTAATTAGCGGACAGATGTCTGAGCAGCTTCGTGGTGTTCTGCTGGCCGCGTGGCTGTTGGAGCGCTGTCACTGCAGTGCATCATCATCTTCATCATTATCATTGGAGTGTTTTGCTCTTGATCAACTTCCCCGGGAGCCCGGGGAGGGTTTCAGCGTGGCGCTGCCGCTGTCCCCGTTTCATGGGAGCATCCCGCCACGCTGCGCTTGTAATTTATGCCTCAGACAGAAGCAGCGTGCGTTTTCCTAGTATCAAGGTCAGTTTATCGTAACTGCTGAGGAAAATACCATATGGCTCAGACTGACTTTTCTTAGGGAATCTAATTAAGTAGGAGCCTGTGTTGTGCTGGGATTTGTGTTACGTTTCAGGCAAGCATAACCGAATTAGATTGCAAAATGCCTTATAGCGCGTATGTTCCTCCTCAAGAGTGTTTGCGGGGACATTAACTGTAACTAGCAATCTATTTTGGCAAATTATGCTTTTTGTCTCGTACCTACCATTTAACTATTCCCTGCATTTTTGAAAATGCGGATAGCAGCCTTGCTAGGGAGCCAGGAGTTTTTTAGAATAGGCACAGCAAAGATTTTAACAGTAAAGGCTTTTAGTCATCCCTCTTGTAAGCCTTTTCTGGAAGGCTAGAGAGAGAATGGAGGGATAGTTAGTCTAGTTCTCATATTACCAGACATCTTTCGGATTTTGGTGGACCTGTCATCAAACCGGACAGATTTTTATAGTTGCTTATTTATGGTGATAGCTGCTCTCTGTAAATTGTATTGAGACGACTGACGCAGCCCCTGCTGTTAAACGTCAAACAGTAGTGTTTGCCGCTTAATTCTACCTTTAGAAAGTGAACAAAAAGCAGAAGATAGTGTATCTTATGCATAGCCCCTCAGGCTACTACCTTCCCCATCATTACTCAGGTATCGGGTTGTATCAGAGCATATTTACTGATGCCTTACGCCGAAGCATCTAAAAAGCCTCTGGTGTAGCCTTCCTGGGGAGTTTGTCAGCTAATTTAGTACAATGCAGTTAGAACGCGGGGAGTAGCATTTTCAATACCTGTGATACATTAATTGCCAGTGGTGAGAATGCACACCAGTCAATTCCACCCTCACAGAGGTAAGACACATAGCACTGCACCCTGTGACAGGATTTGCCTCTTGGACCTGCTGCCTATTCAAATGACAGAATACTGTCCTTTCAGGCAGGGTAATGCTTTTTTTTTTTTTTTTTATCTGAATCAGTGCTGTCTGGATCTAGAAAACTGAGTTAGAACTTTCATTTATTTTCCTGAGTTGCTGCCACGCTAACCTGATGAATTCATCTGAGTGCATAGTGTACCCAAGTGTATGAACACAGTAGGAATTCACCCTTCTCACTTCATACTTGCAGTAAACAGAACACTTGAACGGGTTGTATTTAAATAAAGGAAAAAAAATCCCCGAAGTATGCATGGGTGATGATGAAGAAAGGCTAAAGCGCACTATTGTTCATAAACAGTACATTGGTATGAAAATGCGACTCCTTTGTGTAGCTGCCAATATTAACATGCCCTATTGTTATAAGACTGGAAACTGTGGTTTGGCAGTGCAAACCACCTTAACTTGCCCTTGGAAAGCTGGACAAGTTGAAAGAGACTAGCTGAGTATAATTCCATGAAAACCACAGGGACGGATTTCTCATTGAGAAAACCCATTGAATTGTTTGAGCAGATTAATGCTGCCTTCCCGTGGAATGCTTTATTCACCTTCCTTTTGGATTCAGGTAGGTTATTTTTTTTTTAGATAGATCCTGAGAGATAATAAAGGCTTCTGGCTTACCTGTGAACCACTGACAGCCAGAGAATAAAACAGCTCCAGGTTTCTTATACTCAGAGATTTATAGCAGCTTACTTTCAGAAGAATCTTTTAGGGCTTAAAGGATGAGGAAGATGACTGCTGTATTTTGGTAAAGCACACCACACTATTCCTCAATTTACCAAATAAACTTCACCTTTATGATAAAACCAGGCAATTTTACAGATTACAGTGTAATTTGATAAGATTTCAAGCAGTGGTTGAGTTTTGAGCATCTCTTTGTGAGATTGGTCAAAGATGCCTGTATCCAAAATTTTGTGAATTTACAGAAACCCAAGAGGAAAACCTCCCACATGAGTCTGATACACCAGTAAGTTCTGTCACTCATATGACAGGCTAGTGATTATGATGTGTTTGCTATTTAACTTTCAGTTAAAACGTGCTATCTGGGTTTGTTTTTTTTTTTTTTTCCTTGTAGAAAAATGTCAATTTCATTTTCTGTAAATAAACATTATGCTTGGCATTCTGTGTCTTGAAGATAAATAAATAAAGCACACTGTAGTGGAAAGCAGTTTAATGAATCACCTTTATCATAGATGAAGAGGGTATAAAAACTGCAGTGGCTTGACTGGTCAAAAGGTAATATCAGCATATTGCAATAATGAGAGATTTTTAAATCTTATACATATTCTTCAGGGAATAGTAACACAATAAATTTCCAGGCCAATATGCATTAAATTTCACCAGCATATCTATATCTATATCTATATCCATATATATATATATATATATTTTTTTTTTTTAAGAGTGTTCTACTAGTAAAATGTCTCATCTAGCAAGTTTTTATTGACCAATTAGCCCCAGAACTGGCTAAAAGAAACAAAATCTCTTGTTGCTTTTTATTATCTTTATGCTTCATTTACCTTTTGATGCATTGATAATCATAAAAGGAAAAAGTAATATTGATGTTTGGTATTATTGGAGTTATTACTATCTACTGGTTGCTTTAAGATATAAAGCATTATCACAGGAAATAAAATACACATTCTTCAAGGCAAAATAAAACATCACCCATTGGAGTGGAGCTGAGTACTGTGGAGATCAATCTTGATGAGACACTTTCAATGGCATTGTCCCCATTGGCTCATGGTAATCAATTAAGTAGTTTTCTTGTGTTTTGCTGGCATTGACTGGCAGGCAGGCAACTCTATCCTGTTGTCTTGCTGAACACCCAAGCTCCAGCTCTGCTGTGTAGCAGAAGGAGCAAGAAGCTCCTTCTGGACTCTTCCTTGCAAAATGCACTGCTTACTGATGGAGAAGAAGAAATGGGGCAGCCGTAGTTTCTGGATTAAGTCTGTTTAAAGGGTGCTGAGGTAATTTTCTGTAAAAAGTGAAATGTAATATCTTCTTGTCATAGCAGTCTGAAGCATAGTCTCATTCAAGGGCTATTAAACTTCATGGCATTCCCACTGTCTTTAATGAGTCTTGAAGCCTTGAAATCTTTGGGGTTTTTTAATAACGAACCAGTCCCTTCCCCAGCACCCTCCACCTGTCTTCATGCAGAATAATAGGTGGTTCTGCTGTTGTAAACCAACTTTCTGCTCTTAGAGGAAGACAGTACATTATCTGTTGTCTTCTTTCTTGAGAGCAAAATATGTTTATAACTAGTGGAATAAACTTTCTGTTCTGCTCTTGTGATGAGTTTTATCTCTTCTGAAACTAATACAGGAGCTTCTTTGCCTACTAAGCATTACTTGTGGGACAGATGATGTTTTTAATGGGGTTTTCTTCTGGCCCTTTTAAGCTGTATAAACAGGATTTTGTGTTCCAGTGTAGTCCAAAAAGAAAAGTGCTGGTTTGTGCCATCAAGATTAATTGCTACAACATGGATGTGTAGCGTATGATTTAAGTGTGGTTGACAGGGATGTGACTAGCACTGACCTGAAATACCTCAAATTTCAGAGATGTACCTATTTTTCTAACCACTGTTAATCTTAAATTGATTCCTTTTTTTCCCCTTCACAAGAACCGATCCTTTTGCCCCTCAGAGATCATCCCCAGGAGTGCTTGTACCTTTCTGGAAGTTATCTCAGCACTTGCATCTCGCTGTCATAGGTGCTTTGATATTTGTTTGTCAGACGGTGACATGAATTTAAGTTAAATCACAGTGCATGATTTGGAGCACCATCAGGTTTCAAAAAGAGCTGTGGGGAGGATTCAAAAAAGTGATGTTGTTTTTCGCTATATCAGCTGGTCTTGATATAAAAGTCAGTGACAAAAATTGTCCATGTGTTGATCACTGCAAGCACAGAAACTATGGATTGAGTCCCAAATGAGAAGAAAGCAGTTCACCTTTAGAGGAGGGTAAGTCTGATTATTCCATCTCCCACTAATTTTCTAATATTTAGTGATGAGGTTTCATAATCCTGCTCCAAGGTAGTATCACAAGTCAAAAAGAGGCAAATCATTGGAAATACTGTGGACTTGGGTTCCACACATTGTCAAGTGAGGAGCTGTAGTTAGTTCATAAAGGTGGTGGATTAATTTGAATATGCTGTTCAAATAATAAGTTCAGTGCAACTCAAAAAGGCGTCTGTGCTAGCTAGATGATTTCCTGAACCTTTAAGAAGATGAACTGGTTCTGTAGTTTAAACTAAAGGAGCTGTGACACTGCTCCAGTTTGGACACAAATATCAGTGAAGCAGCAGTCAAAAGCTGATGCTGAGGTTGGCCTTTGAACTCCAGAAAGTGACTGACCATGTATTATGCTTGAATATAAACATTCTTTATTTGTATAAACTTAAGATTCAGAACTTCAGATTTGTGTTTATTGGTCTAGGCTCAGGTTATCTCTATGTTGTGCAGTGTCAATATAAAAAAAATTCAGCTGAACACTGGTCCAAAGCTGAGCCTCTTCTGAGCACAGTGGAGTAGGTCCCAGTGTCAACAAACAAATCCATTAACTCCCCCACCTGACAGATTAACCCAGCTGCTTTGGTTTTTAGAGGCTTTCTACCGCTCTGGCTCTATTTTACTCTTGTTTTATTCCACTTAGCAAATGGTTATCTAAACAAACCAAAGACAACCTGCTACTGAAACCCTTTTTACAGTGCACAGGGCATATGTTATGTGTCAGCCAACTACAGCTCGTCACAAAGTCTCAGTGAAATGGGACATGTGGCTTTATACATGTCACTTCATTGTTGTATATCTTCTGATTCTTGCTTCTTCGAGGATAAATCAGGGTTAGAAGCATTTTGTAGGTGTCACAGTGAATGTGAAAGGCACAGTCTTAGAAATTTATTTTAGCTTTTTGTTTTGTTAATTTACTTGCTAATCTGTAAAATTCAGTAATTTGCAGTGGGGTTTCCTGTCAGTGGTTTGAATTAACAGTGATTTACTGTATTAAATTTGTTTTCACATCTGGCAGCACTAGAGAATACTGCCTCATTGTGGCAACTGCTGTTGGAAGGATTTTCTTACCTCTAAAAACAGAACTTTTGTCCTTCTTCTAGTCCTGCAGGAAGATTCTCTCAGTGAAAGTTTAGTTATTGGATAAATCTAAATTGTATGTTTATGGGTGATATTTCTTCAGAGAGATGAGGGATATCAATTAGTGCAACAGATATTGTATGATGTTTTAAGTATGGCTGTGGTATGTTTGCATATCAGTTAGATTTTATGTTATAGATGTTTTGGTAGCAGTCAAGGAATCCACTCTTAATTGTTTACTTTTGTAGTTTGCATGGATTAATCACAATATGGATTTCAAGTTATGATGAGTTTCTTAATTTATTGTAGCTTCTTTGCCTGTATTATTGAAATGCAGAATTAAATGCAGATGCAAAATGTGTAGTGCTTCCAAAGCCGTTTGACTTTTCACAAAAGCTTCACCTTTTCTCTCAGTGTATTTTTTTTTCCATATTAAAGATGTTAATAACTGAGATGAGAAGCCTTATCACCAGTTAACTCAGTAGTGATGCTTTGGCATTGTGAAGCTGAGAAACCTACCTTAGTGGATTTATTTTCTTGGTTAGTTTATTGAGTGTTATCTGTAGGAGGCTCCTCTCTAATTAAAAAGTATAGAAGCTAAAACCCAAGGCATAGTATCTAGCAAATAGTGACTTCTTTGGTACTGGGAAAAGCATTTAACTTTGATACACATACTTGTCATGTGCTGCTCCACAGTTTGTATGGTAGGGGACCTTCTGTGTCATTCAGTTGCTTCAGGTCATACAGGAAAACAGGATGCTGGCATCTGAAGTAGGGATCTGCAGAGTAATATCCAGGATGGGTCAAGTTGTAAGGGACTATCTGGTGAATCTGCTCAAGCTTAGCATCCTAGAGCACATGGCACAGGATTGCATCCAGGTTGTTTTTGAGAATTCCACCATAACCCATCTGGGCAACCTGCTTGACCAAGTTCTTCCTCATGTTCAGGTAGAACTTCCTGTGCATCAGTTTCTGCCCTTTGCCTATTGTCCTATTGCTTGGCACCACTGAGTGGAGCCTTGGAACATCCTCTTTGACCCCTCTCCCTGCTTCAGATACTTAGAGGTATTGATGAGGGCTTCTCTCAGTTGTCCTCCAGAAGGAGGGAGATAAATAATTGAGCCTTCCCAGACTTAATAGGGCATTGAACCTGAGCTTTTCTAGGTGCCAGTACTAGACTGGTATTTACACTGGTAAATACTCACTGGGGAAGTGAGTGCTCACTTCTCTGCCTGCCTCTTAGAATGAGAGAGAAACCCAGCAATTCTTTAAAGGAACCATGAAGTATTCACTGTTTCTTTCATCTCCCTTTAATCCTTGTGGCTCGTTTGAGGGCCTTTGATTGTGAAACACTGGGGCTACAGGTGTCTGAGGAGATGGTTGTAGCATGTGTAATGCTGCACATGTGGATGAATGTATTTTTGCATCCTCGTCCTTGAGCAAATGCTGAAGGGAGAGGTAGGAGAACAAATGAGCTTTTTGTTTAGTATTCTCTTCATGCTGGCTCCAGCTTAGCAAGTACACTGTGAAGCCTGATTTGCCAGATGTGTTCTGGTCTGTGTTTTGATGCAAAGGTGGAAGAGGCATAACTCGGTTCAGTGCTGCTGCTCTCTCTGTTCAGGGAGTGTGAGCACTTAGAATTAAGCTCTGAGCCCCACTTTGCAGGTTAGACATTCAAAGGGAAGCCCTGCAGTCTTGCTTACAATTTCTGATTGTGTTGGAGTCTTTGGGATCAGTTGCATTCTCCAAGTGCACATGCTGGCTTTCTTGCTGGCCTGTGATGATTCACTCTGGAGTTGGTTGACAGTCCATTACAGTAATGAGCTGAATTTCATGCTTTAGATTGAAGTCACATGGAGAAGAGGCAAATCATCCAAGATACAATTGCATGTCAGCACATTACTGCTCCAATTTTGTCTTTTTCTCGAAGCTGTCTTCTTCATTTCTGGAAGAGTGATAGTCAGTCTCACACAGTCAGAATACTGTCAGACCCATCATCTTTACCCACTCTTCCATAAGACGGTTGCTACTAAAAAAGAAAATAGAGCTGAACATGATTTGCCTAAATTCAGCATAAACAATGGAAGAGGAGTCTGAAGTAAAATGAGAATATAATCAGAAATCCACTTGCATATGAAATATGTGAAATCAGTATATGCCAGATAACCTATGATCTTTAGCAGCTGTGGGGACAAATTTCTGGTAAGACTTTAGTTCCATTTTACCAGTGAGAAGTTTATTCTGGTCCATCAATTTAGCTTTTGTATCACATTTTGAATTCCCAATGGGATTTGTACTTGTGTATAAATTGTAGGCCTGAAACATGAGTATAAAATGGTCATCAGTAGTTATAAAAATTCTTTTTTATTATGATTTTTTTAACCATTGGAGGTAGATTACAGAAATTAGGTCCTACAGTGCAATCTTTAGTATTTTCTAATATTCTCTTTAAATAAAATAGGTTCTGTTTTTTTAGAAACACTTTTGTATGCTGTGTTCTGCCTTTAGGAGAGTGGTATCCTTAGATGAGAGATGACATTCTTTCTTGAATGGAATGTGACTTCACTAAGATTTTTAATTCTGTGTCATGGTTTAACCCCACAACAAGAAAATGAACTCTATATAGTCTTCCAGCTGTCACCAGGACATTCTGCTATTTCATATTCAGCACTTAAAATAACATAAAATATAGAAGCAAGAAGAGTGTGAAACTCCTGTTTATTTCCTAATATCTTAAAATTAAAACCATGCAGTACTAACCTTTGACCTGTAATGTTTGCAGTTTAACTTAATATGGTATGTTCCAGCAATCTTTTAGACAAATGTACATACAATGGTTGTAATAACTTGCATTAGTAAGGAACATTTCTCCCTGAAGGAATTGAATGAATTGAACGAACTTCATGTTTTAAAACCTGCTGCTTTAGCCCTTACAGTCCCAAGTGAAACAAATGTAACTTTTCTCAGGAGCTTGTCAGCTGTTTGCTTTGGTACTTGCAAATCTCTCATAAAATTCGTCCAAGGCTGAAAGCAAGATAATTTTTTTTTTTTGCTCTGGTTATAGACTGGGAAATATATGCAGTAAAACTCAGTTAAAATCAGTGTGGGTACAAAGAATAACATCCTTTTTGAGATCTTTATCTTACATCTCATTTAAATTGTGATACATCAGATACAAGTCCCATGTTGGAGTCAGGTGGGTTGTATTTAATTTTTCAGTCAAAGAGGTGGCCTTTTATTTCTGATGAGTATATTTTCCCTTTTCTCATTTTGAGACATTTGTTCATTTTGAGTGTGAAGAGAAGAATACTCAGTGTTTTTTTACCCAAGCTTCTAGACATTCTTGGAATTTAAAAAAGATTAACAAATTTGTGGCAAATATTAATTATTCCTCATTTCAGACTTAATGATGTGCTAGCTGTAGTAGAAATTACTTTGGACAGTGATGTTTTTTACATGTTGAGTTATGGCTAAGGTCTGTTTTGTTCAAGTGTGTTGACATAAAGCACTATTCAGACCTTATTTTTGCCACTTTATATGTGTCAAATTAAGTGTATGACATTATGTAATTTATATGTTAAATATTGTGACATTTGCATTAGAAAATTATCATAATGACCTCTTGTGGGCAATGTGGCAACTCTTTTTGAACAATTCAGTAAACAAAACTTTTTAGAATACGAGGGATGGTTAAGGAGCTCTATTGATGACAAAGTGCTTATCTTCCTCTTTCTCTTAGAAAGGTGACTATCTTGTATGATTTTAAAGGGAAAAATGTTCACCAGTATGATTATACAAGGAATTTCTTGTGGCACTAAAATAATTCTGGAAAGAATGACATGAAAGATTGAGCAGTATTATTTGGGTCCTGACTGATGAAGGAAGGAAAGATGAGCTTGTTGGTGACAGAATCAAAGATGTAATTACTAGTAGGTTTCTTCTTCTTGATTTTCTACCTGGAAATTATAGAAGCGGTAGAGTAGCAGAAAGTTTGAATATGATGACTCTAAAACTGAGACTATGTGGGGGAAAGGTATTGTATATGAAATATTTCAATTGCAAATAACTGAGTTGAATGAGTTTGTGGTCTTGGTTCCTCAGATATTACATTTAATCAATGCACATCAACAGCATTTTAGAGCAAAACATATATTGTGCTGTGTAATCTTGATGTGCTCAGAAGCAGAAAGAACTATAGGATATTCTTGTTTGGAGAGCTCTCTTCCAGATACCCACTGTATATACCCCTTAAGCCACCTCTCTCCAGGCTGAGCAGTCCTAGTGCATTACTGCCTATGAAAGATGCTTCAGCCCCTTAACCATCATGGCCATAAGTAACTTTCTTGTTCTGCAGAAGCCCAAACTGGACACAGGACTCCAGATGTGGCCTCACTAGTGCTGATTGCTTTGTTAAGCATAATACTAAGAAGTCTGTGTTGTACAATATTCAGTGTGACCACTTGCATAATTAACTTTATAATGTGGTTCTTTGTCAAGCAGAGAATCTGTCTTAAATGTTAGTTGGCACTTAGCCCAAAAATTTGTTTTTTCTCCCCACCCTTCCAGTAATGCTAATCATCTGCTGAGACTCCAAATCCAAACAGCTTAGCTGTCATATGGGTGAGTAGGAAATGCACTACTTGACCTTGTTTCTTGTGTTGATGCCCTTGTCTATGTTAAAATCATGCATTGCTTGCAGTTCTTGAAAAACATTTTATTTGCTTGTCTTTTTGCTAGGGTTTGGTTTTGTTTTTAAGGTTAAACTCAAGAAATGTTCTCAATGTGGAAGTTTCAATTAGATTTTAAAATAAACTGTAAGAAGTGTTAAGATTAGAGTATTACTCAGACTATACCCAATCATGTCTTGTAAGCCTAGGCTTTCTTGTTAGTGTTTTAATTTGTTGAGTGAAAGTTTCCTAGGAAGTGATACTATTTCTTGTAAAATCTGTGAGATCTTAGATTTTGTATTCAGTTTGAGATTTACCAAAGAGGTACTCGTGAAGGCAATCATCTGAAGAGCCTCATGCAAGTAATTTTAATTGAGGCCAGAAGTTATTTTAGGCTGAGAAGCTATTTTGTGTATTTTAAAGTAGTTTTAAGTGTAACTTGTTACATTTCCTCTAGAGGACTTGCCATTGTGTATTTCCAAAATGCATAATCCAGATCTACAACAGAAAGGACATTTGAGAATTGTTTATAAATATTTATAAACTGCTGTGATACTCCCAGATCGGAGGTGATTCAGTAATGTGATGAAAAATTATTTCCTGGGAAAACACACGGAGTTCCTTAGAGGTTAATGTAATATTGGAATGCAAAGACTAAGAATACTGTAGAGAATTAAACCACATGAAAGTCAAAAGTTAAAGCTGCTTGTGATTTTGAAGCATGTATACTTGAAGTCTTTGCCAGCCCCAGACAATCAGAGGTGGTGGGGTTGCCCACTTATCCCCAAATTTAGGGGGAAATTTCCCCCGTCTAATACATGGTCACAGTCAGCACTAGCAGCATTTTTTTACTGATGGACCAGTTTGCATCTGTGAAAAAACATTACTGATTTTTACACCATTTCCAAAAGGATTTTGATGAAAACCTGAAGGGAGAACTTATTATGAAAATGTTAATTACAGTTGTTAACTTGATGCTCAAGATAGTAGGAGATCAAAGATGAAATTCCAGTTACTTTCATCATCTTGTGTCTCAGAAGATTGTAGCCCTAGCATGAAGGTGTCTCTACTGGCTCCAGGAATTGCCTAAAAAAGTTTTATTTCCTTTTACTGTGTATCCTGTATTTTCCCCTTAAGTGTATGTGTGTGAAAAAAGTTACTTGGAGCAGTCCTGCTTACTTACCCATGGATGTGGCCTTCCTGTAGTGAAGCCCCTCCATGCTTTTAGAAAGTCTGAGATGCCTTTGCACTAGAGTGCTTTCTGCAGGAAGAGCTGAGCAGGTATCCCAAAGCCTGAAGGGAGAAATGTGTCCCAGGGCACTTGATGCTCTGTCTTTGAGCTGCAACTTATGTGTTACCTCAGGCAAACCCTTCTTCACCTTTTCTTTTCTTTCCCAGTGCTAAGTGAGGTTTTGGTACACGCAGTGTAGATGAAAGGACAGAGGAAAATCTTAATATTTGCTGAAAATTTAGAGAAGATTTATGAACCTGTGTGGCATTGAAGAAAAATCTTACCAGTTGTTCCTCAATATATTTTAGCCAATCTTTAATTTTAACATACATTCTTGGTCTTGTAAGTGAGATTAATGAAGACTAAATACAGTCCTTTGTTTCTTTGGCACTTTTCTTCTACACAAATCAGGGTAATGTTTCTTACAAGTAGGCTTTTATAGCCTTTATTAGATACTCATTGTCATATTCCTTAGTAGATTCAAGCATGTGTCTTGTTGGAGGGATCTTGTCATCTTGATTTCACCTAAGCTTGTATACCATCTGCTTGGTTTTGGTGTTCTTTTCTGGAACAAGGAGTTTATTCTAGACTTCATGGACAGCCAAACCAAAACAGGAAAAATAAGCAGTGCCCTCCTGTGTGTGTGTGTTTTTCTTGTTTGAAGAATGGTAATCAGATGATTGTAGCAAGGTAAATATTGTATTTAAGAAACCCCACCAAACTAACAAAAAACCTCAAAACCCAACCAACCACATGCCACATCATTATCTGAGTAGCAAATGAAATGTTTAGAATATAAAGCTGATTTTTCCCCCCATGCTTCTACTTGCAGTAGAACTTGGAACACTTAAGTGTATGCTGTAGCAGTTTTCCTTAGAGGTGGGGTTTTTTGAGCCAGAACCAACTTAGATCCTTTACATAGCCTCATTCACTCTCCACTCACCATGGATGAAGCGGCAATAATAGTTTCCTCTTCTATACAGTGTAGGAGTTACAAGTGTGTTCATGGTTATTACATACATTGCTGGGGGCTGTTAACAGAGATGCAAAAACTGTCTCATGCTTCTGAAAGTGTAACACAGTGTAGAGATGGACACCTCTATGATTCCCCAAATAATTGCATAAATCAAATGGCACAAGTTAATACTGAGAGGTGAATTTACTGGACTCCAATTAAATGAGTAAAAGTCATGAGAAAGTAAATTAGAACAAATTTCATTAGTGAAACTTAATGGATCAAGCTCTAGTTCAAACTTTATAGTGGCTTCAATTCACGCATAATATTAACTACTACTTTGTCTCCTCCAAATATGGGAAATAATGATTTAGTGGTGACATCTAAATATGGATAGTGACATCTAAATCTTTCCAGTCACTTCAGGAAACGCATTTAAAATTTATATGCTTGCTTTTTAAAATGGTGCTTTAAAATAATTCCTGATATCTTAATTGACAGTATAAAACATTTTTGAGTGTTGCAGCAGGGTATGTTCACTGTTCATACACAGTGGCAGAGCTTGCACTGCAAAATCATAAGAAATGTCTTAACCTGATTTGTCCTGACACGTGTTCCTTTTTGAAAGCAAAACTGGGGTCTGTCCTCAATCTCTCTTATTATCCCAAATAATTTATCTCTTTCATTTATATTTAAGTGAGGGGTGATTGAGTTCAGTGCATGGAACCTGCAAAATAATTCTGAAATTAATCCTTCCAGCTCTACAAGGGAAGTTTAGGTTGGATTTTAGGAGCAATTCCATCACTGAAAGTGTTGTCAAACATTGGAACAGATTGCCCAGGGAAGTGGTTGAGTTGCTGTTCCTGGAGGTATTAAAAGATATGCAGGTGTGGTACTTAGGGTCATGCTTTAGTGGTGAACTTGGCAGTGCTGCATTAATTGTTGGACTCAGTGTAGAAGGTGTTTTCCAGCCAAAAAGATTCAACTGTTTTCTTTTCTGATGTTTATGGCAGCAACTTTCTTTTTGTGCCTGTGATCTCCACGCGCATGTAAAACTGAGTGCTTTCAATTTCTTTTTCTATTTTTTTTTTTTTTTTCTGATTTCAGATATTCCTTATAGTTATTCATATCCAGGACCCAGTGTATAATGGGGAGAAAACTGGACCTTTCTGGCTTGACTGATGAAGAAGCAGAGCATGTGCTCCAGGTGGTTCAGCGAGATTTCAGCCTTCGTAAGAAAGAAGAAGAAAGGCTGAGGTAAGGATAAAAACAGGATTAAAAGTATTGGTCTATTTTGATTATTACAAACTGACTTTAGAGGAAACCAGAGAACACAGCTTTTTCTTGTGATGTTCTATGCAATAATAATCATTCCTGTAACAGAGGCAAAAAATATTAAAAGTCCTCCACATTAATTCAATTACTGAGTAGTAGTAGTAATTAATTTTTGCATTTAGTCTATTCTAGATTAAGCCACAGCAATGGTCTCTAAATCACCTGTGTATTTCTCCTGGGTAAAGGCTAAGTAGCTTTTGATGTATCAAAAGCAGAAGTTTATAGTAAGAGTATTTTTTCCTTCTGTAGTCAGTTCCTTTTTTTATTCAGAAACACTATCTACATGCAAACATATGAAAGTGAAGAAGTTCAACCCATCTCTTTCCCCTGAAACAGTCAATGAGGTGTGTTATCCATTGTATTGAGATAACTGTGCTTGCAGTAGTCTGTGTACAAAATGATTGCAGGCAGAAATAATCCTGAAGAAAACAGATGGAACTTGTTGGCAAGGTAGCTGAGGAAATTTGGTATGTGACAAGGGCACTACAGATAGAGACCTGAATTGGTAGATGCAATATTTTTCTTTCTAGTTTCAGCAATATTTCCTTGAATTATTATGCCTGACTTTTTTATTACCTTCTTTGAACACATCATTATTTATTATCCAGAATGCTCTGAAGTCTCTTTCTATGGTTGGAAAATGCACATTCCCTTGATGTGCTACTCATATCTCAAACATCATCATGCTTCTTTTTCATTTTGTATCAAACTGAAGTCAACAGAGCAGGAAGATGACTGAAATCAACAGAAAACCAGGCATATATACTATGTGCGATTGAAACTGAGAGGAATCCTGTCTCACCTGGAACATTAGGAGCAAGAAATGGGTCTTGCAGCATAAGCCTAATTCAATTTTAGCATGCTGTGCACATTCTTGCTTGGGTTGGTAGTGCAAGCTTGCTGCAGGGAGAAAAAAACTGCACAAGGATGGCACACAAAAATTTTTTGGTTTTGACTGTTTGTTGTACCATGGGTTGTTCTGATTACTTTCATAATCTTTCACAACACAGCCAAGAGATTCTAGAAGCAGCTTAAGGAGGTTGAGTGTGGGACCTCTCTCTGGCTTTTTATACTGTGACTGGTTGTATCTTACTGGAGCAAGCATACCACAGCTAGGAAGTGCTGGGACATGTTGCCTGTTCTATACAATAGATCCATAGTGGGAGGAGGAGGGGGAAGGATCAGTCATGCCCACAGAAAATTGACTGGAAAGACTGGATAGATAAAATTTTTGCTAGTGTTTGTGTTTTGACATTTTCCTACTGAGGTTTTTCATGATGCCTGATTTCTGTGATTTCACAAGTAGAAAATTGGTTTGAGAAGACAGCTACAACACTGGAAAGGTAGGAAAACACATGGATGCAACTCAGCTTATATATGAATATGTATATTTCAAGTATATATGACTTTTTTATTCTTGCAAAGTTATGCCTTTTACAAGGGGTAAGGTATGCTAAAGTGCTGCAAATAATGAGGAAAAGTTCTGAAATTCAGCTGATAGTTAAGATATAAATTTAAGTAATTTTAATGACACTAAAAATTGCCAGTGCAGTTCAAAGCTTACTTCTGACTTGAAAGCTATGATTTTTTTTTTTTTTAAATCAGGCTATTCTTGTTGGTTTTGGTTGCTTGGTTTGTGGCATATCTTTTTGTCTTGCTATGTGATTGAAAAAATATAAGAAAATTATATGATCTTGCTATAGATTAGATTTTTCAACCTGTAAGAAATAAGATTAGATCTGCTTTGATGTTCTTGGCTCTATTGTGTTTGTATTTAGAATGTTATCAACTGGCAACGTTTACCATGTAGTTTTGCTTTAAAAGTGAAACTCTGTAAGGTTTTGTAATCTTTTCTAAGATAAAAAAGCTGGCATATATATATATATACATATATAAAATATGTTAGACTTTTAGAATTCATTTAACAAATTCAAAAACAAGCTATATCTGTAGGTATGGTTTTACTTCTTTTTTTTTTATTCTTGTTATTTGAGGTAGCAGCATTAGACTTTAAATGGAACTGTTGAAGCTTTTGCACATGATACTTTCTTAAAATAGGGTTTTTGTATAAGTATTCATATCATAGATAGTTTTATTTTTGGATGCTTTTCCCCACCAAGATTTAAGTAGTTCTTTCACATCTCTCTCTGTATTATCCTCATTGGTAACAATTATTTCAAAAGATCAAGAAATACTTAAGGGAGTATATGATAGATTTCCACTGTATCAGGAGAGTAATGAAAGCTAAAAAACCTGTGAGTAATTGATAACTTCAATTTTGCTTTTCTACTGGCAGCTGAACAGTTAACTAGCATGCTATAAGAAGTGGAGCTTATCTTTACTTCTAATAAATGTTTCTAAGGTGCTAAAGTAAAATGACAATTTTTTTACACTTAACATTCCAATTTTTCTTTATAATATCACTGCTTTTACACATTAATTTATTTTTCCATATTCTCTAAACAAAATGTCATAGTGTATGGAGAAAAGCCATACTGGTGATCTGCATTTTCTGCTGCAAAGCTGTTTTGAATTTCTCTGCAGTGAGGATTTTTTGTAGAGATTCTCTAATTTAAGTCTTTCTCAGAACTTTGTCTCCTACTGTTATCAGACAGTTTGATCTTGTACACTTTTGAAAAAAATTAGTTGGCTACAACTGGTAGGATAACAATAAGATAAGCGTGTGTACATGTTTAGTGAGTAGAGTGTTTGGTTTGTTATGCCTTACTGCTTCATATCATTTTAGTTTCTTTTTTTTTGCTGTGGCTTTCAACCTGATATGAGATTAATAATATTTGCTGTTCTTTGTCACTTGTTCACCCATTATCTTTCCATTTTGATTATGTGTTTGTTTTGGTCTTTGGCAGTAGTGTTATATTTTTATTTGCCCCAATGTTGGTGTAGTCAGAGTTATTGTGGCTTAAATTAAAACAGAGACTTGCAAATGGATGAGCTGAGTTTACTGTGAATCAGTTGAAGCAGACAAATGAGGCAGATCTGGCATAACTAGGAAAGTGATTGGTTTGAGTTTCTTGCATTGTATGCTTAGAGCAACCTTATGTACATCCCTTCTGCTACTAAAGCTCTGCAAGCTGTCTCTGGGCTCCTGGGACACTAAGAGTCATAGATGGCTTTTTGAGGAAATTGACTGGACATGCTAATGATTTGTTTCCTCCTGTACAGATTTCTTAATCTTGAATTTCAGACTGCATGCAGCTGCAGAATGTCAGCAGTGGAGAAGACTGGGCTGTGTTGAGGGTTAAACATCTAATATTTTGCTGTGCATAACATCTTTGTCATAGCTATAGTTTGGGAGGAGCTGTGTTCTCTTTTTAAAAATATTTATTTTTTAAAAGAAATGCCAGAGGAGAGCTAGTAAGAGCTTCCAAGCCCAAATGCTAATTTGTGAGATAGGCCTTTATATGTAAACAGATGTGTAAAGTTGTTTGTTGTCTTTTATTTGTTGCCTGCTTATTCAATTTCCAAGGCTGTCTAAATATGCCACTGTTTATTCTCATCCACTGTGGGCAAAATCAAGTCCCCCTTTGGTTTTGTTTTTACAATTACAACTGTATTTTTAAACATGTGTATCCATGTGTATGTGTATCCATTTACTTTAGGTCAGGAATGCTGAGAAGTCAAGGTGTTTTAAATAAGTGAAATTATAATTTCACAGAAAATAATTGATGGATCATCTTATTGTGGTAGATGTTCCTGATCCATTGTGTTTTAGCCATGTGGACAGGTTGAAAACTGGCTGTTCTGATTCTTTACTTAACATTCAGAGTGAGTGCAAAGGGAGGAAAATTAGAAGGGCAGAAGGGTTCAGGCATAGAAAGGGCTCAGTGCTGATCAGCTGTAAACAGAGCAGATGCAAACAGAGCAGATGCTTTACCTGTCAGCATCTTCTTCACCTTAGGAGGCCATGGTTGGAGTGACTTCAGCTGTCTTTCTATAATCATTAGCTATGAAAAGTTTCCATCACCATAGTGAATGCTTGGATTAGCCATTTGCATGTTGGTATTTCAGTGATAAAACTTGCACTGGACAGGGATTAAAAATGCTTCTTTGCAGGCAGCATGGTTCTCTCTTGTTTAAACCACTGCTGTTAGATCACCTGAGAAAACTTACTTACAAGGAAAGACTACTCTCCTTCTGGTGCCACATGGATATGTGATCAAAACACTTCAACAACTAAATATACTTATGTAGGTTTTGCTGGAGCAGCACAGTGTTGAGAACTGATTGTTGCCCACAGGCAGAAACCATCACCATGGCTTGCTTGACATTGTGTCTTTCATAGCTGGGTTGCTGAATATCAGCTTTTCTACCTTTATTTATAGTCACATTTTCAGTTGTAGTAAAGACAAATGCAGTGATTTGTGATCAATTTTCCAGAAGTGTTTTATTTGCAGAAAAAATGAGATGTCTGTGCTCAGAGAAGGGCCCTCTCTACTCTGGCTGTTCTAATTACTATTTTAGCCAAAGAATGAGTAAGGGATTAGAAAAGATCCTTGTGTAGAAGATTATGAAGTGGTTTAAATTACTTTTGCCTACTTTCTTCTTTTTGCTCCTTTTGCAGCATATCCTATTGTAGTAGGGCCTGTGAAGAGGCTTCTGAAGAAACAATTCTCATACCTGACAAAACCAGTTTTACACTTTCTTGTCAAACTACAGTAGACTTCTGTGTTTTTACAGCATGTGTCATGGGTCTTGTAGTGGATAAAATATTGAACTCCTTCCAAAGCTTGTTAATCAAAATATTGTCAGTGTGAGTCATATCAAGCTGGCAAAATGCCAGGACAGACATTTGGGTAGCTATCTGTTGATTTTACTTATCAGTTGTTGTTCCTCCTTCCTGTGGTGGGCTTGTACCAAATACCTTAAACCAAACAAAAACCAAGCAGAAAACCCCTCCTGTCTGTCTTCCCTCTTCTCCTCGCCTCCAAGCAAAGCCATTTTATAGCTGTTTTCCTAGTGAGGAAGGAACAGGAGATTGGTCTCATGTTTTCAAGCTTGAGTTCCTGCGGATGAACTTGTTGATCAATACCTTAATTGCTTGATTTCATAAGGTCAGCCTTCTGCCCTTCACTCCGATGAGCAGTATGGGGGAAATTTTTTTATTTGAGCAGGTAGTCACTGTTCTGCTTTTGGGTTGTCCTGAGAGATATAGTCTCTCTGATAAAGGTCTTAGAGCAGTTTACTACTCTGAGAGAGCTGCTCTTTGTGATTCCCATGTTTAAACAGCTGCATGCTTCTCCAGTGCAAGGTTCTGCTGAGCTGTCATGAGTTTAGCACTCATCTGTCTAAAATTATTTTTGGGTGCAAGGAATGATTCATCAGAATCATAGCTGCATCTAAATACATTCTTTTGCTAATGCTTTGACTTAGAAAACAAGATTAAAACATATAGAACACTACAGTGCTTTCCTGGAAGAAGTAAGGATTTATTAAATAGATTAAAAGCAAGACTTTTTTTTTTTTTTTTTTTTTTTTTTAATAATGGTCTATCACCAATTTTGTTACATAATGTTCTAGCTCACACAGCCTGTCAGGATTAGGAGTTGTCAGTAACTGCATCTGTGTACTAGATGCTTTACACAGTGTTGCCCTCTCCCAACAGCTGTGTTTAATATTTTAGCAGCTATCCCTTAGCTACATTCTCAGGTCACGATAAGTTGCTTATCAAAAACCCAGCTGCTTGGGTGAATTCTGCATTAAAGTCATAGCTAATGGTTGGTTTTGCTGCAGTCAGTAAGGGTGCACTTTAAAATGCATTTACAAACTGTTACTTGCTGCTAATTTCAGGAAATATTGATTCAAGTGTGCTGCTTGTTATGGAATAATGTTTGGGGTTAGACAAGGAAAGAGGCATCTCAGCAATGATGCAAGGTCTTACCTTGTGCAGTGCAGCAGCATTTTGAGTCCTTTCTATGGTTTGCCCAAAACTCCCTGCTTTGACACCATAGGGTGCAAGGGTGATGAGTATGTAGGTTCTGCTGATTCTGACATTGATCCTGGCCTCACCTCTAACTGGAGAAAGTGATTGCAGCTGACAAGACAGTAGGACCTAGTTTATGGTTTACAAGAGAGAAACCAGGGCACTGGGAAGAATCTGGCCTTTGAAGCAAAGAACTTTCATCTGTTTCAAGTTACAGATTTGGGCCCAATTTTTTTTTCTGCCTAATGGAGAAAAAGTGCCAGGGTATTTCCAAAGAGCAGCTTATGTTTAGTTGCCTCTAAAACTAGCTCTGTCTATCTTGCTTGTGCATGCTTGTGACTATCATGGGAACCCACCATGACATTTCTTGCTATCTGAATGGCATGTAGATGTTGTAGGAGAAGCACAGATGGAACTTCTCTACAAGTTCTTTCTGCCAACTATTTGAATTTAGGCAGTATCAGATGTCAGTTTTGATTTTTTCATAGTGTATTTACAAATAAAGTTTCAACTGAGAGGAAATGCTGGTGAACCAAGCACCATCTCTGATGTTGCTTCATTCTTATGAAAGGTGCAAAAAAAAAGCATCTAATTTTAGAGAATATTAGAGAAACTTGTATAGAAGGAAATGTCTCCAGCTCATATTTTTAATATTGGACAGGCCATAGGAGGTGTAGCAGAAGTACATCCTACATTCAATGTGCCAAGCTTGCATAAACTGTGGCTAAGTTTTTAAAGGAAGCAGCATGATGTTGCAGAGATGTTATAGAACTTATTGCATGCTTTTTTTTTTTTTTGTAGTTTGGTCTTCATTGTGGGTTATGACTAATCAAATTACTGGCTACAATTTAGCTAAAAGGAGTGAGTGTTCCTAGTGATAATGAATAGCTATAATGTAAAATCAATATTTAATCTCTGATGTCTTATGGATGAAGAGTCTGAGCTGTTAAACGTGACTTGTAGTAGTAATCTTCTCTCACCTGCCTGGCCCTGCAGTGTGGGAAAGGGGTGTTCTCTTGCATATGAATTCCTGTCTTTACAGTTTGGTTTACCTTAAGTGTTGGTTTATCTGTTTGCATGTTTTAGCAGCACAATTGGTAGTATTTCAAGTTATGGAAGAACATGTAAATAAACATATATTTTATTCAGGATTTATTCTTCATATTATGGTTTGGAGAACAGGGATACCCTGAGTGCATTTCCATATGAAGTTCAGTAACGTGTAAGTAGTGCCAAGTGTTACAGTTTTGGAAAAGGCATTGTGTTTAAAATGTGGATTGGGTTTTGGTTTGGAGGTTTATTATTTTATTTGGGGTTTATGACAGAAGGAAATAGTTTTACTCTTAAGTTTCTATCTCAATATGCCATAGCCCTGCCCTTGTCTTCACTAATCTGGATGGATCTGACTGAAGCTACAGGCCTTTCCATCTTCATTATACTCATCTTTGGTTCTCAAGAAAATAAAAAATACTGCTCACCATTATAAAGTTATCAGTCTGAGCAATGACTTTTCATTTAGATGTGAAATTTGACTTGCAATCATTTTTTTCAGTTATATGCTTTATGCAGTTGTAAAAGTATACTTTTAAGAAACACTAACGTCTGTGAAAGGAAGACTTCTGCCTACAAGTAGTAACCATTCTTAAGGAGTATTAAAATATTTCAGAAACAGGACATTTAAGGAAATTAATATTGACTTAGACTTGCTGATGTTTTTATTTCAAGTATTGTTGGTGAATTAAAGGATAGTCTTTGCTTAGCTTACTTCAAGTATTTCCATACTCTATGTTCTTCATAGACAATGAAATTTCTCTGGTCATTTTTTTGTGGCCAGTTCCTGTGCCCACAGTTGGGGGCAGTTGTAAAAAACAGCACAGGAAGACACAGTGAAAAAGGGCTGCCGTGAAGTTGAGTTGCCCTTGAAACTGAGCAACTGACTGTGCAGCTGTATCCCACTCTCCATACTTTTTGTTATAGAAGGGTGCATTTAGAATACTTCCTAATCATCTCAGCCTATTGAATCAGCAGAGGTGAAGGCTAATAAATTGCTTTGGTGAGTTTGTATTCACCTAACACCTCATCCTGCAGGTTGTCTAGTACTCTTGTCTTGTGCAGCTCCCTACTCAAAACTGTGCAAGAGGAATAAGCTGTGCTAAAGGGGATATGGTTCTTAGAAATCTGTCCTAAATCTAGGAACCTGTCTTAGGAGGTCCATGGAAAGACAGCTACTTTATTAATCACTTGTGCCAGGTTCTTAACTATTATACCTCATTCCAAAGCGAACTATTGCAAACTAGAATCTGCTTGCTTTCCAGAAATGTCACCATGTATAGGTTAATGGGAGGTCAATTTTTAGTGTTTGTAATCATGTTCTGTGTTTATGGTGAGCTCCAAGGACTACCAGTCAACTTCTTTGAGGAATGGAGCTGACTGAGTTAAGGTGTATGTTAGAGATCACTGATCTCTGTTTCAAAAATGCCAAAATTTTCAGCATTAAGTTTTCTAAATAAAATTGGTAAACAATTTCAGCTAAAGGAAAGAGGGATATGCATGTGTGGGAGAATACCACAAATGTCAAAACACTTTGTCAACACTTCCAACGTGTAGCTTCAGAAATATCTTTGGAAGTGATTTTTAATTGTAACACATTGAACACTTGTTGGTTCATATTTGAAATAAAATGGATTTGCTTCTTTGAGAATAATAAAAATCAGGAGTAGTAATAGAAATTAATAAGTCAAGTTTTGCATTTATAATACTTTAGACATACAAAAATTGTCAGATGTATCTCAGCTGAGAGTATTACACAACTTAATATACCACGAAGTTTTGCTGCAATGGGTGTTGCCTAAGTATATAATCCTACCCTATGATAAATGCAAGATAATTATAATTGACCCTTGAGGGGTACAGTAAGGAGCTTCGTGTTTGCCTAAGGGAAGGAACTAACATATGGGCAGTTACTGCAGTCATACTTTTTACTGTAATTTAACTTGGAGTGAGTAGTTAATCTACTGTTGTATTTGTTTACAGTTGGTATGTATTTGGCTCTGTGCCTGAGGCTAGAGCAAGTCTTTGAACTCCCCACCAGAGCTCTTTTTGATTGAAATGAATTATAACTGCTCTATATATTTGCTTATGCATCTTTATTGCTGTAATAATTTGATTCTCCTTCTAGTTATGACTTAAAGTTCTCCTGAAAGCAGTTGAACTCAAACATACTTTTTAAGCTTCTTCCTCTGTGGTACTTTCTTTACCCATTCTGCTATCCTAACTCCATAAAGGAAAATAATAAATATTTCTATGAAGCTGGTTTTCAACAGAATTATAATCTTAGAGCATCCCATTAAATCTTCATTAATGCTGTTCTTCAGTGCATTGGGAAGATGCAACCCTAATGCAGGTTAATGGCAAACTATGTATGGTTTTTGGTATAGTTTGGCTAGTAAATATTGGAGGATATAGACTGCAAATGATGTGGTGTTTCTACAGTACTTTCAACTTGAAAGGATATTCTAAATTTATCTTGGTTTTGTGAAGCACATTGGAAATGGAATGAAGTCAGTGTTTGCATCTCAATCAAAAGAAGTCTAAATCAGGAAGCAATTAAAAGAGATGCCTGATGGAGGTGGCAGGAATTTAATAATTTTTTTCTGCTGTACAGAAGCACTTTGAGATTTAACAAAAGAATCTTTAATATCTCTCTTGGCTACTGTGTAGCATTTGTCAGTGAGGGTGGCTGATTATGCTGGTGGCATCTCTCTCCTTTATCCCTCTTCAGTTTTCACCAGTGCATGATGGACTTTATGGTTTTTCTCAGCATTGCACTAGGAGGCAGGGGACCATTTTATTGTGATAGAAGATCTTTCATTAAAGGGGGGAGGCTCATTAGTGCAGTCAGTGGTTCTGTGATTTTTATAGTTCTTGAACCTGCAGGAAGTGGTGGGTTATTTGCTTCTGTTTTGATTTTGTTTTTTTTTCTCCTTTACTTTCCTATGTAAGGATAAAAATAAACTTGTGTTCTTCTAGTAAGAATGTTGAACATTTGATGAATTTTAAAGGCTTTTTTGAGCTTTATGTAGGCTGTCAGTTATCCTGGAGATAATCCTGTGGTAATCCTTCCACTACACTGGTCTCACGAAAGAATGAACCTGTCTTTTCAATTGATGTTCCTTCAGTTGATAGCAGGATGTCACCTGTGACTGTCTTTTGAAAACTTCATTTTATTGGATTGTGGACTAATATGAAAATAGTCACATAGTTGTATGGCAGGTATAGAATATCTCTTGTTAGATAGGGGACTGAAATCTAAATAATGTCACTAGTAAAAAAAACCTGTTTCATGCCATAAAATATTGTTTGCAGTTTCTGTATGCCTCATAAATATTTCCTGTGTTATTTCACTTTATATTATTACATGTAGACAATTTTAATGCATAGAAGGGGAATATAGATTTGTGTTTCATGGATAGCAAATTGGTTACCTAGATAAAAAGTAATTTTATTGTAAATTAATTAAAATTACTGTGTATTTATTTTGCTTTCATATTTTATGCACCATGGTTCTTGAGACAAATTCTTCAGTGCTAGTATGAAACCTAGTTAGCTAGTGTGATCTGTCAACTGACAGATTTGGTAACTGGTCAATCTGTGTAAAATTGAGTTTAAGTTCAAAAAGGAGCTCTTAAACAGTTTATATATCAGTCCAGGACTGGTGAATTTTCTGTGTCTCAGCAGGCAAAGTATACAGTAGCCTAAGCGTTGTTTTCCCTTCTGCCACCTGGACTTTTCAATTTTTTTCCCCATGAGTTTAATGTTCTGTTATTATTATAAAATACTAATAATATTGACTATATACTAGTTTTCTACTAGTATGGTATATAATAGAATACTAATCAGTAGAACCACACTAGAAAAGTGTGTTTTCAGATTGCCAAAGCAGGCGAGAAATTAGAGGAAGACAGCCTCTGAAATAAGAGGTTTGTAGTAAATCAAATATGTACATTCATGTTTGCTGTTAACACAGGCTAGACTTGCAGCTCTCCAAAGATGCAAAGTTGCAATTTGAAAAACTAGCTTAGAACTTAGGAAGTAGCCCAATTTCAGAAAGGCTGGATAGAGATTGAATTGACATTCACGTGTTTGGAATAGTCTTAAGCACAGATTCTTTTGGATGGTGCTTCTGTCAGCAAACTGTAAATGAAGGTTTTCCTGTCTTAGATTACATCAGCTCTCTCTGAGTACCTGCTGGAAGGTGTTTTTAGTGTTTTATAGTGAGTCTCAGGAGGAATAGCCTTTAAATTCCTTACATTTGCCAAATTTTAATTTCGTTCTAGGCTGGAATTCTAATATTTTTGTATTTTGAATAAAAGTGAGGACAGAACACAAGTATTAGTAACACAAGAGGGAATAATTTTTCTTTCTATCAAACAAAATATTATTCTAGGCCTTAGTAGAGTCTGTGATCACAAAAAAGTGTTTTTCTGGTCGACAGTTCTCTCAAACTTCATTTGTCTTTAATCAATTGAGGAAGCAGTTCCAGGCAAATAATTTCTAATTATTTCTTCTATTTCAAATAATCTCTAATGCAAATAATTTCTGCCTTCAGGTAATGTAAAAAGATGCAGAATTCCATTAATTAACTTATAACTCTGTTTCATAAAAGGAAGGACAGTAACTCCACCGTCACAGAGATTTCCTTTGTGCACTTTTCAGGAGTACTCTGCTTTGACCTACATCTCTCTGGCTAAGTTGATAGCTTTGGCACTTTTTATGATAACATAGACTGTTTTTCAAAATTTTTCCCAGTCTCATGTTTACAGTAGCTGAGTTAAGTCAAGCAGGTTTCAGATGCATATCAGTAATGGCTCCTGCTAGGAATAGTAAGTGAGGCTGCTGCGATTTAGTACTTAAGAGGTCTGGTAGGCTGTTGAACAGGAAAATGCTGACAACAGGACTCCACATTAAAATGTTCTCTTAAGCAAACAGTCTTGGCCATACAACATCTACTTTGAATGAATTACAGCAGATGATAATGTTGCAAGAGGAGAATGTGATGTCATCACTTTGAGCAGAAATTATGATCTTAAATATATATGTTATCTTGGTATTGCAAGCATTGCTACTTTAGCATCAATTATTGACATTAGCATTAATTACAATTAATGTGATGAGTAAATCAGCAGTACATAATTGTAGTGTATATGAGCAGGTAAGAATTTTAAAAATTGCTATCATGCTTTTTTCATTCAGTGGAAAAGTATTCAAATATGATGTTTGCCACAGGATAGTAATCTCAGAAATTTGTGGAGCATTACAGTCATGTGTTTGATGTCTCCACATTTAACTTGCTTAATATGGTGGCATTTTGCTTTGATTAGTTTGCTTCAGCATTTTACACTTTGTAATGGTGATTTGGGTTTTCTAAGATAAGGGATGTTAGGGAAGAGACAGAAGAAGAAAGAATATCTTTGAAGTCACTGTTATCTGGTGAAATCTGATGTTCTCTTTCTCTGCTTATTTTCTTTTGATTTGGCTGCCTCTATTATGGTTTATGAGTTCAGCTCAGTTGGCTTTGCATGGATTAAACTACTCTTCAGTATTATGGATTTCGTCACTCAAACAAATGCTTTAGTTTTAGATTACATCCTCCATGCTAATTGCTGCTAAGTCAAGATCTAGTCTTTTTCTTCCTGAATAATAGAAAAATCAAACCCTGAGGTAACTTCAACTCCAAGGTACATATGTATCTAAGTCTCTGCATTTTGTAGTTGCCTAATGTAGCAAAACTTGAGACCAAAACAGCTTTCTGTAGAGATGCTAATGGATATTAGGTTTCATGAAGCAGTCAGAAATTGGGTGGCAGAAATAAAAAACCTTGTCTCTTTTTATATGCTGCACATCTTGAAAAAACAAACATTCTCTATAGACATCTGTGGTGAGAAAAAGTCATGGTATGTATCAGTGCTGATTAGATCTATTGGTACATATTATATGGGTCGTCTCTCTTTTTGAACTCCTCACTGGTTTCCAAGTATTCTGCTGCTTTGCAAAGCTTTAAATTGTGCTGTGTTCATTTTTACCTGTGTGGCTTATGAGCTACTATTTACTACCTCCTGTTGGTCACACATTTATGTGCTTCCTAGAAGACCATTTAGGTTTGCTTCAATAGATAAGCAAATGTTGACAAGATTGCACATTTTGTCATAGTTTTAGAGTTTGAGACAAAAAATTTCTATGGCCATAGTAGACTACACAGTGGTATTCATTGCAGAGCCTTTGAGTTATATAATTACTCTTTCTGTTATCAATGTCAGAAAAAGCAATGAAAATATTATCCTTGAACAAAGCTCATGTATAGTCCTGATGATGGGTTGTTTAAAAGTGGATGTTGTTTCCTAGCAGGATTTATTTGACGGGGTGTCCATTTTCTCTCCACATTATGGGAAATCTGGTCAAAATACCCAGGAAAATCACTGGAAGGGGAGCATCCTATAGAAGGAAGTTGTGCAATGAGCAGCTACCATTAAAAGCAGAAAAGCCTTTTTCCTATGTAGCAGAAGCCATTGGCATTGGCATTGCAGTGATCCTGGCTGTTGGTTTAAAGCACTGCGGGTGTAGAACTTTCTTCTTGTGTTGGGAAAGTCTCAACTGGCACTAGGATTTTGTCATTCTATCCTTAGTATCCTGCCTCCTCCTTGGTTCATGAAGTGTGTGGTATGGGAAAAAAATTGCACTCCTCTTACTGAAGTGAGTGTCTCTGTGTGTCTACACAGAGGATTTGGGATATGGTCTGGAAGCTCTTCTCTGTGATGCCAGAATGGACTCACAAATCTCTCCTGCCTTGGGGAAGAGAGGAAGGCTTCAGAGTTTGGCTGACTGCAATTTAGCAAGGTGCAGCAAGGTGTGGTCATGTTTGACTTAATGAAACCCTTTAATGTACACCTAGTTCAAAAAACTTGAATGTAAAATTCTTATTTGAAGTTCTATATTCACTGTTTCTTAGTATTTTTTAATCAAATGCATTCTCTATCTCTATCCCCTTGATACTAACTGCAAACTTGACCTCTGCTGCAAATGCTGAACTAAGTTCTTTCAATCTGATTCATTGCTATCCTTTTAAAATCCCTGAAACATTGGTGAGATGGAAATATTACTTGTGCAGCCTTTTCACCACCAGTAGTGTTTCATTACTGTGAGTAATTAAGTTTTTTTGTAAAATATTGCACAAGAAGTAATAAAGCCATCTGTGTTTTCAATTTAGCAGTGTTATGTCTTCAGGGCTTCTGAGGAATAAGAAATTATATACTGATTTTGATCAAAAAAGTATGAATACTCCTTGGGAGTCTGCAGTATAAAAAAATAAGAGAGTTGTGTTTCAACTCAAGTTAATATTTCTGGAACCATCATCTCACAAATCTACCCCTGAGATAGTAACACTCCAAGAGCTAAAATTTTAGACATATAGGGCCTTTTGTTTAAGACTTGTTATTTACAGTTGTCCTAATATTTTTAGTTTCTGTGGGTTAGATGCAAATCAAGTACCATTTCTGTGTCTGTTAGTTAAAATGAACCTATCATAGGAAAGGCTTTAGCTTTCATTACAGACCTGAATCTTCAATAGTTAGAGAACTGGAATTGTCTCTTTTGTCTATCCATTTACAACTGTAAATTGCAAATTTACAACATCACTTCCGTGTTAATTATGAAGATCTGCATTGTCACACAAAAGACAATTTTAGTTGACTGCAAACACGCATATTGTTGATTATATTCATATTTGCCCTACTTCAGCTGGTTTCCACTAGCATTGGCAGATAATCTGTCATTAACTTTTGTAGCTAAAAGTGAATCTGTTATTAAAATGGTTAACAGCAAAGTAGGCTTTTAAGGTCTTTGCCTACTAATGTTTGTCTTGTGCAAGAAACAAAATCCATATAACTTTGCAAATTGTAGTAGAAATACTTCAAACGATTTTTTTTTTTTTTTTTTTAATTTCTGAAGTCATCTCAAGGATTTGGTAAGACTCTTCCAGGTGATACGACTGCATTTCCCCCTGTCTCATGCTTTGGGCAAATGCAGTGTTTGTGCCTTCAGTGTACTGTACCTTTTTGTTAACAAATTAACAGATTTGTTTGCTATTTAGTTACTAAACACAGCAGTGCAGCATAGGCATTGTATTGAAGTCTGGCACTGAGGCAGTTTTTCAACATTCTGTGTAGCTGTTGTTGCTGTTAGGTGTATCTATAGGGGTAGTTACCTATCTAGGGGATAATACTTTAAAAACTTCATTGCTCATCTGAAGGGAATTTTAGATGGCTTAAGCCTATATCTTCACCAGCAAATGACTGTTTGAAGACGTCTATCTGCTCGTATGAAATAAATGTCTCCAAAGTCAGTAGATAGTGGCTGAAATACTGTCACTGCTTTGAAATGGGACAGGCATTCACTTGAATGTTCTTGAAGCCTTGCCATAGGCCAGTTTTCCATCTTGACAGAAAGAGGAGAGGGACTAATCTTCTGGGTCAAGACACTTCCAGTGACAAATCAAAGCTCTGTTCACTCACTCGCATCTTCCTGTACTTCTTTACAGCTGTTCTGGTATCATTTCATTAACTCTGAAATTAAGAGAGTGGAAGATTGTAGACTATTTAGGTAAGTGATTCCAAATAACAAGGAAGTGGAAGAGCCTGCTTGTCTCTCCCCTGTCTCTACTTACTGCTAGGAGGTTGAGAACACTTGCAGAAGAGGGGCCTTTCTTGCATTAACTGCCACTTTCTCTGCCCTCCTTCATAAGCTTTTCTTTTTCCCTACAGACCAGTGCATCCCCCTACAACCCTGACAAATCTTTGGGTTTCGTGGGAGGTGTGACTCATAATTGTCAAGCCCATTGGCACGTTATTTTTGTGCCTCTTTCTGAGGGAATGAATACCTGTTTGGGGCAGTAAAGCAGAGATCACTGCAGCAGGACTGGGTCCTACAAAGTGCAGCCAGGGTCCCAGGGCTGAAAAGGGGCATATTCCCTGATAAATCCCTGCAGGGCTTATCAGCTCCCAGGCAGTACAAACAGGACTAAATTGTTTCTGGAGTCAGACAGGTTTGTTGTGTGCCTTACTATGCTACAGCGTAGATGCAGTCCTAGAAGAAAATCTGTGCCTACATGCAAGAGCCTTGCCACAGAGAACCAACTGCTTTGGTGTAAATGGTGTTTCACTGTAACTGTGTGTAAGGGAGAAGTATTGTCAACCCAGGTATTAAAAATACAACCCACCCTCCAGTAAATAGTTTTTCAAAGACTTCTGGTTAAAGAAGGCAAGTTACTAATTTTTCTTTTTATGTCCAAAGGATAGCATTTCCTACTCTGTGTGGAAAAACAAAACCTAAAACATTTTCTGTTCCTGGGCAAAATAACTTTGCATTTTAGGAGTTTTTTCTGTCATCTTTTAGAAACACTTGGGGAGAAGAAATAAAATACAATGTCAGTTTCTCATTTGTATGTGCCTCATCTTGTTCAACAAGAACTTGAAATGTATTGCAGTGTTAAATAATCTATTCCTGACCTGAAAAAATTGAACTTGGCTCTTCTGAATGTAAACATTAAAACATGTTTATGTTTTAAAAAATGTTTATTATTGTAAGCAGTATACACAGACTTATGTTGCTTTCTTTCACATAATTAGCTGGATGGAAACTCTTGAGTTGCTCATTCAGCTAGAAGAATGGACCTTTCAGTGTATCAGTTAAGTCTTTCAGTTTGGTGAACTCACCAGAACTGAAGTTGTGCAGTGATAATTGGTTTCAAAATATTATCTGCCAAGTGTGTTAGGGTGGCCTTTTTTGAAATATGAGTCACGCATCCCTGGCAAGGATAAATGCAGGATCTTTGAGGGTTATTTAAGTTCTATAAAATCCCCTGTAATCGACTTGATAGTATTTGAGGGACCATGGATGACAGAGGCATGGGTCAGAGGGAGTTCAGAAAGGTTTCTTTGTTTTGGGGAAATAAGCTTAATCTGAGTTGAGTGTGGTTTTTGTTTTTCCTTCATCCCCTTCAACTGATTTTTAAACCAGACTTCTGGTAGAGCCTTTTATAGTAAAAGTATTCTGGGAGAATTTTGTAGTAAGTGGAATAAAGTATTTCACAAGACAAATGCAACCTTCACACTTCTGGCATATTAATGCAATGGCTCTTACCCCCATGAAATGTTTCTGATTGCTGTTGCAGCAGCACTTCTCGGACCCCATCTCAGCTGATCTCACTGCAAGGGTCTTCTATAAAAATGCCACATTGATGCTGTATGTCCAATTCTTACCTGTTTCTGGTTAATCTGTGTATACTGCTAGCCTCTCTCCCTTGCAGGCTTGCAGCTTTTCTTTCCTGAGCGTTTGGGCATGAGTCAAGAAACAGGAGAGGGTTGAACTTGTCCAAGGAGCGAGGAGTGCTTCTCTCACTGTACCTGAAGGGCAGCTCTAGTACAGTGTAAATAGTGTTGCAGTTCACCTGAAATTAGCTCTGCAATTGGTCTCAACTTTGCTGTGCCTCAGGGGAATGCAGGGCAAAGGAACTAGTTTGCTTTGTGGATCTTTGATCCTTCTCTGAAACTGGCAGCCCTGTCTGGTCCTGAGCTTGGAGGTCTCCAGTCTGGCTACTGACCCTTCATACAGGAGTTTGAAACCAGGCAGGATTGATGTAGATAGAGAAGAAGCTGGTAGCCAGTTTAAGCCCCCTGGGAAATAAACCTGATCCTCATCTAGTAGACTTGCAAGCTTAGCTGAGCACATACTCGACCTGAGGAAACCAACAGCATTCTGTGGGTGCAAGGGCTGTAGCTGGGCAGAGACCTTTACTTAGCAAGGGATTAGCTGGGTTCAGTGACCTGGGCTCCTGCCTCAGTCGTCCTGAGAGTGTGTTGGGGTTTTCTTTATCTTCTTGAATTTGTTAGGACTTTGGCATTTCTTGGAATAAGCTTATGTATCTTATTTAACAAGGTTTTGTTCTTGCTCTTTGTAGTATTAATAAAAACCAAAGGTTTAATCTTGAAGACACAAGCTCTATGGAACCATGCACCCATGGAGATTTGTCAGCTTTAATCCTGTATGTGACCTTCTCAGTAGAGCATAAGAGGACTATTGTTGCTGTCTTGGCTTGTACTCTTTACACATTGTAGCAATGGGTCCAGTGATTTAAACTTGAGTTTTTCCTTTATGTATTAAAGAATTCTGTCAATAAGATATCTACTCCATTTTTATTTTAATTAAGTAATATATAAATAACTTTTTTGTTTGCATCGCTACCCCCCAGATTAAGGACGTTCAGTTAATAAAATAAAGCAATGTTGGAACAGGGGATACTTGGCAGAAAGGGGGAGTTTGTCAAGCCGGAACATTTTCTTTGAGGGAATGGGCAAAGGAGGACAAATAAGTTTTCCTGTGTCAGGCTGCAGTAGAGGAAGCAAAGCAAGTCAGATTAGTGTTGCATAGAGATTCATCCCTGTGTGTGTAACTTTGGCACATTAACATCAGTGCTAATAGCTAGAAGAGTCGGTACAAAATTTGGACCAGTAATCATATAAAGGTTTTTGAAGATTTTTGTGGGGTTTTGACAGAGAGTGGGGAAGTTTTAAGACCAGCTTTGACCTGCATATCATTTTATGATGTCTGTTTTGCTTCCCACTTTAGTTTCATCCTGTTTGGCTGTTGTGATGACTTCTTACTCATCTCATTGAAAAATTTGTGTATTTAATACTACTTTTTTTTCACTTCTAGCCTTTCCTTCATCAACATACTGTCTTGTTTTCTAACTGTTATAAATACTAAAAGATGATGACAATCATATCCTCTACACTGTATCATAGAAAAAGTCTAAAATTCTAAGAGGCTATCTCTTTGGGAAGTATTTTATGCATAGATATTTCTGAACCGAATGAGACTTTTATCAGACTTTTTACAGGTGGACTTGGTAATTTGAACCAACTTTGGTGTCTATTAATTGTGACGTTAATTTCAAAAATGGACTGGTATGTGTCTGTAAAGAAAATATATTCGAGCTTCATGTTATTTGTGCTTCTGTTTACTATGTTGTTTTTTCATCATGTTACTAAGAATTTAAGTTAGTTGCTGTCACATACCAACAGCTTCATTCCCAACTGGTTTTCAGCATTGTTTGCTCCAAAGTATTGATAAAATATTAACGTTTTCAAAGGTGTCTTACCTTTATGTTTGACAACCTCCATACTCAGCTAATAGTGTTGAAGTGTTCTCTGGGCCTGGCATGTAATGCTTAACTGATGCCTGTGAACTTCAAGCATCCCCATCCTGTTTTGAGAAAAGATATATTCCAAGTGACAGGTTGTGTCTATATGTTGTTCCCTTAAAGTCTGCTTGGGACAGGTTCACTGCAAAGCTGCTGACCTCGACATGAATACATCTATAAAACTTAATTTTAGAATACAGAGTTGGAATAGCAGCTGCTGTTGAAAAATAGATGGAGGACTTGAGGTTTTGATTTTCTTCACAATATTCCACTAAATTCCAAACCTTTAACTTTTAATGTTTGGGAAACACTTTAAAGTGTGGCAAAAACTGTCAAAATAATTTGTCATCTTTCTAGTAAACTGAAGCGTGTGCTGCAGTAATTCACAGCAGGCATAGTTTCAGCAGTTGATTTGATGGACATTTAACCTTCTATCCATCCAGTAGAAGTATTACCTGACCTTTTTTAAATTTCAGCCTCATTAAAGGAAGGCCACAGGAATAATGAATGTGGTTTTTATCTGTGCTTCCTCAACAATTTGTTGTGAAGCCCCTTACAAAGATGCAACAACACCCCAATTTGTGATGTATTCCCAGTGCACTGCTTTGAGTGAAGCTGCCATCCACCTGTGCACTGAGTCGGCTTAATTTCCTATTTGTGTTAAATTACAGCACCCCTGTTCTCTTGCTTAAGTGGTGGGAATATTCAGGTGAAGGTCATTTGAGTGCAGTGTCCTGCAGAATCCCTCTTCCCTTGAGTGCTGGGCTAGCTGTGGCAATAATGCCTGCACTACTCCCAGCACATGGAGGGTGCCCTTGGCAGCAGAAGCACATCGTGGATACTGGTGCTCCTTCTCAGCAAGGGTGGCTGTAGAAGAATGTTAACTTTTTTTTTTGCCTTTTTAAAATACATAGTACTTAATGGCTGTCTTTCTGACTGAAAGTATCAGGAAGCAGATCTGTTGAGTGTCCTTTTTTTCCCCCTCCTAGAGGTAATTTTGTAGTGAGTGACTATTCTTTGGTCTGTTTGAAGCTGCTTTGTGTTATTCATAAAGGCTAGATTGGTTTTAATAAAGATAATTCTCGTCAGATAACATAGAAAAAATACTCATGTATTTGGTTCAGATTTTTTGTGTTCCTGGGTCATTGGTCCTGTACAATAGCTCTGATATTACAGTTTTTTGTTCTTGGTGTTAAATTAAATGGTCTGTATTTCTTTTTCATTTTATGTTTTTAACTAGACCCCTTCTGTAATTAAAAATGTCTTTTGTCCTTCCCCCTTCTTTATGTTGGCAAACATCCAGCAAGTTAAATGCAGGCAGCATGAAGTACCTAGTGAGCTTGAGAGGTCCAAGTTTCTTTCTCAGCTCCTTTTGGGACGTATTTAGTTCAGGCTCAAACTACCTTTTTAAATTAAGAAGTGTTGGAAACACTTCTCTTATAAGCAAAGCTGATATCTTGATGATTATAGATAAATAAATATATATGTATATATTATGCTGGTCTATAGTAGTTTTATCACTTTGATAGTGATGGCTTCTGACTATAGCATGGGAAATAAGGAGAGTTTCGTACAGGAAGTACCTTATTGAGGAGTCAAAAATACCCTGAAGGTCATCATGACTGCATATCAGTGGGAGATTTCAGGAGTGTCTTGAAACTCTGGCATGAGATATTGTAATTAAAAACTGACTCCTAATGTAGATTTAAGTAATGATGCATTCTGGGTGAATTCATGTATTTCCTGACACTTGTTTAACTGTGCAAGCATGACATCCTGTGGTGCTACTTTTTTCAGTAGAGTTCTTATTTGTTTTTAATTGGAAGTAGAAATAAATTTCAGTGTCTGGAGGAATTTTCTCATCATTGTTTTTTCCATGTATTAGGCTCAGTAAATGAAGTCAGGGATGCTTCCTAGTCCTGTCTCATTAAGAGTCTGTCCCAGAGAAGTACTAAGTGTCCCTAGCTCTGATTCTCTGTCTGAGGGCTGAAAGAACACAGTGCCTGCACAGCAGATGAGGTGTATGACCCCACCTCGGGGAGGAGACGCCTCTGGTAATGTTACTTTGTTCAGGAAGGGTGCAAAATTGTTGCATCTAGTCTGTGGTTTTAGGAATGTTTTGGTGGTTTTTTTTTCCCCAAAGTCTTGGGCATTATAATCAGAGGGCACTTGTAGAGTAGCATATTCCCTACTTTGAGTTGGATAATAGAGCCAGTAAGTTTGATCCCAAGCAAGATGTTTAGGGTAGTCAAACCAAATTAATGATTCATTTCATGTGAGGCCTAGAACTGCTGTGGGGCTGTTCCAAAAGTTTTGATTGAATACCTTGGGGCATCAGGGAACATGTTTTTCTATATCTGTTTCCAGATTTTTATTCCATCAATGATTAATAATTGATGGCTTTAAATTTACAATGGGGAAAAGCCAGAGATATTTTAAATGGCATGCTGATCATGGGTATTTCCATTCAGATGCACTTTAACATGAAAATTGGTGGATTGGAGTTATTGTATTAGGTGATGCATTAGAGTAGTCTGTTAAAGCTTTGTCTTTGTACTGTGCTTGTCCAGCTCAGGGTCTCATTTTGGAAACAGCGTGGTCCTTGCCTGGCCTTTAATCTTTGATGGATGTCTCTTCTTGTTCTCTATTTCTGCCATGGGTAGCATTTGTCCCATGAGACTTTCATGCTTGATTAATATTGCTTTATTAATTAATCTTGCCAGAGACTTATTCAACACTGTGATTTATATTTAATATCAAAGCATCGTAAGAAATTGGAAATTTTTTTGCCTTATTACTGCTAAAAGTAATTATCAAACTAATGTCACCCATCTTAATTATTGATCCAATAGTAATACTCACTCAGAATTTTGTTAATCCATATATATTGAGCCATCTTTTAAAGAGTGCTTCGTTGATGAGACCTACAGCTCAGCATTTAGTAAGATTGTTGAGGTTTGAACACCATGTGAGATATAGAGTGCAGTTTATTCTGAAAATGATAAATTACCATGCTTCTTTCTTTCTTAGTTGATATTAAAAAAATCATAGCATGGTTGGAAGGGTTGTCTGGAAGTCCTCTTGTCCAAAACCTCTGCTGAGGCAGGACCACCAAGAGCCAGTTTCCCAGGGCCATGTTCAGCTGACTTTAAAATTTCTTCAGGGAAAACTCCGCAACTTCCCTGGACAACCTCTCTTTATCATGGAGAGCCAGTGCTCTCTTTATCATGGAGGTGATTGCTGTTTCATGATGTTCAGGGGTAACTTCCTGTACTGTACCCATCATCTTTGATCTTGTCACTGGGAACCACTGAAAAAAGCCTAGCTCTGTCTTCTGTGTGCTCTCCTTTCGAGTATTTATGAAAAACTGATGAGATGCCCCACTGAGCTTTCTCCTTTCCAGGCTGAACAGAACCACTTCTTACAGGAAAGGTGCCATAGTCCCTAAATAGTCTTAGTAGGCCTTTGCTGTATTCCTCAGAATGTCCATCTCTCACATGTACTGGGAGCCCAGAACTGTCTGTTTCTTATAGATATCATAAACATCCCATTTGTTTCAAGTTTTGATGTCCACTTTTTTTTTTTTTCTATCAAGAGAGGGGAATAGCAGCCAGTCCCATTAGGTTTCAGAGGGATGTCTCATATTTTGCCTCTCTGGAAAGCCAGTCCCATTGACAAGATGCAGCTCTTGTTTGGGTCTGCAGGCAGGCTTACTTTTCAGGAACCATGGTATTGGGAAGTGGTCCTTGAGGAATGATGCTGCTTACAGAGTAAGTTATCATAATGTATGAAAATGGCTGAGGAAGGAGAGCTACCAGACCTCAATTTGCCCCTTTTTCTTTCTAAGAACTTCATTTCAAAGAAAAATGTATTGTAAAGATGAAAGTCAGTCCGTTTCATAAAGTGCCTCGAGTGGAAAACTTGCTAATAGCTTTGAGAACACAAGTCAGAGTAAAGCTCCTATCAACCTAAGCTACTTGGTGCTTCTAAACTAGAACCATCCTGTCTGCACAGTTGCTTGGGACTAGTTCTGTTGTAGAGGGCTATGAGTGTGTTTTTTATCCAGGTGAGTGCTTGTTGCTTTTGACTTTTGTTTCTAAGGATAGATGTGCAAGAGGTCTTGTACTGGTTCATTTTACTCTTGTATGCTAAATACTGTTACATGAGGATTAAATCAAGGTGTAACTCCTAGGCACAGCACAGCCTCCTGTGAACAGTTTGCAGAAGCAGGACTCAGTTAAGCTACTCTGAGTGTTTCAGTAGTGATATATCCTTATTACCTTCTATTTGTGTTTTGTTCTCTAGTTTTTGAAACTTTTATTTTAAAAGGATCAATAATAAAAAGGTGACTATAAAGGATTCCTGCTACTGCATTCTGGAAAGTGTAGGAAACTATATGCTCATGTTCTTTCCATAAAAGCTGGATCAGTGGTTCTTGTAAATCCGTCTGCTTGCTCCTGATCACTTCCAGTGTGACATCCTAACCCTCTGCATGTGACACACAATCGTTTTCCCAGCAACCAATTGTGAAAAGTACTTATGATTCACAACATTATTATGAGTTTGGTTTAGGCCTAATTATTTGTTGTTAATTATTAAATGTTTATTAATATGCTACTTTAACATTGGCAAGTCAGTTTTTACTGGCCTTTTTTCATTAATTAACCCCCAGCTTTTTAGCTTAAGAAGCTTTCTTCAACTGCATATAATCTATATTCTCAAAATACAAATAGTCACTTATGTGAGGTTGACTTGCAACAAGTCACCCTGGAATACTAATTCAGAGTGCCTGAAGGACTTACTGCAAAAGCATTTCTTTCTTACTGAAAGAAAATGCAAAGATGTTTCTGAGGTTTGGGTTGGGTCGATTTGTTGTTGGTTTGGTTATTTCTTACTAACCAGCTATGTTTCTGTATTGCAGTTACTGGTTATTTGAACCTCAGTGATTTATCTTTTCTTGGCAGAAAAGAATTTATGTTCCTCTGTGTGTCAAAAGAGCTGTCTTTTAGGAGCTCAGTCTTTTATGTTCTAAAAGAACTATTTATGCCAGACAAGTGTTGGATCAGAGTTTATGTGGCAAGACTGAGCCCTAGAGATCACTACGGAAGTAGCATTAAGAAGGGTGAACAAGCCAGCTTTCAAATGTTCTGTTTGCAAAGAAAATGAAAAATTAAGTAATAGCAGTATATGTGTGGTTACAAACCTTTAATAAATAAGTGAACTACTAGAGTGAAGAAAATGATCTAACATGTTTTATCTGTATAGTTAATAACACCAAGCTATGTATGTTGGATGTATGGGGGCTTTTTTCCCACTCAGTGACTCCAATTCTGTAATAATTTAAGAGTCAGGGAATGGTTTGGGTTGGAATGGACTTTAAAGATCTTCTAGATCTGAGCCCATGCTTTGGGTAGGGACATCTTCCACCAAATGGGGTTGCTCAAAGCCCCATCCAACCTGGCATTGAACACCTCCAGGGATGGGGTATCCACAGCTTCTCTGGACAACGTGTTCCAGTGTCTCACCACTCTCACAGTAAAGAACTCCCTAATATCTCTGTCAGTTTAAAGCCATTCCCCCCTTGTTCTGCTACTCCATGCCAGTATAAAAAGTGCCCCTCCATTTCTCTTTTAGCCCTTTTAGGTACTGGGAAGTGCTCTAAGGTCTCCCTGAAGCCTTCTCTCCTCCAGGCTGAACAGCCCCAACTCTCTCAGCCTGTCTTTGTAGCAGAGGTGCTCCAGCCCACTGATCATCTTTGTGGTGCTCTTCTGGACTCACTCCAACAGCTGTCCTTTCTATGTTGAGACCCCAGAGCTGGATGCAGCATTCCAGATGGGGTCTCACCAGAGCAGGGCAGACAGAATCCCCTCCCTCACCCTGCAGCCCTTGCTGTGATGCAGCCCAGGATTTGTTTGGCTTTCTGGTCTGTGACATTGCCAGGTCATGTCCAACTCTCACCTAGCAGCATCCCCAAGTCCTTCTCAGCAGGGCTGCTCTCAATTCATGCTTTGTCCAGCCTATATTGTGCTTGGGATTGTCCTGACCATATGCAGGACCTTGAACTTCGCCTTTAAGAAGTTTATTCTATTATTTAGAGGAGATGACTTAGCAGACTTAGCTGTAGAGGTGCACAGCATAAAATTCTTTGGGAAGTGGGGGAAAGAAAGGATGACAGACTTGAAGCTTTCAGTATTTAAAGCTTTTTGTTTTTTGGACTAGATCTTATATGTCTTGCCTGAGACTGAGGAATGATGGCTGTGAATATGGAAGCCTTTTATTCTTTGCAGAGCAATTTCTACAGCAGAGGTAGTGGCACTGCTGTACCCTTGTTTTGCTTTTGTTTTGTCTAGTGTTTTAAGTTACAGAAGATATTTTAATTTAAAAAAGGAAATAAAAGAAACAGCTAAAAGGGATGTCAGGATGCAGTCAGGATGAATTACATTGAAAGGTAGAGGCTCAAATAAATGTGTCCCAATTAAGGGTAAAGTCAAAAGGAAAAAAAAAGCATCAGAAAGCTGAATGAAAGATCTGTTGAAAATAAAAATGCTTTCTTCAAAAAGTGAAGGCAATAGCCACTGAAGAAAATGGAAAAGATGTAAGCTCTGACATTTTAAAGACAAAATAACAAAAAAGCACCCCCTAAATTTGTAAGTGCATAACAGCTATTAATACATAATAAGCAAGAAATAAGTTTGTGAGGAGTCAGGAAAGCTAATAATTATTAAGTTGAAAAGGAAAGAGATGGATAATGTGATTGCAGCACAGTTAATTTAAGTACTTTTTCATTGGAGTTCAGTGAAAAAATAACTTGAGTCTGAAATACCCATTGAAATATTAGACAGGAAGTTGCAGTATGTTGACACTTTTCATTATGGAGAAAGATTCTTGTGAATCAGAAGCAACCATGAAAACTTCCAGGGGACTTTGTGGTTGTTTCAATATTTAAATGCAGATGGGATTAGACTTTGGTAGGTACCAAGCACTTACGTGGTGAAGAAGAAAAAAAACCTTAAAGACCTTAATCTTTAAATTAATAAATCATCTGTTACCATTGAAGAAGGACTTATGTCTTAGGAATTGGTTCAGTGCTCAATGCACTGGACTATCTAGAAGGAATCTAAAAGGATGTTTTACAATAGACTAGTAAAGGAATAGAGAAAAAATCAGAGAACTTGACTAGTTCAAATGCATTAATTTCTACCACATCCACTTTTCAATTTTATGCACTTACCTAATGTTATAGTTATCTTTAAAGTATGACAGTAATAAATGAATAGTAAAGGTTTTCATGCTTGATCAAAGGTATGGAATATTTTCTGTCTGAGGACTAAAACTTCTCAGAAAGAAACCCAGCTGTATGAGGATAGTTTAAATAGGTTTTCAAAGCCCTGAGTGTTGTGAAGAGTGTGTATATAGACTTTGTTTTCATAATTTTGCATTGGTAGTGTGAATTATAGTACGTGGTTGAATAGGGAGGAAACAGATTATTTAAAAAGAGCAAATGAATGCCCATGACTTCTTTCAAAGAGTTTAACATTTTTGTACTGGTAGTGTGGCCAAGATTGTCTACAGAAAAAAAAAAAAAAAAGATTAGCTCTGTAGGAAGAGGTAATATCCTTCATTACACCAAAAGTCACAGTCACTAAAATCAGACTAGTCTGAAAAAAGTCTTGTGTGTCCAAAACACGTGTCCTCCTCCTTCATCTTCCCAGCTGCATTAGCTTCTCAAATAACCAAGTTGTGGATTGAATGGAATAAATAAACATATAAATTATGCTTAAACAAAGGAAAAATGTTTCTTTAGAAAACAGATTTTCTTGCATCAGTGCCTGGTTCTTCTAATGATTCCTTGTCTCTCCATGACAGTGTGAGCATTGCAGATTGATGTGTTTGTGTCAAAGGCTCAATTGTTTCACTCATTTTTAATCTTTCTGGCAGCAGTTGTGCCAGTAATGAGTTTAACTGTAATCCTATGTTTAGGCTTTGCCTTTTAAGTTTGACAAAGATTTAAACTGATTATTCACATTTCCAAATATGTGGCCTAGTTATTGATAAAGCCTGCATGTTCTTAACATGCCCAATTTTGAAAAGCTGTACAACTTCATCCAGCATGCACCGAATTATTAGAACCATATTTACAGCTAGTTGTAGTCTGGTATAGCTCAGATGTCTTTTGTCAGATATTTTTCTTGAGAAAAGCCAGTCTATTCTGAAAGACAGTCTAGTTGACATGCCTGATAGATGGAGTTCCTTTAGAAAGCGAATTAAAGAAGACCTACTAGTAACAGGGATGTGTGTGAATCATCTAGTCTGTATCCCAGATATAAAAACTTCTACTTTGTCAAGTGGCAGAAGGATCTACAGTCTTTAATGTATGTGGACATCTTGCAGTTAATCCTTTTTTTCTTGTTCCTAAGACTGACTTACTTTTATCTTCATTCTGCACTTACCAAAACCTTCAATATATGGCCTCCAATTTTCAGATTTCCAACTCTGGAAATGATAGCATTCTCCACTGATAAATCTTTTAAAAATATAAATGTAGCAGTGGTATTTTAAGAACAATTAAAGTAGTCTTGATTAATTAATCACTGATTTGAACAGATAGCCCTCTGGCGTGGCAAATTATTTTCATTAAACATGAGTACTATTAAAAAAAAAAAAAAAGATTGCAAATGTATTTCACTTTTCCTTCTGAAAGTTAAAATCTGACATATTTATTTCCGGAGGGGAAAAAATGGACCATTTTAATACTCTTGTTCATCAAGTTATATAGGTGAGTAGTACATCTTGCTTATCCTAGTGTTTTGATGGCCTGTCAGATTTCAATTCACTTAATTATTTTCTACTTTTTCTGCTTATATACGTATGTTTGTTCTAGTTGTTCTCAGTGTTTTGGTTCCTACCTCCCTTACTTTTTTCAGCTTTTTGACTTGTAATTATATGTGCTTTTCCTGGTTTTGAATTGTACTGTTCTTCTGCTTTACAAGAACAGCTTCTGGCTTCTGAAATGTCATGCTTAAGCCTTTCCTTCCTCCAATTGTTGCTTACCTCAGTGAGAAATAAAGAAAATCCCAACTAGGAAATTGCTTGACTGTTTCACTCGCAGATCATCATAGTTACCCGTACTTGTTAGGCTGGAAAGTTGCACAGCATTAATTCCTAATTCCCAGAAATAACTTACAAAGTTATATGGAGTTGACAATAGTGTTGTTCTGTTCAGAAAAATGCATAGAACATGAAGTCAAAGAAGCAAACTTTTAGTTTGAGAGAAGAAATTTAAGGATTTAACTCATTCTCTCCTTGCCCCTTAATCCTCCCTCATGTGGGACCAACACCTCTGTGATATGGGCACTGTCATGCTGAATGGACAACTACCAAGCAGACATAGTGTACCCAGCATCCTCATTTTCCTAGTGCACCATCTACAAGCTCACCTCATTATTTAGTTACAAACATACCTTAATCGAGCAGAAGCCTTTATATCCTGTTGAGTGTCAGGAGAAAGTTATACTTTTGCATGCCCAACCTCCAGATGAGCTCCTGTTTCATGATCTCAGGGGGCAGATGGTCTGAGATGCTTTGTGGACATGAACATATAGACAGAAGAATGCCTTGACTAAGGCCAATATGGATTCTAGCAGTCACTATAAAGTAATGGCTCATTTTAAAAAGGCAGGCTTATTTCAACTGAAACTTTCAGTTGAGACATAGAACTTCTAGTGTCTTGCTTAGTTTTATTTGTATTTACTTTTATTTCACTGTATCTGGTTCTTACTTGGAGAGCTGAGAGTACAGTGAGACTGTTTAAAAATTCCCTGTGGTTGCTACAGCCTTGAATAAATTTTTAGAGTAGGGACAAGATTAAAGTTGTTTGCAGAAGTGGGGTTTTCTCCCCAGCTCCCACTGTGGGTACATTTATTTCTTTCAATAGTCAGTACATTCAGGATGTCTGTGTGTGTACCAGAGTTAAATCTCAGACACCAGGGACCGGGTTGGATTCACATTTTACTGTGACAAACCCATGGGAAAGGCAGTGAGCTTGTAACATGAAGTGTGAGAGTAAGAAATGCTCTGTGGCTTTTAAATAGTGCAGAAGTTGCTCTTATGAGGGTATGGAAAGGGAGAGGTCACAGCTAGCAATGGTACAGGGGGAGAAACTGGATACCTGTGTGGAGAGGGCATTCCTGTGAGCAGAGCATAAGCCTGCTGATCTGTTGGCAGCTAGAGACAGCCTGGGAGCAGGAAACTTGTCCAGCAGAAAACTTAGTTCTGTATTGCTTCTCCTTGGTGGTTCTCTTTTGTGGCAGTAGTAACTCTTAACTAGGAGCTCCAGAGGCAGCATTTGATTCAAAAATCTGTCTGGACATAGGGAACCATATGTGTTGCCATTCTCACAAAGTGCAATGATAGACACCCCTATTCTGACAGCACAGCTGACAGGAAAGAGCCCTTCCCAAAAAGGCTGGGGTAGAAATATTGTCAAAACAGAGGGGTAAGAGGAGAGAGAAGCAGTTGGCATCAGCTGGTTACATGCACAATATTACAGTTTCTCCCTTGTTATCCTTTTCTTCCCCAACTTTGGGCCCCTCCCCACCTTTGCTTATTCTTCTAGGAAACCACTGGAAGGGTCAGACCTCAGTGGACCCAAACTGAAACTAGAAGTCCTGTTAAATACCAGTCAGCATCCTCAATAAAGAGCCACTTGGATTTTCAATTTATAGGTTCTATTGATTTTTTTTCCAAAATAAACTTACAGATGTTGCCATGTGGTACTTCAAAAAGACAAGAAGCAATCAGTGTACTATATTTAAACATTGCAATTATAAATAGACAAAATGGGTGTCTTTAAATGATTCATTCAATATAAATAATGGAGCAACTTTGCCTTCATTTTTCTAAAGGAGAAGAAACCAAGTGCACTAATGCTTGACTCAAATTTTAGTTTGAAAAGACACTGTCAGTACTGAGGGAGCATATGTACTCTTAATTATCCTTTATCTCAGGATCAAGATAGTTTAGCTAGACCTGACTGGTGACTTCTGGTCATTGTTAGCTGTAATTCCATAAAGCTTCAATAATTTTATGCACGTCATGAACACTGGATGTTAGTATAGGTCTGAGAGTAAAGGGCAGCATTCTCTCCTGTCTCTCTGTCTCAGGAGTTTAAATTAATTTAAATAGAATAAAAAATGAAAAGGTAGTTAACACTTTTCATGTGTTTCATCCCTTCCAGTGATGCAAGATTTGGTAGTTAGATAAATGTTTGGGTACTGAGGCCTCCATCTATTTTTAACATTTTTAAGCAAAGTAACCAGTTAGTGGTTGGGGAAAAGGAAATCTATGTAACTTTTTCTTTTTTTCTAAGAAGAAAGAAACCCAAAAAAACAATACAGTTAAATACAGAACTGTTTTTTTTTTTGTTGTTGTTGTTGTCATAATGACACCTACTTGTTTCTGTATCATATAATTTAAAATGGGGTTAAACTGTTGTAGACATACTAACTAGTACTTCTAGAGGAAAGGGAGGGAAATGAGAGGCCTCAGCCAGGTGGAGGGAGGCAGCTGATGCTGTTGGAGAGCAGTTCTTGTTCTCTTGGAGTACCCTTCAGGACAAAGGCATGGAAGGGAAGGGCAAAGGCCAGAAAAAGCATTCATTTCTGCAGCCAGTGCTCAGTCCTGGGGAAAGTGGGAAGCATGTTCCCTCCTTGACTCTGCCTGGCAAAACGTGCTGAGTTTGTGTTGTCACAGGGCTGCTTAAGGCACTGGCTTCAGCATTGCCTTGAGTTGCTGACTTGCAGCAGTGTTGTGCAGTGGAAACCGTCCAGGTTACCAAGATTATACTTCTTCAAGCAGAGGGCTTAGAGAGGGTAGGGGTGAGTGAGGAATGAGAGAATCCTTTCAGGATTTAGCCGGTGCTGGTAGCTCTTCTTTACCCTTCAGGGAGAGAAGAAGAGGATCCTATGACTTTCCTTTTGCTTGTCACCCATAAATGCTCTCTCATGAGGTCAAAACTGTGCCCAGGATCACTGAAGTTTAGGTGATGAATTTACCTCTGTTAACCAACATTCTCGAAATACTCATGGCTTCTCTTGCAACTCTTAAAAATTGATGTATCTTTCTAGTCAAACAACTGTCATGCAAGTCAGGTGGTTTAGATCTGATGTGTTTGGTTCCATTGAATTGGCTCAGCAATTAATGCACAATCTTCATCTGGTGACAGTATTTGGAGAGTGAGGTGATGCTCTCATAGCTGATAGCAAATCATCTTTGGCTCTGAGGACATGGCATAAGTTAGAGTTGAAATGATGGGAATGAAAGATATTTGCAAAGAGGGGATAAACACAAAGTGGGGATGTGTTTTAGGTGTGTGCCCTGCAGGTTGCAAAATATCTAGGAGTACTGTGGTAACAAAACACAGATATGAATGGTAGAACAAACAATAAAAAATCCTTTTAAATGAGAGTACTTTATTGTAAATTGTTTTAGTACTGCAGCATGAAAAATGTTTAAGAAAACAAGTGAAAAAGGAAGCTATTTCTACAGTATTGTGGAAATTCAGAAATGGAAGAATGGGTGTTAGAATTTGCTTGGCAAATTTTTGACTGGGTTCCGTTTGTTTGAAAAGTTAACAGGAAACTTTTCTCCTAGGTTTACAGTAGCTAAATCATTAAGGTTTTTTTACTTTATGAATGTAAATTACTTGTTTTTGTCAATGTCCTGATATTTTCCATGGTCATTGTGAAAATAAAATTTGTTTTGTTTCTTATTACTTCCTTACTTGAGCCAGTCAATTTGGACTGCTGTTGACTCAATATATTTTGTTCCAACTTGTTTCTTGTGGATGCTTTTTTTTATTACACATTACAGTGTGTGTGGTAATGAACTCTTTTTTCAATCAAGTTTGCAGTTTCTACTGCATTTAGGGTCAAGTGAGGCTGTGCAATGAGGCAATGTTCATTCAACAATGTCTCCTTCCTCAAAGATTCCATCATTTTGCTTTCATTTACTTCAGTTCTTTCTGCACTTTTATATGCAGTTTAAAATAGCATCAAAACCATCTCCTTTAAAATCACACAAGAGTGCAGAGAAACTTCTCTGTGAACAGTGAGATCCTGCTCTGTGTCCTCTCCACTCCCATATGTTTTCCTATGGCTCCCAGGCAAGGAGCAGTACTGGTGGGAGCTCTCCTGGTGCTGGGGTTGAGGTGCTGGGGTTCCTGCTGCCAGACCTGTCAGTGATTGCCAAGTCAGCAGTGGGAATATCTTAGCTGTCACTTTAGGCTAAGCAAAACTGCTGTCCTCTCTGTTGCAGTCCAACCCTTCTGGTCACCTAATAAATTCTTAAGCAATCTTGACTTTACCACTTACTTAAAAAATCTTGAAACCTGTTAACAGTCTCAACCCATGTAAAAAAATAGTGCTCTGAGAGAAACATCTTGCAGTAATCTACTAAACACAGGCAGATTCCAATTTTTTTGTCCTGGGTAAGAGTATTCAGATGCTCTTAGGCACAGCCAGTCTTGGGATTATGCTGCATCTGTTAAGAAGTGGTTCTTCATTACAGAGATTGCTTCAAGTTTCTTTCTGTTTCATAAGTTTGTCCTTCATACCCTGTATCTTGCCATTGATTCTGTTGGCAAAAATTTGTTGGTCTCTGAGTGTTCTCCAGTTTTGCTAAGATAAAGATGTTTTCTACGTTTTAGAATTGATTAGAAATAGAAGGACTAATTTCTCTATTTTATCCATTTTATCTATTTTAATACAGTGCAAATTTAATATGTATGGGCATAATTTACAGGTCTAGTATATCATGTTTTTTGAATAGAAGCAATGATGTTCTGTTTCCATAGTGGCTCCTTAGACACATCAGAAACAGAATAATTTTTCTCTATATCTATGTGGAGAAGTGTATGATCTTGCATTACAAAATAATGAATCATTTTTGACTGTTCCATTAAGGAGAATAAAAGAAGTTAATTAAGCATGGTATTAAATCAATTTATTTGTTTATTCTTCAGTCCCAGTTAGCTGAAAGGCTGCTGTTAAATTTTTGTGTTGCAAGTAACTTTTATTAAATTTCAGTGTGTGACTATCGGGAAAAATTCTTTCACTTTGAGGATGACCAAGCACTGGCACAGGTTGCCCAGGGATGTGTTTTAAATTTGCAAGCCACTGTAGCAAAGGCAAAGCAGAAGTGGTAGGTAGCTAAATGGTTAATACTCTGGATAAGTATAATGGAAAAGAACAAAATAAAGAAGTAGCATTCTATTGTGGTACTCTAACATGTACTGTGATAATATAAAGGACAGTAACACAAAGGTATTTATACAAATGTCACATTCACTCACTCTAGGGGCTTAATTATGCAAACCATTTTATAATTAGGAACACTGCCTCATTAAAACTAATTGCAAAATATGGAAGTTTAGAATACCATATACATTTGTCACTCTTTAGGAATGAAACTACTGACAATTAAATTGTCAGTAAAAAGCCACAGTGCAGTTAAAAAAACCCTCACTGTAATTGGGTAGGATTGTACTTTGTGATAATTAGTAAAATATGAGGAATTTTTGTTCTTTAATCACTTCAGCTGAGAAAGGCAGGATGCATACATCATCTGTATTGCTGAGAGAAATAGATATCACAGGAATATCATCAGCAGAGGAACAGAAAAACTGAAAGGTACACTATGTGCATCACATTTCATTGCAATGACTTTACAGACCCCTTCCACCACAATTGTTTTCAACAGACTTTGCCATTTACATTAGTGTTCCTATGTTTAAATAACTATGTAATTATAATGCATTGACAACAAGGATATAGAACTTTTTGCCTGAAGATCCCAAGTTCAAATCTAAATGTAAGTGGCAATGACAAAGTAATTGCCCTCTGCTGAGCAGTCTGTCTTAGAGGGAATTTTTGGTCCTAGCCTCGAGCTCTGTGGAAACCTGCCCACGTAACACATGGCACTTAAATGATCAAGCTTGCCAGAGGGTAAGAATTAAATGGGCATCTGGACACTTATTTATTCTCTGACTCCTACAAAGTATGCTTGTTTTTGAAATATGTGGTCAGAACAGCAGTCGAACTCAGATTGCCTCTGAGTATTTTGCCTTGACTCTTTCTGAAGCTGAGACATGATATGAACACAAGCTAAGAGATGCATGCTTCTTTAATGTAATGCATAAATGGATGTATTAAGTGAGATATGTTTAGGGAGAATTAATTTTTCATGTGTTTTACTTCAACTAAGTTTCTCCAGTAATGTCAACTGTAAAGATGTCCTGACTCTTATTATTCATAAATAAAATGTCTTGTTCATTAGTATTTATAAATTTTTTAAAAGAGCAGTTATGTGAATGAGAGATGAGGTTTTTTTTTTCTTTTAAGTATTAATGAAGAGTTTTTTGCTTTTGCCAACCCTTTCTTACAACTGTTACTCTGTGACCAAAATGTATTCTTGTAAATGCCTCTTACACACTTTTTAATCTGATAAAAAGTCCATTGACATGGTTGCATTTGAAAAAATTGGGGTTAAAACTGGCTTCTAGTGCTGCAACTAAAATATTTCAAAAAGAAACAAAGCTTTTTAGTGTTACCCTTTTTGTGACTCTCACTTGTATTTCAAATATTTTTGGGGTTTGTTTGTTTGGTGATTCTGTTGTTTTGTTTTGGGGGTTATTTGTCAATTTTTTAAAGTCAACTAGAAAGATTCAATTGTGAAGCTCCTAGTACATTTTGGGTTATGTGCTTTTCTCCCTGTGTCATATGGACATTACCTGTACAAGGGTTCTCAAGCCTTCAGTTGAGAAGTCAAAGAATTATTGTGGAATCTTTTAACTGTTTCATCATTTGGTAGGTTTAGGGGTATTAATTGTGTTCATTCTTTTGCTTCCTAATGCTTCCTATATATCACTTTCACAAAAAGCTTCAGCTATCCGTCCTCTCTCTCTAGTTACCAAAGGAAGCATCCTTTTTAGACTCTTCTCCTACCCCAATAGCTTTCAGATATAGAAGTGAATATGTTTACTCTAAAAGTCTACTATATTTTAAGAAGAGAGTAAAATGTGAGTAATAGAATTTAAATAGCAGAACTGCAGGGCTACTACTCTGAGTGATTTCCCCCTTCCCTGAACTAATAAAAATACCTCTTTGCCATCACAGTAGTCTTCAGAACCAGAGCAATCTTTGTCTTGAAATCTTGACAAAGTGGAGAACATCTGTCTTCATTTTCTTTTCCTAGTGGCTGTTTCAGCACTCACTCTAGAGGATTTCTCCTTTTCAAGTGCTGGTTTCATCTTTTCTTGTGCATCCTACAAGATCTGTTTCTTGATCTTTGATACTTTACATCTAATTGTTGGACTGCTGTCTTGTTACTGGTAATGAGTTGGTCCATCTGTACACTGGGCCTATTTCCTCTTTGGATCAAACTCAGCATTTAGCCCACCTGGAAAAAATCTAAAACCTTTGTGGGGCTCCAGCTACCTATTTGCAGCTAAAATAGGGCTCCTAAACTTTGCTTGGACTGCCTTCTGCTACCTTTTTCATTGCCATGGATGAACTCATCAGCCAGCCCATCATTTTGAATCTATAATCTCTTGGTACTTGTAGGTCCTGGCCTACATAGTATCAGCTGGTTGAGTTGCCAAACCTAATCTTTCTTTTCTCTCTACTTTCAGAACTGTAGGCCATGCCATAATTACTTACATCATGATTTCATCTCCATGCCTGTTGCCTCACATGCCTCAAGCATTCAGCAGCTCTCTAGACCTGTCACTTGCCTGTGCAGTTTGCTTTTTTTTAGAGTTGCCCAAGTCAGATTCCTTGTCCTTTATTTTCAACATCTTCAGCAATAGTACCTTATGTGATTAGTTTAAGGTTGATCCCTCATATAACTCTGCCAGTTATTCCAGACTCTGTTTCTTAAAATTTCGCTATGCTGCTGCAAATGTGCTTCTTTCCTTCAATGCAGCCTGGCCAACTGCTCTGAATCAGAAGTGCTGGTTGTTTTGATTTGCTAATATTTCTAAAAGAACTTAAAATTTGCAAATTTTTTTGTTGTTGTTTACAGGATTTAATATCTAAAGTGTTAATCCTCTTATTTTGGCCATCTCCAGATGAAGTTTGCCTTGCCTTGCCTTGTCTTGTTTTTCCTTCCAATGTCTGGTCAGATGTCTGGGAGCCAGCTGAGGAATCACCTTTCCTCTCAAGGCCAGGAGGGGAAGCTATGACTTGTCCAGTTCAGGATTGTGCTGACAGCCAGACTCATCAGGAGTGAATGCTTTCCTTTGGCTTCACTGGACTACTGAATTTATCCCTTCGCCCATGCCCACTGAGTGTCTGACTCCTGATATCAAACAGGAATTTCCTGTCACAGGTTTCCTGTGATAAGCATAGGCCAAGATGCTGATTGCTTCTGTATTCTCTGTGTACTCTGATCTGTCTTCTGTGCTTACTGGTAAAGGTCTAGAGGGCCGGTTCTTTTGAGACATGGAGCTTGTCATCCAAGCTGTGGGTATGTTTTTGACTTGAACTGAATGTCTCTTTCGTGACTGTGTATTGTTTGATGATTATGGCACTTACAGGCCAATAAAACACTATTATCACCTTGCAGTAACTGTCAGCACAATATTATTTACATTCCTTTAAAATCCTACTGTTAACTTTATTTTAAAACTGAGTATATTTTTTTCAGTGGTTATATCCTTTCTTATAAACGGTAAATTTAGTGTTCCTTTCACAGAGGCAAATGTAGAAGTGCTGGTTGGTTTTGAGGACAATCCCCCTCTGCTGTTGTTTTCCTTTTTTCTTTTTTCTCTTCTGTAAGCAGCAGTTGCCAGTATACTCTTGTATTGCAAATGTAAATTCACAATTTTAGAGAGGATAGTGTATTTCTAACTCTTTGAAATTAATATAGATATCAGTATTTGAAATACTGTTGCTGATTCCAGAGGTATTAGCAGATTGTGGTCCTTACTTACTTTGGGTTTCATCCATGCACACAGAGAAAAAAAGATTCTCATCCAACTTTTTGACTATTCCAGCATGAAAAAAATAAACCCCTATGGCCAAATTGATAATATAAAAGCCACTGAACACAGGGATATGCTTTTTTTGCTGATTAAATGCACGGCAATTGTGTTGGAATTGGAGAAAAGAGTTAAGGGCACAAAGTTAGGCAGAAATTAAGAGCATGGAGATTGATTTTGCTTGTTGACAACAGTGTTCCAAAATGCTGAAAGCAGTGACTAGAAATTAATTGTGTAAGAGGTTAATCTTTCAAGGAAAAGGCATGTTAAAATAAAGAAGTTAAGTGGAAATAGTTTATTCCATGAGAATACTCCTTATTGTGCACAAAAGCAGTAATTTCCAAATAGATATGATTTAGTATGGAGTATTTTCAAGGGAGATTTTTCAGTGATGCTCATTTGAGAACAATGCCAGAAAGAAAGATAAAATAGCTGAGACTGACAGTCGTGGTTTGCTGAATTTTTATTTGATTTGTCAAAGCGAAGCCTAGACAGTTTCCAAAATGTGCCTGTTCTAAGTCTGCTGCCATATCTCCATGGAATCTTTCTAGTTAAATATGATTGTTTCATTGCATTAAGTAGGGTATTTTGCAGACTCCAAAGACAAAATGAACCAAACCACAAATTTCCGAGTATAGCTATTCCAATGAAAATTAAAGACTAGTCTGTCAATTTGAATTCACCTTTTATTTGGCATTTCAGTATGTAATGAAATGTTTTCTATTTATTTTCTCACACCTGTAACATTCTGTTGTCATAAGTTATGCTTCATTTCTCTGGATTAAAGTAGCAATATCTTTTACTATGGCAAAGAGAACAGTGAACAAGTTGGGAAAAATGTGTCTAAAGAAATTTGATTTTTCACCCATCTGCAAACACAATTATTAAGTTAGCTGAAGGAAATGTTATTATAGCAATTCACAAACTACTGTGAAAGGGTCTTTAGTGCTGAGCCCAGTCATCCTAGAAGTCGTGTGTATTTTGAAATCTGAACATATTCTAAAATATTCAAAATACCACCTTTAAGATAGTCTGAATTAAACTGTCTAGGAATGTTATGTGAAGTCGGTCAACTGTATCTTGTGTCACCTTGGAATATTGAATGCTAGACCTCTGAAATTAAAAGAGATTCATTGAAGTTATATGATGTGACTTCTGATAAACAGGAAATAAAAATCTTTTGCCCAGTGTAAGGAATGTGCTCCTACTAGTTTTCCATGTCTCTGCATTTAAAGAACAATGAAATGTAAGCAATAAGCTTTTTATGTCGCCACATCAAAACTGGGGTTACTCTTCAAATGTAAATACAGTTTTCATTTTTACTGTATGAAGCAATCCCAAGGGCTCACGTTGACATTTTCAGAGGCAGAAAATCAGACAAGATTTATCAATCATTTCACGGTTTACCTCTAGTTGAAACATTGTTTGTTTTAGCTGAACAGTTTATTTTCCATAGCTGCTCAGTCATTTTCCTCACTATACACACAGTCCTAGTGCTTGGATGCTCAACTAATTTTTGAAGTGAGGTGAAGGCTTTACTTGGGTGGCTAAGTATGAGAGAAAAGAAAACTACTCAGGTGTACATGTCAGCATGCAGCTGATGTGTCCTTAAATCTGTGAGTAGTGATGGATGCCTTCTTTTTCTGCTAAAAGACAGGGGAGGGAGCTGCTATATTTATTCCACAGTTCTATTTTCTTCACCTCAAAAATTATAAACTTGCAGGATGTACCTGAGGAAAAAAGAAATTTTGATGAGGTTTGCTTGGATGCGCAGTTTTATTCTGAAGAATGATGCATTTTAAAACAAAGGACCTGTTAATAAGGAATAACCATGCTTATTTCATGAAACAGTTTGAAAGTTGGGGGCTAGAAGATTTTATCTGGGTCTGTATGCTGTGGCTGCCACAGCAGTCATGAAAGGAGTTCATGTGAAAACATGCCCACATTTAAACGGAGAAATGTTATTTCCAAGTGACAGTCTCCTTGAATCAGGCTCATTCTTAATTTCCTTTATTGGATTTGTTATATTCTGCACCCTGAACCCAATCTGCTTATTTCCTCTTTATTCCTTTCCCTGACTATAACTTCAGCCTTTTAAAAAAAATCAAATACATACTGTGAGGATTTAATTTTAAAAAAGGTGAAGAGACATAGAACAGACCTTTGGAAATCACCATTTATTTCTAGGCTTAATAATTTTTATTATGTAGATATTCTTATTTGTTTATTTATTTATTTCTAGATCTCAGATCATTGTGGTTGCTGCTACAGACTGTATTTGCGTGGTGTCTATATTGCTGAAAATTAAACCTTACCCTGGTCTAATAAGCTTTGCTGAGACCTTACCTGTGTAAAGCAGGGTGATTTCAGGTGTTTTTCAGGTTTTTTGTGTGTCAATGCTTTGTGGTTTTGCTGTAGTGTTGAAAACATTGTTGTCTTGTATTCAGCTTTTGCTCTTCTTCTGGGACTGTTCCACCACTGTCTTCATCCTGTGTTTGCACAGTTGATTTTCTCTGTGTAAGTCTCCAGCCTTGGATTTGTCTCTTACTGAATTTCACAGAGATTTCTCTTCAGCCAGGTTACTGACTGAGTTATTTTGAGTTTCTTCTGACTGCCTTTGTCATTTGCAAACATATTCTTTCTTCAACCTCATTAATTACGAGTGAACAGCTGACAGTGCCACTTAATCTCTTTCCATTTTGAGGGGTGCATTGAAAACTTCCCTTTGTCTATAATTGGCCAATCCATTCAGCATCTATATTTCTTATTGTCAAGACTGTGCAGCACAGATTAGTTCAATTTTATTTTTAATGTTTTTTATAAATGCTATCTAAATGTTTGTAAAGTTTTGTGAAGTTTTCATTAAGAGGTAAACGAGAAGCTTTTTTTGAAGGTCACTGGAAACCTCAGAGTTAATTATTGCTGTAATAAAGTCTCGTAAAACAGCTTTTTCTCTCAGATGCAGTTAATGGAAATTGCATAAGGGAAGCTGGTTAGGTTAGATTTTGCTACAGGTTGATTGCACTTAAAAAGGACACAGTAAAAGAATTAAACTGTTGTCATTATTTCTTTGTGCTGTTAGAAGCTGGGTTGCCTGCTACTAAAGTGTATTATTTGTAAAAGTGACTGACTAATCTACATCACCCCATTCACTCAAATGGGTACAATGCTGAATTATTTATTGAGGTAATATGGGAGACCCTCTGAACTAAAGCAATTTTGCTTCCATGTTTGTCAAGCTCATGAGAACTCCTCAGTCCCTACATTAGCCTTACAAAGCCAGCTTTGCAGCAGAAAAGATGGAAAATCCTGTGACCAGAGATGAGGTGGAGTTCATACAGAAAACTTTGATGTCTGACCTTGGGGAAATCAATTTGTCCCACACACTTTGGAGATACTTGAATTCCTTCCATTTATTTCCTTGAGTTAAATGTCTAAGTGCCTTTGAAGGGCTGAGCCTGACCGTGTGTTTTGAGTAGTTGAAGTTGAGTAGTTGAAGGCTCTGCTCAGCACAGGCATGGGGTTCCCTGCCACTGCAGGCAGTGGTTATTAGTGATCACATCACCGTGTTTATCTGAGTGAATCTGACTCTGGATCATATGGACTATGTAGTATCCTAACACCGAAGTAAGGACAAAGATGCTTAATGGCAGTCAGGTGCCAAGGTCTTCTGGCTTGTGAAAAGTTAAGAGATGCTGGGTTTGGCTGTACTATAGACTTTGGTGCTTAAATTTTCTCATCAAATTCTAGGTATTGGTTTTCTTTAACTTGTGTGTTTTTTGATAAATACTGAGGTGTATCCAATGTACCTGTATGTTCTCTCCACATTGTTAAAGATCAGATTTGCTCACAGAAGGGTTCATTCATCCCACAGAATTTTTGTGGGATTTTTTTCGTTTTTGTTTTTTGGTTTCTTGTTTGTTTGTTTTTGTTTTTTTGTTTTGTTTTTGGGTTTGGTTTTTTTTTTTTTTTTTTTTACTTTTCACAAACTCTTCAGGGATTTTGAGGAGGACTCTCAATCTTCAAAATGTTTTTTTTCTGTGTGGCTAGTCAAATTTGTGTAATAGTAGATTGCTTTCAGTACTACCCTGGAAAACCTTCCTTCCCTTTGTCATTCTTCATTATGTTCCTATTCCTTCCTTTTCCCATTGAGTTGTGTTGAGCTCCGTCATGTAAAGAATGAGTGTACATGGGTTGTGTCCTTGCATATTTTATGAAATGTGTATTTGATGCAAACTATTTCAAATTTTTTGGGAGGTCCTACAGAGACAGCTTTCTTCTGAAACTATATTTGACTTCTGCTGTGAATTTGATATCTATGTATTCCACTGTGAAAAATGTTGAAGACCTGGATGATTTCTTTTTAGTCCCTTGAACTCAGGTTTAGAAAATAGTTTTGCCTTCCTTTTTTTTTGAGATATTTGTGTCTTAAATGGATCCCGTAGTTAGTATTGGCTTTACTCCAACCCAATGAAATTGCCTTTGAAACAGGTGATTTCTGTCTATATCATAATACTGCTAATTAGTATGATGGGATTTTGACTACAGGAAAACACAGCAGCCGTGAACACAGATCATTTTGTTTCTGCAGCTTTTATTTGGTAATATTTTAGTTAATTATAATTTGGGGAAAGATAGCTTGCCTGCAAGCAAAATTCACTTGTCTGCATGATTTAATTAATAGTTAATGATATCAGAATCTCTATGTAATTAAATTATGCAACCATGTTTGTGTGTAAATCATTCTTTGTAACTGACATTTTAACACTGATAGCCTCAGGAAATAAGAGCGGTTTTCTGTATTTCCAGCAGCCTTCTTACTAGGCTCAGGAACCTATTTTCCCTTCTTGCTGAAGGTGATAGGTGTTTGGCTGGATACCACTGTGGGTTTTAAGAAATACATTGGAATCAGTGTAATTCCCCAGTCTGGAAACGATGTGATGCTGCTTTCAAATGTCAAGAGCTGGCTGCATGCTATTTGTTTAGGGACTTAGCCCCTTTCTGTGACAAGCAGCTGCTTCCCTGTCTGCATTACATTTTCCAGTTTGCTTTTAAGGCTTTGTAGACTTTGATAAACACCAGAGTTGTCGATGTATCTCTTTCACTTTAGTATGTACTTAATCTTCAACTGCATTAGCATCTGCATGCTCTAGTCTGTGCAGCCTTTTATGCGTCCCTGAGACTTTAAGATAGCCAGGTAAAATTGGGGGTGCAGGTCAGAAGACAAGTGGAGGCCAGAAGACAAGATGTCACTTGTCAGGTGTTACAGTGGAGACTTCCATAGTGCAGGTCATTACCTCTGGTGTCCAAGCCTTCGTTCAAGCTCTCAGTTTGCCTTTCCTCTGCATAATCGTCCTGAAACAACCATTTCCAAGATTCCATTTTACAAATTGTAGAAGAGAATGCAAAATATATGGCTGAGAGATGTGTTATGATAATGATGGTGCTGTCTGTTGGATTTCAGAAGTATAAGCAGTAAATTCTTTCAGTAACTGGTTGAAACAGGCCAGAAAGTATGTTTTTTTCTACCTCTTTAAATGCACGTATGTGCACCGAGAAGTCACAGCACATCTTTTGCAGAAGTAGCCTGTTTTGTCTGTCTCTGTTTTAGATCTATTTTTATGTACTGCTTTCATTTCAAGGTCCTCAATAGCACTGCTTGTTTGTGAAATTGTGCATATTGTGAATCTTAAATTTCTAGTGTATCTAAATTTGTACCCTCCTAATGAAAGTGTCATAAATAAGCATCCTTTAGAGACCTGGCACATTATGGATGTAAAAGCAGATAGAGACAAGCTTAGAATGTAAAAATTTGTGATATAGTGCTCGATGCTTTTATACCAAAGAAACCATAAAAAAACCCACCATAAAAGCTAACTTTCCTTTAGATTTTTGACACATAATACTTTTTGCCCTTTATGTTCTCGTATAAATTTTTTAACCTAGCTCTTATGATAGTGGAGTAATTGGTATTTTGAAAATTAATATTTAATGTTTCGATTTGTTCTGTGTTCTGAATTTATTTGTTAACTGTGGAACATAAAAAGGAACAGAGTGGAATAAAGATTATTAAAGCCGAAGGAATTTCAGATTTGTTTCATTTTAGACCTGTGTTTAGCTGCAGATCTCTTTTTGGTTTTTTTTCCTCTTTTTTTCTTTTTTTTTTTTTTTTTCTTTCTCTGAGATGAGTAGCTGATCTTATTTTCAGACTTCTGTAAGGTCTTGAATGTCAGTATTGTCTGGGTCAACCCACATGTAAAGGTCCAAAGTCTTCACAGTAATATTGATTGATTGGGAGAAGAATCAAAATTTTGAAGTTATTAGAAAGGAAAATGTTATCAGGGATTAAATTTAACTGAGATCAGTTATTACAGTGGTAATAAAGGAGTTAGCTATCACCCTGTTGTACAGCAGCTTTCTCTGACATGCCTTGGAACCATGTTGGATGGGTTGTGTGCCATCAGCTTGATATAGAGGAGGTACAAGGAAATTCAAGTGTGAAGTGAAGGTAAGGGTGGGTCTACTGGGAATAAAAAGGAGTGAATATATCTGTTTTGCCACATGTATACAGGTGTATTCAGTGAGAGTGTGTATGGTGCATCCCCCATCTCTTTATAGGTGTGTTGTACAGGAGAAAAAGTGAGCCAGCAAATGAATATGGTAAAGCCAAAATTGATAGAATTTCCTAAAAGACAAAGGCATCAGGAAGTTTGGCTTTTGTAGAGGTGGTTTTGTCCCATAGGGTTGAAAATGTTTCAGACTGAAGTGCAGTGGTGAGCTCCCTGGGTGGGAGGATGATTCAGACCTGTTAATGGTGAGGTTCTGCATCCTTCCTCAACATCTTTCCTGTGTGCTATGGAGAAGGAAGAGGGAAGTGAGCCAGGTATGTCTTTGCTAGGGTCCATGTGCAGTTCTTTTCGCCTTATTTCTTGTCTTCTTGTTTGTGCCCTGTGCACCCCCATGTGATTTAGGGTGATGCAGACACGGACCAAGCATGGAATTACTGTGGAACAGCTTTATATGTTTCTCCTCTCTTTCCCAAGATTTTTGAACCACTCCTAAGATTCCTGTTACAGAAAAGTTGGTTTTAATTATTCCTGGGCACATAGTGTACTCGGAGCTATCTAGCACTGATATATATTATTCAGGCTCTATATAATGGCAAGCAACCAGCAATGTACGTAATTGTAAGATCAAAGAGACTTGGAAAACAGCAGAAAAGAGGCTATTTCTTCATTAAATTTAGAGATAAGGACACAGGCAGAAGTTGAAATAAACTTTTTTCATTAGGAAAGAAAATTAGTGCCTGCAGAGGATCCCAACTGTTTGCCTAATACTGCCAGGCTTTAAAGTGCTTGCGGGGCTTGTGTTCTGTGCACCTATTTCCTTCATAATGCGCCTTCCTTGAGGAAGATAATCTCTGTGAGAAGGGGACAATGTGACCCAGAAACAAGGCAGCTCTGGTCTTGGGAGAGCTGGGAGAACATTGTGAGCCCTGTGACCAAGTGGTGGTGTGAGTCTTGGCAACTTAATTCTCTTTGTTTCTCACTGCTTTGCCTAAGCAGGCAGGGCAGGCAAGGCCAGTTACCAGCACAGTTAAAAGTTTCTTACTGTAAGTATGTAGAGTGCCTCATACAGGATATTCCTCAGTGCAAAAAGGGCCAGAGAAAGCACACGTTGTGAGCTGTGCAAAACATAATTTTAAACAGACCCTCCTGGACAAATTGTACTGTGGCACAGTTTTGTGAATAAGAAAATCAACACTTTCTTATGATTCTAATATTTTAAACTTCACTTTCATAACTTGGATCCTTTGACTAGATCAGAAGTTTGTGGTGGATAACTGTACTGGAGGGAAGCAGTGGGATAACGTGCTGGTTAACTAAACAAATGTTGTAAAGAATGTGCAGTATTTCCTGTGATTAAATATTCTAAATCTGTTCTCCTAGGTAAATTTTTTAGCTTTGTGTTTTTTGATTACCCAAGAGAATGGAATTGCATTTAAGCAATATTAAAAAATACATGTTACGTACCTAATAGGCCAGCACTATGGAATATACATAATTACATTTCCACACCTTTTTTTTCTCCTGAGTTTGTAATGTTAATAGTTTCTGAATTGTTAGGTATTTTGTATGTTTCCTACTAAAAGAGGCAAAAGGTTTCTTAATGGAAAATGTAGAAATAAAACTGTAGTCCTAGAACGGGCTTTTTTATCAGCTGAATTCATTCTTATGTAACCTAGGATGTGTACATTACCCTGACCCTGTTTTTCCCTTTTGTGGTACAGCCAGCATTATTGATGCAGATTTTGTAAATATTCAAAGAGGTATCTCCCAAGCTAAGCAGATTTTACATTAGTTTAGGAGAATAGTTTAAAATAAATCACATGCAGAAATTTGGACCCAGTCATATGCAAAAGTCCATATTTGATGCTTACATTGACTGTGTGGAGGAGTCGCATCCTCCAAATTAGCTCTCTCTCCACAGGTATTAAAATTATCACAACTCAGAGCTAAGTTTTCATTCCATGTTATGTTGTCCAAAAACAACAACAAAAAAAGGTGAGATCTACTCATAATCTAAACTGTATGATAACTTATTTTTGAGAATAATGGGAGGTCTCATTTTCTCTACAAAGTAAATGTTTCAAAATATGCAACATCCCAAGTTCGGATGATAATATTTACCTTATTAAGGCTATAACATTTGCGTGAAGTTCAACACACTTTCAGTAGTTTTTAAGTGGACTGATGGCAGTGGTAAGATTTTACAGTTTTTGTGGGGCATAAAGTACTGAGTATCTAATGTAATAATCGGTACACTAACTCCATTATCTTTTTTCCACTTCACTGGTTAGCAAAGGAGGTTAATAATTCAAGCTGCCAAGTTCTATTGTTCATGATGCAAGGGATGGGAGATTTACATGAAAAATCAAAGCTGCTTTATATGTAGGTGCCACTGAGTTGTGTTCCATGTTCAAGTGTTGAGCATTCCCCCTGGTTTACATAGTGCACTCAAAAGGCTGAAGACCCTCAAGTGTTCAGTGAGGATGCAAAACACAGCAACAATACCTTATTTTGGTTTCACAAAGCTCTACTGCTAAGCAAGTCAATGCAGAACTAGCCTTTACAAATTGATAGAATGTGGTGGAGCAAAAAGGATATAAACCCTCACTAAACACAACAGAAGATCAGGAAAATGAAAATGTTACTGTCTGTACTATTTATATTTTAGAGAATTTTATTCTCTTGCATTTGATCAAAAATAGTTTAATTAGGTTTTCTATTTTACACTTAGTTCCATCTGGGTATGTGTTTGCTTTAAGATTGTTTTGGGTTCTGTCGTGCCTCTGGTGTAGTTCTTCATCTGCATGAGATGTGGCTGAGTGGGGTGTCTGCCTTACTCAGGAAAGTTACAGTCTGTGTCACGGCGGCCTTGGAGAACCCAAGACACCTTTATTGTTTGTTTCCTTAATGGTCCCATTTCAAAGCTGGAGACTGAGGTTAATAAGTGGCATAGTTGAAGCCCAGATGTATTCAGGAAGGACTTCCTGAAGACGAATCTGTGACCTCTTCAACCCTGGAAAAAGGAACAGCTGCTGTGCAAGAGGGGGTCTCTTGTGCACATGTGGAGGGAGCAAACATCAGAAAAGCTGATCTAGACACACTGTGGGAGCAGGGCTAAATATCCTGCACTGATGTAACTCAGCCTTCCCAGGCTTGTAGGTATTGCCCTGAACACTGCCCCAGCTGGGCCCCTTTTTTGGTTCTTGCCCATTCTGGGTCTCTAAACTGGTTGCTGTCTTGATAATGGAGAAAAATGCCTGCCCCATGAAAGATGATTAAATGCCTTCTACCTCTCTGAGAGACACTCTAGTGGATAAATTTAAAGGGATTGTCACAAAAGCCTTACATTTTGTTATCAAGTCAGATAAATTGCCATGTTTCTATGTCTTCATAAAGGTAGCTTAAGATTTTTGAACTCACTGAATGTGTGATTATATAAATAGATATTTTTAAAGGTCCTTTTAATAAGAAATAGCTGAAGTTTATTTCCATAGGAGATTTATATTTCTTGCCCAAATGTTGCCAATTTTTTACTCATTTGCATGGAAGTGGAAAAACTTTGTTTTTCAGCCCTAAATAGCCAGACCACAAGGGTTTGAGCTTATTCTGATTAAAAGGGGATACCTTTAATAGAAGTACCTTTTCTTTTTTTTTCCCCCAGAAAAAAATGATGCCAGTGTATGCTTGTGAGATATTTAATGAAAGAACATTGTGAAACTGTGTCTGGGAGATTAATGCAAGCCCTAAGGCTTGTTTCTATATGTTAAAAGTAAAGCAATGTTTCTTGAAAATTTATTATTCTGTCTTGGTGGTGGTGAGGAGACTATCCACAAAGTGATTTTACTTTAGTTGAAAGTAAAATGAGACTTCATTTTTTCTCTCCAAGCAATTTGAAATGAAAGAAGTTTGAAGCTCACCAGAAGTGCTTTATATAATGAAATTTGAGAGATTATTTATTCCTGTATGGCAACAACAACATCCACATATTCAGGGTTCATGGAACTGTGTGTTTGTCTCATAAGGGCAGGAGCAGATTCATCATGGAAAGGGCTGCAAGGTCATTCAGCAAATGACTACAAGTTTAAGAGTTGCTAAAGTAATGTGTAATTTCAGAAGTAATTTCTTATATTTGTGTATCTGGATGTTATGAGTAATCTCTGCACTTGTGAGTGGTTTGCTATAGCTTACACTATTTTAAAGATAATGTCTGAATGCTTATCAAATAAGGCCATGCTGATTTTTTCTTGTGTGCAGGGGTGTTTTTTCCTTACTGGCAGTCTTACTGTGATTACTTAATAGATACTGTATTGTCAGTGATGGTGTGGAGCCTAGATTTACCATCTTGAGCTGAGATATGTACTTTTGGCATGTGGAAACAATATAAGGTTCTTCTAAAACAACTTTAAAAAGCCCAACCAAACAACAAAAATCCCCACAATAAGTTCCAATCTTTTGTTATTTAAATAGCAATATTTTACCCTGTTATATGGCATGGTATTTATTTTCTTGTATTAAAATTAGTTCTCCTTTTGTGGAGGTCTGATGTGTGTAGAAATCCATCCAGTGAAAAAAAATGCAGTTAATTATAATTAATGTTTTGTTTGCCTCTGTTGGCAGTACAGTCTGTGTCCACAGGGTATCACATGTCCCCTCCATACAAAGTAGAACTATATATATTGTGTAACCCTGTTCACTCTCATTGTGAAGCAGGTGACTGCTGAGTGGATTTTTCTATTCTTTTAACAGGCAGTATCAAAAGATGGACTTGATTTTCCTGGCCTGAAGTGGTGAACATCATGTACCATGGAATTCTGGAATAAAACACAAATTTGAGTGTTTTTGTAACTTGCATGGAATTTTTTTATCACTTTAGGTTTCTGATGAGATTTCTTTTCCCCCCAGGTTTTTATCTTTACACTGGAATTTTATAGGTACTTGTACATTCTTTCAACATATCATGCCAATGTATGCTGCAGATTCTTTGCTTCTTTCATCAGTTTAGGTGAAAGCAGAAGAGGAGTATTTTGAAATAAGAGATTATTTTTCAAAATATATTTTAAATCATTCTGTGGTTTTGTGGTGCAGCCCTCTCCTGGTGCTCACTTAAAATTATCTGAATTTCATATAGATATTTATTTTTGGAAGTTATACAAGTAAACTCCCCTATATTGAAAAACTAGAAAACTGAACACTGGTGAAACCTACTAGTCTCCCTATTCTGCCCTATATATATATATATATATATATATATAAACAATTGAAATATTTAGTTTCAGAAGTAAAGATAAATGAAATGGAGAAATAATTTCTCTGTAACCTTTCAACATTTTTGGCTTACTTTGTAACTACAACTCTATGAAATATTTGAGGTGTGTTCCAACAAGTTTAGATCAGAATGAAAATGCATGAAAAAAAAAAATCCCATAGTTGTGAGCTACCACTTCATATTCTCATTCTTAATTAGTCCTTCCAGGTTCTCTAGCTCTCCAGAGAAATTTTAGTTTATCCAGCTGAGTATTTGTAAAATTAATTAGGCTTTTATGGCTTGACCTTTTTTATTGAAATTAATTTAACCGAAGCTGTCATGAGTAATTATAGGTGTAGATTTGTAAGAAGCAAAGGAAAAACTTTTCATCTTTGCCACTTTATTCTTGAATGTTTTACCTCTATCACAAATTAAAGATACATGGGTTTGATTGACATTGTGTAGTAGTTTGCTGTATGAGAAGACTCAGGCAGCATTAAGACTATTAAAGCAAGTTTTATTCAAACTCTGGATATGAGCGAATGTAGGGAACATGAATTTTAAAGAATTGCAGACAAGCAGTCTTCATCCAACCAAAGGTTAAAACCTAACTCCATTTTGGTGTGATATAAGAAATTTCATGAGACTTGTGCTCTTTTGTGCAGTGTCAGGGTGAGATTAAGAATCCTTCTAGGGAAATTTTCAGTGCAGGGAAAATAAGAGTAACCTGAACTCGGTCAGCTACCTGAGGAAATATCTTCTAAAATGAAGTGTAAAAAGATTCCAACTTCCTGTTGTAGATTTCCTCTATTTCTGATGCTATATGATTCTGTATTTTAATTATCTTGAATAAGAATTTTTCGGTTGCTTAACTGAGATGTTGAATGAATGAATGAAGTAAAATAGGGTGGATGCATCTTGATTGATGCTTTTGATTAGTTAGAATACTGTAGTCATTCCTGAAAAATCGGATCAATTGGGATAAGTAGGAACTCCAGGCTTTGGAGAGATCTTGAGTTATTATTCCTGACTATTTAAGATGGAAAGTATCTGTGAGGACTCCATCTCTTTAAGACTCATACCACATCATTGACTTACATTGTAGTGTTTCAGTGTTATCTTATTTACAACTAGCTTTCATTTCTACTGCAAATTTCAGTGACTGATGGGTAATCTTACTTTGTTAACCCTAAACTGCTTCCTATTTATAGGAAAGCTTTTGCATTATTAGTAGAGTAATTTTTGACCCCTTCTCATACAATTCTGTGTCTTGTGGTTTCAGCCTGGGTGAAATTGCTTCAGAGTAATCCTATTTGTGTGATTTATTCAGGAAATGCTTTCACTGTGTGCTCAAAAGATGATCAAATGAGTGAGTCAGTGAGGTGCATAGTACAAAATGTAAAGCAATATCTTTAGAGTACATAAAAATAGGATAAAGGCTAATTTCATGGTTGGTATGGTAGAATAGCAGAAGTGATGAATTTTAGTTACTGAAAGATTTGTTGGATTTCAAAAAATTTTCTGTAGTTCATTTTGTAAAAAGTATGGCATTAATTTTTAATACACTGTCTCATGTCCATGCCTGTCTTCCTTTGTAAAGATTAGTCTTGTTAAGCTGATGGGTGTGTATAATGTGTACACTTGAGTCAAAGAGGTTAAATTGTCCTAATTTCAACCTCATTAAATGTTTATCATGTACCACTAGCCCTTGGACAGACAATAAGGAAGTATTTTAAATCTATTGTACATTTTCCTTTCCGTTCTGGCCTTTAAAACGTGGAGTAGGGGAGAAAGAGAAGATGGCATTGTAAAGTTTGTGTGTTGTGGACCTGATTGTTACACTTACAGAAAGCAGATCCTTTCCCCCCAGTATTTTAACTTAATTCACTATATCTCCTATGGCATATCATGCAAACTACTACCATACATAGTTTCTTAGATACAAGGCTTGTTTTGACAGATGCTTAGTAAGGTATGAAAGGCAGTGGCATGAACTCCTGAGAAAAGGATGAATTATCCCTGATTGTCACATGAGAAGAAGGAAGGTCAAAGTGTATGGAATTAGAAAACATGAGCATGTGTGTTCTTCCCATGTCCTCATTTGACCATTTCTGATGTGTGGTGAAAGTGGCAGGAGCTCTTTCAGTAGGTGGACAGCTCCCACAGCAGTAGCCTGAATGCTTATTGAACAGCAGCTCTGCAACACAGAGAAACCTCCATAAGACAGGTGAAATAAATGCAGTGTGCACCAAAGAATGAGTCTGGAATACCTCAGAGGTCCTACAGCCTAGCACTGTCAGGCTGACAGGTACTGCACAGACCAAATAAGTAAAAAATTCTTGGAACAAGAGAGGAGATAAACAGCTGGTGTTAGGATATGAATTAACGTGTTTAAATTGAAGTGAGGGCTCACACTGAGAAGCACTGTTAAACACTGAATGTAGTGAGATCTTGTAGTGCTTACCTGCAAAAACTGCAAGATCTCCATTTCTAGCAGTGTTTTGGAATAAAGAAATATTCACTAGGAGCTGTACAGATATGGGAGGGGAAGTATGAATTAAATATTCTCACAAAGACGCTTCCCTGCCCGATTTGCCATAATTCACCTTGTATAACTTAGGGTGGCTGGCTGCCTGATACACACGTCCTCAAAAAGCATAAATTTCTCTGTCTCACTCTGTCAGTTCAAGCACCAAGACAGACATCTCAGCTGCCTTGATCTTTGCTCAAAGCACTTCTAGTCAGCTGCCCTTTAGTGGAACAAAAGAGAGGAGGTAGGACACTGAAGATAACTGAGAAATTTAGTATTCAAAAGCTGTTTGAAATTCCATGTTTTGAATTGTAGGTAAAAGCAGTCTTGTAATTTTAAAAGAAAAAAGGAGGTGGGGGGAATACAGGTGGATACAAAGTGCCCAGATACTGTATGGCCATATTACTTGGGCAGAAAAGTGTCAAATTTGACCTGCACGCTTTTATAATTAATATCCTTTTGTCCATCAGCCACAAAAAGCTTAGAGTTTGGTTTAATAAAATGCAAAGATCTACAAATACATAATGAAACATTTAATTCAGTTTATTTTCTTTCACATTATCTTTTCAGTCTTAATACATCTGCAGCAACCAAGGTTGCAAGTAATTGCAGCCAAAATTCCCAGTAGTAAAATGTCTTGATACTGAAAATTAGCTGGATGAAGTTTTAAGGTATCCAGCATCAAAAGAGGAGCAATGTTTTCTCACCTAATCACTGTGAAAAACAGAACCATGCGCTGATCTTTTCTTTAACCTGTGAAGTACAAGTGGTATTTCACTGTGTCTTGAAATAGACTGGTAAGAACTGTGGTCTTATCACAATATAACTTCATAATATCAGTGATCACTAGGCATGGAGTCTATTAGCAATCTGTGGACTGTTCTTTCCCAGGCAATTAGTCCTTCTAGTCCAGGCCAAGAACAAATGATGGTTGTTGATTATTGGCTGTCTCCATGAACTTACAGCACTGCACTCCCCAAGTATCTCCACTGTATCACAGTACAGACTTCTTAGAAATTCCAGTATTGTTCTGAAATTGCTGCTTTAATTAAAGAAAAAAAAAAAAAATTAACAGCATTCTCTAATGGCCGAAATCCCCATTGTACTCACTTGTTAGAATTTAATTTCTTTAATATGTTCTAATGTATCCCCATTGTATATGTAAGGAACTGGGAGAAAGCTTTTTTATTTTTTTTTTTTTTTAAATTGGGAGTGATACTTCTGTTGAGGAAACCTGGAAAAGCTCAACCCTCATGGTCTAATGGACCTTATCTAGATACTGGGTTAGCCTGTATTCTGACCCTTCTTAGAACAGCATGTCTAGAGGCAGCCAGGGTGGTCTTTTTCTTGGGAAGAAAAAGGCATGACTTTGGCTCTACTATAAACTTATTTTTCCCCTCTGGAATTTAATAAAATCAGGATTTTTAGTTGATAAGATATATGGAGCTATTAAGACTTGGCATCTGAACAGCTACTTTTTTCAGTACAGCAAAGCTTTCATTCTTTCTTTTATTAATAAAGGGCCAATAACAAACTAAGTTTTTTATGCACATTGTATGTTTTCTTTTCTCATCACGTTTTTTCTCATATTTCTACATTTTTGAGAAATTTGGAATGATGCTGCTGATTGTGTTACAATATATGAGAACAAAAGTCTATAATGAAAGTAAATATGAAATCAGAATGTGATAGCTTGTTCTTTCTGATTAATAAATTCTTTCATAAAACCACCCTTAATTTAGTGTTAAGTCACCTTGACTGAGTTGCTTTATTGTACTGAGCAGAAGACAACATTACAAAAAAGAGACAAAATAACATGAATTTTTAAAGTATGTTTGGTGAGTCTGGCTGTGTGTTTCACTTGAGTTTTCGACACATCGTTTGCCAGGCTTTTATAGTATTTCACATTTTATTAATCTAAAGAAATACAGAATATACCTAGTGTATCCATAAGAAAGAACAAAATGAGGATTGACCCAATTTTCTCAAACTGAGATGCATGTAAAACATAAGATTGCTATCATTAGTTTTAATTGCTACAGGTATTTTTTTATTACAGATACTGAGGCTTTGCCTGGGATTGCATTAATCACGGGGTTCAAAGGGCTATAAGAGGAAGATTATGTGAACTTTCTTGCTGGACGCTGATACATCATGCCCCTGGATCTTGAGTGCTTTCTAACTGTACTTTTTGAAAGGAGGACAATCCATTTGTTTACTCTGGTACAAAAAGGTGATAGTTCATGGTTCAGGGCACTTATGAAGGAAACTTCATCACACATGCAGTGACTTCTGCAGAAATGTCTTCTGTGAAATCTTGGTCCCAAAAGCAAATGCCCAAAACCTGTTCTGCTTCCTTAGAGCCAAGTTGTTAAATTGTTAAATTTTTTGCTGCTGGATTTGCAGAGCTTTTGTTTTGCAGTGTTCTGTAAATATTAAGTGGCTTAAGTGAATGAATAACTGTAGCTTTTCTGTCTTATTGGATGTGGAAATCAAAATTAGATGGAATCAGGAAAACCGCAGCTTTGCTGCAGTCACACGAGCTCAGGCACAGCTGCCCAATGGTATAGCTAGGTCAGGTATCTCTGCAAAGATACTGTATGGAATTTAGTGTCAATTCACCAGTGTGTTTATGGGCCCCATTTTTGAAGGGGGTCTGTGCTGCCCTGCATGTGTGGATGGTACTGGCCACCCTCTTAAAGTCAGCTTGAACTTCTCAGCGTACTGTTGGTGAACATGAAGTAAGGTGTGCAGCTTCCACCTATCAACATAGTTCTCGAGTGTCTCAGTGTCCTTGAGAGGAATTAGATAATAGTGGGTAAGAGGAGGCTGTCATGGCAAGGCATAACTCAAGGCATAACAGTCCTTATGGATGCCTGACGTGCAGCCAACCATGTTTTAATTGCTGGGAAATGGGAAGAATTGTAACTTCCTTGAAATGGACACATTTCTACTTATTATCCTAATAATTAAGGACAAAGATGTTTTACAAGGCATTTAATAAAAATTCCTCCCCATAGGACAAGTTTTTATATTTATTGACTAAGTCTGTATTTATGAAAAATTACAGTCTTAAACTTGCAGTTTCTGTTTTTGAAAATTTTGGCAGCAGTGGGCTGCATGTAACTGCACTTAGTCATCTGGCCAGCATCCCATGCAAAGAGCAAGAAGGTTTTACTGCTTTTTCCCAAGAGTTAGGTTTTGTTAGTGTATGCATCCTTTTGAACTGTGCTGCTACTGGAATATACTCGGGTTGAGCATGCACCTCACTGCTACTGAGCCAAAGCTTGTAGTGCCATCTACTTGATACACTGACAGATCCTAAATTTAGAAGCTAAAGCAGGCTCCAGTCAGAGTGAGACAGAGAAGGATTGCTGGGATTAGGATCTTGGCGTGTTCAGTGCTCGTTTGCATTCTGGGCTGTAAGCCTTGCATTTGATGGCTTCACATTTGGCAGGTGACATTTTTAGGAGCAGTTAACATCAGGGTGAAGAAGTGTGCCTTGTAATCCAGCCTGGGGCTCTGGGGGAAGGTGGCAAGACTGTGAAAGAGAATCTGTGTGCTGCTACTCTGACTTCTGCTCTGTGCATCTTTCTCCTCTAATATTGTTACTCCAGTGTGATCCTGTTTGAGTGAATGAAACAGGATTATTTTCAAATTCCCAACACAGCTTTTACCTTCACTACATGTATTGCAGTCAGCTGACATAACTCTTCATGCCAGTTGGTTCACATGAGCAGAAGTTAACTTCAGTGAGATTCATTTGAATCATCCTAACTTTGTTATTTAAACAAATCTAAGATCAAGCAAAAAAAAACCACAATAACATCACAAATATTCTTCCTTTCTGCATGAAACATATTTTATCCATCTTAAGTCCTAATAGTTTCAAACATCTAGTTATGGTTACAAATCTAGTGATATTATCCTGCCTGAGGATCATGAATGCTGCCAGGACACTGCAATTGGGCAGTCTCATGGTGTTTCCAAAAGAGCTGGACAGACAAGTTGTGCTCTGCTTTTTTCACAAGCAGGTTATATTGAAGTTTTTTCAAAGGTGCTTAAAGCCTGCTTGTTGGATGGGAGTTGTGGTTGGACTATACTGGTTTAATTTGGAGCATAAGAAAACTGACTGTCCTGTAAAGCATATAAGTAGTACCTGGGTTAATTTTGTGTATGTTAAGTTACTGGTTATTTAAAACAGGTGACTTTTAAAATGTTAAGTAAAATAAACTTACTTTCATCTTTCAAGAGTTACATGACTTATAAACTGTAGTTTGGACCTCAAAGATCACAAATTGTGCTTTTCTGAGTACTGTATTGCTGTAGTATTTGAATGTTTTTGTGATTATTGAAAGGTAAGGAAGTACAGTCTTTCTTTCTTCTCCATGGGTAATTGTTTTGTTTACAAAGGAGAATATTACTCAAAGAAAGCTGATCAATGCATCAAAACAGCTGAGCTACTTTGAGACTGTAGGAAATTAACATGTAAGTTTTGCCCCTTGATTTGGTAGGGGTTGGTACAAAATTGCTCTTCATGTCAATACAGAAGATCCAAGCTCAAGCTGACTGTCATCTCCTATTGCTAGATACACTTTGTCTCAGACACAGGAATCTTGCCTGTTCAAAAATAAGAAAAAAATCCACAACAGGTTGTGTCAGGCTTTGATTTGGTCTGTGTAGTGCTTTAGTGTTTTTCAGAGAGGTCCTCACTTGGAGACAGACAATGGTGGTGAGAATTGGCTATTTATGCAAGACAGCAAGACCTGCTGGGGAACTTCCCTTCCCCTTCCCTTCCCTTCCCTTTCCTTCCCTTCCCTTCCCTTCCCTTCCCTTCCCTTCCCTTCCCTTCCCTTCCCTTCCTTCCCTTCCCCTTCCTTCCTTCCCTTCCTTCCCCTTCCCTTCCCTTCCCCTTCCCTTCCCTTCCTTCCCTTCCCTTCCCTTCCTTCCCTTCCCTTCCCTTCCCTTCCCTTCCTTCCTTCCCCCTTCCCTTCCTTCCCTTCCCTTCCCTTCCCCTTCCCCCTTCCCTTCCTTCCCTTCCTTTCCCTTCCCTCCCTTCCCTTCCTTCCTTCCCTTCCCTGAAACTTCCCTTCCCTTCCCTTCCTGAAACTTCCCCTTCCTGAAACTCCCTTCCCTTCCTGAAACTTCCCTTCCTTCCCTTCCTGAAACTTCCTTCCTTCCCTGAAACTTCCCTTCCCTTCCCTGAAACTTCCCTTCCCTTCCTGAAACTTCCTTCCTTCCTGAAACTTCCTTCCTGAAACTTCCCTTCCTGAAACTTCCTGAAACTTCCCTTCCTGAAACTTCCCTTCCTGAAACTTCCTGAAACTTCCTGAAACTTCCCTGAAACTTCCTGAAACTTCCCCTTCCCTTCCCTGAAACTTCCTCCTGAAACTTCCTGAAACTTCCCTGAAACTTCCCTGAAACTTCCCTTCCTGAAACTTCCTGAAACTTCCTGAAACTTCCCTTCCCTGAAACTTCCCTGAAACTTCCTGAAACTTCCCCCTTCCCTGAAACTTCCCTTCCCTGAAACTTCCTGAAACTTCCCTTCCCTGAAACTTCCCTGAAACTTCCCTGAAACTTCCCTTCCCTGAAACTTCCCTGAAACTTCCCTGAAACTTCCCTTCCCCTCCCCTGTGTCAGGAGCTGAGTGGGAGGGTCTGTGTCTTAGTGGGTTTCTTATGCTTTTTCTGACTGGGATGGGGACCTTCACTTGCCTAAAGGACATCTGAAGAACTTTAGAGCAGGATTTTACGTGACTGGTTCTCTTCTTCTTACTTTGATATTCATTTTTTCACACAGTGCTTCATTGCAAAGGGGAAGAGTGGAAGGGCACAATAAGAAATGTCTTGTAATTGCCACAGCCTGGAAATGTAGAAAATGCAGGAAATGCTTTCCCTGCTTCAAGGACAGTAGGTGGAGCTGTTTATTACACACTTGAAACCTGCTCCTTCAAAAAATTAGAAACTCAGAAATGTCATTGAGAAACAGTTTTCATTTGTACTGATGGAGTGATGTCTCTTAGCACTAGTTTGATCACCTTAGAGATCTGAGATGCTAGTTCTTTAATGATCTATCAATTTAGAAAGAAGAGTAAAGTGGTGTTAAAAAATAATGCAGCTTCTTGAATGCTGTTTTATCTGTCAAGTCTTTCTTCTGCTATTATTGCAATTTTCCATGCTGATGGAAAATGGAGCAGTTCTGTCCTGCTGTGCTGCAATTGGCTCTTCCAGTTTTGTCTTCTTTTTGTAAGATTACACAGATGTTTGCAGTTTAAATGCTTGTATTTTTAATATTATTCATTTTATATTGGTTATGTCACAGTGGTAGAGTTGATAATTTACTTTTTTTTTTCTTCTTTGCTTTACGATTATAAAAGATTTTTTAAACATAGTCCTTTGGAGGACCAACATTCTTCTCCATACCTTCATTTTGCAAAAGTGATGGAAGTTGATTTTTCTTGCACTGAACAGAGATCCAACCCAGGTATCAGCAAAGTGACCTTTGAATAGTTTCATTAGCGTACGGAAGCTCAGTTTGATTTACAGGATGTGAAAGAGCTTAGGCTCAGAAAGGATGGGCCTATTTGTATTTTTCCCTTGCTTCTTAGTTCTTTGAATGAGGATCAGGTAGATCCAAAGAGATTATCTCTGGGCAGTCCAGGAGTTTTCTTTCAGAACTTGCATCACTTGCAGAGGTCCCTGACTCCTCTCTTCGTTGAGCTGCTGTGCTCCAGGCTGAGCGGTGGGAGTTGTTCTACAAGAGCTTGCTCAATCCCTTTGGGTAGTGAAATCAAAATGTTTGACTTACAGGAAACTGACATTGCAAGTGAATTTACATTTATGTTGCCTGTTTGCAAAGCCTGAAGAGCAAAGTTGCTGAACTAAGCCATAGAATACTTCCTTGTAGTAGATTATCTTCTGTTTTGCTAATGAAAGCCAATAAAATGGTAATTGCAGTTTCTTTTGCCAATCTGTACTTAATAATAACCTTTGATATAAATGAACTTCTTCAGTATAATAGCCTTCTTTCCAGTGTTGGCAGGTGAGAAAATTAAAGTAAGCGTATAATTTAATTTTCTGCAGCAGGTAATGTAGTAGAACATTATGGTACACAATCAAGAGCAGCAGCAAAGTATTACTTGCAGTCTTTATTTTTGTGAGGTTGCACTGGACATCAGTTAGAAAGGTTTATTGGTGAGATAATCATGTTTAGTAGAGAAATAATAAAAAATTAACAGCAGTATGTAATTTGCAAAACCCCTGGGTTCTCTTGCTTAGTTAACTGTATACTCAGTAGAACTATTCTTGGAAATCAGGGGGATCTGCTTTTACAGTATTACATAACTACCAGCTGAAGTCAGGAATCTGAAACTTAAAAAAATATAGCAGCAAGAATAGCTCAGCATCTCATTTTAAACCCAAATTATCTAATGACTTTTAAAGTGAATTACTCAATAATGAAAAAATAGCAGTGCATCATTCGTTATTGCTATTATTCATCTTATCGTCAGCTCTGGAAGACTTCAGGATGTTCCATGAAAACAGGATTGTATCTTATTCCAGTCATTTGAAAGCTCTTGCGTAGGTGATGGTGTCTTTCTGTAAGCCAGTGATAGTATATTACTCATTTCTGAAATACTTTTGGCATTTTTGTGGAATGTGATTATTTTCATAAAAAGAAGGATTTCCTGCAGGCGTATCCCCTTTGATTTTGAAAATCTGAGCAAAACATTTGGCTACAGTTGTGGCAGTTTATATTTTATGAGGAAAACAAATTGAGCTGCTTTATGGAGAAAGCTTTGGAAAACATGCTTAGAACCAAACTAATTAAGTCATGTTTGCTGAATTTGCAGAAAAGCTGGAACGATGCTTTGGAGGTGTAAATTAACCCACTCCTATCGATTCAGATGGCAGTGAGAATGCTCTTAGTGTTAACTGTTTTTCTGGTCATCAAAATGTGTAGGGAAAGAGAAGTAGCGGTTTATTACTAGGACTTGAAAGGAAAATGAAGTTTCTTTGTGGAATGACTAGCAATTCAGTTTTGATTACTTCCCTTGGTTTTCTGTAACGTGGGTGACTGAACTTGTGAATTAATATAGCTGAAGTGCTTTTTAAAGATGGGGAAGTAATTAAGAAAAAAAGCCAACAAAAAAAAACCAACCCAACAACAAAAAACCCCAGAATTTTATGCAGAGATATCAAAAGGAAGTTTTCTGCAGAGCTTCTGAGTGAGTCTGCTATCTGAAGAGGATTATGAAAAAGGAGCACTACAGGAAGATAAAGTCAGTTAATGACTGCAAAAGAAATTTTTTGCATGGGCCTTTTTTTTTTACTTGAAGAGTTTAGAAGAGTTTTCACATCAGTCTTAATTGGAAGTGTCAAGAGTAAATTTTAGACTAAATCAGTAAAGAGAAATTAGTCTCCAGAACCAGATGGCAATTGCTCACAGGTTCTACAGGAACTCAAAAGTGAAATTGTTGAACTGTGGTATGAAAATTATCTCCTAAATTGCTCTTGATACCAGGAAAATGAATGCATTTATGTGGTGCTGGTTTTTAAAAGGGGATAAAGGAATGGGCAAGCTGCACACCAGGAAGGCTGACCTCTATACACAAAGAATACTGAAGTTGGTAAAGAAAACCCATAGTACTGGAGAGGAATCCACCTGATTTTGGAGGTAAAGTCATTCCTTGCAAATCAAGCAGAGGGTCTTGAAGGGTCTGACAAACATGAATTATGGCGATCAAGTTGCTGTATGCACTTGGATTCAAGAGGTTTTCAGTGAGTTCACTCAGTGCAAGCTCTTGAGGAGAGGAAGCTGTTGAGCAGTAAGAGGGAATGTATTTCATGGATTGAATACTGATTTTTTAAAATTGGTCCATTAAAAACAGGACTAAATAATCACTTTTCTTAGTATTAGATTATTACTGGATTTTCTTTAATAACTGTGCAAGAATAAATAATGGAATTAGCAGATTTGCTGAGAAAAGTTGCACAGAGACTTCTGATCCTTAGTGGCCAGGCAGCAGAGAAGCATGTGAGGCTGTTGATATGCTCAGTCTTTTAATACACATATCTGTACGAACACACTCGTGTTCCCATAAGAAAGGCAACAGACATACCTACCAATCTTAAGGCCTCCTCTTGTAATCTGAATGTTTTGGTAGGGAGAATGAACATCATCTATCATAGAAAAAGTTTAAGATCATCTTAATGTGCGCAGCTTGAAATATTTGGGCCAGTTTGTGATTCATGTTGTTGTTACATTTGGGAAGGTAATTTCAGCCATTTGGGAAGACTATGAAAGCATTTTTTTATTCTGCTTCTTTATTCAAATATTGATAGCCATTTTTGCTTACTGAAAGTTGAAAAGATTTGTGACCGAGTCACAAATAGATGTGTAGAAAATTATTTATTTAGGCCTACACAGAGCCAGAAAATGAAGCTACTGTAGCCTAAAGTAAGTTCTAAAAATTGTAATTTCAGTTGTAAAATTTTCTTCTATAGAAGCTTAAATGTGCATGGGAAAAATATATCTCTTATGTTTGAGGAAGATAAATTTTTCTTAGACATGCCTGAATAATTTGGATAAAAGAATATGTGATGAGGTAGTTCATGGTTCAAAAGATAACCTCATCACCATTTGTTGCAAACCATTTTGGTTTGGAGTTCAGCTAATTCTCTACAGGCTGCAGTGTTTCATGTATGTTTTGGTTATTCTGAACAATATTGAAATGCCATTGTTTTATTAACATAATGAAAAATATTTTTAGCTGTTTGTTATGTTAGACCTTAATTAATAGGATGAGAAATTATAATAGATTTGGAATCCTCTTTCCTTACATTTAAATTAAAGTGTGTTTTCAATTTTTAATGCCATTATCTCTAGCAACAAAGAATAAATTAAGATGCATCCATTATGTATATCTCCTATAGCACTTTTCACATGTAGGTGTGATGCCCTACAGAGAAACTGGGTAAAGGTTGTCATCTCCATTTAGCAAATGAAAGAAGAGGATTATTAAGGAATTGTGTCCAATTTCAATTAATCCATTAGTGATTGCCTATACATTTAAAAAAACAGTAGCCATAACATTAATAGTTTATATCAAATTTTGTGTCAGAGTTAAATTTTAGTCTTGAACTTTTTTGCTATTTGCTCTGACTAACATGGTATTAATTGTTTTGATGTCTAGAAAACATTTAGGGCAAAAGAAATTTGCTTTAAAACAAAAATGAAGAAAAGGTCATGGTGTTATCAGGTTAGAGATAAAGAAGTCTTATAGGCTAGAAACTGCAACTAAATTAAGGAGTAGGAACAAACTGAATTTTCAGCTTTGGTTAGAGGCATGTGGGGCTTCATATCAAAGGGCTTTTGTTCATTAATTTATTAAACAATTATTTAGAAATGAATGACCAAGTGTTCAGAAGCAACAGAAGGATTCACTAATTAGGTGAAGTCAAAGGTGTTCTCCAAGGACGTAGGTAATGGTTTGTATCAAGCTCTGACTGGGTTGGGATTTTTTTGGTTTTGTTTTAATTTTTTCCCTTCTTAGTTTTTCTTTCTTTTTTGCCTTTTTGACAAATGTTGGGCAATGCCACCTGGATAGACGAACTAGCCAAGTGTGCTGTACTGAGTTCAAAAACTCATGGGAAATAGGTAGGAAGATGCCTCATCAAAGCCTATACCTGTGTGAGGTAGGCACTGGAGGATGTAAAATTACAATGAATGTGCTGCTGATGCTCTCGTATTTCCACTGGCAATCTTCTTGCCTAAAATAGTCACTGTTTCTGATCAGGATAGAAACTATTAGATAATAATGAGAGCTTTCATTAGCAGCTTTCTTGTTAAAAGAAACATGAGAGTTTGCCTTACAGAAGGGCACAATGAAAGGCGATACTACAGGAGATACTACATGGTATAGAGATAAGTGTTCTTGTAGTTCCTTTTGATAACACATGTACCATCATCAACTTTATACTACATAAATCCAATTATTTTTGCGTGGTTAGGCCAGGGAGTTCTTTTCTCAAATAATACTGAGGTTCAGATTTAATAGGATTTTTGAACAAGCAGGCAAGCAACAGAAAAGTCATGTTGCAATATGCAACTTGATCCAATAGCAACTTTCACTCTTTGAAAAATAAGACTATTTCCATGGAGAGGAGCACGGAGGGAAAAAAAAAACCTTCTAACCCAAACTTCTTTGTTCCAAACATTCCTGCCCATGCCAAGTGTTACATGGACTGTTGTGCATCATGGAATTTACTTCCCAAGCCTAAAGTCAGTCACTGCACAACTGTTAGTCATTAAAATGAAATATGGAGGGGAAAAAGAAGGAACAATACAAAGAATAGACAGGGGAGGTACCCTGATTAAAGAGAGGGAGGTATGTATAAGCTTCAGAGTCTGTTACAGACAGCCCAGGACGCAGCCTTGACAAACTATTGTAATGCTGATTGCAGGTTTTGATTATGTGCATTTCAAAAGGAAAAAAAAAAAAAAAAAAAAAAGGGGGTGAAATTTAATTCTGAGATTGAGTGAAGGATGAATGAAGAAGCTGTTGAGATAAATTACTAGCTGTTGTTTAAACAATTAATTTAACATACATTTTAAATATTCAATTTTAAGAAGTTGTAAAGTCTCCCAAGCTTGATGTGTTTGAAAAATCCAAATTCTGAGAGCAGATGGGAGAAAATGATAATGCTTCTGAATAACAGCAGCAAGAGCACAGCGTACAGCAAGTGTTCTATATGTCACCTGCTTTAGACAAATGGGTTTGGGCTTTCATGAAAAAAGCATGTTTCATGCAGGAGCATATTGATTTAAATATTTATATATATCTACACAGTAAATTTCTGTGCTAGGGTACCTGATATCTTTGCAATATGCCAATAAATTCTTTGGTCTCTGGCAGACAATTGACAATACTAGGTGCTCTAGAGTCAATATAAAGGAATGCACTCAGTGCTCTAATACTCAGAAGACTGAATCAAAGCCTTAAGAGAAGCAGGTGATTTTTAATAACTCAAGTTGAGAATTTTGCTGGATAAGATCAATGGAAATCTAAAAACATGATTTAATTAACAGTATTGGAGAATCTGAAACTATATTTTTCTAAAAAACAAACCCCATAAGATAGATTTTTCCTTCTACTTAAGCAAAATGTGGCATAATCAGGTTTAGAATTCATATTGTTGAAAAAAGTAAGAGAGGTAGTATGTGTTTAGCAGTATTTGAGTAAATAAGCATTTTGCTTATGAGTGGTGCAATTTCCAGAAGGGAGTATTGTAATGACCCCTTCATGGTTGCATTTCTTTTGGCAGCATTTGGAAATGTGAAATGCAGTGGGAATTGTTACTGCACAGTTAAGCCTAGTGCTAGATGAGGTAAATGCTGCTGGCCGCACGTCTCCAAAGCGACATTGATGCTCTCAGAGATGCATCAGTTGCCATGACTTCCTTTCTGGATGTGCTAGCACAAAGCCTCTCATGAGAACAGGTGTGTGTGTAGTTACTGCTTGTAAGTATTATGGGATGGATTGCTGCATTAGCAGAAGGTAGAAAAGCAGGAGGAGCAGAGGTGAAGAATTAAGTTGTTCCTCTGTGCAGTGTTACAGCATATGTACTGTTAGCTGATGACCCGCAAACACACAGGCTGTTGAAGGGAAGAAGTAAAAGAAAATACAAAATAAATGTTAAGAATAAATTTTTGGTGCTCCAAGAAGATAATTCTAAGAAAAATGTTGAATTCTAAACAGTGTATTTTAATATGAGCACATGTCCAAGCTGGAGGAAGAGATCCCCTGTGTGGAAAAGGAATATTTTCACTGACTTGAAGGGAACTTAGATAGTTTGAGTTACTGACTTATATAATTGCCCTTAAGGATCCACTTTCAGTGGCTTGATAAAATAGTACAGATCAGGATAATTGGCACTGGGATGCCAGAGACATCTTAGAAATACCCAGCCTGCTAATTAAAATCAATGCCATTGCTCTTACCATTTTTTTCCCTTCCAAGTAGCAGCTTCTGTTATGCTTGCTGTATCTGATGGAGTATGTGACATTAAGATACTGAAGTAGATGAATTTTGTGTCACTCATATTAGGTCACATACATTCATACCAAAGTGTTGTGGGTTGTGCTAAATGACTTTTATTATGCTCTTATTTTATTGAAGGGCAAAGCCCCTGTCAAGCTCAGATGTGAGAATCAGGGTCCTAATTAAATTTAGATGCCATGTTTTTTTATTTTTATTAGGTTGTTTTAGATTTGGGGCTTTTTTAGTAGTGTTAACCAGGAAGTCAAAATGAGTCAGTTGTGCCTTATTGAATAGAACATTTGCCCTCCTTAGATTAAATACTTGCATGCTCTCAAAGAGTTTGTTTGGTATTTTGGTTGTTATAATTGCATAAACACAAATGTAGCAGGCATATAATGCATATTTTAAACTGTTTCATCAATTTATGTAGCTTACTTTTTTCTTACTGCATCTCTGTTTCTTTGATCTTTTCCAAACTTGCCTCTATGTTCTCCTGATTAAATAAAAAAAATCTGGGAATTTCTACTCTCTTGTAAACAAATAGTTTATTAAGGGTTTTGAAGAAGTTGGAGACATCGAAGATTTTGGAGAAAATTATTGGAAAAACTTCTCAGCTACACAGAGTTGAGGGAATTTATACAGTTTACCTCAGCACCGCATTTTATTTTACTTGGATATTTGTAGTATAACTTTAAGATTAAAAAAAATGTGCTAATATTCTGGTACAGGGTGTTGAATATAACCCATTTGAATGGAGTTTGACAAGAGCTGATATTGTACTAATTAGCAATAGAGAGTAAAAACTCTATTTGATCAATGTCTTCATATCTTTAAATTTTGATATATGCAGAAAGAAGAAAAGAGGAAGAAATGTAAGGGACTTGATTTTCGAGAAAGGCTATTCCTTTTCTGAAAAACAAGCATCAATAAAACACTTGTCATTCTACATCCCATAACTGAGGAACCAAAAATCTGATCTTTAACATCCTACTTGAGTCATCTTTTGTATATGAATGGTATGATCTAATATTCACATAAATCTGTACAGACAGGCTGAAAATGTTCAGAATGCAATTTTGAAAAACATGTCCTGAACACAGACTGCAGTTGACCAAATCTAATAATGACGTTGTATCTTTTTATTGCTTTGCAGTGCTTAGTTCATGCTCTGGGGTTTAGCTGGGCACTGTACAGCCAAAAATCTCTGAAACTGCTACTAGCTTTTAATGCATCACTATCATTATTTATTTATTGAGTGTTATTTGAGCTTAGTCTGTTCATTTTCTAGCTGTTGAGTGTAACTGATGTTGATCTGTCCCATGCGAGACCTTAATTGGCATTTTTGCCAAGTTAGAGATTCAGTTTTTTAACTGTGCTGGGGAGCTTAAATGTATTGTAGAGTGGTTTAAGCACTTTTTGGGCACAGACTGTGGTGGCACTGTTCAGAACTGAACTGAGCTGCAGTCAAGGGAATCTTTGTAACCTTAGTGTTTCTTACAAGGAGGAAATATTTCAGATGCTACAGCTTCCTCCATAATTGATTATGTGTGTTAGAGCCTGTGCATACTTTGCCTATATAGCATAAAGAGAAATGCTTTGCTTTAATTCCTTGCTGATTTCAAAAAATGGTTTTTTATAAAGCAACTGCTCTTCTCAAGTCTGCTTTTGGTTTTTAAAGTAAGGCTTTGCTTTGATTTTATAAACTATTGCTTGTACTCAGAGCTTTTCTTTTATCTGCTTTTGTAGTTACACCTGATATAACCAGCATACTGAATTCCTCTAAAACGGTTTTTTGGGGCTTTTTGTTTTTCTCAAGGGGAGAGTCCTTGATTATAAGTATTGGTGTGTTCTGATTTGGGTTTCAGAGCTGTCAAAAATGTTATGTATAATTAGCCTTTTGCTTTAGGAATTCATTTGTTCAATTGTTTTTCTCAGTAAAAATAAGCACCTGTCAATCAAGTTTTTTGTGCTTTGCTGTAAGTTCTAAAATACTGCCTTTTTTATGTGTGAATTACACATACTGCCACAGTAACTGCAGTTTGCACCCTTAGCCTACAATGGTGGTTTCAAACCTCCTTGAAATATTTAGGAAAAAAGTACAGAACTGTGTGAAAAATCATATAGCCTTGTGTGTGAAGAAAACCATCATCTTGCTGTCTCAGTATTTGCCTATATTTTTCTTACTCTTGACTGAATATAAGTAGCTGCTAAACTGCCAACAACTAACTCTTGTTTATATGCTTCTTCTACCCCTGCTTATGGGGAGAACTACTTGCCTTTTGGTTCTTGTGGTCCAGCTTTGACTCCCTATGACATATTTTCTGAATTTAACTCACACATTTTCCAGGGTGTTTGTACTTCAAAAAGAAAATACACAAGGGTGTAAAAGCTGTAAAAAGTGTGGCATAGGATAGAAGTGAGCAAACAAACAGAAAATGAATGGTGATTGCTTTCTGTGGAAGGGAAAGGAATGGGAAAGCACCTCCATGGTTAGGAAATATTTTTAGAAAACATAGTTATGCCTTTTCTAAGCGGTAAAGTCTTGGTTACATAGGAATTTTAGAACCATTTGGAAGGAGATCTCCACTTGCATTTCTCTTACCTTCTAAGCATCAAGTTGGTCACTCCTTAGTCTTTTCACATATTTGCAACTAAATGTATAAAACTAAACTGAGCACTTAATTTCTTAAAAAGAAATATTTTTTTTTTCCAACACCGGAATTTTTAATTGAAAATTGTATAATTGTGTAACTTTAAATTACATAGTTCTGGCTCCTACTGGAGGATCCTCTTCCACTTGCATTTAATTAAATGCATTTTGATATGTTACAAATAAAGCAATTAGTTACAGAGGTGGTCCCTTGTGATGACTTAAGTCATGCTAGTTTTGAAGTCCTGAATTTATGGGCATGCCAGTGCTTTTATATTCTAGTTAATTTGAAAGATTAGTGTTTCATAGTCACTCTTCTTTTTTTTCTTCAAGAATAAATGTTGGATTTTGAGAACAAAATGTTACTTTAAAAGCAGTAATTCTCCTTTTGATGTATTTAATTTTAAATCACTTGCAGTCACAAATCAGAAGCAGATTTGGTGTGTAATTCAGGTGATGGTGCATCAGTGCAGAAGAGGGCTTTAGGAGGGGACTATCTGCTGACAGTTCTCTGCCTACAGACTGTCACTGCAGCTGCTCAGTCCAGAAGGTAAATCCAAGCTACATGGAGCTATGAGAAAAGCAGCTTGGTAGAGCTTTGGTTTCATTTGAAAGCATTGTAAGGGAAGGAGGAATTAACTGAAGAGCAGACATGAGCTAAGCAGCAGAAAATTCCAAGAAAATGTTTGTGTTTTCCTCAGAGAATGCCTAGGTAACTCTGTACCCATTTTCTGCTGCTGAATAAAAGCTGATAGTCTGACTATCCTCTGGTAGTTTTCAGGCCGTAGCTACAAAGGTGTAGCTTTTGTCTCCTTGTTCCATTACCCTGTCTGTCTTCTTGGACCACAGTGTTGATGAAATTCCTAGAGTGACACCACTGTGAGCCAATGCAGTGCTATGGAGAATTAAATCAGTTATGTTCAAAGGTATTTCAAAACTAACTGGTGCAAATTAGAGTCCTTTTTAAAGCTAAATTTTAAGTATACCAATCCAGAATATGTCTTGAAATTAAGTGGGTGTAACTTCTGTTATTTCAAGGGAAATTTTCAAAAGCCCATGGAGGAATCTTCTGGCGCAGTGATTTCTTTTAAAGAAAAAGAATTTCTAATCAGAAGCTACAGTTTTGGAGCAAGCCTTTTCCTCCTCCTCACTTATTACAGCATGGATTAGAGGCTGGTTTTGGTGTGCACAAGCTAGATTCCTTCTGGAAGTAACAGATTCAGTATTCCTGAACCAGCAAATCACACAGACAGGTTCAGACTGCGTGCAGTGTGGGAATGTTTGGTTCAGAGAATCATACTGTCTTTCCTGAAGCAGAGCTGTGGATCTACATGCTGTGTAGGTGTAGTCCTTCAGCATTGTCTAGTTCAGGCTACTGGTGTGCTCTTGGTGCAAGCAGATCTCACAAATTCAGACATAGCCAGGGGGTCTGCACCAAGTATGTGAACCAAGTCTGGGGTCTGACTGTGCCATACACTCCCAATAGGGGAGATGTCTTCCATCTGCTGCTTTTGAAGAGAGGAAGTGTTCAAGGGAGAGGAGAAAGGCATCAGGTATCTGAATGGTACTACCCACAGAAGAACTGAATAATAGTACTTGAAACTCTTTTGTTACAAAAGAGTCAGAAAAAAAGGCATTTTTAAAATTCAAAACACATTATTTTAAAAATGGTGAAGTACCATTCTGTCTTTTCCAAATGTGCACCACCTTATCTGAATTCTGATTGTGAATTAGGTGAATTTCCATTTTTCATAAGCTTTTGTGTTATTTCAGTTGTTTTGCCACTCATCAAAAACATCCCACCAAAGTATGTTTGCTGTACTTCAGATGGACAGATAGCTGATTAGGAAGATCAAACAGCAGGAGCAGGCCAAGAGGAATGAAAATGGCAGCTTTAAGGAATTCCCCTTTGTCCATTTCCCTCTGGGAGAGTTCATTGACCTTAGCTTTCTGGGTCTGGGGTGAGGCATACTATCAAGGGCTAAGGAAGATTTACTGGAATTCATAGAGCTGTAGGAGTATCTGCACAAGAGGACTTTAATTCATCTCTAGTTCCATAGTATGCTATTTGTCTGGTAACCTGTCTCTTCTCTAGCTAAATTGTCTTGGCAAGGACAATCCATACTACTGCGTTTCCATGGGGATGGGATATGGAGAGTAATAGGTGCATGAGAATCCTGGTCTTCACTTGCAAGGGATATTGAATAATGAACTTGTAGCTATAAGTGTATGCATGCAAAATATGCGGCACTTCTAGTCAAAGCTACAGAATAATGATGATTATTTTCTAAATAAATTCTGAATTATTAGCGAGTTTTTGTTTTTTGTGGTTGCTTACTGATCTCCTTTCAATCTGTTACTGTATATTCTTATATGTTAAAATACCTGTATATTATTGAATTTGCAGAAACAGTCCCATAATGAAAAGCTTCTGGATTAAGTTAAGAATATCAACTGAAAGTTGGCCAAAGTATTATAAAAATGTTAACTGAAGATTGTGTCTTTGTCAAATCCAGGGGTAACTACAGGAATCGTATATACAGTATTTTTTTACAGGACTACCCAAAATATGTGTGTTCAAATGAGGAGGTGCATGTGCTGTCTATATTTCTTGGCCCTTTGCAGACTTTTGTCTGATTTGTAAGAAGCAATATGATTCTGCATTCAGAAGGTATTAATATTGTTGATATGGAACAGAACAGGGTAGCACATAATGTTAAATATAAAATAGATTTTGTGAAAATAGATTCTTTTGTCTGCCAAAATACTTTTCTTGTGTACAGTACAGGTATGTGGTAATTTTAAGGTGCTGAGTCTTTGCCTTTAAAATAAACAAACAAACAAAACCTTCATGGAAATTTCAAACAATTTCTGTAGTTAAGAAAATAATTGTTTAAATGCTTAAATCTGCAAAAATATCAAGCTGCTATTTTTTGATACATGCTGACTGGAATTGCAGGGCTTGCAGTCTTAAAGCTACTCGAATTACAGTCTGTGTGAAATATCAAAGAATAGCATTTAATTATATGTTAGGAGCATGGGCAGTAAGGAGAGGAGCTGGACTAGGAAAGTGGACTTTAGGAGCTATATACATGCAGACTTATTGAAAGTACAGTATTGAGTGCTACAGTAGCAGGAATTCCCTCTGAGACCAAGTTAATGGGAACACTGTGGTGTGATCTTAGGATTTCACAGGAGTCTCGCCTGAAACAAGTCCATGGATGGCCTGGAGCATTTGTTAATGCCTTCTGCTCTCTTCTTGTGCCACATTAGTGCTCCGGTGGCTGTTGCAGGTAGTAGCAAAATGCTCAGTTGATGTTGGTGTAGAAGGATATGTGCTGATTTGTCTGTGTTGCATTCCCCATGGAGCATTGTGAAGGACTTTCCCAATGATCCCATCCAACCTGGGTTCTGGAGTGGCGATGGTTGGGATGGCAATGCCAGTTTAATCTGGCAGAAGGCCCTTGAGTACACAGCATCACTCATCCTGCCTGTACACAAACCATGAGGAACATCTTTAGGCTGTTCTTTCTAACAACGCACTCACAGTCGTCTGGCTCTGACTTGTATGGCTGTGAGAGCCGGTTCCTTAGTGAGCTCTGCTGTTTGCTCTGCTGCCTGCTCTTGTTTATTCTGCAGCATGAGCTGTGGGGAAGGGTCAAGTAAAAACAGCAACCCTAGAACAAATCTTTCTAGGCCTGCATTGCTAGAAGTCCAGCCAGGAGGAGGGAAGAATGACTCCTAGTGAAGGGATTTTCAGAGCCAATGTCTGTTACTCTCCTGCTGTACACTAGTTGGGTTATGAATTGTGCTTTATGAGGTCAAGCCAGATGGCACTGTGCAAGGAGCACTGAGAGAACTGCTTAATGTGGGAGGACTGTTTCTATTATTAAAGGAAGTTTTTCAAGTTAATATGGGCAAAAAATTGGATTCTGAAGAAAGGTAGACTCACAGATGCCACCAGTGATGCAAAGAAGGTATTGCATGTAAGTATGATGGAAGAGTAGGTACATTTTTTAAAATACTTTCACTAAATATTTTTGGGGTTTTGAATTGAAAAATGCTTTATTCTAAAGAATGCTTGTCTGTATTTATCATTCTCTAGGAATGAACCTGTACTGAAAGTCAGAACCTGATAGGGAAAAGGTCTCCAGGGAGAGGTAGACCAGCTAGACACTTCAGGGAAAGCAAAATTACATTTATTGAGAGGAGATGAGATAAAAGGAAATGTAGCAAATATTTTTGTAACTAAAAATCACTATCAAATGTGGGAAAGGAAAAAACTGGGAAGCCATACAAGAAAGCTGGTAAAGCAAATGATGTTTTGCTGGGTTGTTAGGAAGTGTGATAGGGTAGTACAACATAAAGTATTATGTCTTTGTAATCTAAGAGGAAAGTGCCCCAAAATGCTGTTGTAAATAATAATTTAAGCTTACCATTTTGTAGTCACATTGTAGGGCTGTGGCACATACTGGTGAAATTAAAAAAAAAAAAAAAATCACTCAGGTTGTAGTGGTTAGTCTTTCAATATGGATATAATAGGGGAAAAAAAGGGAAAAACTTTCCAGATTATCATCACTTGCAGTTGATGTCTAGTATGAATACACACCTTTTGATCATTCTGAGTCAAACCCAGGATTTAACCAGAAGGTCCTGTAGGATTTAACCTGCAGCAAAAATGCTTGTCTGTAATACTGACATAATTTCACCCCAGACCTTAAACTTACCTTACTGCAGACTGAGCTGTAACTGAGATAGGAGAGCAGATGAGAAAGAAGAGTGAGGGGGGGAAAGTATGTCAAAACCCAGCTTTATTTTCATATGACCCATGTGGCAGTAGAAGAATGGGAGGGCAAAGCAGTCCGTACTCATGGTGCTGTCTTAAAAAAGATAATTTCAGCTTTCAAGTGGAGATTTCCAATGTCCCTAGAGCTCCCCAGAATATCTTCTCTATAATTCAAAACTTGCTGCTCCATTTGCCCACAGAAGATTTTAAGGCCTATCAGTTAAATGTGGTGCACAGTCTGTGCTCCTGTGATATCCAACATGACAAAAGAAAATGGGGTTAAATGCAATGTCCCTTGACAATTTATGGGTTTATGAAATGAGAAGGAATTTAAAATAATACCAGCATAGTATTTATTTCATTTATCTACACTCTGACATGTCAGTCAGTTCCAGATAATGATAGACACTGACTGACAGTGCTTGTGCTGCCAAAAGAAAAGGAAACTTCCCCTAATAGCCACTAGCACAGTGTCTATAAAGCAATACAGCAGCAGTCGCTCATTTTGTGAAAAGGCTTCACCTCAGCACAAAATTATTAACAGATTAGGATAGAACCTGGTATGACAAACTAGGTACTGATCTGGGGCAAGTGCACCACAATTTGTCTTGGTGCTGACTGGCTTTCTCTCTAGCAAATGCAGTGCCTGATCTGGCTTTTTTGGCAAGGGTAAATGTTCAATATGTTGGCATTTTTCTGATTCTGTTAGCAGTTTAATTGGTTCAACTGTGATTAGCACAAAACTTGCACAGGTTAGTCTTCACAATATTTTTTTATGGTATTTAATAAGAAATATGAAGGTGTCAATGCAATTTTTTTTCCCAGTGTAAGAAGTGTTTGCAAATCAAAACAAAAAACAAACCCCAAAACTAAAACCTCTCAACTGTGTTTCCACTCTGATGGATTTCTTTATTTTAGAAAGAGATTGGCCCCAGATCAGAGCATAGCATATATGCAGCATCATCACTGTTTGGTCCTACTTCTGAAGAGAGAAGGAAAGAAAAATATAAAAAGTGAGATTTGATAGCAATACACATAATTATTATAGAAATTTCATTTTATAGAAATCAAAAGCTGAAGAGGGGGAAAATCCTAAAAATATGCTGGTAAGCTTTTAAGTAAAAGAACACAACCACAGTTGAAGTAATTGAACTGTGAAATATTAATCTTCCTGATTTTTGTACAAGTGATTTACTCATAACTATTTATGAGTTTCTTAGCACTTGACTCCCCCTGTCTCCCCCCAAAAACTTTGTGTTTTGCTTTTTTGTTTTAGGATATTTTTGATGTTGCTTCTGTCACACCCCTCTCCTCCCCTCCATTTATGGTACACTCCCTGCTGTCTAATCCTCCTGAAAAATGTCAGGTACTGCTGCTGGACTGATACCCTTCTGAATGATTAAAGTGATGTGTATTCCTCCAAGGCTTCCCAAATGCAAGTGGTGTGTTTGCATGTGTGCTAAGCATGGCTTTTTTATAGTAACAGTAATGCATACAGCACTTTCATGTGCCAAGTGTTAAACATAGCACAAGGCACAATTGTGATAGTGTTGATAAGAACTTAATAAAAAAAGGTCTTGATTATAAAATAATTAATTAACTTGGCATTTGCTGTAGTACTATCTTGTGCTCCACTTTTTCAGAGAGCAATTAGAGTTCCACTAGGAGAAATTTAGCAAAGACATGAAAGAAACAAAAGGGATGGTGGTGTAATGTAACTGTTGAAATACTGTATGGAAGTTGTGTTAGATGCCTGTCTTGATGGAAAAGAAGAAAAAAAGATACTTTAGAAGAAGAGGCAGCAAAAAGAAATTACCACTGAACCCTTAAAGAGTAAATAGTGATGGAGGCATATGCCTGCTGAGAGAATTTGGTTCTTACTGTGTGCTGCAGGTGGATAAGGTGTATGACCCTGTCAGCATAGAGCTTCACCCCTATTTACATCATGCCACAGTTTGAGACACAAGAAACATGGAAGGGATAAAACACAGAGCAGCTCTCCTTGGCAATTTTGGCTTGTTCTCTCAGATCCCTGCCCAGGAGGCAGGCTTGTAAAACTTCCAGTGGGTGTTTTTCCTAAATTTAGCAGCATTTTACTAACCTGGTTGGTCCATTTCTGAAGGTTTGGGAGGTTGGGTTAAGAAGAGAGGAAGTAAGAACTGAGGTGGCAACTATTTGTAGTTACCACAATCTAGGACCTTGAACATTAAAATGAAAACGTGAACGGGAGACACATTTCAGTCACCCTCAGCCTGTGACTACTTCTCATTGTACTAGTAATCAAGCAGTAAGATTAGATTCTATAGACAGTAAGAACAGTCATGTTCACCACAGATAAAAAGATCTTTACCCCAGTTCTGGCATCTGGTGTGCATCTGGCAGGTTTAAGGAGAGTGGGGATGGGAATGCTGTGTACACTTTAGACACTTAATATGAAACGCCCTTTGTCCTCTAGCATTGCAGCTTAGAGGGTGTTGGTATTTTTAGGTGATCTTTGTAGCCCAAGGAAACTCCTAGCCCAATACACCAAGTTTGGATTGACTGTGGGAGCGACAAAAGATGCAGTGGTAAAAGTGGTCTCTCTGAAAGGCTGCAAATGGGTACATCAGAATTTGTTCATCTGCTATATGTTCATCTAAATGTTGATATATATAATATGCAGAAATCCAGATTTTGTGCTAAGCAAAAGGCCTCAGTAGCTTGTAATGCATAGATGAGTATTTAGGATGCCTGAAAAGTGTCTGAAGGCATTCTCTTCTGTGCAGGGAAGCAGCATTTTAGCAGTTGTCAAACTAAGATTGAAACCAATTTTAAGACAAATCAGTGATCTTCATTCACTGCTCTGAATCCACTCTGGGAAGTGAGACAAGTGAAAATAAGTGCAGAGAAGAGAGACAACCCGTTACCCAGTTGAGCAGAACACTGTTTTCCTAAGAAAAGCACTTCGCAGTGTGTGCTGTGCCTTCATTAGTCTTTGAAGTAAAAAAGGCTCTGATGCCAGTGGATAAAATGTGGCTAATTCTATGAAATAGGTGTAATTTGAAATAAGAGGACAGGAAACAGAAGAAACAGAAACTCTCATCTGTAGTACCAAAGGAGAAAGTTTCTGTCTTTGATAACTTGTGAAAGCACTGCTCCTCTGTTCATCAGGAGGGAGTGAGGTGAATCTAGGAACATTGTCCGTCCATTTTCCTCTTTGGCTGTGCAGGCAACTGGAATAGATTTAGCCTCTACTCTACTGGGGAAGATAAAAGGTGTTTAAACAGCAGGAAAAATTGTATTTAAGAAACCAACAGAACAAATGGGAACAAGTCCAGCTGGACTTTGCCTTCAAACTGCAAGGTTTAAACTCCTGAAACTGAGACAGGTGTGAGACAAGAATAAGATGGTACAGCCCAATAACTGGGCTGAGAGAAGCCTTTAGAGAAAAGCACGGAGCTGCATTTTGGGGAGCCTAACAGGCAGACTTGCTTATACAGACTCTGTCTTGGAGCTCAAGCCAGCTATCAGGTTCACCAGGAACTATTCTCTTTGTTATATGAAAAACAGGGGGATTTTTTTAGCTTTGTGTTATAATAAAATTGCCTGTTTTATGGGCTCCTTTCCATTGCTGCACCCAGAGGTTTTGAGTTCAATCACCCTAAACTTACATACTTAGTAATGAGTTTTTTAACCTGTTTCTTAAACTCACCATAGACTTCTTCCCAGTTGCTGTATTTTTTTTTTAAACTTCACAGTATTGTCTTATTCTGACAAGTTGTCAACATGTACATGACTGTTGGCTTTGCAGTTTGAGGTGTAAGCTCCATCCCTGGAGTATTTAATCACAGTAATGCCTCTTGGTGGGAAGCATATATATATTAAAAACAAAAGTATTTAGTAATGCTTTATAATTTTAGAAATGCTATTCTCAAAAAAGCTTGTATTTCTGTGTTCAGGAGGTGGAATATACCAATTATTTTAAAGAAATTTATTAGAGAAGCAGGCATTGTTCAGGCAAGCATTGAAGAATTATATTTAAACCTACCAGACACAAAGAAGAAACAAACTATAGCAATGGAAGCTACTTAATTTATGTTTTTAAAAGTCACAAAAACATAGTAGGTGATGAGGGAAAGACATCTATTCACCCTCAGAATATAACAGAGTAACCTACATCCAAAACAGTGCAATGGAGAGTATTCCTAATCTGTTTGTGGGAATTACATGCCAGGAGTCTATCACCTGAAACATTGACTAAAATTAATTACATATTTTCTTATGCAAATTCTGTAAATTCATTGATAAAAGCTTCTAGAAAAATCTAATATGCATATTCATATTTTTGAACTTATTTGGAACCTGGAACTCATGAATCGTTCTTTGGCAGAATTGATTTTGGTTGGATATCTATTGAGTATTCTTTGCTTCTTTTGTACTTGCAAGCAATCAGTGAAATGCAGCCACTCGAGAAAGAAAATTAAACCCAATCTGAGAATTCATTCACACAGCAGGAGTTCTTTTCTCCACAGGTGCTTATTACTATGTTACACATAACCGTAATAGCAGTTGTGACTTCTGAATAAATTCTGTCATTTGTTGTTCCCACTGTTCTGTTCTTACCCCAACAAGCACTTTTTTTACACGGTTGTATTTCATTGCTTGTTTTGCACACACATTCTGTGTATACCTCTCTGAATACATTTCATTCCCTTTTTGGGGAAGTAAGCACACACGAGTGCACATTCAGAGAGGGAGAGGCATTCTGCCTCAATTCTCTGTCCCATCCTCCTCACAGCTGTGTTTTGTTGGGGGAAACAGGGCATGGGGAGGAAGGGGCAATGTTTGCAATGATTGGGTGGTTCGACTTTCTTTTTAGAAATAGCTCCTGCACCAGTGGCTGTTGTCTTTTTGGAAGTACATTTCACTTCATGAGACTATCAGCTGTTGTTGGCTGCTGCCCTTTCCTTAGAACATTCTTACAATCTTCTTGCACCAAGTGATTTGAACATACTGAAAGTAAAGCCTGAGATTTTCAAATTTGGGATGCCTTGAGGTTCAGCAGGTACTTTTTTGAATTTGAATGTATCAACATTGATGACCACATCAATCATCCCACTCAAGGTGATCATCCAGCTGGAGTTAAGGTTTTCATGGTGTTGCTGAGACTAAACCAGTGTCTACTTTTCACTTCAGCTGATCTTCTTCAAACCAGGCAGGTTAAATTGCCCACCAGTTAGGCAGCACTTCGCTTTCATATGAAACCCATGTTTTGCTTCCAAGGAAAGAGTGTGGAGAGGAGCCTTTTGGCCTCAAATCACAAGTCTAGTTGATGATCCCTTTTGCCATTTGAGTCCCTATAGAATAGCCTTTGGTAGGCAGTGCATGAGAACCTTAATTTGTTACAGCTGTCAGAGAGATGTGCATTGCTTTCTTTTCTGTTCTGCCTGGTTTCCTGTGGAAATGAGGTTTTTTTCTGTCATGCTCTCTCTCTGACAAGCTGTCCAACCCTATCCTATTTACTTTTTAATCCACTGGCCAATTTTAGTCCTATTTAGCACTGAGGCAGATGCCTTAATGATATTGAGTTCTACCACTGTAATGAATACTGGCAGCCAGATAGAGGAGAGAGATGTAATTAATGCCTGTTCTGATGAAAAGATTTCAGTGTGTGCTCAGCTTTTTCTAGGTATCAGGCTTTATTAGCTCTCTTGTGAACAGAACTGCCTGGTTTTATATTGTAAGCATTATTGTAGCACTTTAATTGGTGGCTTTGCCTCTGTGGTTTATCTTGCTATCATGCATCAGAGCCCTAATGAGGGTTCAAAATGCCACTGAGCATGACAATGTTGAGTGTGTGGGCTGTTACTACCAAGTATCAGCGTTACTGATTCTGGGAGATAGTAGAACTCCATAAGGACAAAAGTCTCTTCTTTCATCACTCCCCCTGACCCTGACTCCTTAGCTGTTCTTGTTTTATGGGAAGGCCAGCACCTGGAGTCTCCATCCTGAAGCAAAAATTTCAGCATCTTGGGCTGCCAAGCACTTTCCATGCCAGAAATCCTCCTTGAATCATAGTGAAGTCCTCGCTTTTGTCCTGGGACCTGGGGTTCCTGCCTGACCTGTGCTGAAACAGTGCTGTGCCTTGCCCCATTGCTGCAGAGCAGCATGCCTGCTGTGGGTGGAGGAGTGATGTGGAGGCAGTTCCCTTCCTCTCTTGTTCCACTAGAAAGATGGTCCATGTAGTACCATGGCAGGAGGGAGTAATGGAGAGTAAGACAAACTAGTATAGCCATCCCATTGAATATCTGGGATAGTTCCATCCGTTTACCCAAGGAAGCCACTTTGACTTGCATAATTTAGATATTCCCTCTCTTACATGATAATCTCTTACCTTTGCATCTTGTACATTTTGTAAAAATGTGGCAGAACAAGCATATTTTGCCATCTGGACAGAAAAAAAAATCATAAAGATTAGTTACTTCAAAGTGCAAGGAGTATCTGTTTGAGAACGCAGCCTAATTTAGTCAAACCCCTGTACAGGGTGCGAGCAGCAGAAACACACATTGTTTTCAAATTTTAAATTTATTAAAAGGAATATATTTGGAATAGGTGTAAATATGTTGTATATGCAAGTTCAAAAATTATATAGCTTAGATCACTGCTTTACTTGTCTTTCAAATTTGAGGTTTAAAATTGACCTGTAAGATTTTCATAAAACAGACTGGTTTTATTTTGAGTTATGAATCTGAGGCAGAAGTGGCAAATAAGGTGATATATAGCCCAGTAATGTGGTTATTTTTAAAATTCCAGGCTTGGCTCGCAATGATGTTCATTGATGATCTTGGCTGAGTTCCTGAATAATTAGGCAATAAATGTATTCTTTTTTTCCTGTAGCAAGATATTTAAACATTAATTTAAGTCAGCATGTCATGAATAAGTATTCTTGCAGCTTAGTCTGTTTTGTGCTACCTCTAAATTTTGTTTAGACTTTTGTGTTACTCTGGTCTTATAAGTGGTTTTTATCAGCAATTTGAAATAGTAAGGTACTTACCACTAATTCTGAGAAATAAAGAGAATTAATATAAGTATGTGCACACTGTGTTAAAAGCTTTTATTTTACTTGTTTTTCATTGATTCTTATTTTTTCTTCTCATAGTGTATGTCCATGTCATTGTGCAGGTCAGAAAATGTGTGATGAGTTTGCGGTCTTGTCTGCCTTCACAACTCTTCCTTCTGCATGCTTTTTTATTACACCTATTGTAGAATATTTGTAAACATCAAAAGCACTATAAAATGGGAGATAGCAATTTACTAAAAACCATGCATACACAATTTAGTTTTTTTAAATAAATGACCTCTTCTGCTTGAATATAGAACGCCTACAAACACTTTCACAATTAGCAGTTGTCTTAATATTGGTCCTAACTAGTAGAGCACCCAAATCTCTCTGAAATTAGGGATATCAATAATGTTGCTTGACAAATTGGAGCTATTGTGAATAATACATGATATATGACCCTACGGGTCAGAGCAAAACAAACTATTTGTTTTCAAAACTATTGGTCAGAAGGATTTTTTTTATTACTGTGTGCCAAGCTTTTTTTACTTCAATGAACTGATTTTTGATTTGTGAAGGGTTCTGAGAGCAGCTCTGAATTTTCACATGGCTTCTGTGGCTTGCACAGCTGGAGTGCCTGGAGCAGCCACCTGGCTTACCACAGGGTTGTCTCTCTGGAACTGAGTAAATTTTGCTCTGTGACTCAGGGAGAGTTTAAGTGGGTTGGCCATGGGTGGCTTAAAGGAATGTAGGAATTTTTTCTTTCCAATTCCAAATTTAGAATATGCATTTCTCATATTCATTTCATATCTGCAAAAGTTATTTGAAGAGTATAACATGAATATGTGGAAAGGGGATAAAGATTTCCAATTGAAATTTTGTTTTTGTTCTTTTCATTCCAGTGAAATGAAGCAGAAGTTGGATGAAGAGGGTAACAAGTGCAGCATCCTTTCCAAGCAGCAGAAGTTCAATGAGCACTGCTGCATTCGCTGCTGCTCCCCTTTCACCTTTCTTATCAACAGCAAGCGACAGTGCCAAGATTGCAAGTATAACATCTGCAAGAGCTGCAGCACTTACCAGAAGAAGGAGAAGGCTTGGATTTGTAGTGTCTGTCAGCAAGCAAGGTAAAGGCCTATTTTTAAGCAACTTGTTCAAAGCAGCTGTGGCCTGATCTGAGCTTTCCCTTGCATTTTTCAGTAGATAACTCTTGATGGGATAGGACATAAAGGACCTGTTTATGTAGAGGTTGATTTATTCCTGACGTGCCTGGTTTTTGTAGAGGTTAATTTGTACTGAGATTGTTTGGTTACCTGTTGCTTTTTCCAAGTTTGTTTAGCTGGACTGATGTATGAGCAAGCAGTAACTGGGCATAGCTTGTGCGGGACTGGGATGTCCTGAAACACCTGGGTTACTAATGGAACCTGAGCACAGATGGTGGTAAAGCAGTTAATAGTTTGGCAGCTAATCCCACTGATGGGTCAGGAATGGAAGGAAGAGTATTTGTGAATAGATCATCCAGCTGTGACTGTGTTTTAGAGTGGTTTTCTAAATGCCAACTTATTGGTGGAGGTGCCTTGAGCTTACTTTGGCAAGTACCCAAAGAAAATAGTGGTGCAGCCTGTTATGATTCATAACATCTGCCAAGAATATACTGCTGGGCTTCTACTTGCAGAGGGTATCAGGGACTTACTATCTCACCCTTCTGAGGGTAACAGAGCCCCAACATTTAAAGATAGCACCAGAAAAACAAAGCAAAACACTTAACAGTAGCAGGGAGGCCATTCCTTAGATGGTGACTGTGATAGCCCTTGTCTCCAGACTCCAAAAGCAGCCATAGCTGTGGTGACGTGGTCCTGACTGACACCCTGTAACTCAGACAAGAAGGGTGAATGAAGTAACTCAATTCCTTATGGTTTAATTTTGACCACTGGTGACTAAAGCAGCTGGGCATATGTGACAAAGATGGCTGTTTATTCTTCATCTTTCTCTTTATTGGAGAACTCAGGATGAAGAGAAGAGACAAGTCCCTTTGCAATGCTTTATCATACTCCTGTGCTCACCAAAGCTGGACTATTCCCTCTTGTTTCCTATTAACACACACTTGAAATCACAGAATCACTAGGTTGGAATAGTCCTTTAAGATTGAGTCTATCCCCTACCCTAACACCTCAACTAAACCAGGGCACCGAGTGACACATCCAGTCTTTTTTAAAACACATCCAGGGATGGTGACTCCACCACCTCCCCAGGCAGACAATTCCAGTACTTCATCACTTTTTCCATAAAAACTTTTTCCTAATATCCAACCTGTATCTCCCCTGGTGCAGCTTGAGGCTGCGTCCTCTGGTTCTGTCAGTTGCTGCCTGGTGAAAGACACCAAACCCCACCTGACTGCAATCACCTTTCAGGGAGTTGTAGAGAGTGATAAGGTCACCTCTGAGTCTCCTTTTCTCCAGGCTGAACAACCCCAGCTCCCTCAGTTGTTCCTCATAGGGCTTGTGTTCCAAGCCCCTCACCAGCCTTGTTGCCTCCCCTGGATGCGCTCAAGGGTCTCAACGTCCTTCCCAAACTGAGGGGACAGAACTGGACACAGCACTCAAGGTGTGACCTCACCAGTGCTTAGTATAGGGAAGAATGATCTCCCTGTTCCTGCTGGCCACACTATTCCTGATACAGGCCAGGATGCCATAAGCTTTCCTACAGGATCTGTGAATTAGTGTGTGCCCTTTGACACAAGTCCTTAAAATCACAGGGATCCCAGATAGACCATGCCAATTTCCAAACATCGGTCTTTGAAGGCAAAATGTGGTTGTGTTCTTTGGGGCATCTGATCCTTCTCTGCTTTTTATCCTGGAAAACCTACAGAAACTCCCTTTTCCCTGGTGAGGAGGCAGATGAATGACAGGAGTATCTTTTCCAGGAATACAGAGAGCTGTGGAGCCAGTGCTTGTTTCTGCCTTAGTCATTCAACCATTTCATATTATACCTCTTTCTTCCATCTATCCTGCGTTCACCTGTATGGGCAGCAGCACAGCATCCAGGTTTGTGGATGCTGATGAACTCAAAATACCTTTTGCTGACTCCACAGAAAATGTCTCAGTAGAATTTTATTTCAGAAGAAAAATCTGTAGGTATATTTTAAAAATGCTATTTCTGACCCTTGAAGTCAGCACTTTACCCACAGTGCTGTGCAGCCCACAGAGTCACCCACCTGTAATTCAGTTATAAACATTTTTTTTATTTACGAGACCCGACACACAGTTTGAGTTATTTTTCAGTGAATAAATTAACTAACACTGCTGCTAATCATTTTATGTTCCAGTTTATTGGACTGTGCTACTTACCCTGTAGGTAGATCAGGGATTAGTATTCCTAAGAGACTGCTGTTTTTTATTTGGTGGGGAGGCACTTTTTTGTGTTTAGTGGCGGGGGTAGTATAACTTTTGAGGGTTTAACTCTTGGTCAGCCTTTCTTCAGGGAAAAGCAAAACAGTCTGTTGTGAGTTCCTGTCATCTTCTCAGTGACATATTCCTCAGGTGGCCTGTGTTCTCCTGCCTCTCCCAGCTCTTCTGCTTATATCTTTTATTTTTAGGTTTGATAGGGCAGCCCAGGTAGTGGAGGTGGTTCTTGGTTTAGCTGTTATTTGCCTGCACATCTTACTGTACAATAGAAAGTGAGCTCTAGTGGGTTAGAAATATTTGAAGACCATATTCTACACTCAAGAAAAGCTGACATGTTGAGTTAGTCTGTGAAGGCTTGACCCCAGTGGAGATAACCTATTCTGTTGGTTTTCATCTTCCAAGGCAAACATCTATACTGGCATTGAGCAGAGAGCAAAAATTCAGGTCAGCATTTGAAACATAGAATATTTGTAGAAAATCAGTCAAAAAAAGTTAGTCTCTGCTTCCTCCAAAACTAGAAAACTCATCAATAAGCCTGTGAAGACTTCAGTGCTTGAATTCCTTTAAATCATACCTCCTGTTGCCATGCATCTTTTGAAAGTTAGAAATTGAGCTTGGTATGAGATCTCAGGCTCAAAAATGTCTTTACAGCAATGTCTGAAATAATCTTGTAAGGAACAAGAGAACCTCCCTTCAATTTCCCAATTTCCCAGATTTAGCACACATTCTGCAAATGCTTTTTGATATAGATTTGTCTCTGAATACTATTAATAATGCTCTTGGGGATTTCACCTCTCAGGTGTATCTTCTTAGTCTGTAAGTACCCTTTGATAAAATGATATAATGCTAATTTCAAGTTTTTGATTTCTGTGTAGTGCAGTTCCGATTCTTCCGAAGCCTTGCACAATGTCTCTTTTTTAAACATCTGTCAGACAATGTGTTTAGGCAGCTTGCTGAGGTCTGTACTTTTAAAGTCCTCTTGGCTAAGTAGATTGCAGGCACAGTTTCTTTGCCCTCTGGATTAATGCTTTTCATGCCAGAGACAGAGGTTCTTTGCTCATTTAATAGAAATAAGGCGTGGTTTCCATGTGTCTGAGACCACTTTTCCATTATCCAAGGAACCGTATTCCAGAAACCAACCCAACAAAAAAAGCCTCCCAAAATCCTCTCCCCCCACCCCCCAAAACCATATTCCAATAAAATGCATATTCCTGCAGGTTTTCTAAACTAGTCACATTTTACTTCTGGTCTGATTAGTATGAGTACATAGAGTCCAATCCAAAACAGGATGTGCAAACATCTGGCTGTCCACCTCAGCTTTTCATGAGTGTCATGCATGGCTTCTCCTGCATTCTTGGTTCATTTCTTCTGGTCTTACCATCTGTATGTTACAATATTTTCATCTCTGTTGTGAGTGGGAGCATGGGTACCTAATCCTTTCATGGCTTCACATCCATCTGTCCTGTGATTTTTTCACTTGTTCTCAAAACTCTTGCTCAGGTGGTGAGAGTTCATCACTTACTGCACTCCTTCATTGCTTTCTTGAGCCAGGCCATGGTTGAGAGGGTCTGCAGGAAGTCATTATTCTGCTTTATAAGAGCTGCTTTGTAGGTGGTGGCCCTTTGCTAGTGATTAAGAGACAGAGACCCAGTCACTAGTACTTTTCTCCTTTATATCATTAACTAGTGAAATGCAGAGTCATGCAGCACATGCTCAGGCTTCCAGTAGTGTTTTGGGTGGCTTAGACTGACTGGGTCTCAAAAATTGTCACACTGGTTGCTTGCAGCACAGATTTGTTTGAATGTTTAAGAGAACTGCTCTTTTTTTTTTTTTTTTTAACTTTGGTTTTCATACACCAAATATAGTTGCTGCTTTTAAAAAGAAGAAAGCAAAGGTATATCCATTAACTTCATCAACTCTTCTATCCAAAGTTATGTTCCTTATATTTTATTTTGGTTTTTTTTTGGGGTGTGCCTTTTTGAATATAACTAGACTGTAACAATTTGCATCAGTAGCAAATGTAATTGTCTTACTAGAACTTGAAAATTAGTTAGACTAATTAGATATGCATTAGGGTTTTTTAATGCACATCAGAGAGAGATTTGAGAAAATACATTAAAGTCTAGTCTACCAGTACATTTTTTTCTGCAACTGGCGCATATTGGAATTAACATTAATGTAAAAATGGAGCAATGCTCTTGATAAAATGAAAATTGCAGCAGAAAATAAAAGTCTAGACTCACTTGGCAGGCAGAACACTCTTCAAATAGAAAGGAGCTTTGCCAGCCTCAGGAAAAGTCCTAAATAAAACCTTTGTATTTCATATGTTTTTGTTTGGAGGTCTCTGTAAAACAATGAAATGTGTTTTAATGTCAGCAGAACAATGCATCTATTTGTGGAAACATGATAAAGTTGAAGTTAGCCTGCCAAAAGGATATATCTCTTCTGCTTCGCTGATGCAAGTTTTAGTTTAAAACTCTTTATAGTCTCTACAGGGAAAAAGAGGGGGAAAACACCAATATTTGGCAAAACCTTGGTATGGTACTTGAGGAAAAGCGATACTTCTGGTTAATAACTGAACTTCATATTTGTTTGTCTGTAACAAAAATAGTCAGTTTCAGGACTTAGTTGTGGAAAACTAATTAAGATATAATGCTGCTTAGCAATTTTGTTTTGCTTTCAAGCAGGCTCAACCATCTGGTAAAACGAAGCCGAAATGTATTTTAGGTAGTCTGCCTCAGCCATAGCTTGGAGCTTTGTGTATAGTTTTGTGACAGCTTCTATTTATGCTGTTTGAGGTCCCTGTCTGACATTAGTGAGAACTTCTACAGAACTTGGAAGCTGTGACATTATCAAGTAAATGCCAAGAAATGTGTTTTTGCTTCCAAGATCGTAGAATTGTATAGGAACGTTCATTTGCTCTGCGGCATAGCACAGAAGATAAAGTCTTAGTTCTACCATGTGCTTGTTGTCTTCCTTTGACCCTTATGGGTCTTGTCCTGCTGTTTTGAAAGTCCTCTCTATGATCCCCTTCATATTGTACTTAAGGGATTTACTAATTTTAAGTAAATTGCTGTGAAAATTATTTTCTCGGCTGTATATACTTGTAGAAATTGATGCAATTCCTTCCAAAAATGCATGCTGCTGTATTCAAATGCTTTTCTTCCTCCTTGTCTTTCCACTATCTCTCTGTTTTGTATCTTGTTGCTTGACTTCCTTGTCCTTACCATGCTTTAGCATCACAGTGGATCATAGACACCATATCCTTTTGCTCACTGTACCTATGAAGAACAAGGACAAGAGCTTTGATTTTGCAAAGGAGCCAAGAACAGTCTTTGGTTTATTCAGTTGTTCCCTAACTGGAGGAGGAGAGAGAAAGATGTGCAAAATGGTTGCTTTGACAGGTTGATCTCTGCTGGGTTTTTTTTGCTGTACTGATCTGTCTTAATTATTTTGAAGTATGCACTGTGAAGAATTTCATTTCTGCTAGACAGAATAAAGCTGAACTTGCATAACATACAGCAGACTGCAATGCTGCACTTAGCTTTAAGAAAAGTATCTAAAAATGGGATTGAAGAGGAGAGTAGGAAAGATAGGTCTATTAAAACAGTTAAACACAAGTCCTGATTAGGCAATCTTTTCTAACTTTTAGTAGCCTTAGAAGTGAAAGGTGCCTGAGTGCCTGGAGGACTAATCAGTGTTTTAGAAACTCTGGATTCCAGTTTTAAACTGTCAAGTGACCTTGGGGAAACTTCCCTATGTCAGGTTTCCCCCTGTGCAGAATGGATTTGATGACCCTGAGCACTTGGAGGTTAGTGGTTAGAAAGTTAAATGCTCTGGTTGTGAAGTGCTAAGTATTATCAATGTACTGTTATTAAAGGAGTTTTCCTGCAGTCAGCATGGCTAAACCTTTGTGGTTTTCAGTTACACAGAGAGGTAAGTGCTTGGATTCTTCTAGGGAATGAATGAGGATAGAATATTGCAGTTCTATGCTCAATGTTAATATAAAAATGCTTGCCTGTGTTTGGCTTCACCTACCTTCAGTAAGTCATGGTAAGAAAGGCTATTAAACATTTTCCCTATTAGTAATAAATATTATAATTTTAATAAATTTTAATATATATATAAATTCTAATAATGCATTCAACAAATTTATAATAAATAAAATAAATACATAAATACTGTTCAAAAATATTGGGACTGTTAACCTGGGAGGATCTAGATACGAAAGGATGTAACACAGTTTGTCCACATAATAATCAGCATTCAAATTATAGGTTGGACTTACTTAGCCTTTCATTTTTGCAAAAGCTGAGGTATTCTGAGTGAGGGTGACAAATTAAAAGCTAATAAAAATTGCACAAGATTCTTTAAGTATGGGCCCTTAATGTCACATGGGAACATCATGCCTTACAGTAGCTGAGATGGAAAATATTAAGCACAATTTAGGGAAGAGCTTCCCTTGCGTCAGTTCTGCAACTGGAACTTCACATGCTGTTCATCATAAAATGTATGTAATAAAGAAGAAGCCATGCTGAGGTTAACACTCTAGAGGTAGCTCTAAGCAGAGCTAAGTGTCCTTTCACACAGACATACCACAGAACATTTATTTATCACTAATGAAGAATTGCTACCTGGTTTGATCTGTGTCTGTTTCAGCATTTGGTGAGTCTTCATGTTTTCTTCTGTTGTATCTTTGCAACCACCAGTATTTAACAAAGTGCAGTTTGCTGTGGTTAGCAAAGGGGTTGTTCTTCTTGGTGAGAAAATTGGAAATCCTCCGGACCCGTAGCCACTGGCAGTGAATGGCAGTGTCTTTCCTCCAGCTAGTGCAGTTTGCAGTATTACCCTCTTAAAACATTCTTGTGTTACCAAAGAAGTTCAAGTGAGAATTTAATTTGTCATTTTATAAAAAAATGACCACATCAATAAATCAGTCACTCCATGTTCTTATTGTTTAGGCCCACCTTGCACATGAAATAGATACTGAAGCACTCACTGCTTAAGTGTCTCCAGTAAGAATCTCTGAGATCCTACATTCACATGTTCCATCCTGCTTCTACAACTTGAGGGAAAAAGAAGGTGGAAAAAGTAATTGCCCTGTGTCTGAAAAAAATGAGGTTTTCCAAACTTGCGTGCTGAATTAAGTATTTGGGTTTCTTGTACTTTTTTTTGTAGTAGCGTATCTTTTCTGCATCTAGGTTTTTGTGAAGTCATCTTTGAGATAAGCACTGCATGAATCTGACTAGAGAGTTAATTACTCTTCTTATATCTTCCACTGTCTCAGCTTTCCAAATATGACCCAAGATTTGTGGATCATGAAATAAATTGTAATGGTTACCTGTTACCTGTTCTGGAAGTGTGTTTCATGCACTTTCTTTTCTTACATCCCACCTGCATCTTTTGCTAGAGCTGTCCAGGCAGACGTCTTATCCGTTTTAGCCCAGGAGCTAAGACAGCTCTTTTATTTATCTTGTTTTCACAAACAGGATCATATTAGCATAGTGGAAAAGCAATCTCTGACGTAAAGCTGTATTTGAGTTTCCACCTCCATTCATTTCAAGTTGTTTTATCCTTTTTTAAAATTTATTTTTGCAGAAGCAGTTCCAAAAACTGAAGATTGAATTTTGACATACTGCTTAAATAAAAATTGCCTGAAACCAGAACACTTTTGCTTGCAGAAGCTGTGAACTCTTTGGAAGTGCTTGTTTGATCATAGCAAAAGAAAGCTTTTGTTTTCAGATTAATATTGGATTTATAGTGTGCTTGGGATTTACTTTGATAAATTGTTTCCATCAGAACGATGCTGTAGTAAAAATGAAAATTCCTCACAGTAATTGGAAAATAATGAGGGCCAAGATAAAAATAATCATACCAAATATGTCTTCCATTCCCCTCATACCCCTGTCCCCCACCAAAATATTTGAAACTTTTGTACATTTCTGGGAATCGGCATGATGTGGCTTTACAGTTTGACTTTTGTCTCTAGAAGCCAACAGGGAGTTGCTAACACTCTTTTGAAGGAGTTCTGTTAGCCCTTTATTCAAGGCTGTTGTGTGGCAGAGTGGCAATGCCTTCCTGAATGAACACACTTACTTTGGGAAGGAGTCTTTGTAAGGTAATGAGCTGGGTGCGGCTGCTGGATCTGTAATACTGCCTGTTCTGATTGTTTTGATTTGAAATTAATTATGCTGTAAAGCCTGTTGTTGTAATTCGACAAGTGATGTCTCTGGGCAATATGTGGGAGTCAGATGCCCAAACTGGTTCATTTTTGTTTCATCTCTGTTTCTGTCCATTGTTGTGAAGACTGGAGGGATGCTTCTCCAGGCCCTGGACTGAAAGAGCCTTTTTTCTCTTTTCATTAAGATCCCAAGAGATAATTAGTATTAAATGAAAATGTGTTAATCTAGTTAGGAAATACTGTTTCCCATCATCTGTCACACTCTGAGGTTGTATGTGAGATTAATAGCATACTGGAGATATCATGGTTCACATTGTTCTCAATTTGCTGATGACAGATTTGCTTTGTCTTCATGGCTTTTCCTGGCCCCAATGTAGGGGCTTGAAGGATAGTGCCTGGAGTATGGAAACCTGAATAAATGCTTGTGAGATAGAGGACACCTGTATAAAGAATGGTAAAAATTGCATCAGGAGTCACAGTCGTAATCTTGTGTTTGCAGGATTTGGTAACTTAGGTGTTTTCTTGAGCTCTGTGTGTATCAGGTAGTTGCAACTCTCAAAAGCACTTTCAAACTCTGGCAAGATAAAAAGTGAGTATCTGTTAATAATATCTGTTAGCAGCAGGGAGAAAAATGATGATGACTTTTCCCAATCCTGCAAATTCACCATTAGCCAGGCCTGTCTGTGGTGGCAGAGCATACCTTCAATCAAACATGCTTTTGGAAATTGTCCCGGTGGTAAAAGACTGTGGAGTGTTGTACTGAGAAGTGTGATTGTAGCCCACTGTGAGCTACATTTTGAATGACCCTGCCTCCTGTGCTTCTGAAATTCTTAGCCATTCATTTTGGGGGGATGGGTAGTTCTCTTACATGTTCTAAAAAGCCCCACATTATAACTGGTGCCTTTCAGTCTCTGGCATTGTGACCTATCACAAAATGCCTTCTTGTGTTTTGCATCTAGGATCCAAGGGCTATAGGATATAAGGGAATATAAGGCTAATATTTTGGAATGTGTCTGCATCAACATTGCTCCCTGAAACTCCACTGAGTATAGACCACTCACACAAAAAACATATTTAACTAGTGTCTCTGTTAGTCCTGAGTATAGTGTGGCAATAGTGGTTATTTTTCTCATCATGTAAATTATAATTAGATATTGAATACTCTTGAGAGACACCAGCTTTCAAAGCAATCTTACATAGGGTTTGCATAGAGAGGGTTGGTTTTGAGACGTGTGAAAGCATACTTTACTGACTCCATTCTGTGCAGTACATTTAAATACTGTATTTTCTACCTCTAGAGTGTTGTGGTTGCTACCAAAGAAGGTGGTTCTGGCAAGAAAAACAGCAACAGAGTGAAAGGAGATTGACAGGAAAAGTATAAGGAGGAGGGTGAGGGAAATAGTACAATTGTAGTTTGAAAAATTAGTCATGTAACGTGTCATTGTAATTCCCAACTGGCAATTTAACAGCACATATCTACATAAACGATTAGTAACAGTAGAGGGTAATGTTCAGGATCCTGAACAGCACTTCCAGTATATAATTTGCAAATGGTTAGATGGATACCTGCCTCACACACTCCATAAGCTACCACATTCCAGTGCTTAATATAATTAGCAAACACAGACTTCCAGCTTTGTAGGTAGCTGGCTATGACTTTACAGTATGTTGCATTAATAGACTTAAGGAAAAAAAAAAAAAAAAAAGAAAAAGGGACAGCTAGCTGGGAAAATTACACTGTTTATTCCTCCTCAGGTGTCAGGGTTCTGTGCCAGCTGCCAGGGCTGTAGTGGCTGGGGCTCCAGTGAGTTCCTCTCTGGTGATGAGGGGTCCAAGGTGAAACAGAGCAAGGTTCTGCAGGGCTTGCAAAGGCAGTGTGGGAAAAATGCAGAGGTAAATTCAAAACAATGCACGTTGACCTCTCTGTAGCGATGTCTCTTTTGTGATACCTTCTTTTTTAGTGACAGCTCACTTTTGATAGGATTAGTGGATGCCAAATGAACTTCTCAGGTGATCAGCATGGACTAGCTACAGTAACAGCATTTAGATTAATCTGGATGTGAAGAACATTGAGGAGGGAGTTTCGGGACAGAAACCCTCTTTGATCTCAGACAGTCAGGACTTCAGCCTTGCAGGCTTTATTTACATCTGCTGACTTTCAAAAGGATATGGAGCACTGTGCTAAATGAGCATAAATGTCACCTCTGGAAGGTTTGCTCCAAGTTTGGCAGTGTCCTTCCCCACAGCAGCCATTGCTCAGATGCACCAGTTACTGATATTAGAGCATCATGTGAGGAAATTATTGCGTCGAAATTCTGAAGGTTGGCTTTCCTTCAGATGATCTCTGTCTAAGAGCAGCTGTGTTAAACTTTGCAGGCCCCACATCCTCTTTGGTGAAACATAGTAGACGATGGTGGTAATTCCTTTATGTTTAAGAGTAGAGCTTCTTGGGAAAGCACCTCCTCTAAATTCAGCTCAGATCTCAGGCACAGAACAGCTGATGGGTGCTGCCAGAATGTAAATACAGATCAGCACCACTTCTGAACTCTCTTATTTTATAAAACAGTGTGTGTTTCAGCCTTTTCATGGGCTTTGTTATCTCCTGTCACACAAAGATTCTGCTTCACTCAGTTCACATGTTCCACTCCAGTTATTAAAGGGCACATTGAAAAGTTGCCACTGCAGCATTGCTTAAGCTGAAAAATGTTGTCAGAATTACTTTGTAAAATAAAAAGTGAATGTATGCCTTCTCATGGTTGAAGCCAGGCAATGACTTCTGAATTGTGTTGAATCTCATGAGCTGTCTGATATCTGCACAATTTTCATTTAGGTTATGAAGGCATCATTATGGCTTTCAAAATTATTTGGACACTTCCATTTTCCTGGATGGTTGCTGATTATGTTGATTCTGTGCATTTCAAATGTCTATGAAATGGTTTATGAAGGGCAAAAGACCTCAAATCAAAACATAAATTTGATGTGTATTTAAAGGTAGAAAATTAATATACAGATTCTGCTATGGAAGAAGAGTACTTCCTCCATGTCTGTCTGTATGTTATATCACAGATATAGATGAAGATTCGTAGATTTTTTTATAGTACATGAAGGGAGGAAGTATTTTTATTACTCTGTGGGTGACAGAGTTCAGGTGAGGAAGTAGAAGGCGGACCTGGATTCTGCTTCTTGCTCAGAAGGTGCTCACCATCTGGTATTGAGTAGGTCACTCTGGCTTTCCCTTTTTTGCTCCATTATGAGAGAAATGCAGTCCCTACCTTGATAAAGTTCATGTGAACTTTATACACACACGCACACACACACACACATATATATATATACACACATATATTATTTTTTACTTGCTGTTGTATAGACCTGGAGTGGTTAAATAAAAACCATAGATGTGATAGGCTTCATATGGGAAATTAGGACTTTGGAAGGCTCCAGGCTCTGATAAACTTACTGTGTCTTGATGAACAGCAGATACAGCATCCACCTTACTAGGTTAGACATTTAAAAACTTTTCTCCATCTGTATCTTCTGTAAGGATCAGTCTAGAGCCTCATCTCATCTATCAGGAGGAGAGTATCTCCAGTCTACTTTTCTCTATTATCCTTATTGTGTGTCTCTGTGCCTTATTTTGGCCAGAGTTTGAAGAAGGGCTTTCCAAGGCAGAAAAGCATGTCACTTTATTTTACCCACAAGGTAGGTCCATGTTCAGAAAGGCATCAAGGTGGGTCAGATTATTTTGCCCTGTGTGCTGTAACGTGGGAAGACAGCAGAATAGTGGGGACAGTGGAGCTGGGATTTCTGCCTTCAGATGAAAAAACCCCTCACACTGTAGACTTTTAAAAGTTGGTTCACACTGCAGTGGTGTGTTTTTCAATGGTCAAGGCAGTGCAATTGAACCTGAGAGACATCTGTGGGAAAAGCAGCTTTTCCTGTCCAAATGATTGTCAAATGAATATGGAAGAGAATTCACTGGAAAATTCCTTAGTGGAGAACATAGCAGATGGGAAATCTTGATCAGAAAAGAAACAAAACATAAAAATAAAGCCTTGCATTTAGCGAAGGGAAACACCTCCTCCGTAGTAGCTGTCTTTAGCTGCTAGATTTCATGGGTTTAATAATTTTTTTAATAGTGAAGCAAAAATCTGAAAACTGTGCTGCTTCTGGTTATCACATAGGCATTTCCATACATTCTAATTAACAGACTGTTTCAGGCTTGTGTCCAGGGCTGGCCAATTTAGTTGAAATTGGACAGCTGATGCAATAAACTCTAAAAATTGTCCTATATTGAAATTATTCACAAGTAGCCCAGTCCATTGTGATGGGATTTCTTAAATCATAGCAAATCCTGTTCATGAAATCAGATATGGGTGTACTTATGCAAGTGGCAGGTCCTCCTGTCCTTTCTGGGAGTCCAGCAGATGAAGTTTACAAAGATGTACCTGGGGACCCAGGCCAGGAATGAGAGCTTATATAAGTGGGACTTTGGATTCTGTATGTTATTTCCTTTTTACAGGGCTTGTAGGTGTAGATTGAGCTAACTTATTTCCTACATGTTTCATCCTGCATGTTTCAACTAATTTCTATTGTTATAACATGTATAATAAAAAATCGGCATGTAACAAAGCACGATTCTTGCCTTTCATTAGTAAGATCTGGATTATTCTGCAGATATGCTTTATGTTTCGAGGAGGTTGTTATTTAAGCGCTTCTGATGGAACCTCACAAATTCTCTTATTTATATTTTGCAAGAAAAAAACCTCAGACACTATGTGACAGGAAAGAATTAGCTTAATCAGAGAATGCTTTTAACTGGGACTGTGTATTAGCCTGAATTTCCTTATAGTGGGCAGTTTCTGCTAAGGCAAGCCAGAAAGCATGACTGCCTTACCATGCTTTTGTGATGGCTTTCTTGTGCTAAAAATGTCTTTTGCCTTTGGTAGCAAAGATTCTGGCAAATCTCAGGAGGTCTGGGGTGGGGAACCAGGTGCTAAGTATCTTTATTGCTTCTCTGTGATTTGACTTTTTATAATTCTGTCAGAACAGCAACATATTGGTTGTTTGGCTCTTTTCCCTATTTGACATATATGTAACACAAGCAGAAAATCATCTTTTTTCCTCACTTGCTCTCACTAGTGCACCATCTTCCTAGAGGAGGTAAAACGTTCCTTGGTACCAAAATCCACATAACAAATCTTCAGAGCCCCTGCACTGGCACAATGCTGTTTCCAGAGCACAAAGGTTTGCTCCTTTCACAGATCTCACAGGTCTGTTCTGCTTTTAATTCTAGCTGAATAATTGTCTCCAGATGCTTTTATAGATTCATCTCAATCTGAGCACTGCCCTTGGAATAAATGCAGCATTTACAGCCTCTGAGAGTCTGCAGAAAGTAAAATGCTTCCATGTTATCGTTACTGTTGGGATTTATTAGACACCTGCTTTTATGCCTAATAATTAAAAACCTGCAGTGTCAGGAGATATTGCCACGGGTCTGAAATAAATTAATTCAAGCTGACATCAAGATTTAAATGAGCTTGGCTTTTTCTTATGACAGGGAGCTGTACCATCTTACTTTTTTATTTTTTCCTTAATGAATTTCTAACTTAGTCTGGCTTTGCAATAGAAAAATATTTTTTTCCAAGAGAAAATAAGCTCCTTCCCTGACGTGAGTTGCATAGCTTTCTACTTTTCAAAAACACATGTAATTTTTGGTTATTTTCCTCCAGTTACTCCTGTTTTCGTAAGTTTACAATGAAAGATCACAAAATATATAGTGCCTTTAAACTGGTTTGCACAAAGCCTCTGCAAGATGTCATTTGAGGTTCTATGTTTCCTGTGACACCAAGGATTTAGTTCTGTATAAAAATACCATGTCTAAACAGCTTTTCTGTGTATTTACAAGCTCTTTGGTCTCATTACAAGAAGGACATGAGACGTGTTAATTTAAGGTATTTAAAAATCCACATTGGTGCTGTCAGAGGGAGGAAAAACCACCCTGAAACCAAACTTGCCTTTCAGAGTCAGTGTGCATATATCTAGCGGGATCATGTGGTCCTGGTTTAGCTTATATAAATAAATATGAACTATAAATAAATATTCACTAACATCATCTGTGAAATTTACTTGATGTTATTATGTCAATACTGTTTGTATTTCCATAATTGAAGTCAAAATGAATTAAATATTTGAAGCAGAGCTCCACAAAAGGGGTACTTCACAAGAGGTATCTAAGATTAACAAATACATCTAGGGGGTTGAAGTATATATTCTGAAAATGTTATAAGTATTTTGGTTAATTTGAATTTTATCTAATTTAAAAATAATTTCTCTCCATAATATAGCATAATGACAGCACAGGACAAGCTGTTCGGACTTCCCATTTCACTGAATCACTGAAGCCTTTTCTTATGTATGGGGAATTTCCTCTTACTACATGGTTTCTCTGCCATTTTCTATAATTAAATAGCAGGGAATTAAAACATAATGTTTCACTGACAGAAACTCTTAAAATCCCTTTGCTGTCTCAAAATTACTTCCCTTATACTCTTCTGTTCAGCAGGACAGTCTTTTAAAATGCACATTACTCAGTGATCTCTTGAAGGGAGTAGATCCCAACGCTTTCTGGGGCAGACAGCAGTTTTGAGCTGTCCCTGCTCTGTTCAATATCAACATACTCATCTTGCATTCTCAAATGAACCACAGCTTTCCTTGTGCCACAATACAGTATGAGTGGGAATGAAAAATATTCTTAAAAATCTTACCTGGGACTGTGAGCCTTATTGGTACTGCTTTTATCTGTTTCTGTAATGCTGCCTTGCAGGTACATACCTTAATGTAGCTGGATCTAACATTGAGATGTAATGTTGACTTTTTACTTTGGTGGGTTTGAGATAGCGGAGACTGCCTTACAGACTTCTATTGTTTTTTTAATTTAAGTTTACTTCTACAGACTCTTGACTGCAATGCTAGATTGAAATAGGCTTAAAATTTAAACTCAAATGTTGAAATTATAGAAGAGGTAAAAACATGCCTAGATTTTTTTGAGACAGTTTTGGCAGTTCATTTCCCAGTAAAAATACTTGAAATTTCATCTTGTAAATAATAGGTCAGGTACTGAGAAAACTCAGAGCAAATGAGCAGACAAATGAATGAATTAAAAGAAAAATGTAATGTGCTCTGCAGAGAAATTCCTTTCTTTATGATTCTGTGCTTACACTGGATACGTGCTATTTAAAACTTGAGCCATTTTCTCAGAGACCTTCTATTTGTTATTGGTCTTTGATTATATTTCCTTGGTAACATTTCACTTTTCTGTTTTCCCATTCTCTAGCTTTACTTTGAAATACAAGAGCTGGTTATTATTGAGAAAAGATACAGTTTGGGTCAATCTTGGTGCTCATGGTTACTTTTACCAACATTATATTTTATCAGCTAATACAGTAGATTTACTCTTTGCATCGGTAGTGATCTAGTTGTCTGTCTTCGCTCTTCGTGTTTCTTAAAAACATTTTTAACATTCTGTAGAATCTTGAGGGCCACAAAAAGATAATCACTGGGATTGGTTGAACACAATTTAATGCTCTAAGTATCTTGGTGACATAAAAGTGTGTAAAGACCATTTTAAGCTGCAGTGGTGAGCACATAAGAGATACATCTTGCAATGATTAAGAAAGAAGACTGTGAAGGGATAACTCAAACATATGCATTTTAAATTCTTTTCAGTGTGTGATTTTTCACTGATTTGCCCACAGGACATCTGACTTCTTTTGGTCCCACTGCAGAAAAGAAAAAAGGACTATCTAAAGCCACTGTTTGTTTCATTTGTTTCAGAAGCTGAGGGTAATGTGGTCAATAAGCCAAAAATTGCCCTGGAGGCACATCTTACACTTCTTTACAGGAATCTTCACAGCTTCTGTAGTTCCCTTGCTAAGAAAAGAACAAACTAAAAGAGGCCTTCCTTGTGTGCTGTTAGCCTGAGACCTATGTGCATCTTTAGCAATGTCTGTCTGTTTCTGGAAACCTTCTAGGTCTTTGGCATTGGAGGCAAGAGGAGCAGCAGGTGGTTGTTACCCTTTGAAAGGCAGCCGGAGAGTAAAACGCGATACTTTGTCAAGTTGTTTCTTAGAGATCTGTCAACAGCAGATGACTCAGGCTCTGCTCCTGCCTTTGCAAGGGTGTGTGCTTTAGTGAACATTTATTTTTATATAGAGCATGTTGGCAAAGTCACACCATGCTGCAAAGTCTCTCTAAACTTTGCTGTTGGTTCTCAAAATCACATAGTTTTGCCAAGGTTTCTTTTTTTGTTTTCAAGGAGCGAAAATGCACAAACTTTCTGCTGTCTTTCAGAAGTCATCCTCCAACACATGCAAGAGCAAAGCGTCTCAAGGAAAATATCAGATTAAGGTTTCCGTATACGTGAAAAGTGGGATTTTAGCCTCATCCTTAGAAATTGCAGAACAATATTGATATTTTTTTCAAAATATTTAATGTAAGGCGAATTCCCAGCACGACACAATTCAAAGAGTTGAAGTTTATCAAAGTAATGAAGACATGATGGAGGTGTTAGGTAATCTTAAGAGAGAAACAGTTAATTATAAGCCAGTTTACAGTATAGTTCAAACCTTACCTACCCACCTCCTGACAACCTGTAATTAACTAACTTGGTGGGGACACACTTCCTACCACTGATGAGTATTTTCCTTTTTTACTGTGTGTTTTCATTGGTGATGCCAAAAAATCTTTTTCTGATCATTGTACCCCTTTTGTGCTTAGAAGCTAATTGCATTACAGGGTACATGTACATTTCTCTACACTTAAGTAGAGGATTTCAGCAAGGGAGCCAACATATAAGGGTGTCACACCGCCTAGAGCCATATCGCTTTCTGTTCTAATTCTGCCTGGTTTTGCAATGCGTTTTCATTTACTGGAAAAGCATTAAGACACCAGCAGGTGCTGGCACACAGCAGAAAGCAAGAGTCTTTTTTCCATTTTAAGCACAGTTTTTTCCTGATTTCTGTTCTCATAGTGGGGATCAGGGATTTATTTGGGGTTGTAAGATGTGCTCTGTGAGGCAGCAGAACCCGATCCACTCATTTGACTGAAGCCTAATTAAAATCATGGAGTACATCGCTGTAGTGGAGCCATCCATGTGCTGTGGTTAAGAACATCCATCAAGATTTTTTTAGATTGGATTGTTTTGCATATTGTTTATAGATTGTTCTGCATATTGCCAGATTTCAGGCTTTTCTGGGCAGAAATTATCTCCTCGTACTTGTTTTCTCTGTTGTCAGGCATGGTAGGGCCTTAAATGGATGGACTTGCTGCAGAAATCCTGTGTGATATTGAATAGCAAATTCTAGGACTGTTTTCCTTCAGGAAGGTGGCTTGATTTACTCCTCACAGCTTGCTGTGGAAATTTCCTTTAAAGCCTGAAAATCAAGTTAAAACCTTAATTAACACAGAGCTGGGAGTTGTTCCATCATGGATTATTTGATCATGTGAATGTGGCTTTTCTTTTCTTTGCAAGCCAGGCTGAATTCAAGATCCTTTTATTGCTCCTGATGATCAATTCAGTGTTAATCACGAAGGGAAAAATTTAGTAGTGAGAGAAATTTGCCTTTTCTGAATTTAAAGGTGACATTGGAAACAGTAGACAATATTGAAGTTCTATTGTGAAATCTTAATCCATATTTCTCCTCTCTTGCTGGCAGATTGGGTTTGTGCCTAGAGTACCTGAGCTTTTATTTTGCTAGAAGCTGGCGTTCCAACAGAGTGCTGCACATCCAGAAGTCCCGAGCAACTTTGTTTTGCCCTAACCAACTATGCCCATTCCTGTACTGATTCTTCAATATAATAAACTAGCCACAGTAGTCTGCTTTGTAGTGAGAGAGACACAAAATTTAGTTTGGATTTGTTTTTTTTTTTATTTTATAAGGCTCTTTCTTGCTTTATTTGGTTACATAACAGTATTGACTTGAAAGAATAAATTTTAACTATACTGAAGTAAAATCCATGTGTGACTTAAGAATATGGCAGACTTAGAGCATACAGAAGTGAAACCACAACTTCAGTTTCCTTACTTTATTATTGATCTGTGTTATGAAATTTATCTCTTATGGAAAACCTGATTATTTTACCTTTGCCATCTTACTAGAGTTTTCAATGTTTTGGGTTTGTTTTTTTGGTTTTTTGGTTTTTTTTTCCCCCAGGAAATGACACAACATAAATTTCCCAACCTTGCTTTTTTTCAGTCTAGTTTGACAGTGTTTTGAAGTGTTTCCATGCTGTGCAGATTACAAGAGGAAGCCAGAATTACCATAGCCACAGGTTTTAGTGTCATACTTACTGAATCTTAAGACCAGTTGCTATACTAACATTGTAATCATAGTAATGATTACAATATTTTAGCTTGTAAGATGCATTATAAATCTAGAATTACTGATTTCTTGATCAAGGCTGCCTAGGAATAGTGGAATTTTTACTCTTCAGAAATATAGTTTTCTTATTCTTTTTTCCCCAAAGGAGAAGCAAGCACTAAATATAATACACATTTAATAATATGCTGAAATCTATCAACTTATATTTTAAGAAAGTCAGAATGTTTTAACATTGTTAAATTAAGTATTTAAGATACTTTTCTTCCTTCACTTAAAGAATTCTGACACGTCAGTGTCTGAATGTGAGTCTGTACCTTTCCTCTATTAATAGCAGACTGCAGTATCTTCATAGATTGCATTGTTTCACTCCTGTTTTGCAAATTTCTCTGACTTTTGTACCAGACATGATTACATCTGTAAGGTAGTTTTCTCTTCTTTCTATAATGAAGTCAGTTACATGCTTCCATTGAATTTAATTTCTGCATTTTCACTTTTAGTGGGAATGAGGTAAATGAGTGCAGTTCACATACCAAAAGGTGGAAATGAGTGGAATATGCACAGCAGCTGTCACAAGGACACAAGATATAAAGGTGAATTACAACAGTTTATTGAGGAATTAATTACTTGTCACATTTAAGTCTTAAGACTGGAATTAAATTCTTCAGTTTAATGCAGTCTGTTGTTGGCAGAAGGAGAGAAAGAAACACCAAGAAACAATGGGGACATACTTGCATACACTTTCACCTACTGTAGTTGGGTCATTGAAAGAAAACTGTGCTGTTTATGTACTGAAGCACCAGCAAATCAGAGTCATTTAGGTTGGAAGCAACCTCTTGGGATCATCTTGTCTAGCCCCACTGCTCAAGTTAGAATAGGCTTTCCCTCAACATATCCAGCCAAGCTTTTAATATCTTTGTGGAGAATCCATAATCTCTCTGAGCAGCCTGTTCTACTGTTCCACCACCCTCAAATGGAAGTGTTTTCCTGTGATTAGATATAATATTTGTGTTTTCATTTGCCTATATTGTCTCCTGTCCTATCACTGGGCATTACTGAGAAGAGCCTGGTTCACAGTTTTTAATTTTCTCGTATCAAGAGTATTATACACATTGATAAGATCCTTCCACTAGTCTTCTTTTCTCCCCCATAAAGAGTCTCTGGTCTTCCAGCCTCTCTTCATCTTCCATAGATGATCCAGTCCTTTCCAGCAGGATCCCCAAGCTCCTTCTAGGCAAACCTGGAATTTTCTCCTCACCTTTCCAGGGATTGAGGTGAGGCTGTCCAGCCTGTAATTCCCTGAATCCTCCTTCTTGTACTTCTTCAAGATCAGAAAAACATTTTCTGCCTTCCAGTTTGGGATATGAAGGCTGAGTATGTAGTACCAAGGAGATGTTCAGTTTAAAAACTGAAAGAATTCTGTGTGATTTTGTTCTGGAATTAATGTAATAAAATATTGATGCATTTGAGAAAAGTTTTTAGAATGCAGGTAATTGAATTTCTGTTCCATGAGGACAGTATGTGTGGCTGTTCCTCCGGCTGAGTCCTCCAAGTACTATGGCACATGCTTGTTAGGGTTATCTGAAAATCTCCTTCAGGCACACATTGGTGGAAATCTTGTTTTATGTTTGTGATGTCTCAAGTGACACTGGTAGATCCCTTTAAAAAAGTAGATTTATGTCTTTTGGAAGACTTTACCCATTTAAAGTGGCATTTATGGGGGATGAAAAGTGCCCTGGAGGTTGGAGTGGTGTCCAGAGCAGCCAGGATCTTGATCAGTTGTCAGCAGTAGTTCATGTGCAGTGCCTCATTCTGCACAGAATTTGCCCTGCCAGTCTGAGAGCTATTGCAGACACCCATACAGTCTTCTGCAGGATCAGATCCGTTCTCAGTTGCTAATGGTGTCTGCCCTCAGCTGCATCCTTAAGCTGCACTTTTTGTCCAGGATTTGCTCTGGTAAAGGCACTGATGTTATAGAGCCTTCAAAACTGCAGTAACCCTTGTCTCTCCTGGCAGAGGAGTAGCTGGTAGTCAGGGTGTGCTTTTCAGTCCCTGTGTCCGGGGGCCTTGCTTTCTTCTCTTAGCAAAAGTTCTCCATGGTATTGCTTCTGAAGTGCTTGTGTGGCCTCGATTGCAGCCGCTCAGTGCAGTGACATTGTCGTCATGCTTTATTTTTAAAAATGACAGCAGCAAAACAGAAATACCAATTCAATGCTGCTTTCACCATGGGAGATTCAGTCTAGTGGAGAGAACAATGGCCTGACAGTCAAGGGGTCAGCCTCTATTTTTGGTTTGCTCGCTGACTGGCTGCATGGCCTTGGGCAAATTGCTTTCACCTCTCTGTGCTTCTGCTTTCCCTCTGACTCCCTGCCTGTCTTTTTCATTTTGGTGATTAGCTCCCCTAGGCAAGGAATGCCTCTTGTTTGTACAGTTCTCTGTGTTTTGTTTGAGGCCTTGGGGTCTCCAACCCTGTAACAACAGGGATTCACATCAGTATTATCACTTATCTCTCATGTATAGTTCTGAGAAGCCTAATTTTCACAAAGGGATGGATGTTCCTGGCCTGAGTTAATCGTGTACAACAGGGAGCTATAATGACAAAAAACTTCTCTTTTTGATGTGTCAGAGCTATTATATCTCCAGGGCTTAGATCAGGACTCATGCCAGTGTTGTTCCTGCTGATGCTGGTGTCACTCACATAGGAGTGTGACATGTCCTGTGCTTGTGTAGGTGGCCCAAGAGTGAGATGTGCTAGCATGTGGTCTGTCAACCAGCTGGCCCTCCATATCTGCAAGGCATGCTCATGATCAGGCCTTGAGCAAGTTTTGGAATAGTTGATTCCTTGTGTGATCTGTCTGTATTGGTGTTTGGGGTCTGGAGTAGCCAAAGATCTTACACATGGTTAGAGATCCAGATCTACAGGAATTGAGAGAGTGAATAGTCAGTCCTGTCCTCACTCAGGGCTGGTTGAAGCCATGCTGTACTGTGCTTGCAGGTAGAAGCAGACCAGGATACCCACTGTTAACTGGCTGCTGTAAAGGTAAGCAGCATATAAATGCCTTGAGCTCATGATTTCCCTAATCTTGACTTGTTAGAGCCATTCAGCCTTGAGGCAGTACTCTTCTTTTGAAAGATTTTTCAGCAATTGTGTTTGCCTTTTCTCACAGCTGTCACCAGAGCAGAGACTGCCTGTTGGGCTGATGTTTGTGTGTCAGTCCCCTCACAAGCCCCTTCCCCATCCAGAAGTGTCCCAACCAGGCTCTGTTGTACACTGCTGTGATACTCACAGTCTCACATTACTTGCTGTTCCTTCCTCGTAAGTTGTCAGTAGTTTGTGTTTAGTGACAGCATGTTGTCATTAGGGGTTTCTTCTTCACGTGCTATGTGATGTTGCTGGCAGTCATGATTTTATTATGGATCTTGTGATTCCCCTTAAAGCTTCAGTTTCTACAGTAATGGAAACTCGGGCTTCTTTCTTAAAAATAGTTGTGATGCTCAGCTTTTTGGAGCAGAAAATATGATTCTAAAATGCTAGAATATTGAAGCAATAAGTAAAAATACATCAGTTTGTTCTATTTCTTATACTCTGAGTTTTTAAAAGGTCAGGATTGACAGAACTAATTACATAATGTTGGGAAGAAATTATAACCTGCTGCCACCCACTGTCCATGCCATTTTAGTGGTACTGAACACCCACTTCCCAAAGTGGAGGATATGCTCCCATGATGGATCCATATCTCATCTCTTGTCGTGGCAACAGTACAGGCTGGGATGTGTTCATCTTCCAAAGCATAATATGACTGTAATGATTTCACAAAATACATGTTCAGAATGGACGAGTATTATAATAAGATGTGTCAGTGTGTTTTTAATTTGCATAGGAATTAGCATATATAAATCACATGGGGATGAAAATTCTCACTGAGACTTCTCTGAGTTATTATTACTGGATTACAAAATATAGTCATTCCTATATCATTGTGAATACTATTAATACAATAATCATTGCCATTGCTTTTTTAAAACAACTAGTTGTAATTAATATTGTTGTTTTAAAGCTATGAAGGAAAATTGGGGTCATATCCCTTAGGGCTAGTTGTTAAAGTCAGCATGGACAAGAGACTGTAGTAATTTAATAGAGTTCCCTTAAAAAGTCTGCTGTTAACAATAATATATATGAAAGCAAACATTTCGACTCCTGTTGTTTAATGTAAAAGTTGCATTTGTAGTCAGGCTGCCTGTGAGATCACATGTGGGGATGCCTAGGATCCAACCCCAGGGCTGGAGGAAAGTGCCAGAGCCATGCACTGTACATCAGCGCAGCCCCTGGAGCTGCCTGGGAGCTGCAGCAGGGGATGCCAGATGACTAACCCTCATGCTCAGCCTGAGGCTCAGCAGGTCTTTTACACTCCACTTACATGATGGCTGGATGAGCCTTGTACACATCTGATAAAAATCTGATTGTCTGGCACATATGCTGTGTAGATTTACTGGCTATTTGTACATGCAGAGTAACTTTTCATCTCTTTGGTCACTTAAATTGCTGCTTAGTAATGGGCTGTAAAAATGACTGTCTAAGAATCTGCAAGGGTTAATGTCTTAGTTGTTTGTTCATCATCAGAGGAGAGAAAATACTAAAGAATACATTGGGGGAAATGGTATCTATGAATTCTAGCAAAATTTTAAAAGTCTCAAATGAATCTTGAGGGGGGGTAGTAGCAAGACTGATTTTGCAATTAGATTTCAGGCTGAAGATGTTATCTCACACCATATTGCTGTTTGTCTCAAAATGTACATCACGTTACAGGAGCTGTAACAGAGAGGTATTGATATTGCTATGGGAAACATAATATTTTGCATTCCCTAACATTGGTTATTTTAGCCAGCTCCCTGTGCTAGATCTTACACGGTATCTCAGAGCCATAAAATCTTTGGTGTGCCTATCCTTGTGTGGGACCCCCATGAAAGAGTGACATACAGCACGCCTTAGCTGAAGAGAGAAGCAGCTTTCTGAGCCTTTTCTTCCCCTGCTTTCCCTGACACCCCCTCCTTCGCTTATACTGGCACTGGAGAAATTCTCCTGTTACTCCACTGCAGGCTGTTCCGCTGCGCGAGCTGCGTGTGCCGGGGAGAGGAGCGCTGCTGAGAGGAGCTGCACACACTGCGCCTTCCCTCCAGCAGAATCCTTCTGTCCACCTGCAGCCTAAGAGTTCAGCTGGGAGGGCTGGGAATGGGGGCATTTCTGTTCCCCCCGCCCTCTGCCTTCCTTCTGAAAACCTTACAGTTCTTCACTTAATAATGAAGAGTACATATGCTGTGAATGAAATATTAGTGCAAAGTGAGGAATATACTTTAGGAGTGTTTATCCAGAAAGGAATATGAAACAAAGCAGGAATAGAACACAGTTACTACTTCAGGTAAATCTGCTTATTGGTTTATTTTTTTACCATTTCTAATGATGATACTCTATCTTTTTCATGCATGATAGTACAGTGAGATGACTTCGTTCCTGGTGTTGTGCATCACTGTCATTGCAATGCAGTTCTTTCAGTTCATAATAGTAATGTGTGATTTAATCATAGGATGGGGAGTACCTCACAATATTTAATGCTGAGATACAGTGAACATGACAAAAATCTTTAATTTTGGTTTTCTGAACTTGTGACAAATGTATCTCTGCACAATATTTATATGGACTATGTAGGGGGAGGGTTGATTTTCTTGAAGATGCTTTGGTTTGTCTTTACATTTAAAATAACCCTAAATAATGTTTTGAAATAGCTTATTCCCCAAATGAAGACTTTAAAAATCAAATCTGGCAACAGAGAGGCTTACATCAATAAAATAATTTTACTTCTTAAATTTGTAAGTATAAGTGTTTAGTCCATGTTTATTGGCACTGCTAAAATCCCAAGTAATGCAGTGTTGTGTGGCTGCCTAAGGAAGTGGACACAACCATGGCAGGAGATATCTTGGACATACAGATGTGCTGAGAGTTCACTGATGCAAAGTAAAATACTTATTGATTTAATGATGTTTTGATGATCCACAGTGTTCTCTGTAACCGATGTAGGACGTGTTTCCTTCAGCATTGCATCTATCTTTTTGTATTGACAATGTTTTGACAAACACTCTGTAGTGTTCCTGCATATGTTCTCTCTTAATGCATTTTAACTGTTTTCTAGGAAGCAGCATTAACATTAAACACTGTTTTCTCCTGCTGCAATCATAACACAGGTTTTACAAGCATCAATGTGAAGTCTTGCCAGATGCATCACAGCATCTGTGTTGTGATGCTGGAGAAGTGGTGTGTTGTCCCACTAATGTAGGGGAACCACCACTTCTGAAGTCAGCAGAAGATGAAACATTATTACACTGCATATACTTAAGCATAGGTAATGGGAGGATAATTCTCTCTTCTGTGCTCTGTCTTGCCAGCTGCAACAGCTTTAAAATCTTGGATGTTTATTTTTATTGTAGGACAGACAGCAAAAAATAAAGAAAAAAAAACCACAACAGAACAAACAAACAAAAAAAAAAAAACAAAAAAACAGGTTAGGCATATTCAAGTAACTGATTGTTTTGGGTCATTGTGAAACATTCATGTTCTTCTATAAACACAGCTTTAAAAAATTAAAAGCTGTACCTTGGGCTTGTTGCTGATGAGTTGTTCCCATGCTGCCTGTGCTATGTAGATGATCTTTGTACTGATCATAGAAAATAGGACTGTGAATAACTGATAGTTATTCATAAATCTGGAAGGAACAGACACCATAGCTCTGGCTTTCAGTAGGAAAGATAGCTGCAAAGATATTAACGAGACTCTAGTCAAGGGATCCCAGTTTTTATAATAATAAAAACTGCCATGAAGTTTCGTCCCTTGATATCCAGTCTGGAAAAACAGCTCTGTTCTGACTCTGTCCTTTGCCAGGAGGCTAATGAGAAATTCCTGCCATCCCTGCCAATGCTTCTGCAATTAAAAGGGAACGCTCTTCTAATGGAAAAATATACATGAGTTGCTAGAGTGTGCAGTAGGAGGGAAGGCTGAGGGAGAGACCAGGAAACCAGCTGTGCCTTTGTATGCCCAGGTTAGCAGTGGGGGGACTTCTTTGAAGGGATGTGAGGTCCACTTGTTTGTCCATATAAATTTCTGGCTGCTGGGTGGGAGCCATAGGCAAGGTATGATGGCAGTTTGGAACAACGTGTCAGTTAGGAACTCCTGCCTTGCCCTCCTCCCCAAGATTTTAGTAAAATAATGTTTAGCACACCCACCAGAGTATTGCTCTATTGCTATGGCTCCACACTGTATGTGGTTGGATATTCAGTCTCTGTCAAACAAGAAACTAAACAAAAGGATGTGGCAGCAAGTGCCACTAAAAATATTGTCTTTGTTGAATCTTTATAAGCAGTTGTGCACATGCAGGGCAACACATGCACTAGATTTGAGGTGATTTTATTTGCATGCATTGACATACTTTTTTAAATCTGACTTGCCAGGGGAATGTTAGATGCAGTACAGAACAAAAGGGTTTGCACAGTGCTGTGGGGAGGAAGCAAAGACAAACCAGTCTAGTATGGAAAACATATGCTAAGCACTTCTTTCCACCTGCTCCTCTCTTCCCTTCTCACTGAGTGACTTTATGTAACCTGTCCTTGGCCGTCAGTCATGTGGGAAGTGCAACAGCCGCATGGTCAGTAGCCAGGTCAGTCAGGTTTCTCCTGCTGTGCCATTCTCCACCATCTTTTGATGGGTGGTTGGACCTGGCCTCTGTTTTCCATTTAAAGCTTTCCTTGCTGAGCCTTCGCTCTTGGGAAGCCTTAAAGGTCATGGCAGGCTTCTGGCTGTAATTTCTGAAGAAGGCCAGTGCAGAGAGAGAAAGACTACAGGGTCTTCAGTTCCAAGTGCTGACATTTCCCTGTGCAATGGAACTGGACTTCTGGCCCTGCTCCTGCCCTGACTTCAATCGAAAAAAGTAAAAATTGTGATTATGTAACTGGTTGCTCTCACAAGTGACTTGTTCTTTGTTCCCCAGTAGCAACTTCTGTTATCTAGTGATCATCAAATTCCTGAGCAATTAAAAAACTAAAGGTGAGTTTGTGCTTTATGCATGAACTTAGGAAAAAAATAATTTGAATCTAAAGAAAGAAGATCCGCTTGGGAATCATAAAATCGACATGAAGTTACCCCATCCTAAACATGTATTTCAAAGAAAATTACTGGTATACAGAATCTTTGAATACTGGTAAAATAGCAAATTACAGAGGTGCTTTTAAAAGATATATTGATCTGAGAATGATGTTTGAACATAGTCTGGAAAGAAATACCTGAAGTATTTTGGGGTTTTCTTATGCTCTCCACCCACTCAAGAAAGCACTGAACAGCCAAGTGTCTCAACAGCTACAGTCTTAGAGGGCCACATCTCATCATATACATTTGTAAACTCTTTATGTAAAAACTTGAGTTTTGCAAACTCAAGGTACATTTTCTTTTCTGCCTCTAGTGGGGTTCTCTAGTGTGTCTCCAACTGATAAAATGTATTTCACTATATGCAAAGAAGATAAAAGTCATAAGAATGTTTGTGTATGGTAGAAGATGCTTATTGTCAATTCATACAAACAGCAGAGTATTTTATGTATGGTCTTAGAGAAAAATACAAGTCATGCTTGCTTTTATGACTTAATATATACACACATATATGTAAAATATGAGTGAGACAAAGACATGGAGAAGCAGGTATTCTGATGGTGTAAATTTGGGAGAAAACTCATCCAGCTGGCTAGATATTAAATCTTATGTCAAATATTATATCCATTTACCAGTAGTTGACAAGACAAAAACCTGTTAGTTAATTTCATTTATAAGAGCTGGATAATAAATTTAAAGAAATAGAGAATAAGCCCTTTCCCAGCATTCACTGAAGAATGATGCCAAGAATACAATTAGTTTTGTTACATTGCTCCAGTTAAGTTTATAAATGATGCAGAACACAAAGGTCTCTCATGCACGGAGCTGAGGTGTATTATAACTTACTGATTAGTCACAAGCCCATTTCCATATGCCTTGATATGTTGCTAGACTGTGTCACCCTTAGAGGAGCTAATCATAAACAAATAGTCAAAAGCATTTCAGTCATTTTGTTCGTTGCTCTTAGGATGAGGCTGATGACAGCCCGAAACGCTCCATTGTGTCAGAGGTGAATGGCCTCGTTTCACACCCTTACAGTCCATGGGAAAGCCACCAGCACATTCAGAGTGCAGGTGTTTGCTACTTGCACCATAAAGTGCCTGTTGAAGGCTGTATTCCAGCTGCAACAGGTGGATGAAACAGGTAGATGAAAAGGTGAAAATACACAAAATAGTCACATGATAATAGATAATAATTTTGTAGTCTCAGTGACCCAGCTGACATTTTCCTCACTTTGACAGAATAACTAGGCTGAATATTTTTAGACACACTATTTGTAGTCACTCCAATCCCTCTGAAGAGCTTTCTTTTGGTAAATTGAGGGATAGTGATTTTGTTTGTTAGTTTTTTCCAGGCATTTTTTAGGTGAGCAGGAAATAACAATGGGCTGCTAATTTCCTTTGGACTCTGAAATAATGTATGCTGTAAGAATTAATGATTTTTATCAAGCATACCTCAGAAGTCTCTGTTGCTATAAAAGGCTCCTGAGCAGGAAACAAGTACCAGATAATTACATGTCATCAGTGTTCAAGTATTAAGAAAAATAAGGATCCTTTACAGCAAAAAAGGAAAATGTATTGATTCACTAATGCTGAGTTAAAGAATGTCTGGAATAAAAACTACTGTATTAATTATCATCAATCTTGAATTTTTCCAATGTTCTTTTACCATGAAATGTATGTAAAGCAGTAGCAGTTCTCTTCCAAGGAAAAATTATCTGCCTTTCCAATTACAAAAATTTGTGCATATTCAGTTCAAGTTTTTAAATTAAAGAACTAAGATTAACATCACAGTAAAAATAAGACATAAAAAGTATTAAGAAGGAACTTTACTGAGCTGGTAATTTGCTGCTAAATAGAGTCTGTTAATTTTGTGACTCTGAAATTTTGCTACATCCCCTTTTGCCCCCTGTATCCTGGTTTTCCCTTTTATAAAAAAGTGGGTAATAGTATTCCCCACCATTGCAATGTGAGTTGGGCTTCCTGGGAAAGTATCATTGCTCAGCATTACAGGTAATGCTGCCTCATTATGCCAGTTGCTGGAACATGTAATTCAATCTGCACTCATGACATAAGCTTCATCAAACTCATTATATTAACCCTAACTTATTCCTGCTGAGGTTCTGGTGGGTAATATCCAAAGTGTCAAATGTTACTATTTCATCCTGCTTTAAATGCAACCTGTGATTTTTACCCTATTTCCCCAACTTCCAGTTTATTAACACAGAAATTTTGCCTTTAAAGTTGCAAGAATTGTTTTAATGAGAAGGAAAAAAAAAAAAAAAAAAAAAAAAAAACCAAAAAAAACCCCCAAAAAACCCCCAAAAAAACCACCAAAAAAAACCCACAACAAAACACCACAAGACCTCCAACTCAGTTTTATTAGATTTATCCTTTTAATGAGTGCAGCTACATCTAATTACAATTATTGAATTCTCCAACCTCCTCTTTGGCCCACAAAATATTAAATATGTTCCTGATAAATTGTTAGTCTCTCAGAAGAGGTAAAACAGCCTTGAAATCTGTAATTTGTTAATTGTCTTCAACTTGACTAAATGCAAAGTTTCCCCTTGAGACCTAGATAACTGATACTATTACCGTGCACTGATTTGGTCAATGTGCCAACTCTGCAGAAAACTAAAAAAAATAATAATTTCTCACTTTTTAAGCAGGCTAAATCCAGCAGCTAAACACTTGGCTGTGGTTCTCAGATCATACCCTGCCCTGGGGCCAGTGCAGACTATTGGGAACAAGCTGGCCTCTCTGCAGTGGATCAGCGTTTTTATGTTTCATAGCCTAATCTAAAATTTTCCCATTCCCTTTCTACACTGGAGATATAAAAGGCATCAGGCCATGTCTTGACAAGTGGTTTTTGCCTTTTGACATGGCACCTTGCTCCTTCCTTGCTGGCATTACTAGCTGGGTGTGAAACACCATAGGTTCTAGTCCTTGGGCTGGTTGAAGTCCAGGTCTGTCCTGCAAGCATTATCTGTGCAGCTCCTTTTGTGAACTTCTAGCTGCAGCTCATGCTTTGTACCAAAAAAAAAATTCTTCCAGTGCTAATTGTGTTTTTCATAATAAAAACCCCATTCAGTCTGACACATATCTGTTTCACAGATAATCTTAGTGGATTTGTCTCTACCTTTTTTCAACCCCCTTCTATTGTCATGTATAACTCTCCTTTTTAGTAAGTCTAATTATCCCTCAGTTCAAGGTAAGAGCTTGTCCACTTCTCACTGCCTCTTTCTGTAGGTCTGTTGCAACTTAGATTGCTTAAGACACACAGATAAGATCTTTTCGGTTTCTAAATATATTTCTGATCTGTATATCAAGTGTATGTATGAAGGTATTACTTGTGTGCATGTTATGCTCGCTTTATTCATTAATTTACTTTTTTTTTTTGGTTGTTGTTTCTTGTTTGGTTTGTTTGTTTGTTTGTTTGCTCATTTCATTCTTTTGGGGGAGACGTAATTTGGACACATTTAATTCACAGCTTGGTGATCTGGATGTGCAATTTAAAATTATTTCTTTCAGTGTGTCATCTTTCCTTTGACAGTTATAAAGCTCAGCTCCCATCAGACTGCCCCATTTGTTTATTTCTGATCAGCCATTCTGAAGAATATGGTCTGCTCTGGCCAACCCTTGAAAGGAACTGCTCAGGTTGTATGACAGGACAAGAGACTTGTGTTTCTCAGTGCTGCTGTCACTGAGTTACCCTGGGGGTGACAAAAAGTCTCCAGTTGTCAACTAAATGGTTAATCCAAGAGCTGCTGCTGTCCGTCCTTAGGGTCCCATCTAGTTTGTAAAAAGTGTTGCTTAAAGTGATCCTAATTGTGTTTGTGCAGGCTATTGGGCTATTTGAAAAGTTGTCTGATCGCGTAATTGAAGCAAAATGAACTAGAAAAACAGTTGACTCTATGAAATAGTTGTGTTCAAGTCCTCCTAAAGTTGTATTTTAGATTCTGCACAGGGTAATGCAAAATCACCAAACTTTTCATACAAAAACTAGAAGAAAGTATGTGATTCTAGTTGGTCCTAAAAAAAAAAAGTTAAAATAGTAAGTCTTAAATAGAACTTACAAATAGGGTTTGGATTTCAATGGGAAGGCTACAGCAATTAGCATCTAGTAGCCTGCTATGAAGCCAGGCTGGATTGTGTCTGACAGCCAAATGCAATAAATGTGAACTGTTAGTGACTACTGGAAAGGCCTTTGTTTCCCAGAAAGGAATACAAAGAATTTTTTGTGACACTATTTGATTGTGACATATAGTTTATTTACCTTCTGCTAAAAGTTATAAATAAATAAATAAATAAATAAATAAATAAATAAATAAATATCATTTTGAAAGGCTAAATGTGTTGCTTCAACTGCAAAGTTAAAAGCAATGTGAGAGACTATACTAGGAAATTATGCTGCTACTTCATCTAGCTCCGAAACACATTTATGAAAACAACTGAACAATTATATACATTTTATGAAGAACAAATCACAGTTGTGTTTTTAAAGTTAAAACCTAACTGCAGAAAAGTGGACAACAAAGAGAACTGTCAGAACACAAGGAGATTTAGAAAGACATTGTCCTTCATGAACAATTTTATTTTAAATCTTTGCTTCCTCACTTTTTTGACAGCATGGGAATAACATGGTGACAGTTGAGCATCAGAAGAAATGATAGAAGTGGAAAAGTTCAGAATGAAAAATCTGGAACAAATGGTGAAACCCCAAAGCACTGGACAGAAATGACAAATTTTTTTCTTTTTTTTTTTTTTTTTTTTTTTTTTTTTTCCCATTGTAAAAAGTGTTATCTATAAAACCTATACTAGTTGAATTGAAATATAAGATGACCATTTCAGAAGTCTAGGAGTGAAATAATAATTTCAAATGAAAAGTAGAATGTGATCAAAGAAAAGCTTATTTGAAGGTTGTTTCTACATTCCTCTTGTCAGCATATACTTTTCTATAGATTTTCACATTATTAATGCCTGTAGGTACTTCAGCTCCGAATATGAGCTCATCATATGGAGAGAGATGAGTGAGTGTGATCTCAAGGGCTCCAGGATGTGGTTTATGGATTCACAGTCTTTTATTAAGTTTAAGAACCAATACCACAGTTCTGATAAGGGAAATAGTCTATTACATTTGTTGGTATTCTTCAGTGATTTTCTGTAGTACTGTGGCAGCGTGGTGCGATTTCAGTGCTCTTTCCTGGTGATAGCTCAGGAGCAGAAAGTTGGGGCTTTTGTGTTTTGGTGGGTTTTTATTTTAATGTTTTGTTAAAGGAAGTTATTTTAAAAATTCCTTTAGCAAGTTTGCAATTTTGCTGGATGCTTGCAGAGGCTATGCAGCATAAATCAGAGAGGGAAGAGTTGGTAACTGACAAAAGTGATTTATCTTCTGTAAAACAATTTATAAGCACATTTGCTTTCTGGAAGCATAGGTTAATACACTTTAAATATGCCCAAGAATAAATCTTTCTAAAGAGACACAAAGGCAATTGAGGAATGAAGAAAATGTGAAGTGGAGCAAACACAGCTTAAAGCTAGTCCTACCCTTTTGCATCAGGAACCTTGCTTCAAACTCAGTCAAGTTTAGTGAAGTTTTGAAGTGCTCTTGAACAGATGCTTGAGGTGTTTGGCAGCACTGCTACACAGAGTGCAGGTGATTTGGCAGAAATCCTGACCTGCTGTGTGACACTTCTGAGTTCAGGAGGCACATTTGTAACTCCTGAGCACATCCAGTGTGGGAAGCCTGTAACACATTCAGTGGCTTTAAAACATGCCTGGGAATCGGTGTTTTCCTGCCCTGTTTCCATAATGATCCTACTTGATTCACAGAGTTTCAGTAAGTTACTGATTTGACCAGACTGGAAACGTTACGGCAGTAATACAGAGCTGAGGAAAATTCTGTAGCAAACAAGTGGGTTCAGGGAGAAAACCAAAGCTGAGATTTTCTAGCTACTAATCATATTAGATACAGAAGGAAATCCCAGTAAGAAGATTTAAAGAGAAGTAGAAACGAACAAAGATTCTGTTTCAGGTATTTGTGTGGCCTCAATAGCACAGTATTTCATAACCTTTCATGTAATTAATGTAAGAAGAAAGAGGTGTAGTTGTTGTTGTTCTGTTTTTAATAAGCCCCAGTTAAAAGAAAGGGCATGGTCTAGGAACTTCATCTGCTGAGTCAGTCTGTAAGCTTGTGGGTAATTTTTTTGTGGAGGGAGGAAGTATTGCCCATCAGGGATGGACACTAAGATTTGCTAAATGTAAGCGAACATGAGTTTGCTTAAATAATAACAAGAGTTATTTTTAACTTTATTTCTCTAATGCTTCTAAAAAGCTTGGCGCACTTGCTTTTTCTGTATCATTCAAGCTGCTGCTATAGCATTGGCTCCACTTTTGCTGTCATCATTTCTTCATGAAAGGAGAAGTAACACTTCTTTTGGGGAAGAGTTGCTTAGAAAACTGATATGTCCTCTCTTTAGACTCATTCAATAAATTAATCACATATGTTTTATGAAAATCAGTCTCTATCAAAAACCATGATGCCAGATGAGAACAACATTTTGGTAAATAGTCTGTTGGATCTTTGGTTTCCTTTCTATTACCTGGAGTACAATGAAGAGATTAAGAATGTCTAAGTTACAGGAGGTGTTTGGCTAGACAAAGTAGAGTTAATAAAGTAGGCTTTTTAGCACTGACCAAAAGGTCCCTAGTGGCTGAAAGTGTTCATGAGCTTTATCAGAGAAGTTACCTTTTTGAGACAAGATTAAGGTATTAATTTATTTCTGGCTCCTACTAGAAAGTACTAGATTTATTAGTACTTTACCAGTGCACCATATAGTTCAGTGGAATTCTTGAATTCAAGGCATGGTTCTTCCTGGGGTTGTCCCACAAAGTTTGTGCAAGATAAGCTAGGAGAATGTGTGCACTTAAAATCCTTCCTTACTTCCTGACTTCTGATGGAGAATCGAGGTCAGTAAAAGTTGTACCATTCATTCCTGAAGAGGTTTTTATCCAGAAGCAAAGTAGGGGCCACAGGTTTTATGTATGCCACTGACTCATGTTGCTGCTGCTTCACAGGGCTTGATCTATTCCATGCTGGAAGATGGTACCATTGCCCCTTTGCTCACTGGATCATCTTTTAATCTGAGCTGTTTATGGTTTGTTCTCTGTTTCTTGTTACTCAACGTATTTATCACTTGACTCTAAGGTATTTTGAAGCTGAAGGAACTTGGTTTTGTCAGATATGAGAAATGCAAGTCAAGTGAGCTGACAGCTATTGTGTATTGTAATCCTGGGAGTTTGTGGTGATTTACTCCATTGATATGATCAGTGAGTCCCCATTTCACTTGTGTACCCCATGCAAAAGAGATTTTAACTCAAACTACTGAACTACTACTGAACCACTACTTTTTACTACTACTTTTTAACTGCTACTGCACCATTCCTCCCTGTGCTTAGCACTTTTATTCCATCTGTGAAATGGAGGTAAGACTTGAACATTCACACAGAAAGCTTCTGGATCTGCAGATCAAAAAGTGCTTCAAAAGCCTTGAGTTTTGTCAATTTTTTTATTTCTCTAGAAAGGCCACAAACAACAATACCAATGTTAAAGTACTAGAGCTGAAAGCTTGCTGGCCAAGGTGAGCCACCAGATTTTATATCTGAAATAACACACATGCTTAAGTTATGCTCTCTCGGTGGACAGCAGGAGCAAAGTAAAAAGGAAGAATCTGTTGTTCGCTGCATGATACTCCAGGTCTGGAGAGTGGTATGGGACAGAAAGTATCTGCTGGAGTATTTTTTTCCTGTTGGACCTGCTTGTGTTTTGCCCTGGTTTGGGACTGCTGATCCATCAGAAGCACTGAGAGTGCCTGAGCATCCATGATCCTGGGCTTCCAGGGGCTGTGCACCAATGGTGTGTAATAGGTGAGTTTTCCTGAGATGCCACTGGTTCTGCAGGCCCTGGGCTAGTTGGCTTCTCACAGTGAAGAGCCCTGGTACAGAGACAGCAGCTCTGTCTGTGTCAGGCTGAGTTGGTAACTGCAGTTCTCAAAGGAACTCAAGTCTAATGGCAGCAAATAGAAAGGGAGCAAGTCTGAAATGACAGTGGAGATGCACCTGAGACCAAGGGAGAACAAGCAACATCACTTTGGTACAAAAGCAACTTGGTTGGAAACAGAAATGTCAGCATCAAACACCAGTATGTGTTTTGTCTATCTTATTCCTAAGATGAAAATCAGTGTTACTGTTAGTTATGATTAGTAAATGGGTGTGCTGTGATAAGTGATAAAAAAATCATTAGATCTTGTTGTACTGAAAGCTAAGGATAGCCACAACTCTTATTTCTGGTTACTGATACTGCTACAGAGTGCTAGTAGCCTTGTACCTCCATTGCAGGTCTAAGTGCTTTTCTAAATAGTTGCTGCCACCTAACATAGGTTACAACATGTCTTCTTGAGAATGTCCCTCCCTGGGATTTGCATTACTGGCAGCTCTAAGAATTCGTGATTTGGTGGTCACTTTTCCATTCTTCTGCAAGACCATTTTGTGCATTATTACTTATCAAAGGCTCCAGTAAAAGTTTTTAGTGAATTTTTCACCTGTGGCAGTGTCTTCTCCCAGCCACTGAGGCAGAGGAATATATGCAGTTTCAGGAATGAAGTTCTGATCATAATGGCACCAAGATAATTACTAAATAGTGTTGATGCAAACAGAGGTGTTGATGTAGAATAAAGAGGATAAGCCTATATGTAAGTTTTTTTATTGGAGTATTTTTTCATTCTGAGATTTTATGGTACTTTCTAAAGAAGAAATGTAAATTTTGGACATAATCTTGAGTGGTCTAGAAACAAGCTATATCCAAAAATAAAGCTGACCCATCTATTTCAAACAGCCAAGCTTTGGAAATAACAAGATATGAACAACTTTGGTACTAGAAATATTTTTCAATATTTTTATCTTTTAAAGACTTTATTTCTATTCTACAGAAATCTTGTAGGTTTATTTCCAAATGTCTCCTCTCCTACATAACAGAGATTTACCTGTTGTAAGAAGGATTTTCAGAACAAATGCTTTGAAATTTTTCTTCAGTAGAGCAATCATCCTTACTCCAAATTCAGTAGTTCCTTTTTACCTACATGTAAGTTCTGTAAACTAGCACAGTCTTAAGTTCTGATTGCAATGAAAATGCAGTAAGTGGAACAGAAAAAAAAAGACTTAATGTTGTCTATTATACTCTTCTTGCAAAAGGTATGTGTTAGGAATAAACTCCTTTAATATTATCTATTTCGTATCTTTTGGTGTCTAGGGCAGGGGGCTGTCTGTAACACAGAACATTTCTTACTTTACATACTGTATATTTTTGTCTCATTAACCTTTGTTGGGTCTGCATATATAAACAAGAATTGCTTTTTTTATCTTTGAAGTCCAGCCACTGTACCTTTGGTTTATCTGTTCATGACTATTGAAACCACAAGTGCCTGACAACCTATAGAAGTGAGTCAGCTGACAATTTAGAAATTAATTTCAGAAGCTGCTGCTACAAATCTCTTCCTATCAAATATCATGAAATAATAATGATCCCAATACTATTCTGAACTGCCTGGCTGAACTTTGACAGAAAGCATGGAAATGACATTTAGTGAACTGAGGCAATCATTAACCTATCTCTCTGTGATACTCCTCTCTGGTCTTTTGTTTAACCAAGTTGATGTGCATGTTGTTTCCCATGGTAGTTCTCTTCCTGCAAATATTCATAGCGAATGCTTGTGTAATGAGCTTGTCTGACACACTAATTTTATGTAAACTTCTGAAATACATAAAACTGCAGGTTGTATAATATTTTGAACATGTTAGTGTACAGATTCAAGTTAGTGTGCTGTACCAAGTGCAGTCAATCCACCTTTCTCTCAAAAGAATGAGGAAGAAACTTTTGGTGGCATTTTATCCTTTGAGCTTGGACTACACTTATATAAAATCTCCTTTGTTCTTTGCTACCTGCAGTAGACTTTTTGTCCTTCATTTCTCAAGATCACTACCAACCTACTGGTGGAGGGCATTCTGTTCCAGCAGGTGAGTTAGGCAGTCTGATGTGGGCAGTGGGTGGCTGGTTTCCTTGGCCGCCCCTGGTTAACTCTCATACCAGCACACCAAGTGTAACCAGCAAGCTGCTGATGGTTGCCCAACAGCTTAAGTCTTAGGTGAAAAGATTTAAGTTATCCTAAAGTGAAGAAAAGTTTTATAATCAGATACTCGGAATTTTTAAATTTTCTTTGATTTTTGATAGGTAAGAAGAGTATCAGTAAATGCAAAGCAAGAGCCAGAAAAATTGGCAGACACAGAAGAATAAGCTGTTGAAGCCAAGATGGGAGGTGGCATTTAATTATAGTAGGGTTTGCTAGGCTTGGAGTGTTAGTTGGATAAAGTGTTGATGAGAATTTGGCAAAGTGGATGTAATGCACAGAAGACTTCAAACAGGTATTTTGTTTTGAGGGGGTATTAGGGATTTTTGGGCACCCCTTCCTGAGCTGGACTGCAAAAGAATTAGAATGAAGAGAAGGAGGGAATGGAGGAAGAAATCGAGCACAGCTGAACCCAACCCCCTTTTCTCACCATTCTGACATTTCACCTTCAGAATCTGTATTAGACTTTTACCACGACGCTACCCATCACTTAGACCATGTTAGTCCTGCTGTGAGGGCTGAAAATAGGTGTGGGCAGAAGCATCAACATGACTCGGGAGTTCAAGGGAATCCCAAGATGTGCAGGAAGTAATGCAGCTCTTTCAAAATAGGTTTCTTTACCCCTTGTATAAAACTTATCAATCTTGTTTGCACAAGGAATCCATTGTCTTTGTCATCTGTCAAAAAAAGCAAAGGTTTTTACATAGTACCAGAGCTTTTAGAACAGGCACATAGAGGCATGTAAAATTTCCTCAAGACTAAGATGATTGTTTGTGGAACTCACTTTGTTCACTCCTTGGGGGAATGGATACTTGTTATATTCCCATCTTTTGCAACAGCTCTAATACATTACAATACCTTGTGGTAACACTGACAAATAGTGAAAATTTACAGCTTTTATGGTTTGCCCTAAGTCTTTTAGAATAGGGATGCACAACAAGCACATGCTTGTTGGAGTTTCATCTATTACTCTTACCTGTGTTTATACTCCAGTACTGCTTTGTTGCCCCCTCTCGTCTACCCAGCCTAAGACCATAGCTCTTGCTGTGTTGGTAACCTGGCAGACTGGCAGCCTCAGCGAGGGCTGTTGCACATGTTGGGCTGGAGTGTAGGTTTGACAGCCAGAATAGGCAGACTACCTGTTCAGGCAGACCATCTGATCACTGCCTGTTTGCTGTACACCAGCCACTGCCAGTCACCTTCTGGGCAGCCCACCAGACATGCCAAAAATCTGTGAGCTCGCCCATGGTGTGCAGCTACCAGTGGATGTGCTAGCCTGCCCCTGGCTGAAGTGCTGCTGCTTGCCAGCAAGGCTGCTGTGCTAAGAGAGTTGTGAGAGGATGAAGAGAAAGTTTAGGAGAAGAGAGAAAAGCTCTGCACACAGTAATTATATGGCCTCTTTAATTGCTCAAGGTTTGTGAGTGTTCTGCACATAATCCTACTGTGATCATGCATATTTTAATGTCTTGATGTAATGGTTGGACTCAGTGATCTTAGAGGTAATTTCCAACCTCAGCAATTCTATGATTCTTGGAAACTCTCTTACTGAAAGAGATACAAATATCTTAGCAGACAATATTCAGGGCTAACTGTCCTGAGTGAGTTTCAAAATCAAACATCATCTTTCACTAGGAAGATACAATATTTTTAAAATACAAATTTCAAATATTCCTATAAAAAGTATGATTTACCTTCTTATTACTTTGTGCATTCTTTGTGGTTTTTAATGTGCTCATCAATGCCATGTAAGCACTCTAGCCTCTATCTGTGACATTTTAATGGCAGTTCTTATCCAAAGCCATTGCAGTTTTTTGGCTCACTCTCCTTCTCAGCTGTTTAAAATATATTTGCTTTTGTTGAAAAAGAAATTATGAAAGATTGCTTCAGCACTGATGGGTGCCTTACAGCCACCTGTGCCACTTCAGGTTCTCTGCACTCAGGCAGCAACAAAAGCTGTGATAGCAGCTGTCTTTACCAAAAACAAAAAAACGTGAGTTTTAAGAGTAGAGAAAATGCAGTGGTGGAAGCAGGGAGGGTTCCTTTTATATTTTTGCATCTGTCAGAGTATTTTGGCATTAGACATTGAAGACATTGAAGAGGAAATGTTGCAGGACATTGGGGAAGGTCTAAATGTCAGTATTGACTGTGGATAAGTTGGTCAGAAACTCTTTTGGATGTTCATATCAAAGTGCTTCATCCATCCTTTTTAGGTGCATTGATTCATACTTCTGATTGCCATCCCATATCCCCTTCATCTGTAAAGGGAACAGAGGTTGCAAAATGTTCTTCAAAATACACCTGAAGGAAGGCTAAGATGAAGACTTGCTTTTGCATTCTCCTGTATGAGGCACCTGCTATCTGTGATACGTAAAAAGGGGAGGAGCCTGCTTTTCTTCAATGGCTCTCTAGCCGCAGGTCACAAAGAGAAGTGGTACCCAGGTCTTGCATCTGAAACTCAGAGGAAATGGGAGCCTCCATGGAGCCATGAGAGATCATGGAGCTGGCTGCTGCTCCTGCTTAGTCAGGTGCTGCATGAGCTCAAGCAGGGCTTTGGGGAAGCCTCAGGAGAGTCATAGCTGCCAGCTGGAAGTTCATTAATTGAGGCAATGGCCAGCTGAGGATATTATGTGAGGCCAACTGCTTCTTCCCCTTCAGCCAAAGCAGCCCATTTGCAGGCAGCATGAGTCCCTACACCCAGCTACATGGATGAAGAGAGGTGATGAGCTATTTGTTTTCTGGCTGTGACAAAAATTATTTTCTCTCAAATAGGAGAAATTTGGCATAAGGCCACAAAAGACCTGGTTTTGGAGGAAAGGATTATGAACAATGTATAGCAAACCCCAGAAAATATTCCATCTGCTGGAACTTTGTGTCTAAATATCCCTGAAAGAAGCTTGAGTACAACAGAGAGAAAAAAAAAAGAAACCAGATGTGCCTTTTGTCTTTTCCTTGCTTAATCATCACAGTCTCAAATGTTTGAGGTGTTGGAGTGTGTCCAAAGAAGGGCAGCAGAGCTGGGGAAGGATCTGGAGCACAAGTCTTATGAAGAGAGACTGAGGGAGCTGGGGTTGCTTACCCTGGAGAAAAGAAGGCTGAGGGGAAACTTTATCACTCTCTAGGACTCCCTGAAAGGAGGTCGCACAGGGAGGTGTGTTAATCACCATCCCTGAAGGTATGTAAGATGGGGCATTTAAGGATATGGTTTAATGATGTACTTGGCAGTGTTAGGTTAGCAGTTTGATTCAATGATCATAGAGGTCTTTTCCAATGTAAATAATGCTATTCTCTTCTGTGGAACTACTTATGTCTGGTTTTAAAGAAGCAGCTGGATGCAACCTATGTACAGCTACATTAAAAAAATTATAATGAAAGAGTGTGTATCTCACTATAGTAACTGGCACTGTGCACTCTAATTTTTTATTTCTCTTCTTGTTCCTCTATTCTCAAATTGCTAATTAGAGTCAACAAATTAGCTGTAGAATACAACAAGACATCATGTAGTCTGCCAAAAACAGTGCCTGGCATTCTTACAAATTGGGTGATGATGTGTTTGAAGACTTAATGTTGGAAAAATCTTTCCATATCCTCTTCATCCTCCCTGTCCTCCTACTGAAGTGACTCAATTTCAAAGGCAACCACATACTGCTCCTTTGTTGTCAGAGGTTTGGTTAACAGAAATTAAATCTTCCAAGAAAAACTTTGGTCCTCTACCATTAAGTTTCCTCACTGGGCTAAATAACCACTAAGTACAGGCCCTGGGTGATGGGCAACTTGAACATCGCCCAGCTGAAATGTTGTGATAATGGCTGCAGTAGTTTGGTGTGCCAAGTCTTGAATGTGTCTTCTGTAGCTGCAGAGTAGTGTGTGTAGAGCTGCTGCAGTCCTGTGGTGCTGCACAACATATGCATGTGTGTTGTGCTGCATGTCTGTGTGCTCCCTTCCTGTGCCTCACAGCTCACATATGGGTGTCTGGAAAGGACTGTTTAGAGTGGAGCTGGATATTCCAATTATTTTCTGTACTGAATGGTCTGAAATGACAGTGTCAGTACCATCACTTGGTTTTTCGTGGTCATTTGCTGTCCTCATATCCCCTTGTATTGACCAATGACTTTCAGTGGCTGATTTGTTCTGAATTCACATGGTAATATAAAGGTTAAAGCAGAGTCCTGATGTTAATTTTCCAAGTATATTTTTACTGGCAGACACGTTTGGATATCAATGATACACAGAAATTTCTGCAAGTATTATTTTCCAACAGGATCAAAGGCTTTTATGAGAGCTTTTCCTCTAAGTAACATGCTACTGGTGGATTGAGAGGTGACATTGGATCCAAGGGTGGTATCAGGAGGGAAGACAATTCCCTTTTCTTCTGAATTCTCCTACTTTATGGAGCTTTCAATTAGCCTAGGATTCAGTAATTTTCAATAATCCTAAACTTGGAGTGATGGTCTTGTTTATGAAAAAGGAATATAACTAAAAGCATTCAGCTAGGCTGACCTGACTCCTGCTACTGTGGTGTCTTAGGAAATTAAGCCTTTTTGATCATACTAACCAAAAATATTTCTAGAATATGTTTCCCCATTGATAATTGTTGTCTTGAGGAATGATGGTTTTTTCTGAATGAGGCAGCATGAGAAACCTTACAGAAGCCTGTAGGTGTGGGCATGGAGCTTTTTCTGTGTCATCCCAAATCCTCTGACAATAAAGGCAATGTTTGGGCTGGCCATAGGGCACATAGGCTTGCAAGAAGGGATTTTATGGCGGTGGTTTTTGCTGAGGTGCATGGTATGTATTTCTGGCTTCTTGGCTGTAAAACAGGAATGTCTTACTGCTCTGATACATTTTGGAGCACAGCAGTGAAGCTGTTGGAACAGAAGCAGTGCTAAGTAAGCTTAATGAAGACAATCACTTTTCAGGATTTGCATCTGCCATCATATATTCAGACATTAATAATTCTTGCTGTGTATCTTAGCAAAACAATCTGCAAAATTCTTGGCTGCAGGCTGTTTCCAAGTTCAGATATGCTGTTTGTCTAGTGGACTTGGAAGAGGATTGCATGCATTGTCATACTACCTTATTCAACCCTTTGATCTTACTTAGTTCTTTATGCGTAAAGATTTTGAGAGTGTTGGTTTCCTTTTCTTTACAATACAAGCATCTAATCTAAAATACCTAATTTGAACAAATTGCAGGTATGACAATGGAGCTTTAACACAAATGTTTATTGCCTCAGAATTGGAGAGGGGTCAGCTCGAGTGGAAAAAACAAGCCTTAGAGTCAAGATGTCTGAATCCCTTTCTTAACATTGATTTCCAAGGTAACTGGAAGCAATTCTTTTGGTGCCTCAGTGACTTTAAAGGATATTGGCCCTTTCTTTTATTTACTGCTTGAGATTTTCGTTGGCTGCCTTTTGAAGATCTTAATTGCTTTAAAATAATGGCATTATTGTCAATGAGATAGTAAGTTTCAAATAACTGTGGTATATTGTATATACTTATTGATTGTGAAGAGTAGTTAAAAAATATACAAAGTGCCATATAAAAATAGGGTATATGTAAAATAGTTTTATTAGCTGCTTCACCTACCATAGAATTGTTGCACTTTTTCCCTTAGAGAAAAAAAAATTAGGAGTTGGATCAGATATTGTACCACAGGATTAGTAGCTGGCTCTGACCTGCAAAAATACTTTGGTTGCCATTTATTAAAGAAGTTCTTGTTTTTAACTTCATTTCTTGACGTTTTCTGGAAAATTTCGGTGTACTTAATAAGTAATCCCATTGTTGCAGCTTGCAGAGTATATTTGTTATTATCATCTCAGATTGTGCTATTTAATAGTATTGAGATGGATTAGATATATAATACCCAAGTATTTTAAAGCAGCACTAATAACCTATCATTATTCAAGATATGATTCATTCTAGGAGTCAAATGTCCATATAGATCCTTTTATTATTTTCCTTAATACAATAAAAGTAAGTAGATACTCTTGATGCTTTATATTAATACAGCCTCTCACTTTTGGGGACTGATGAAGAAGAATGGCTTCTTTTTTTGCCATCCTGAAACTCAAAGTCAGGTGGTTTTTCTGTCAGGTTTTTTTTCTGATTTTTGTGTTTTCCCTCCTTCCCTGGTGTTTCTACTCCTGAGATCTCTACTCCTTTTCAAAAATGAACTTATGAAGGAAATAAGAAAGAATTTCTTTTTTTTAAATAAAAGTTCATCATAACTAAAGGAAAAGTGGAGAATAAACACCCTTGAGTAGTCAGTATTTATATGTTTGATTCATATCTAGAAGAGATAATTGGTTTTACCTTTTAGCTTTCCTTTACACAGGTACCAGATTTAATGTATCCATCTGACTTCATGTAGATTAACCTGTCATCTTAAAGACTAATCTGTTCTGTGTCTCAATTATATGCTTTTTTAAAATGCCTTTCTCTATCCAAAATAATTTTAACTTTTTTTGGTTGAAAATATGTGTGCCCAATCCATAAAAAACATCCCCTAAAAAAGGTCATGTAATTATTTTCTCGTGGGTATTTGTGTGATGGAAATTACTTTAGCATCTGCACTGTCTTTGTAACAGGGCAAATGCGAAATTGCACCCTCTGTGGGATAAAATTTAAGCATTATGTATACTGGACATTTCATATCCCTGGTTCTGCTGGCCTGGTGAGTTCTTGTAGTCTGACGTCCTAAAAGAAGGTCAGTGTGTTAATGAACCAACACATACACTGGGAATATTGGTAAAAGTTATGCATTCTGCCTGCCTGCCCCAGTACTCTGCAAATTTGTCTTCAGTTATGCAAGCAAATAATTTATCCTACCTTGTGGATAATCCTATCCACATTGTCCTATGGAAAGGAAGACGAATGGAGAAAAATGAATGACGAGGAAAAGGGGCAGGAGCAGCATAAGTTACCCATGGTAACTCACAAAAGTACCGTGTATGTGCAGAGAGAAGGAAGACTTTCATGTTTTTAAGGCATATAGAGGATAGACAGACATGCACCCCCTCTGTCTCCAGCCCGCTGGGGCTCAGCAGCCATTTGGCAGCCTGTATCATGGGCCATATTAGCAGCTGGTAGTTCAGATTACAACCAGCCTGCTCAGTGGATGATCCTAGTAGTTAGAATTGCTTCCCAAAAAAAGTGCTGTCAAGTTTCTCTTCTCTATGAGAGGAGTTCTGCTTGAGAGTTGGCCTAAATTCTGTCTCCTTTGAACAGAGGTGAGAGTAAACGATGTCTCAGAAATGAGAAATGGCTTCTGTTGGTGCCATCTCTCCCTGTGGTCACCACACACAGGAGGAATGCTCAAATACCTCCTGTTATTGCAGTGGGAGCTCCACTGCCACTGCCAGGTGAAACTGCGTATCTCTATGCAGCAATTCTGCATTAAATCCCTTTATTCACTATGGGCTTAAGCAACATGTTTGGAAAAATGTTAGAAAGAACTTGATTTCCTTGTTCTTCAAAATGCCCTCTGTGGCTTTATCTTAAACATGAAAACCTGTGGCAGTGATACCTTTTGCAGTTAAAGCAGGAAGAGACATATAGGCCAAGTAGCATAAATCCTTTATCTACCAGCTATTAATTGGAGTTTGATGGGAATTCAGAAATTCTCAGTGTGCATTTTTCTGTGAGTAAAGGGGCTTTTCTCAGCTGAGCCCTGTGGATGTAGCTGAAAAGGGCTTTGATGTTTGTGCTCCATTCCCTGCCAGCAGCTGAAGGCCAGCACCAAGGGACTCAAAGGCACTGCATGCTGACATCAACATGTACATGACCAGGGTAGCTTTGCAGCTTTGCAGCTCCTCTTGTTTCCATCCCTCCTGTTCATACACTGATTCTTCTAGTTCTTCCCATTTTTCTTGGTTGATCAAACTTGCTGATATCATGCACACACACATCTTATTGCAAATTGGGTGGCCCTATGAGGGTACCCCGGTCTTCTGCAGATGAGGATAAGCTTGCCTTGGAGAAGGCAGGAGGATTGTATGGCTTTGAAGATTTCTGCTGTTAGGGAACTGAATCCTCTGGACAGCTGATCAATTTTATCCAGAAGCAGGAACGGCTTTGAGAAACAGCTGTATTTCTCTGACAGTCTGGCTAATCTGTGCTTGGTTTTTTATTACTCTGATAGGAGCATTTATAAAAACAGAGATTTGGGTTTGGTTGTTTGGTTTTGGTTTTGTTTTTTTTATTTTTCATTATTCAAATAACTGAAAATCCATATGAAAAATACATTTGTATGTGTGCCCAGATGTAGAGCCCCTGTTAGTGAGGCCAGCTGGGATTAAAGTCTCATTTGTATAATTTATAAAGGCTTTGGAATTTTTCCTACAGTTTTCAGCCATAAGCTGGAATTTAGCTCTTGTCAGACTGCTAGACAGCTTGCACAATAAAGCTTCTAACTAAAAATATTTTCTGTGCAACCCGGAAAACCTCACCATTTTAAATGTAGTGACAGTGGAGTTGGTTTGAAAAAACAAATTATTAGAAAAGAAAAAATCCCAACAGTCATACCCTGTGTGTTTTAAAGGCTGGATCGGTGAGCTCCATGCATAAGTAGCACAACAGATGGAAAAGCAGAAATGGAGTGGTAACTTAGGAGGCATATACAGGATGCTCATGTGCACACAGCAGTAGAGGACCCTTCTACAGCATCAGATACTCTCTGATGTGCTGCCCTTGGGGTCCATTTGGGAAGAGCTGCTGACGTGCAGTGACTGACTGAGCCCACCTCCTGGGGCTGGCCAGCTATTCTACTTCTAGCCTATTTTTCACTGTAATTCAAGGAAATCTCCATGCTGGAACTGCTGGATAAACACCTGAACCTTGTCTGGGTAGTTTGCTCTCCTGGGAGTGCGACATCCCTCCATCTAACTCTTCCTACCACAACAGGTGGGTGGGTGCTGAGGAAATGCTTTCCTAACACCTCCTAGCTAGGGAGGATTTGGAGGTATTGTGCTCCTGCTGGATAGCACAGCAGTGCCACCAGTGTGTTCCTTAAGCTATTCTGTAGCTTGTGGAGCTGCAAAGCAACAAGTATGTCATCTCACAAAGGGGTGGTGGAATCACTGTGTGCACAGCTCCTGGAAAAAAAGCAGCGCAGCCTACTCTAGCAGATACTGGGCTTGTTGGGTGGGGTGACCAGTACAAAAGATAGGAACTGAAATAGCATCTCTTCACTCCCCAGCAAAGTATTTTTATAATATTTTTCACTTTTTTTTTCCTTCTTTCTTTCCTAAATGATCTTGCAATGAGCCCAGCTTTCTCTTTGATTTTGCGTGGTGATGAATCTTGTCATCTTTGCTGGCATTTCACAGCTGTTTGTTCACAGCTTTCTCCAAATATAAGAACAGAAACAGACCTTCAAGCAGAGGATTGTTGTCTTTTTGGTGTTCTTGAGTTCTATATTAAAAGCGCTACGTATTTTTCTAATCAGGATTACAGAATTAATTTGCATGGTTTATCCTCTGGTATTTTTTTCTGATGGAGCAGAGTTTTATCTCTTTTATGAAAATTTTTATGCTTCATTGACCTTACTTCTGTTGTTCTTCAGCTGTTTTTCAAGAATCTGTGGATTAAAAATGAAGTCTACAGAAAGAAAAGCCTTCACTTAGGTAATTTGAGTAACTAATCAAAGTGCTTTTATGCTCTGTAGTTGGTATCTGCTGTGGTTATGGAAAACATTTCTCATGTGGATGAATGGTTTATTTATTTGTAGCCATTTATATTCAGTTGTATTTTGACTATAAATAACTTTTGTTTCAGTAACGTGAATACAAAGTTCAATGAGCAAATATTCCTGAGGGTATTTTGATGTTGCTCTCTGCATTCAGAAGTTTATTTACATAAGGTTTCCGTATGAATTTTCCTTCACTTCAGTGGGTAGGTGCAAAGGATAAATGTGTAGTAATAGCAAAGCAGAGGATGAATGTCTCTCCAATTGAGAATTTATGAGTATCTGTTGCTGTTGTTATTTCTTAAGAAAAGCAGCAGGGTGCATTCATTTTGAGGTACTGTCAGTGTGGATTTTTGGGGGTTTTTGTGTGTCTTCTTTCAGAAACCTGAAACAAAAATTAGGCTGATGCATTGTAGCAAGTAGAAACAAATATGACAGGGACAGCCAATATATGTGTGTCAGTGTAGCTGTAATAGCTTGTTTTGATTCATGTTTATTTGCTTTTGATTTAGCATGTTGTGTGCCTAGAAGTGTCATAAATTTACTAATGATCCAGTATTGATTAAGTCTCATGATTTTCCTAGAAAAGTATGTGGTACCAGATGGCCAGGATATAAAATTCCTTTCCTTTGAAAAATACTGCAATATTGAAAATGTATTTTATTGCAAATTAAGATGAAAAAAAAAAAAAAGAAACAAAAATTTTACATGAAATAAAATTTCTGAGTGAAATTACTTAAGGGGGAAGATTGTTCCAGAGGTAATACTTTTAATTTTTATGGTTTTTGTGTCATGAAATAAATTCATGGATTGTGTACAAATGTCAGGATTCTATCCTGGAGAAAGCACTTTGAAACAAATATGTGGAATGTTTCATTTGTGCAGTATCTGGGTGTTCCAGCTTTTACAAAGGGATTTGGATTTATTTCCATTCAGTTTCAAATATTCTGTGGTTACTTAATTTTCATCTGAGTTGACAGGTATATTAGTGGACTGTGTAAAGATCCGTGTTTTAATGAAAGGCTTAAGAGGGAAATACATGGCAGTGTGGTGAGAAAGAAATTTCCAGGCATTGAATGAAATATGTAGAAGAGCTGAGAAAAGAAGGGGGCAAGTTCTCTCTTTCCACTTACACGTGTGGTGATGAGGACTGCAACCAGTTTTTGCCACTGAATGATCTACAGTGGCTGCAGTAACATCTGGGGATTATTACACACCAACCCAGAAGTGAAAAGAAGAGTCAAATGAAGATAACTGCACTTTTTGTGCAGGGGGAGTTGGTAGTGTTACAGATATGACAGAAGGACAGGCTTCATGGTTTTCCTATGTGACAGAGTGATTTGCTGGTCAGTAACAAGATGTAACAGCTAAATGCCAGAGAGAGACACTTTGAACCTTATTTATGAAAGTGTCATCCATGTAATTATCAGTTTAAAGAAAAGGTGGATTGAAAATAGCCATCACTTAGTTTGACCAGCTATTTCTTTCTGAAGAGTTGGCAGTTCCTATGGTGCAAGTCTCAGCAAGGCTTTGAGGGATGTGTGTACACTCACAGCACTGTGTAGCCCAGATGCAGGATCAGTGTTGCATATCTGGTGCCTTCAGTGTGGGATGTCATCCACTGGGACTGTGCTGTGCAGAGTCACATCCCCACAGTTATATTTGGCTTTCATGAAAGAGTGCAGGTATGGCCTCAGATTATGTGTTCTGGGTCTGTGTTGAAAGAACCATACAGACCACTTGGGTGTTTTAATACTCACCTGTTTTCATACATCATTCAGTGGGAACGATTAGATGACTAGAAAACACGATCTGGGATGAAACAGGATTTGTTAGCCTTTTTTTTTTTTTTAAAAAAAAAAGGAAAAAGAGCAAACATCTTAAACTGTCTTGTTTAAATAGAAACAAGGAAGGTTCAGGCTTAAATGTTAAGAAAACCTTTCAACATTAGGATAGGAAAACATTGGTGGATGGCTGGGGAGCTCTGCAGCATCAGCAGTCATTACGAACGGGCTGCCTGTATATCTGCTGGGAGTGATAGAGGTATAGCTCATAATGTTTGGGGGCAAGGGGACCACCAATGTGATCCCATTTCTTTTATAGCCTAGGGCTCTGCCACAGTTGCTTGAAAGCAGCAGTAACTTGTACTGCAAGTCCTCTGCAAGCTCCCCTGCAATGCAGCCTTTTGAACTTTACAGTTCGTAAGTAGGTTCTGAATAAATAAATATCAGTTAACCGAGGCTCACTTTACAAGGCAAAAATGGGGAAAGAACATTCACTAATGACTGTAAGACATGACAAACATCCTTTAAGCATGTTGTTATGGCAAAATTTTATCAGCTCATGCTGAGATAATGTCAAGAGCTGTATTGGATGTGGCCTCATATCTTTTACTGCTGGTAGATGCCTGAAGAGAGGTCCTGCCCCTTCTTAGGTCACTGCTTTAACTGCTGTTAACTCTCCACAATCATGTTGTCACCCCTGGAGTTTATACTCAGCTAAATTACAGTGAAGCACTGCATTTGAAAACCCTCTTCTTTTTGAATATTGACTTTAATAACTGCTGCAAGATCTGTATTTCACTTGGGTTACCCTAAAACAAAACACGCTTTCTGTGAGCAGCGGGTCATGTTAATATGTCAAATACACATTTATTTGTGAGTCAGGGAATCCTGACCTACAGCCACACAGGGAAAATGCAGGGCAAAATAGCTCAGTTAAATGCTGACAAGTTCTACTCTTGTGTCTGTTTTCCTACGAGAGGAAAGACTAGCACAAAGATTACAAATATCAATCTTTCTCTTTTTTTCTTTTATTTAATAAAACATGGGCTAAGTCCATGATTTTCTTAAAAAAGGGGCACTGAATCTTTTCCATTCTAGTTTTCAAAAAGACTGAGGCACATGCTTGACTCCTGATTTTTACATACTGATTACTGTCCAATAATTAAATGATGTGTTTAAGGATCAGCAGTCTCATGGTTTATTTTAACATAGATTAGATTAGATTAGATCAGTCTACCACTGGGCATATGAGTCAAAAACTTATGGTACAGAGAAATGTCTGTCAATGGAGAAAGGGTTTTTAGTGGATTTTGCATACCACGTATTTAAGATATTTATCCCTTTTTAGTGAGTTTTGAAGTGTTACCCAGTAGAGGGAAATGTGATTCTACATGAACTTTTAACTCATTTTGAAACCAGCACATCACTTGCTGGTTTTCCTCAGCTATTCTATAATGCCTGTATTTTCACTAAAGCTTTTTTCCCAGTTTTGCATCTTGGTTTTACACAGCTTTGCTGCAGCATCTCATGTCAGGATGTGTATGGGGCATCCAGAGAATTAGAATTTAGATGTTAAAGTGAAGAAAGGCAAAGCATCCCTATATTGCAAGTAGCTGCAGACTCTGATTGTCAGAGAGCTTTGAGTGGGCCAGAAGTATGCCTAGATTCAGGTGAAGTATAGCCAAATTTATGGAATATAAGTCCATCCATGTGTGTCTTGAGGCTTTGTTTGTTGTAATGTCAAGCACAGAATCCCAAACTGACCAGTGCTGAGTGTGCCAAAGGCAGAGTCTCTGCTTACATGGAGCTTTCCTGTCATTTCTTCCATGTAATTTCCAATGGCCAGACACAGAGTACAAGGGTAGGTGAGCCTTTTATTTGAGCTAGTATGACTCATTATCTTATTTTTATGAACCAGCACTTACTGTAGCCTGCTTCGTAACACAGCAGGTGATGCCTGCACTTTGGCACATGCTACTGTGAGCAATCCTTGTCATATCCCTTTGTAAAGGCACTTGGTTCAAAGGGCCAGGGTGGTGGAGGTTTTAATACTTCCCTCAACAATCAGCATTAGGTTTATCTTGTTACAAGTTTTCATCTTTCTTGCATTCATGAGTTATATGTAGGTTTTCTGTGTAAAACCTACTCTGTTTCCCTCGTGCAACTTCTTGACTGCTGATTTCAGAGGTAAAGGAGACAGTAACTAAATTAGAGGTTGCACATACTACCATCTTTTGTAAACAAACAAATCTTAGTTTCCTCTCTGCTAACCTTAATATCTTGTATGTTGTTCCATGTTGAAGTTTAAAAGCCCAAACTGGAGCAGCAAACTTCTCAGTTAATGGTTAGGAGAATGTGGATTTTTAGGAAATGCTCTATGTGGTACTGACCTCTTGGTTGAGCTCTGAATAATTAACCTACTGTAGCCTGCAGTGCTGTTACTGGGCCAAGTTCGTATCTGTTGCACAGGAAAGTCATTCTTTCACTGTGAGGGACATGGCCAGTTGTTTTGTTCCACTTGTGAGAAAGATGATGTTTTCAGTGGGGTAGGCAGTTTTCATTCTGGGGTAGATGCTTTGACTCAATAGTGTTTCCCCTCTGCTGTTACATGGACTTTGCTGACTGCAGAGCAGTGAATTCATCGTGCCCTGCTGTGGCCTTTCCTATGACACACCTGCATGGCTCAGTGTGCTGTGCTTTGACCTGTCACAGTGTAATTTGTGCCTCAGTGTAATCCCTCTCCTCTGGATAATTGGAGAAAGAAATTTTCTGGAACAGCACTTCTTGAGAGATAGGTGACCTGCAGAATGCCATCAAAAAGAAGATAAATTGGATTTCAACTTAAGGCTTGGGAAGGAAGTATTACAAAGAGTTAACAATGATCTGCTGCAAATGATTAAGAGCTGTTTTTCCTCTGTGAATAACTGCCTTTCATAAGCAGGGGGTAGATGCAAAACAATCAGGGAAGTGCCCTCTTGAAATAACATGAGCTTGGCCAAAGCTCCTGTTCAGGGCTTCAGGATGCTGAACTTTCTCAATATATATGGTTTTTTAAGTCTGACTTTTAGAGAACTGAGCATGGGTAGGATATTCATGTATGTAGTGGTTTTGTGTTATAATGCTTCATCCTGAGGGGAATGAAGGTGAAAGTAGGTTTGATTTCACTGAAACTGAAAGGAACTGAAAACCTTTAATTCAACAATTTATAATAAGCAGTACATTACAAGCTCTAAAGCATCAACCCAAAGGAAAAAGCAAATATTGCTATTGGCAGAGAAAGAATAGTTCAGGATGTTGAATTTGAAGCAATTTTACTCTAAAATTAGTAAATAAGAAGTGACAAGTTAAATCTTAATTGTTTCTTTGGGCACCAGGTTGAGGCTACTTTGGGAAAATGGAAACAAAGGGAAATGGAAACAAAGGCCTTGAGCTTCATATTGCTTGTGAATCAGAATGGGGAGAGAGCCTGTGGGAGGTGGGGGCCTGTCACATCTTAGTCTGTATTAGCTGGAGTTTCCCAACCACTGGTGCATGACATGGCACTAATGCAGCCAGAGGGAGATGGATGTGCAGCTCCCTAGGAGAGGCTAAGGCTTCAAGGATGTCAGTCCCACAGCAGCTGTCATCTGTGGGGGAGCATCAGGGTAAAAGTGAGGAATGTTTGACTGCAGCATGGCTGGCTCCAGCCCAGCACCTGGCTGAGCAGGTCTGCTCTGGGGGAGTCATGTCCACGGTGTCCCAGCTCTGACAGAGCTCAATAAAGCTCAACAGGCTTCTCCTGGCTCCCACCCCCTCCTGGCTGAGCCTCCAGGCAGTTCAGTGAGCCCAGGGAATGCTTTCAAAGAGTGAAAACTAAACATTGATGTTGGTTTTCTGCTGACAATTTGCATTTCTAATATTTCTTAAGTTTGATGTGGTTGTGTTGTGCTTTGGAGCGTCCCCACAGAGAGCGGTTCTGACCTGTGCCTTTGAGAGATGCATTTGATTGGCCTTTTAAACTATCTTAATTTTCAAAAATTGTCACATCCCCAAAAGTAAAAAGGTCCAAGAATGGTAAAGCAGCTCCATCGCTAAGTGAAACTAATCACTTGCTGAATGCAGATCTTGTGTGCCTGAGGCTGGATGTTGTAGTAGGTCAGGGACACAGCAGGAGAAGCACAGGATGGCAGTTGAGGAACTTGAATAGTTTACTGCCCTGAGTGTCAGCACAAAACTACGGAAGATTTCTTAACACAGGTATGAAAAGCTAAAAAAATGAGGCTTCATTATCCAGTGGAAGTCAGTAGCAAGGAAAATCCAAGTGATTATGTGTTCACTCTGACAAATGGTGTAAGTCTTTGTATGATTTCAGAAAGCACCTCCTGACTTAGAGAAAATATTAAGTGACTAGTTTGTCTTGTGGGGAGAAACTTCTCACAAAGTTCATGAAAAAAATGGAAAAATGCTTTTATAAAACATTTCTTCATAGTCCAGTTTATATAATGAATAGAGATTGAGATCATACATATTAAATTGGTACTACATTTTAGAGAAAAGTTCTTGCAGAAGCTTCATGTTGCCTTTAGACCAAGTAAAACCTCTCAACTTTTTAGGAGAAAAAAGAATTAAAGTGGTAAATCACTAAAGAATCTTCTATGTTTTGAGTACTGTATGAGTGATGTCTTTCATGTGATTGTCTTCTGGTCATCATTAATAGTGAGGGAGGTGGTTCATGTCCCCACTTCCCAACATAGCTGGTGTACTTTTTTTCCTGAAGGAAATGCTAGAACTTTACTATTTGGGTGCTTCAGGTGAGAAGTGTACTGAAAACAAATTGCAACGATTTTAATGGGCTTATCCCTTCTCATGGTGCTGCTTGATTAAGACAAACACATTGTGATACTAAAAAAAGGATAGGGGCTTTACAATACTTGTTTAAGTTTTAATGCTAAGTCAAAAGCATCATTCTGGCTTTCACACTTTCTAGTAAGACAGAATTTTAAAATCACAGTATTGTCCTCTGCCAAAATCATATCAAAATGCAATTCAAATCCATGGCAATGTTATATAACATAAATAATGTCCTTAGTGTTCAAAGCTATTTATCAATAAAGACGTAACAGTCTTTGCTGCACAGAAAAAGCATAAAATGGCTTCAACCAGTTCTGCTTCTTTAAAATGCAGACAAATTCCTTTATATGTGAACTTCTATTTCACGGAGAGAACTTGCACGCTTTCTGTTAAAGCTAATAAGGGAAGTGTTTCATTCCAACAATTTAATGCTAGCACTGTCATAGTCTTTCATTATCCTGGACTCATGGACTGCTTTTGCAGAAAACCGCTTTAAAATATAGGTCAGCATTAAAGGATTTTGAAATGAGGTGAAAATGCTCTTATTTCTCTTCTGAATGAGTCCTTTATTTTAGTATCTATAAGAGAAGTTCTCTCTTTTCCAAATCCTTTCTCCGTAGGAGGAATCAGCAGGGACATTGTGACTTATTTGAAAGTTAAGAGGCTGAAAAGCTTTAGAGGAGGCATTGTAATTGTTATAAAACATGTTCAGGACCTAGGCATAGATTTGGAGTGTTGGTAGCTCTCCAGCTCATAGGATGGAAGCATGAGATGATTAGATTACTCACAAAGTGTTAATCCTGCAGACACAAAGAAACCTAAAAAAAAAAAAAAAAAAATCCTTGTGTTTACACCAGATTAACTAGTACAAAGAGGCAAGCATCTCATTTCACGGTTGTTTTGAGATGTATAATCTTCATCCTTTTGACTCTTCCAAAATTCACATACGGAAAATGTTATTATTACTAAAAAAATACCTGTTTGAGTTGCAAGGCATTCTCACCTCATCAAGAAACCAGTGCTGTTAGCTTTCTGCTTTTATGTAGAAAGTATTGATCAAACCCAGAAAAATATGGTGACACAGGGAAAAAGATGAGGAAGCAAGCTTGCAATGAATCGCATCTTTTGTTTTCCCAAGCTGCCAGGTCAGCATTCATAACTGGCTATCTTAACTCACAAAGAACATTCAGAGGTAGGTGACTCTCTTTTTTAAATTTTGTCACTTTGAATATTAAGAACTGGGCCTATTTGGCTTCCAAGATGACAAGTTTAGCATTTTGAGCTAGTGCAGCTGAGGTTACTTGGTAAACATGCTGAGGGAGTTAGTAAGGATCTTAAAAGCCCTAAAACAATGTATTTGAGGTCTCCCAGTGCTGTGAGTTCCCTAGTGGTGATGGTGCTGCATTACGTTTTTGTGGACAGCTTGGAGAGCACTGTATTTACTGGGCAGAAAAGCATCCTTTCTGTTTGTCACATGTTAGTGGTGTTTGTAGAATGGTGAATATCAGAACTAATCAGCCTCCTGGGAACCATAGTTAGGCTTGGTATATTACTGTGTAAATAGATATTAAAGGGCTAATATTCTTACATTATCTGTAAGCATCCCTCCTGCATCCACTTGCTGAGACCGAATGCAGAAAAAAATAAACTTCTGTTCCATTATGAGCTTTTTCTTCCATTGTCTTCTGTAGAGCAGCTAATGTAACTTCAAGGGTTCATAGTTTGAATATGATAGGCTTCATTGATTTTTATTTTTAATTTCCAGCTGCTGGTGTTTGCTACTAAGCACTTTCTGGTGATGACAGACAAGTGGACTATATAATGATGCTCTGCTTTTCATGAAGTGGATGTTCAATTTTATCAGTATATTGAAACTTTAAAAATCTGGTTTCAGACTGGAAACACATAGTTGAACCCCCAGGCTCAGCATGTTTGTTTGTTACTGACTATCTCCTGAGGTTCAGTGCTGAGAAAGAACTACATTTCTAGTCTGTCAGTAGGTGACAAAACAAAAATTGTGCATTGTCACCTGCCTTGCAGTTTACAAAAAAAAGTCCAGAGTCCCTGAAGGAAAATTTAAAGGTGACAGTGATACTGTCAATTTTGTTTTTCACACAAATTTAAACAGATCCTGGCCCATTTAAAAAATTGAGTTAAATCATCTAAATATGTTGAAGTCTGCATGTGCTGAGAGTCCGACCCTCCTTGTGGTGACAATAATCTGCACCCACCCGAAACTACAAATTATGATTTTTCCTCCCATTTTTACAGTCCTTCTAGAGCTGTGTATGGGTTGCTGAAAAACACATGGGGTGTCATTTTAAAGGCAGGCTGCTGAGAACACAAAAAAACTCTTCATCTCACTCTCCACTCAAATATCTCTGTCCAATTCCAGTCCCAAAGACAGAGAGCTCTACTTCCCGAGGCCCATTTCTCAGAGCAAAAAAAGGTCTTCTTCTCAGGCACTTTTAACCTCCCCAAGTATATTCTACAGTTCAAAGGAATTTTAAGTAAAGTCACGATCCTCTAAAGCCCACAAGAAAAGGGTTTTAAGCTACTTATCAGTGGCGACTCCTCCATCTCTCCTTCTATAAGAAGCTGTCTTCCTTCTGCTGACCTCTGCAATTCCTCCTGCTTCATGCTTTCCGCTCTGGGGAGCTCAGGAAAATCTGAAGTCCCATTCAGGTACTAAAAGTTAAACTTGTATCCAAACGGTAAAGATCTAGGCTGAAGCCATGCTGGAAAAAACGCAGCCACATGAGATGATGAGCCGAGCCGAGCCGAGCCGAGCTCCCCCACGAGTCCAAAGCCGCTCCGGGGCATTCCGGAGTCCAGGCTCTCCTCGCCCCGTGCCGGGGCCGGGGCCGGAGCCGGGGCCGGGGTCAGAGCCGAGTCCACTCCGGGGCCTTCCCGGGCCGGGAGTCATCCCGGGGCTGGGCCCTTCCTCCTCCCGGGGCTCAGCCCGGGCTGGGCCCCATGCCGGACCCGGAGCCCCTGCCAGCTCCTCTCTCCTCCCCCACCGAAAACAAAAGACCCAAAACTAACTTTTTCTTGTGATTCGTAAAAGCGAAACAGCGTTCTAATTGGTTTCCTGGGCTGTCAATCACCAACCCAGGTCTCTGATTGGTCCTCGCAGCCTCAGGGGAGGCTCCTAGAGGAGACCCCTGCTCTCTTTGTCTCAGCATCATGTGCTTTCCATGTGGCCTCTATGGGGGATGGGCCACCACCCCCCCCCTCCTTTCCATGTGTCCCCGGCACACCAGACACTTGCATGAAGTAAATTGCAGTTTGTATCCTAGCTTGTGTCCCTGAATTTATCACAGTTCTGAGTAGTCAAAGAATGAAAAAATAATTTTGCATTCAACATTTGACCATAGGCATATTTCTGTGGTGTTTGAAGCAAAATTTCTATAAGTATCCAATTCAGTATCAAAGTTGACCAAAACTGACATTTCCTTACTTAAGAGTTTTGCATCTTAAGGATTTGAAGCTGGCCACATTTAATTTTTGTATCGATGTTTGTAAATACGTAAAAGATACTGGTAAAGTACTGGAATCGACCTTTTAAGCAAAGACACAATTCACACCAACTGTGCTGTTCTAATGCCGCACCCTGTAAGAAGAGTGATTGGAGTCAGAAAATGGGTTTGAGGAAGTAGAGCTTGGTGTCACACTGGTAGCTTCACCAAATTACTTAGAACACATCTAGCTGAATATTTGTCATTTCAATGGATTTATTGGACCAGATAATTTACTCTTGTAATTCTTTCAAAATTTGGACAGACTGCAATTTTTCTATAGTCTTTACTTTGTCTTTTTCTGAAAATATATAGGATGGTAAGTAGACTCTCTAGTCCTGAGTGGAAATTTTAGGTGTTTCTTATACAAATTGCCATACAAGCTTCTAGAAAGAAGCGACCTATTTACTAAATTGTGATTTATTAGTGTTTTTCTTTTTTGGATATCAAATTCATATTTCATGAGAAGTTTCCTTGACGACTGAGAAATATGTATGAGGACAAGCAAATCTTTTTTCAGTTAGAGCAGAAGTGGGACAATGGAAGTAAAAACTGTGGCCAGGGATGCTTCCGAACTTTTATATGATTTGCCGTTTATATGTGTTGCCGTTTTTTAACTGTAGTCTCGGTGAATGGGTGCTTGAATGGAAGTGTGAACGATGCAATATTGAGTTGCAGTGGCATGTGCACTCTTGGTGTGAGACCTTCCTAAGCAAGGCCTCTGAATCTGAATGTCATTGCTAACTTTCTTCTGCTATCCCTGTGACTGTTAGGTAAAACTTTTGTTCCCTTTGAAGATAAATACTAGTAAAAGTGTCTGGGTTTTGCTTTATTTATACAGCATTGCCCTTTTAAATGTAGAATCTATTTCTGCCCCAAATGTCACAGTAAAGTCAAACTCCCTGTACTTACCTTCTGCCATGTAAGTTTTATGCCTAGTAGCTTCTTCATCTCTTTTTTTACTGTAGTAATAGTTTTTTCCATTCAAAATGAATGAGAAATCTTTGATATAAAAGCAGTCATGTTTTGTAGAGAAGCTGCTGCAGTCATGATTTATCCAACAGCAACAGCTAGGAGGAATTTTCCAGTTATCCCTCACTGTGTGTAGTGCCACCATATCTTGAGTGAATATTCTAATCTAATAATGCCTCTGTTGTTAATGGGTACTTCTTATGGTAACACATTATTCTGTCTTCCTTTTTAGCAGAAGGAAGTTTGTATGAAGGAAGCTTTGAGAATGAAGGAAGCATTTGTGGCAGTGACTCTACCTTCTATCAACAGACAGAAGGTATGCTGCTAAAATCTCATTTGATTAAAAAGCAGTCCTTACACTTCGTATTACTGGACAAGTAGCTTAGAGTGCTGGTAAGTCTTGTCCACAAATCCAACAATATTTTGGCTAAGCCATTCAGCAAGACTCTAGAAGTCTTTTGTGTACCGTGCTGGGACATCTTGCTTCAGCATTATACCTACTACATGCCTATTCTAGTGTGATTTTCTTAATGTTCAGTTTTTGTAACTTCCTTCCCTATGCTCATTTATTTTTTTCATTCTCTTTTTTAAATTTTGTTGTTCCTGCTTATAGGAACTTCACAAATTTTCTTTCAATTATTTCCTCCAAACTATTTTGCTTCTGTCTAAAATAAGCAACATAAAAAATACAATATTTTATTGTATTTAAGATTTACATTTAAGCAGAAACTTAGAGATTGCTACAAATTTCTCAGTCTTAAGATTTTTATTTTACTGTGCATATTTATGGATTGAGGAAATCGCTTTTTCGTGAACAATTTAAGATTTGGGTATGTGTCCAGAATATGAGTCTGAATTTTGGATCTCATTATGCTTATTCTTCATCTAGGACACAGCATGATGGATACCCTCGCTGTGGCCTTACGTGTTGCAGAGGAAGCGGTGGAAGAAGCTATTTCTAAGGCAGAGACCTACAGTGACAGCCTGGTAACAGTTTAAAAAAAAATTAAGTAGGACAATCATGTTTCTTTTAATTTTGGTAGTGCTACAAACCTAGTAGATACAAACAAAAACATGATGAAGTGGTGACTATCTCATGATATACTGAAAGAGTTGGGCATGGGTTTTATGAACTGGTATCCAAGATGCACATTGCATTTCAGAAGGTGACATGCACTTTAAGTGCCTGTAATTTCTTCCCACAGTGCCAGGAGGGCATATTACCCATTTCCCAATCTGTACATTTTCTGTGGGAAGGCTGACTTTTTGTGATTTCAGCAAATTTTCCATTTTCATGCAGGACAAGCAGAATGAAGCTTGCTACTTGCAGGAACACAAGGAGGACCTCATAGAAGAGCTGGCCACAACCATTGTGCAGAAGGTATGGCATGCTTTTCCCCCCTATTTTAATAGCCAAAACACACAATGTTTTAGAGCTCAAACACTACTAACAGAAAAAAGGATAACACCAACATAGAAAGTAAAGTAAATGAACTGTGACAGTGTAGGCTTCATCAGCTGTGTCTGACAGAGATCAGTTTATAAGATCAATCCAGTACATAACTTGATGTCCTACATGTTCAGAGCTGAGAGGTACCACTCCCTAAGGTCTGTGATGTCCTTATTTGGAAGGGAAGGTCCTTGCTTGATGGAATTTTACATCTGTATTTCACTTCCCCACAAGCACAAAGTTTTCTAATGTCAAGAGGTATAGCTCTTAATGATATGCATCACTTACCAGAAGATAAAGTTTGCCTTTGTAAAGAAGTATGACTTCTGACCATACCCTCTACTGAGCCCTGCATCTGCAACATATTCTAAGAAAACAAATCAATCATTAACACAGAATTCTCTTAATGATGCTGTGAGAGAGACACTCAAAAAATCGCAGAACCCTTGGCGTGTCTGAATTCTGTGCCTTTTTATGTAAAGCTCATTCTTCTCCCTGCAAAGCCCATGGTTGACAGAATTAAAGTGGAGGGCTAGTGGGGAAAAAATAGCCCTTGATTTTGTCTAGATAGTTTGGAGTAAGGCAAGATGAGTGTGAGCAGAGCATTGTTAAAGTCCTGTGGTCGGTAAAGCAAACGCTCTGCTAAGTTAGTGTCCTTCCATGTGGAATAAGCTAGGTGCCACATCTTTGTATAGGCTGTAGCATTTAACCGTGTATGGATCACACAGCAGAAGAGGAACATGTTGTTTACAAGGCTCTCAAGAAAAGCCAGGAGAGCTACGACTCACTGGAAAATAATCTACCTTCTTTTTTAATGGTGATGTTAGACTATCAAGTAAGTCTGTTTATCAGGTTTTTCATATCCAGAGCCTCTCTCAGCCAAGCTTGAATTGCTACTGTTTTTGTCAAGAGCTGCCTAACAAGATCTTTTATGCCATAGAATAATGTTCTGTAGATATTTTATATTTGAGTTGTGGAAATTAAGTGTAGCAGGATATAATCTGTCAATGTAGGGAGACATGAGCTCTCTCTCTTAAGATGGCGTAGATTTTCAAAAATAAAAATAGCGTCTAGAGACCTTAGACCTCATTGTTCTCGCTAGAATGTGTCTGCATGACATGGCAGCCTTTGAAATTCCCCTCGTATCTAGTATTTTGTGTTTCTTGGCAAAAAGTCTTGTCTGAGAAAATACTTGACACTTAGATGCTGCTAAAGTGTTACTGTAGCAACAGGTTTCTGTGTTTATGCAATTCACCTCTGGTGTTCCTGAAGGCACTGTTGCACTTTGCAGGGATGCTTGCAAAGACTTCAGATGAGAAGTAATTGCACGAGCTGGAGCGAAGGGAAAGTCGGGTGCTTTTGCTGGGGAGCTTGCCTTGAGACAGGGCTCATCTAGATCTCCTCCATATGGCACAGTGTTTCCCAAGCAGCGTTTTCCTGTCCCTCCCACCCCGTTTCTCTGCTGCCCTGCAGATTATAAAGAAGCAGAAGAGCAAGCCCGAGCAGGCCAAGGCCCTGGAATGGCAGCCGCCGTCGCGGAGCAGCGGCCTGGCGTCCGGCGCGGTCTCGGACCAGAGCATGCTGACCTTCCCAGGGAGCCGCAGGGGCTCCTACACCCTGTGGGTGAGTGGCACAGCACAGTATCCGGGTATTCTGTGCTCAACACCACGACACTGCAGTCAGGGATAAGCGTGCTTGCTGCCTGCAATGGTGCAATAGTCAGTAGCAGGGAACGATAATTAATTCTATGTCTGGACAAGCTGTCACTCAGCTGCATGCTTTCCTAACATCCCATGGGCCATTGAGGTACATCACAGACATTGTGTTGTTTTGGTGACTGTAGTGGGGAGGACTAAGTTTGTGATATGAGCAGTGTTACTGCTTGATTTGAGTGCTGACAGGACTCAATGCCTCAGTGTTTATTCCTCAGAACAGTTCTGCTCACCTAACTTTTTTGTAGGTCTCTGCTGAGTGTTATATTTTCTTTTGTATAAAGTTAGGTTTCTGTAATGTTTCTTTTACTCCTTAGCTATCTTACAGAAAACAGCCACCACCAGCAACAAAAGAGTAAACTCAGCTGCAGAGCTCTTACACCAAAGAGTTTCCTCCTTCTACTTATTTCTCAGCACAATGTTTTTATCTCCTGATATAAAGCTGAAGAAAATCTGACGAGCTACATTAGTAACAGTATTAAAAGAGCAGCAAGTAAAAAGAAGTGAAAATAAGCTGTAGGCTTGGACAAGCACTTTGACAATCAGAGAGGGAAGACAGTGACAGATAAGTTAGTTCCAGTGCATTTTGACACTGTGGTTTAAGCTGCTGCTCCCAAGTGTCCTGCTACTGTTCCAGTAACCACCTCTCCCCTGCTAAGCAGAACCACCAGAACTAAACATCGGCTATATCCTAGTTCCCAGCTAAGTTTTTCCAGTGAGAACAGATTTATGTCAGAATATTGACTGTGGGCCAGAGTTGCTGAGATACAGACTCACATCCTAGTCTTCTTCTTCTGCTTCTTTTTACTTATTTGCAAAATGAAAGGGTACTGCCTGTAATGTGCCACTGTTAATAAGTGATCAGAAGTTAAGGTGAGCATGATTTAAGTGCTTTGCTATGTTACTCCTAGGCAAGTTGTCTGTGGAATATAAAAGCCAGGAGAGAGAGAGAGTTAATTTTGTGTTTGATTCAAATGAATTTTCTTTCTGAAGTTTAAGGACAGGGCTCAAAGAAATATGCTGTTCAAATCCTCAGTCATTATACCAGAAGTCTGTTCTGCACTTGGAGAGTTAACCTTGAACTCAAACACTTTTTGAAATTCTCTTCTGAAGTAACAACTTAGTCCTTATTTTTTTGCCAAAGGGAGGCTGATTGGTTTGAGTGATAGTAGACTTCATGAAAAACAGTGGAGAAGCAGAAATGCCACACACTAATGTGCAAACAAGTTCAAAATCTCTGTAGCCATCAGTCAGTACTAGAGATCCAGATGTGCACAGTATTTTATAGGACACTCTACCTCTGTACAGGTCTTTTGCCACATTTTTCACCATTTGTTCCAATTGTTTTCCTACAGTGCTTTAAGGAGCACGAATGAATTTGGCCATCTGCTGTGAGTTGTTTCATCTCTCCCATAAATTTAGTTTCTGCGTTTTGCTTTGCTAGGGTTGTGTTATCATATTCTTTTCTCCTTTGAAGTGTGTATATGCTTATTTTTGCTTTGCTCTGAATAGAGGAGAATTTTAGTAGTATGACCAGACACCCTTGTAAAGAAAGTATAGATCCAGTCATTGCCATAGCTAAGATAGTTGCACTTCATTTAGCCTGTTAGCACAATTAAAATCACAGAACCTGGGCCTGCTGGAAAGTCTACTGCAAGGCAATTTGTGCAGAGCAAATATAGAGCACTTACAGCCTGCTTGATTCTCATCAAAAGTGCTGATACAACTCAAATTCCTTTTCCTGAGCTTGCTTTCCATTCCACTTTGTTTTCATCCAGTGACAAATGGAAAGCATACATCTGTCAGTAGATTTGCGGGACTAAAACACATCTCTTTCGCTTCTGTATATCGTGTGAGAAAGTTATCTTTTCTGCCTGAAGAATTGCAATTTTTTTTTCTTTCCAAAACAAAACCTAGCTTCTACAGAAGCTGGCATAGAGGCTTTATGCCCATTCCAGGCAAAGCTCCTTACTGCTTCCCAAGAACTATTTGAGTCCAAGTCTGTAATAGCAAATCTTCCTGCATTCCATGACAGTAAGTGAAGTTTTCTTAGTTCCTAAATGATGACATTATATTGACAAAAAAATCCCAAACTCTTGATTTGTGTATATACATCCCAACATTGATCTGTGTGTGATGGCTTAGTTTAGGCAAAGATCTGCCTGTAATGATAAAAACCTTTTAATATTAATACACACCACAGCTCTCAAGGGATTTGCAACAGATTTATTAGCACAGGTGTTCCTAGTGTAACCAAGGTTTTTGTAGACAGACACAGTGACCACAACAATCCCAAGGGAAGGAAGAAGAAAAACAAGTTTTCTTTTTTTTTTTTTTCCTGTCAAAACTATCCAAGGAGACTATAACTGTGTCAGAGTTACATATGTGAACCTCTTTCCCAGTAAAGGTTATTTACCCAGAACTTCCCCATTCAAGTATTTCTTTGGTACCTCGCTAACAAATTAGCAGAGGCAGGATTGATTAAATAAAAGGAAAGAATAAACATGATTAACAGAAAGACTGACATGTAGAGGAAAGAGAGATAAGGATAGCAAATCCTAAGGCAGTCAAAATTTAGAATTTTAAAATTGAAAATTTATCTCAGAAGAAATATTTTTTTGTTTTCTGTGCAGAAGATAATACGTGTGCTTTTGCTAGCACAGTGAAACTAATAATATATAACTCAGGACAATTGCATGCTGTAACACTGGCCTTTCGAAACCCATGTTTATTCTTGCATTGCTTTTTATTACCATAGTCACTTCTTACCGAGTCAAGGGGTGTTGTAATAATCCCAGATATCACCTTGTGGTTTCACCTGCTGAGCAATCTTTCTTTTTATCACAGCTATTTGTGTGCAGCTCATCCATATCAGCCAGAAACTTCCAGTGGTCTCTGGAAGCCCTGCATTACCTCTCTGCTCATCCAAAACCATGTGCTTTGAGAAAGTAATTAAATAAGTTACAGTTCCTCCCTTCCTCCCTCCAAACTATGGTAGTGATTGTTTAACTGCAGTACCACAGTGTGCTAGTAGCTGTAGACGTTGTCTTCTCCTTTTTTTCCCTCTTGGATTTCTTTGAGATCCCTCACCCAGGCTAAAAATAGTGAAACAGGGCTGAATATTTTATTTCCTCATCTCATAAAAAAAGATGGATGGCACCATCTGTTTCTCATTACCAATAAGCAAAAGCTGTGCAGTGTTGGGATAGAAGGAGTGCAGAGCAATGGGTGGGTGATTCTCTGCTCTCTCAGTCCAGTTCACCCCCCATATATCACTGCCAGCCAGAGAGCAAACTACCAGTTGGCAAATTGTGTCCCATTTAAACATTGATGGACTGAAGGCATCCTGGTGTGTTTTAAGTGCTGTATTAGTGGTCTTTATTTTACAGCATAAAGAATGCATATATAAACAGAAGCTCATCCATAATTTATGGTATATAAAACAGCTGGAGATATAGGGAAAAGGAGGATTTCGTTAAACACACATTATGATGCACCTCAGGGAATGCAGAAATATACTGGTTAAGTTAATTATAAGGTCCAGAGTGTACTGACAGTTGTTTAGTTTTTCTTCCTTTTTTTTTTTTTTTTTCTCCATATGATTTGTTTTAAAGAGAAGGAAGATTCCACAAGTTTGAGGTCTAGCACTGCTTTGGAAATCCCTCAAGATTTCGCAGGTGCTCTTTACCTTTTTAGGTTTGTCTCAAACAAAATTACTTGAAGAAAACCTTTTTGAGGGGGAATCCTGTTCAGCAGTCATGCAGAACAGTGGAAGAGTGATTTCAGATGAGGGGGGCATAGTACTGTAGGTACCAGCTGACATCAGTTCATACTTGTCAACAACTGCATCAGAAACCTCATATTCATGTCTAATAAATAAATGTGTCGTGCCAGAAGGAAGATGGAGCTTTTAACTTTTGTACAGGAGCTGGCATCAGAAGGTTGCATGGTGTGTATTGCTGGAACCTACTTCCAGTGAGGGAGGTTTGCATTCATCCAGAAGCCCATCAGCTGCATCCCAGTGGGTAATTTGCTGTATTGTTTCCTTGAAAGAAGCCAACTGCAGCACCATCTTCTTTGTACAGAATGGGAAAGAACAGTGCATTTTGAGATAGAAAAGCACTTGGTGCTCTAAAAATAATGTATCTTTTTCACTAATATTTACTATTTGAAGATCCAGCTTTCTCTAAATACTTTCCAGATTACAGATAATACTGGCATCTGCTGACTCCACAGATGACAATGTAACACTGTAATCTCGCTGCAAAAACTATCTGGATTTCAGATTAAGAAGACTCCATCAGTGGTAATCTGGTTGATTTCCCTCCTTCCACTGCTGCAGAAGGGTAGGATACAATTAGTCTGTGATTCTGACTCAGCAATTAGTGCCAGATTTTAGGGCTCAGGTCGCTAAATAATCAGTGCAAGGCTAAACATGACAGCATTGTCCTTATAAAGTTGTTTGTGTAACTTGAGTTTGTAATTCTTCTTGATATGTATCCCTAGCATAAGATTACTGGTTTTTGGTTTCACAGTACTATCCATGCACTTGACAAACTTCCAAGATGATTTTGGACACTAGGTACATGATTGAGCCCATGCAGGCCTAAATTCAGCTGCACTGCTCATACTGCCAGCAAACCAAGATATGCTTTAAGGCATGAAAGGGAATAGGAGAAAGGACAAAGAAGGATGGCCATGGTATAATGTTATTTTCCAAAGAATTAAGCTCATATGTTGTTCTTTCAGCTTTATACTGTTTTAGAAATGCTATCATAATACATTCAAGGGTTTCACAGAATTTTAAGGTATGACTTAAAACCTATGATGTTCAGAGCTAGGCTGCCTTGCAAACCTTACTTTATTTTTAGATTAAATCAAGGTGTATATTGCCAGAGGAAAAAGTAAATAAACACAGAACACTTAAGGTTTCTTTCCTCTGGTGTTTGAGTAGGAGACACAGTGATTCTCTCTGAAGGGCGAGTTCTGTGCTGAGCACAGCTTTGTTGATGAGAGTCAGAACAGGACATGAAAGGTTGCTCAGGAAACGGAGACACCTAGAGATGGATAAAAAAAGAATAGTTGTATTTAGTGAAGAGTATTCAATTTTTAAAAAAATGGTGTGTTTATATGTAAGGCTGCAATTAGACCTGAAACGTGGGTGCCAACTCACCTCCTCCCACTACCCTCTTATACAGAAGCACTTTTCCATAGAGGTGTGCTAGTAGCAAAGCAAAATCCTCCTGTCCTACACCAGAACCAGAGATCTGGCTTTTGCTGTTCCTCTTTCTCTTGTGCAAGTAAAATGGTAATACTGTCACTATAGGATACTAACTGAGCTCTCAGTGTCTTCAAAGAGGGAAGTGTCTTCCCTGTTTGTTTTTAGTTTCATTTGTTTAAGTTTTTTCAGGACTTCTCATACAACATTCGAAGTGTGGGAGGAAGGAAAAAGAATAGGCTCTAGGTGAATATGTGAAGAGCAGTAATGGCTAAATGCATAAGGGTACCTTGTAAAGGCACTGTGTGCATTACAGTTCAATTATATCTAGTATATCTAGCCTCTGTTCCAAACTTCAACAGACTTGTTCACATAAATCCATTACATCGATCAAACCATGATATTTTTTGCTCCTAGCACTTTCCTTAATTGTTAACCCCATAAGTACAATAGAAGGATGTTTATACTCATATTCTGGGATCACTATGAAATATCCATTATTACCAGCTTGCAAATTCCTTGCAAACAAAGCAGTAACACTTTCATGTATGGGGCCAGCTTTTTTCTTTTTTTACACTATAGGTGATGGTGTAGAGCTGCTGGCATGCCCACCAGCAATGGGTTTGTTGAGGAATAACCTCTTGTCTCTCTCCCTTACAACCCTCCTCTCCATCTGGTTAATCAAGGTCAGCTAATCCAAACTGAACCAAAATAAATGTGCACCCAAATGTGGCTCTACATATCACGACACAGCTGTGCAATTCATCCTGCAGACAGACCCATTTCTTATAGCTAATCATTATTTTTGTAGTCTTTTTAAAGGTACCATGCTTTTAAAGGAATCAGATGTCTAAGAGAACAGTAGAAAGATGGAAAAAAAATCTATTGCAGCCAAATATATCTGTCACTAGTGAACAAAAAGCTGGCTTGGGCAGACCCTAGAAAGACATATGTTCTAAGGTTTTTGCAGGAGAGGGACCAGTCATCTTTGCTTTCTCCCAGACTGCTGTTCAAGGGTTTGCCCTGTTGGCTGAGATATCCACAAGGGATGGTTAGGAGGGAATTATCTTTCAACTGAGTGTGAAAATCTGCCTGTTCTTGCCCTTTTTCAGAAGGTTGTTAACAGATCCTTTGCCACACACAAGATTTACCAAGGAACAGATGCTCAAAACCCTTGGTATTTCACTCCCACTGCTAGATGTCTGGACTGCATACATTTGAGCAGAGCAAAAATCACTTCCAGGATAAATAGGCTGTGGCAGAGTGGCACCATTTGCAAGCTCATACTGTCTCCTTCCTGGTGTGGGAGTTTTCTTACCAAGGGATGCATAAACTGTTAATGCCTAAGGATTGCTGCTGTATTTGATACCAGACCTGCTGGTTCTGTCTGTACATTGATTATATTCACAGAGCACAGCTGAGAAGGGGATTTGCTGCACCACTGGCAGGCATAGCTACAGAATTTGCAAGGGAGGAGAGGGGATTGATGAGATTGCATTCCAGTCATCTGAGTTTATGTGTCAGTTCTATGTTGATTCCCTGAATAAACAAGGTAGTCCTCAAAACCAAACTTAGCGCTCAGGTCAGAGCTTGCCCAGCACAGGATTCTGCTGCCCAAATCCAGAGGTACCTGCCCTCAGCATGGGTGTTGAGGTCCCTGTACCTGCAAGGGCTCCTACTGTGGTGACCCTGCAGCTGCCTTGCAGCACCCAGGGTCCCCAGTCCCTCCTGAACCTGGGAGAGTCCTTGATCTATTCCGAGTATTTATGGAATTTATTACTCTTTCACTGATTATACCAGACTGAAGCGTAATGTAAGGGTGGAAACGAGGTGAAATAGGAGGGAAGTGGAGGGGGGAACAAATCATGATCCAGTTGTAAAGTCCCATCAGATGCTTCTGGGACCTATTTTGAATTACCATTCTGGCTTTTCTTAAGGAGAAAGAGGAATTCTTTTACATCTTTTGGTGAAAACTCATAATTTTTCATATTTTATTGCAAAATCTTCATGTTGTCTCTCTAAACAATATGCGTATATATAAGGCATTTATTCAAAGATAATCTGTAGATCATCAACATCAGACTCAATGTTCTTTATAGTGCTTTATAAAGTTGTTCTTGCTTTTGGTTGCTTGTTTTGCTTTTATTTATTCGGTGTTTAGAAGAGTGAGCTCATAAATTGTAACTGATAGAAAATGGAGTATTTATATTTATTAAGTAATAGAAGATGGGATTACTTTTTATTCACTCCTTGCTTCTTTAATCTTCAGAAACCATTTTGTCTTCTTTTTTATTTTTTAATCGAAGGCCATCTATGAATTAGATTATTCCTTTTAGTTCTAGTTCAGTGAAAAATGAAGGCTGAGTTTTCTCCATCCAGACATTATAAACTATGCAACAGAAATGCCTAAAGAGGGATTTTAAAACAAAGGATAACAATGTGTCTGGAATTGAAACAGATGTGTCACGAGAGGTGCCACTAGGTAGGCTTTGGTGGGGAACTCATCTAGCTCAAGTGTCTGGAAATGCCTGTCAGTAAGTACCCCGATTGTATATTGTGGGCTGTGCTGCACTGGCCAGCTCTCCAGCATGCCGCCCCTGCCTCTGTGAGGTGTGTGGAGAGCACAGCGAGTGATCCGCGGGGCTGCAGTGCCATCTGCTGATGCTCCCAGTTACTGCAGAAACAGCAGTGTCCGACGGCAAACTTACAGGGCAGCCTTGTCGTTTATAACACATAAATACACCTAAAATAGCACTTGGCAAATGGGTTGGGGGTTTTGTTTGCTAAGGAAGCAGAATTTCTGGCTAGGAAATATGCCAAGATTCTTTAGCTCCTTTCCTGACATCTCACATCTTTGTAAATCAAAACCAAAGTTCCTACATTCCTGCCTTCTTTTTAAAAATTGTATTTAGGTTCCTGTACTTTTTTTATATATCCTTTTGTTTCTTTTTCCCTGAGATCTTTTTGCAGTCCAAGCATGTAGGCAGTTGATAAAGCTTGAGGGTCATAGTTCCTTCATTTGGTCAGTAAAAATACCTTGTTCCAAAGCAAACCGATCCAAGAGCATATCAGGGTAGCCGGCCTTACCTCCAGTACTTCTGTGCATCCATTCACAGGGAAACCACTGGGAACATCAGCTCCCAAACAGGCTTCTCAAGCCTGTTCCCGTATTTTTCAGTGTTTTACTTCCCATACAAATGTCTCCAAGGGAAAGATGTCCCCTATGGATCTACAGATGGTCTGTTACCTCTGTGAAGAAGACAGGCACTGATGCAGCACAGTAATGTGTGCTTCTGCTGCCTGCACAGGCCAGTGCAGCAGTGAAATCAGCCCACGGGGAAGTAGGATGTAGGATGTAGCCCATTCTGCAGCTATGGGGCTATGGAGTCAGTAGTGCTGACTGAGTTTAAGTTGGTGCAAGTGTGCCAGCCAAGATTAGGGATTTTGCTGTATTGCTTCAAACCAAATAACTAACTTTCTAGTTTGCTCTTTATTTGCAAAAACAACAAAACAAGGTCTTGAAGTAATTTGCATTTCAGATAAGAGTCATGAGTCGGGCTGCTAATTGATTGGAGATAAACTTGTAGACAAACATTTGCTTTTGTGCTTTGAAAAATACAGTCAGTTTAGACTGGTTTGTTCTCATGCCAGGATGTGCTTCTGTCCTGTTCCTACACCAAGCTTTGCTATTGACACTCCTTTTTTTTGTCATTATCAGTGCTACCAGTGATTTGAACTGCTCAGGAATTAATGTTTATGCTTTCTTTCCACTTCTGCTTGTCTAAGTAAAACACAATTCTACTATCTCTCTATCCCTATCTAAAACTAACTTTCAGAACAAGAAATAACCTAATCCTCTACTTTAATGTATTTTTCTTAATTAGATCTCATCAGAACATTGGTACTACTTGATCATTTCAATCTTCCCAGATACAAGAACCACAGAGAACTGGAAATGTAATAGTGAAGAGTGCAAGTTCAGTAGTGTCTTCCTTTTTCAGGATCTAAATGTAGGGGTGCAGCCAAGCTATTTTATTATGGCATTACTTTTCTCTCCTTGAGCCTTCTGTGACATTCAACCATCCTTAGTAAGAAGAGGTGGTTCTTCTAGCAGAGCAGTCCAAGACAGATTTTATTAAAAATTCACATGAAGTGTAGAAAAGTATTGAGAATGGCCTCAAGCCAAGCTTTGGAGGCACCAAAAGCTTTACTCTTTACTGTGTTTCAGCTGGATTTCTTGGAAAAATTTCTTAGCAGTAGTTCCTGCCTAATACCAATTTACTGCTCCACAGAGACCTTGCAGAAACTGTGGAGAGCAGTTTTCCTCTGATCTGACCCAAAAGTTCTAGCACACAATTCTAAAAAGACAGCTTTTTGCTAGATAAGCTTGTTTGGTTGAGCTTATTTCAGATCGTAGACTACATGGGACTGTGTCCACTTTCTTTTCTGAGCTTCCTTGTATTTCTGCTCCTTTCACCCTTCAGACTGCTCATCTTCTGCTTTTTAAATCCTTCAAGCTGTTGTGTCTCTCCCAGTACTTCTGAAAGCTTTATCTGCCCTATAGTGTGGTTGCACCTGAGCTGGCTTTGAATTGTTTGGGCTGGCCACAGCTTTGCTGCCAAAGCATCAGCCTGGGGGCAGGACTGCCCAGCTTTTTCAGGAGGTTTCAAAGCCCATGCCAAGTTCTGCCTTGTCAGGGTTAAGCTGCTGGCAGATCTTAGGTGAATTGAGAGCAAAGGGCAGATGCTGCCATCACTGCGGTGGCATCACTTTACTGTGATGTTTATGAAACGGTGAGTAAGCACACCAGAAGCTGCCATTTAAACAAAACAGGAAAGTTGTCAAACATTATCAGAGTCCCAGTTATCGTTTTTCCTGGTATTCTTCTTCTTAAAGATCCATTTCTTTGAGTAATAAGGGAAAGTAGATACTACTGATGGAACTGTAGGCTATTCCTTCTTCTGGGTCTTCAGCATCTCTTATTTCTTGTGTTTGCTATATGAACATGGAAAAAGAACGTGCCCTGAGAGAATATTCATGGACAGCCACAACAGCTTGCTGCTTCCAGTATATAACAAATTTAACACAAAGATTTCAAAAGCCGTGGCAGACACTGGACCTAGTTTATTGAAAGCATGGCAAGTTTGGCAATTCTAGCTTTACAATGAACTGAAGTGAACTACAGCACAGTTAAAACTTGGCACAGTTCAGGTGGCAAATTTGTGGCAGAATTGTTTATATTGTCATGCCAAGATGAAATCAAAATTCATGAGCAAATTTTCTATAATGAAGTAATTTATGTACCTGTGTGCATTGCATTAAATTATTTTATTTTATTACTTTTTCAGGGGTAAGAAGGATTCAGATGATCTTGATCAGTGAAAGATCAAGGTCAAGGTTTGGAATAGACTAAATACACACTTGAATATGGCTGACTTGTAAAAATGATGCACCTGAAAGATTCCCTATAGTAAAATTACCTTGAGCTTGTTGTGAATAGTTTATATCACCAAATTTTAAAGGAAACACACCAATGCATTATATTAGGACCTATATCTTTGTACGGACAAGATTAACTAAGTTGTGCAGTCATTGTAGTTATAGAAAATATTTGATTCTAGTGCAATAATTCTGGCTTTCCTTCATGAATTCAGAAGCCAAACTAAACCCTTGTGCTTAATTATGTTTCCTTTTACTGCTGAGCCAAGGATACAGGACAATTTGCAGTTAATTAAATCTTCTGGCATGGTACATGGGTCCTGCAGAGGAGCATTTCAAATGAGAGGAGGTGAAGCCAGAAAGTGGTATAAGTGTGGCTTTTGAGCCAGCAGGACTCCCAGCCATGCTTATGCTGTCCTGGGAATTGAAGGGACTTGAAAACAGCTGAAAGTCAAGTTCTCCTTTACCTCACCTGCACCTGTGCAAAGCAGACCTCTGATACAGGCAAAGACTGGCCCTTTTGAGAGAAACAAATTTATTTAATTATTTGTAATTTGAACATCTAAAAATGCACAAAGATTTGAGAGTGCCAACTTGGCCTGTGCAAAGCAGCTGAGCCACTTGTAACTGGCATATACAGTCTTGTACTGACTCTGCTGGGAAGGCAGCTTGACTCAAACTCTGAAAGCCTTGTTTCTAGAACTGCATATGTGATTTGATATGCAGGTGTGAGTTCTACTGAAATCAGCAGGACACTGACAGCACTCAAAGCTTCTTAAAACAGGCCGAATTTAAAGGTGTCTTCTGTAACTGGCTGACTTCTCTGTGCCTAGGTCAAAACTAAAATGTCTGATCTGCTTATGTAGAACAAAAGGCAAGTCCCTTCCCCTCACTAGCAGTCAGGCTGATTAACAATCAAAACAGTATTTTACCTTATTATGCCTTGAAATGTGACCCTCCTAGAACTAAATAGATGTGCAATTGTAGGCTATGTTGAGTTCATCAGTAGGATGGCATAAAACTGCTCAGCATATTGGGTGTTATGTATGTATGTCCTAGCAAACAGAATTCTGCATTAAAATCATCCGAGTTGCATATCTGTTTCTGGGGAACAGGCTGTTTGTTTGCTTTTTCTTTAGTTTTTAACTTCTGCAAATTGTTACACCAGATGGCCTGTTGAGCCAACAATAGATCATCATGTCTCACCACAATGGGATCCTTTCTGGCTAACGTGAGTTAAAGCAGTTCAGTATCAGTCCTCACCAACACATTCCCAACAACTTCACCTTAATTATTTATCTCCATCTGGTTCATGGTAGTATAAACAATTTCCTGCCTCTTTGCATAGCATCAGAAATGCACATAAATAAGCAATTTAATGCTGAATTCTTTTGAATGCATTAAATCTCATTTGTTATGTTAGCACATCCCACACTTCCATGGGTAACTGAATACTAATTATGGTAAAGAGTTGGATAATTAACTACTTCTAATTTTAAATTGCACTCTTTGATTTTTAATCCCACAGAGGTCTCAATCTGCATTCTCCCTGGCTAGTGAAGATATGGCCAGTAAAGGACAAGACCTTGCATCATCTGTGACTGAGGCTCTTCAGAGGCAGCAAAAGGGACAGTCCAGGAAGCAGAAGGAACGCAAGCTCTCTGCTTTACCCAGCTGGAAGAGTGTAGACAGACTAAATGAAACAAGTAAATATTTCTAGTACGAATAAGATTATTTTTTTGGTTGTCACTTACATGTGAAATAAACACAACTTAAAGCAGGGACCTTCTTGAGGGCATTTCTGCTGACCTCTGTGCTTTCAGAGGTGACATATAAAATGCATATTTGATGTTGCTGTGTCACCGTTTCATTGGGCTATGTCATTGCTTATCTTAACTTTCTTTAAAAAAAAATCATTCAAAATTTGTGTCTTTGTGAAATTGATTTTGGACTGTTACAAAATTTAGACAACTAGTTTGGATACATTTCAGGGCTTCTAAGACAAGAGTTCAAGTGCCCTTCTTAGTCAGTCATAATCTGTCCTCCAGTTGAAGGAGTTTGCAGCCCATTGTATCCCTTCCATGGCACAGGGTAACTGTTCACAAGGTTACATGGTGAGTCAGTCATTAAAATAATGCACATTTAGAATTCCTCCTAACAACTCTATTTTCAACCCTGATTAATTCACAAATTCTGTGCAGCCCTACTCACTGGTGCTTCCAGACTAGTTTGAGGAAGCGTTTCACAGACCAGCAGCTTCCCTGGATCTGGCCTTTGTCATCATGCATTAGGTATGGATGTAAATATGGATGATGGATGGTGAGCAGCTTTCCAAGTTAGCTCCATTCCCAAATCAGCACCCTGGGATAGAATACAATTCCCTGCTTACTTCTAGATGACATAAAGACAGGTTGTAACTGAAGAAGGTATCGATGTATGTAAGTATCTGAAGGGAGGGTGTCAGAGGATGGAGTCAGGCTCTACTCAGTGGTGCCAAGCAATAGGACAGGAGAGAGACAACAGGCAGAAACTGATGCACAGGAAGTTCTGCCTGGATATGAGAAAGAACTTCTTCACTATGCAGGTGACCAAGCGCTGGAACAGGTTGCCCAGAGATGCTGTGGAGTCCCCTTCACTGAAGATATTCAAGAACCCGGATGCAATCCTGTGCCATGTGCAGGTTGGTTGGACCAGCTGACCCACTGTGGTCCCTTCCAACCTAACTCTTTCTGTGTTTCTGCAGCTATGGCTCCTGCTCTTGGGGTGGTCCTGTTTCCATTGGCTCTCTTCTGGCTGAAGCATTTGTGAGATGTACAAGAGTGTAGCACCAGGCAACTCCCTCACCATAGAGTTGGTTAGTTTTTACTCCTACAGCTGCACAAGGGGAAGAGCTGAACTCATTGCAGCAGCATTCCCTGGCTTCAAGTGTTGTCATCTCATGGCAGAATCTGCTTGTTCTTGCTTTTTCTCTTGTAGCAGCTGTAGAACCCATCTGACCCCTGTAGCACTTTAGCTCATGAATCTGTACAAGAGGAAAACTTCTCTTTTGAGGAGTGAGTTCTCTGGTGCTGTAACTCCCACTGCTGCCTCACTAGGTGCTGGCAAGCAGTAGTTATTAAAATGTGTGTTTGAGTTTGGAGGGGACAAGGGCTGCCCATCTGTTCAATTTGTTTCTCGGTAATGCCAGTTGGACAACTGGGGAAACTAAAATATAGACAACTTCAATACTTCTCCTCCCCTGTGAAAGAAATTCATATTAAAGTAGTACTAAAATCTGACTTAACCAAGTATGCATTACTCTGTGAATTTCTTAATCAACCCACTGTCAGAAGTGTTTTTCTCCTGGGTATTTTAGAGGAAGGCCTATTTTCAGTAAAGCAGTTATTTGGTGCTTAAATTTAAGAACCCACTTGAATCCCATTGCATTCAACCGTTGAGCAATTTACTATTTAACAATTGCTTAACAATAGCAGAATGACAAATTGACCCAGTTTCTTTTTGGGTGCTCGACGCAGAGGATTTGTTCTGCTTCTTCCAACTAAAAACCACATTTGTGGCGAAATTGTGGTGCCTATTGAGCTAACAGTAAATAGCTGATTGTACTAATATCTGTAAGTATGGTGTCTCATCCATGCAGTAATAAGCAGCTTTGTATTTTGATACAGAAAACAAGAGAAGTCTCAACCAAGAGTCTGATGTGGTAACATCAATGGGCTTTTTAGGCCTGTAGCCAAATAGTTCACAATTCTTTTTTTTTTTTTCAATGCAGTTCATATTGGTTTAAATTATGACCGAAGAGCAACATTATGATACTGTCCTTTTTTTTCCCCTTTATCAGTAGTCTTACAATGAAACTTCTTAAATATTTTTTCTATTCTCATGGATGAATTATAGCTTATGCCCAAAGAATTGTGTGAAAAAGCCATTCTTTCAAGTAAGTGACTTCATTTTGAAAAATCAGGAAGGGAGCACTTGACATGGCAGAATAAAACTGGGATAAAACTGAGTCAGCTTTCTGAATATCGAGTTCTCAGTGGCTTTCTATTCTGTTTGCCCTCTAAGATGTAATCAGCTACTATCCTGTCCTTTCTTCAGTTAACTGAGGTTGGTTGACTGATTCTCATGTGGTGCTGTTAAATAGAATAAGGGGATATAGTCTGGGGGAGAAAACAATTTTGTGGCTCCCCATTACATGTGTTTAATATGGTGCAGATTAATTCAGTTCCTGTTGGAGATTTATATCCTGCAGAGCTGTTGGCTTTGAAGGAATGATGTTTTAAGGAAGGTTCTTTCTCTCAAGAGACTCTATACTTAGATTAGTTAGTATAGTTGAGAAAAGTGAACAAGCAGAAGTTTATGCTTGATAGCTTGTTTGGGTTTTTTTCCCTCCAAAACCAGGGGTTAAAATAGAGAATTATTAGTTCTTCTTACACACCTGACTTCAGTTATATGCTTGGTTGGTCACTGCTACAAGAGAACTAGTATTGTTTTGATTTCCTTTTAAGTAGGAGTAAGAATTGGATTTTCTCAAGTTCTCTGAATTATCTTAAATCTTAGGAAGTGAAAACAAGCCAAAAGGATTCAAATGAGGAAGAAATGCAAAATTTGTCATAAAACTCTCACAGCTCCTAAGTTTAATTACCATTTAATTTTTGTTTTGCTTTTGTGGGGGTGTTTTGGTGGTAGTAGTGTGCCTCAGACTTTTTTTTATTTTAACTAAACACAGCTTACTGCATACTAATGTTCTTTATGAACAGTTGCAAGGAAAAAAGTAATCTTCTTTTCATCCTAGTATTTGTAGCCATCTAATGCAAAATGCCTAATTATATTCTAAAACAGGCCCAGATATTACTGTGTCTTTTTGAAAATAGTGATGTTCTGCTTACATTTTGAGAAAACTAATGCTTTATATTAAGTATTTTTATAAGTTTCTGAAAATAACAAATTTGAATCCATAGAAGGAATCCTTAAGTCTGAAAAGTTCATTCAGTAGGCTGGACTACTGTGTAAATTCATGGCATTATATATTTTTCAAATGCTGAAGAAGGCAGCATCGTCACATGTCCATATTTCCCATGAGGGGAATTTTCAATTTTGATTGGAAATTAAATCTAAATTTAGAAGAAATGCAATTCTCAGAGTTATGAGAGTAAAATAACACTTTCTGGCCATATTTGTGACTTTTTTTGGTTTTTATGTTGGAGTTTTTTTACTCTGAAAATGTGAAGGATACAAGAGCAGCAGTGCTTGTGTCAGACAGAAGGCTCATTTGATATTTAGTCTGGGGTACAACAACAGCAGCTGTAAGCAAGAGTCTAGGAGAGATTAGAACAAAGCAAGTATTTTTCATAGTGCCTCTAACTAGGCTCTGAACCTCTAAAACTTTGAATTTAATGACTAACTCAGCTAGAAGTGCTTTTCTGTATGTAGTAAATTTTAGTGGATTTCTCCTCCATGTTCAGAGCCATCTCTGTTTTATCATGGATAATTTCAAGCATCCAGAACAACCTTAGGCAAGAAGCTCCATAGATCTGGTATCCATTGCATCCCACTTCTTTCTTTTGTTTGTTTATAACCTTGGTTTCTCTAGCTTCACTTCATACCCTCTAGCAGTTAGGTTGGAAGAGATTCCCCCATCTCTTCTAGCATGTATTCTCTCAATCTTCTGTCCTCCAGATGGCAGAGCTCTGGCTTACGTAGTCATTCCTTGAATGGATGCCATTTCAGAACCTGGTACATCCTTTGTTGCTCTTCTCTGGTTCTTTTTTCATCTTTTCTTCTCAACATAGGGGACCAGAACTGCACATAGAATTAAAGACATTTGCAAAATTCAGGATTTATACATGCCTGTATGCTTATGTTCCATCAGTCTTTCCTAATCATTCTTTTACAAAAACACTCTGGTTCAAGTACTCTTCCATTTTAGTCATCACCATGACTTAAAGTGGTGGCTTCTGAGTAGTAGGGCAGCTTGGCTCTCAACATGGGAGAGTTCACATGGCAGCAGCACTTACATTTGTTTGTTAGTTTTGTTGAAACTTTCAACCTGTGGCAAGTAAAAGCAGCCTTTCAGAGTGTGTGACCACAGCTGTCCTTGTTTCCTTTTCATAGGTCCACCTTCTGTTTTCCAAAGCACCGATGGAAACTGGGTGGCTTTGCAGAATGTCACTCTGCCTCGTCCTCGAATGCTCGCCAAACCAAAGAGTCAGGTGTTCAAAGCTTTGGAGAACGAGTCCAGTGTTGTGTCTGCCTATGACGAGATGGGCTCGGACAGTGAGGATGACTATGACTGGAACGTGGCCTTGAACAAGCTGCGGCGGAGACCTCGACAATTGCCAGATGACTTCTATTACTCCAACTCCCAGTATGGCACCGAGTGGGTTTATGGCAATGATCAGTACCAGGCAGTGACCTCCCCCTCCTCTGGGTTATACACTAACACTGAGACACTGTTGTCCGATTCGGAAACATCTTCAGTAAACTCTTCCCAGGAAGCTAAAGGACGTAGCAAACTTCTCTGGTTGCAAAGCAGAACTCAAAGTGATATGCCCAGAATGGAAAAGAAGCACTTCCATGGAGAACTAGATGTAAATTTCAATCCACAGGCAACTAGCTTGGAGTATTCAGACAGCAGTGAGACTGAAGAAGTCCATTATGATTTAGAAAAGAGATCAAGAAGATGGAAGAAGAGCAAAGCCATCTCTGAAGACTTATGTGAAGAAAATAATCAGGCAAAAACCAACAAGATGAATTTAAGTCAGGTAATTATGTTTGAGATTACCAAATGCATTTTCAAGAAGAGCTAGGCAAAACTAATTAAGCTATGCTGGCAATATCATGTGAATCATGAGTACGAGGTGGAGTGTTCTTGCAAGCTTTATGTTCCTCATGTCTCCTAAATAAGAAGAAGAAAAAATAGGGTGTTAGACAGGCTTTACCTTTTTCTCAAATAGGACACTTTCATCCAATCAAAGACATTGTTAATGTAAAATACATTGCCCTTAAGAAAAAAAGCCTCAAGATTTGTCAACAGCTAAGAAATGTTAATTAATCACTTGTTTTGTTGTGCTGGTTGTTGTCTGTTTTCTTGGTATAAGAAATAACTCATATGCCTGGGAAGCTGCTCTGCAGTGTCTATAAATATTCTGGTAAAGGATAAATCTAATGAGCATCACAAATTCAAAAAGGGCTTTTTGTGAAATCCAGTCCAAATGAAGTCTGCTTTTAATTGGTCACCTTAAGATGAGTTCTTATGTGTTAGGGTGAGTGTTTGCAAATTACTTCCATTTAAATAATTTTTCAATTCATTAAGAAAACAAACAAAACCCAGACAAGCAAGCAAAAACCCTGAACTGTAATATCTCCGACTTGGAAAAACTGTTCATACATCTTGAAGACAGAAAACATTTCTTTTAAATTACATGTGCTGGATAACCAGAAAGCCAAGAAGCCTCCTGTATTTGGAGTTTGTCCAGACTTGGGACTGGTATTAAGGGATCTATTTGTCCCCCAGAATTTTGTTAACAGTGCAAGCACACAAGCTCAGGAGAATATTGACCCCCAGCTCCATTTCACACATCCTACCCCTCTTAAATTCTGAAGCTTCATCATTGCTGCAGCAGAGTAATAAATAAGCCTGAAGCAAGGAGCTGAGAGCTGTCTTCTCCCTGTGCCTCTGATTATGAGTAGCCTGATTCAGTCTTAAAGATAACTGACCAAATTTAGGATGCCTGGAACACTTTTTATTTCCTTGTGCTACTAGCCTGTATTTCTTAAAGAAAAACATCAGTACAGCTGATTGTAAGTCAACATTAGAATTCTAGGATTTCAGCAGGGCTCTCATGCTGGATGTCATTAATTCTGGACCCATTCCATCTGCTTTTAGGGCACAGTGTGGGTGTTTGGGGTGTTCTGTACTGATTCATTTGTGTCCTCACATGTTTAAAATCAACAGTGGTTGAAGGAAGTATGATGTATTGTAATGTGATCTGAGGACACATCAGTGGCCATTATTGACTTCTTAGAACATCAGGCAGAATTACAAAACTTTACAGGGACTGCACAAAGACTATATCTTGTACATAAGACTTTAGCATTTAGCTTTCTGGCTTTGTGTATTTGTGCATGATCTCTTTGTGTATTCATATGTGTATGTCTTTGTCTGCATTCATATTGTGGCTTCCTAGTCTCAATAGACAATATGCAGAGCATGGAAGATCAGAGCTCTCAGAGAAGGTCCTGGAGACATTATAGAATCATAGAGTCACTTAGATTGGAAACACTTCTCAGATCATCAAGTCTAGCTGTTAACCCAGCACTGCAGGGTCTACACTAAACTAAACTAAATTGTCCCTTAGTGCCATGACTACACATCTTTTAAATACCTCCAGGGTGGTGAATCAACCAGTTCTCTGGGCAGCCTGTTCCAGTGCTAGATAACCCTTTCTGCAGTGAAATTTTTCATAATATCCAATCTAAACCTCTCCCGTGCTCATCCAGGTGAGGTCAGAAAGGCAGGGTGTTTCCCAAACATTGATGATGGCATCCTTTAGCAACTCAGTGTGCAGTTCAAAGTGCAAGCTGGTGTGGAAAATTATTCTTCTTTCCATGTCTTTTGTGAGTTGCTTTGTCTCTTGTAACCTGTCTATAGTGCTGAAAGTGCAAGATTCGGGGTTCTCACCCACTCTCCCCTTCATTTTACCCTCAAGGCTAAAAAAGGCTGTTCGTGCTCCCCTGCTCCCTCAGCCTCAGTGGGGCAAGCAGAGGCACAATGTCTCCAGATCATGCCACTGTTTTCAAAGCAATGAAATTCTCACTAGGAAGTTTATTATGGGTGGGTTTGCATGTGTTTAGTTGGTGTTTGGGCACATACACATATAGAGGTGGCTGTTTTGACAGCTGGTGCTCACATCTGTAGAACTTTTACTCCAGCCTCTGGCAAACAAGCACTGCTGGCAGCAAGAATGGACTGACTACCACAGTTTAGAGCAAGAATGTTGCACGGCTGAAAAATTCTAGGAAGCAAGTAGAATTGTCATGCGTGTCAGAAACCTGATTTAATGTATGAGAATTAGCCCAACATCTTTTACATTGTCCAGGAAAATGAGATAAAAGGGATGTCAGTGTTTCATATATTCTCTAGAATAATGTATTGATCTTGGTAGAATGATTGAGACTGCAGCAGGGGGAGCCTTGCATATAAACAGTTCTACGGAATTATAGCGTAGGTGTGTGAAGACCCGCAGACAGCATAGACTTTAAAAAGACTGACTGCAAGGTCTTAAACCAGGCATAGCTTTTCACATTGTAAGATTATGCAGAGTTTGCAGAGACCATACAAACTCTTCTAAACTCTTGTTGAGCCAAGATACTAGACACCAAATCACTGATTATATGTCAATTGCAGTAAAGAAACACACTTTTTCAGTACTTTACTGCATTGGAATATAATCTTATTTTACTGCATTGTAATAATAAGTTGATAATTTGTTAACCATTAGGTTTTCATCAGCATTGTAGAACAGGATTTCAGTTTATCAGTCTAGAAGTTGGGGTTTCATTTTTAATTTTCAAATAGCAAAGGTTGCTTTCCTGTTTTCTACTGTCCAGGTTTCTCAGTGAGATGAGAACAAGCCCTTTTTCTTCTTTGCTCTGAGTCTAGAGAGATGTAAGCAGTAATGTTCTGGAAAAACTGCAGTCAGTTCATAACTCACAGCTGAATTTCAATTTAAAATCAGGTATTTTTTAATCAGGATCCAGTTCCTAGATTAGGATAATGCTGTGGCATGTTATTTTTTTAAAAATATATTTTAAACACAACAGTGGAATGCTGACTTCGTGACTGAGAAAGAATTTTTTATTTAAAGTCTTCAGTGACTTAGAAGGAGAAACCTGAGAACAGATATCAAGATGTGCTGTATCTGTGGAATTTTTTGCTTAATGATAAGTAAAAGAACAAACTTCTTTACTGAGCTGTCTGTAGAGATGCCATAAACACAGTCATGAAGCAAGATATGAAAACTGTCCTGATAACACCAAAGTCCTGCTATAAATAATATCTGATTGCTTATGTACCAAAAAAGACTTATATTTCTGTGGGAACTGAACTGGAAAGTGCAACCTTGCTTTTAATGATTATTTTTCGAATGGTAACTTTTTACAAAAAATGGACACTCAAGCCACCATTCATTATCTGCTTTTATTATTAATAATTATAATGGTAGTTGATACTATTAGTAATAATAATATTGATATATTGGCTCTCATTATCTTTTTGCAAGAAGGGTGTGATTGTTGCTTAATGTAGCTGGAGTTCTTACGTTCCTGATGCAAAGTGGAGGTGCTTAATTGCTTCAAGTGAAAGAAGTGCCCTCATTATGAGTTTGCTTTTTTGATCAGGAGACCCCACCTGTTAATTACAGCCCTCCTGCCCTGCAGCCAGGTAAGGGGTGAGCACTGTCAGACTGCCTGTTCCCACGGGATGGCACTTGGGATGTATCCTTTGAAAACAGCTCCTTGAAATCACTCTGGCTCTTGTTGAGAAACTGCCTGCAAACCTCACAGTTTGTGAATTCTCAAAAAAATTTTAGTTTCCAATTTTTTGGTTTCCTATATAAAGGGAACTTTCTCTCAGGAATTTATAGTTTAACACGGATTTTGTTCTGGTGCATCCTTTTTTTTGTATTTTGTTTCTGTCCACTCTGATGACATTGAGTTATCAGAAATTTGTGTGCAAGGATTTGGACGCTATTTATGAGTAAAGGTGTATTTCTTGTTTTCATTGTCTCCTAAAAGATGTATGCTTGCATAGAAACGCTTGATGTTCTTTTAGTGAAACTGGGTTCATGGCTGTGTCAGTCTGCCAGGCCCTCACAGAAACTCGGTTTTCAGATAAAATGGTAGCCCTTTATTATTTTTGCAGTTATTAGCATTATATATTTCTGATAGATACAAATGGGAATTTACACAATGATTTGTGTAATGACACAAAAATGTTACTAAACTTACCAGAAAGAGTAAAAACATGAACAGTAAAGAATGACAAAATTTAACGCAGCATCTATTAAATAATAGTAATAGTACCTTTCAATTTATTTATTTTATTGTTTTCATGGCTGCTAATGCATTTTTTAACTTGTAAATCCATGAAAGAGGTATCATCTCCCCACAAATAGTTTGCTGCCTCTAGAAAGGTCCAACACAGAGGCCTGCTATTAACAGAAACCACAAAGTGCAGCAGTGTAAGGTACCATTATCTCTGCATGTGCACAGGAATTAACAGCTTTAGCCACTATTGATAATCCACTCACTCATTTAAAGGAGGTTGGAAAGCTAAAAAAGGAATAGTAGACATACCTGAGCTCAGCTGTAATACATTCAATACTCTCAAGATGAGTCCTCCCCCGAGAAACAATGTGTATTCAAAACACAGATTTAGCTGATGCAGAATGAGGCCCTGGGGTTGCCAAGGCATCTCATGACTTTCATCTGTGCTGGCAGACTTTGCAAAAAAAATCTTTAAGTTGCTGCCATGTGTGATCCTATGAAGACTGGTATTTTTTCAGGATTGGGGGCAGTTGTCATATTGCTGTTGTCAATACAGATGCTCTAGATTAGCTTGTGGTGCTTTCCATGGGTGTATATGTGCACTGCTACTCCAGTAAAGCTGCTAAGCAGTTGAAGCTAAGCAGATCTATTTAAGAAGCCCCCAGAGGACTCATGCATGTCCTGCTGCACAGTGAAGTCTGTCAGTATGGGAGTGAGGAAGGAGGAAGTGGTGGAAAATCCACCACTCTGGACTGCCAGCCTCCCTCACTGCTCCACTAGATTTTATACTCATATCTGTAAACTCATTTAAACAAGAATACCAAATTCTTGTCTTTACAAGCTTGATCTGCTCAAATGTCTCCATAGAATGGGATATTCTTCTTTTTCTTGCAGACTTGACCTCAAGGTAAACTCAGCTCAATCTTCATCAACACTGCTAGAGTAAGCCCACACCCCTAGTGCAGAGCTGTAATCCAAGTGTTTTGGTAGATGAGAGCAGGTTTGGAGGTACCAATTAAATAAATGGAGGTAATTCAAGTAAAGAGGGGTTCCAGTAATTAGCTTAGACTAGATACCTAGCTGTAAATAGCTCAGGTTTAATGAGCTGTATCTTCACTAAACTGTATCCTCAAATACAAGTGCACAGTTTAGCTGTGCTTTCTATCCTGTATATCGCATAAATTATGATTGTTCCTTTTCTGGGTACAAACTGATGGACTAATTCAGCAACAGGCTTCAGGGTTTTTTTTAATAGTAGTTTAGTGATTTGTGACTATTGGTCCTTGGCAGATTGTTAGTTGGGGTGTAATACTGATATTTGTAAAAAGGCATGGAGTGATGTGCAAGAAATATCTGAAGAAAACTTCTCTTGCAATTTCAGAAAACATCATTATGGTAGATTTTTAATTTATGAGGTGAAATACACCAGTCTTTTGCATGTATATAAGAACATGTAATATTATAAAACTGAAGTGGAAACACACTGGTTTGAAATCTTGGTTTTGATCATTGAACAGCTTTTTAGCAGAAAAGGCTTTTTATTCTGCAAAAGCTGATTGTTTGGGAAAAGAGTTTCAGCATAAATACATGGTTCCCCTTTTATTGCATCTCTCAAATTTCTATTGTTCCTTCAAATCCTGGTTTTTCTAAAAGGGCCTTCTGCATCTTGAAGGTGAACTATAAAGTAGTAATTTAGTTGTGCAATTGATTGAATTGCAAATAACTGCGGACAGAAATTGTCCAGAACACTGTGAAAGTGCTGAACATTCCAGTCGAGTTTACTGTATGTAAGATTAGGACTGACATTATGAACACAACATGTCAATCCATTCAAAGCAGTTTGGTGGGCAGAGTTTGTGAGGGAGTGGGCAGAATTAACATTTCCTGTGAGAACTGGAGGTAATTGGTTCATTCCTGAACAGTGCTGCTACAGCTGCTCCTGTTTATGCATTTCCAAATGAATGGAAGAGAGAGCACAGATTTTAGTCTCTCCAGCAGTGTCTGATCTTGTCACAGTATGAGAACCTAAGGCAGACAGGACTAATTTCCTCTCTGAGAATTGCTCCAAATCATCCTCCTAGACCTGCTGAGATGTGCCTACCACTCTGGTCCCACTCTGAATTCTTTATAGCCTCCTTCTGGGTGGTTTTGCACAATTATGCTCCATTTCAAAATATCTGTCACTTTTAAACTTACCTAATATCATCTTATTTCATGGACTTGGCTGAAGCATCAAACAAGCTAATGATTCAAAACCTTCTGTCAGCAGTCAGCAGGGAGAGAACATTTCCAGAAGGCAGGAGATGCTGTAGGTGGAACAGGTTGCGCTGGGAGGTGCCTGTCTCTCTCCAAGGACTGTAGTGGAAATCTGGGCAAATTGGATCCTAATCAGACAGCACAGATCCAGAAAATGAATTGATGCATACCTGGGGATTAGTTTTTAGAACAACTATGAGATATCTCAGATTTTTTCAGCAAGGGCTGACAAAACGATCCCCCTTTCCACCTTATTAAATGCTGGGCAGGCACCTTGATAAATATTTACAAAATTATTTTGCTTTTCTTCTCTTCAGATTCCAAAGGAACTTGTGTCTGTCTCTGTAGCACCCAGTGTATTTAACTAACCCTTTAGGTGTTTCCCAGATTTAAGGATCCAAGACTCAGAACAGAAGGTGCTCCTGAAGACTGAACTTGTTCTAAGAAGGTTGGATTTGAAAAAAAATCATCTCTAGAGGATCTGCCTATTTAGATAATCACTGTGAAAGCTGACAGTCTTAAGCAACATTCTGTAACAAAAGAGAAGTGTTTCAAAACTTGTTTTTAGCAGTCTTTAAGAAGAACATGGATAGTGCATGAGACGAAGCAGTTAGGGAATGCAAGCACAGCTTTCAACTGAAAGCTGAACACAACTGCAAGGTTATTTCATTTCCAGATCGCATGTTTATCTGCACGGTGCCAGTGAGGGGATGGCAGTGCTGGGAATGGGAAATGCAGGTGTGTTTTTTTAGTTGCACAGATACATAGTGATATTGATAGTTCCTTTTTAGATTACATGAGAGTAAGCAGGAATGATGAATACAATCCAGCAAGTGTTGGTTTACTGGTATTCATTTTTTATCAGAACACTTAGTGTGATTTCTTTCTAGCTTCCCTGCAGAGTGTCATACCTATAGTTTTCTAAAAAGCTTTCTGTGCCTATACAAGAATTACATGTTTTTTTCTAATGTCTTTGTAGGATTTTGATGATTTATCAGAAACAGATTTAAGCAATGAGGATCAGCACCATGTCAAGCCTGAAGTTATGGAAGATGAACTTAAATCCCGGTTATTTCAGCTGGCTGCTAAAATGAGTGAAAAGGAAACATCATCTGGTGAAGAACAAGAGTCAGAACCTGGAGCAGACCTGGAAAACCAGAAGGAGAGTTTGTCCTCAGAGGAAAATGGCAGAAGTATTCAGGAAGAGTTAAAGAAGGTAAGTGGTAAAGGACTAGGAATAGTACTGTAAGAGTTAGATTCCAAAAAGAGAAAATTATGGCTAGAAAACTGAACTCAGTTGCTTAAAAAACCTCTGAATTCTTTTATGCCAGTCTCAGCCTGAACCCTTGTGCAGATAAAAGTTGAATTAAGGTGTGTTTTCCTCTCCGTGAGGAGCAGACAGCCTACAGCATCAGTTACAAGCAGGGAACTTAGCTTGTGCAACAAAACTCTTAATTGGGTAATATTAATGGAATTATGTCAATTTATACTGACTGAAAATTGACTTACACTTTTTTATTTAAAAATATATCCAGTTTTTCTTTTCTTTGTCCTTGCTAACCAGACAGTTTAAGTGATTTTTTTCCATCCTTTTAGTTGCTGCTCTCTTTGTAGCATCATCTAGTTCATGCTGATGACATAGATTCTTCTTTTGCATCTCTATCAAAAGATTTAATGTTTCTTTAAAGCTTTCCAACCCTGTTACCCTGTCAGCTAATAGGCTTCTGAGAGTAGTAACATTTTCTAATGAAACTGAAGTTTGATGTCAATTCTGATAGTGCCTGAGATCCTTCATTTGTGCCATCTCACCCTTACAATGAGATACCAAATTTCAGTGTAACTCACAGGATTTACCACATCCTCTCTTCCCTTTCTACCTCTGAATTTCTCTTGAGATCATGTGGCATGCTTGAATTTGGTGCTATAGGAGCCCAGTCCTGCCCTTCCCAGTCAAGCACTCTTATTCCTTAGATCCACTTAGGTTTTTTCTGGTCTGCTGCATATCTTGACTTGCCTTTTGGGGTATGGTGTGCACAGTAGCTCAGCTTTGACAAGGGATGTGGACAGCTCTATAAAGGAAATATATTTGTTGTAATTTGAAAGGTGTTTTGTTCAAATGATATAAAGAACTAATACACTGGGAAGTGAAAACAGGATGGAGTCATCCAGGCAGACAATAGAGATGCTGTCCAAGTATGCAGGAATGGTGTCACAAAAGCCAGTGCCCATTTGGAGTTGAATCTGTCAAGAGACACAAAGGGAAAAAAAAGTTTTCTGCAGGTCCATCAGCAACAAAACGCAGATGAGGGAAGGCTGGGCTCACAACTGCAGTGATCTGGTGACACAGAATGTGGAAAAGGTTATTACACAAGGTTGTTTTCACCTCAGTTTACATGTAAGATTTTCCCAGATCCCTGAAACCTATGAGAAAGCCTTGGAGCAGTGAAGGCTTATCCATGGTAGAGAAGGAGCAGGCTAGCAAGTATTTAAAAAACTGTGTACATGTGCATAGTGTCTGATAGGGCACTTTTAAGACCTGAGGGAACTGGCCCATGTCATTGTGAGCTTCATCTTTGAAAGATCATGGCAATCTGAGACACTCAGAGCTAGAATATTGTTTATTTTAGCTTTAACAAGACTTTCAGCAGTCAAATGCAAAGGGAAATGCAAGTCCTGCACTTGGGAAGTGATTAGCTTACGCACCTCTACTATTCAATATTGGTGAGGCCATTTCTGGAGTGCTGTGTCCTGTTTTGGGCTCCCCAGTACAGGGTCCACATGGACACACTGAAATCGGTCCTGTGAAGAGCCATTGAATTGATTAAAATTCATCTGTCATGAGGAGAGGTTGAGAGAGCTGACATTGTCTATCCAAGAAAAGAAGAGAAGGCTTGGGAGAATCTATTTAATATGTTTAAATACTGATGGGGAGAGTGGGAAGTGTTTGTTGTGGGAAATAAAGTGGAAGTGGAACTCTTTCCCCTGACAGGAATGAAAGCAGTGGGCACGAATTGAAATACAAAAAATCCCATCCAAATGAAAAGCTTTGTCACTCTGATGGTGTTTAAATTCTGTAGTAGGTTTCCCAGTAAGATTGTAGAGTCTGTGTCCTTGGATATAATCAAAACCCAACTGGATGTGGCCCTGAGCACGTGCTTTGAGTAGAAGAGTTGAACTAGGTGATCCCCTTACATTCCAAATGTAAGGAGTTTGTGACTCTCTGATTCTGAGTTATTTAGCCATGGACTACACAGGAGTGTAAGTACCTTTGTTGTCTTGTGTGAAAATACCTCCATGATGTACACACAATCTTCCCAAAGAAATCACATAAAGGCTTTGTTGTCAAAGCTTGTTAGCAGCATTTGATTTGTTTTTATTTGGTTTGCAAAGACAAAAACAGCAATATCACATTATTCAACAGCATATATAGGCTAACTGAATTATAACATGATGCAAATCAAATCCAGAATTAAAGGCTGTAAAGAGAACTTTCTGAAATGCTTCTGTATAGAGAACTGAGCACAGAAAATCGTGAATGTATGTCTTTGGTGTACTTATTCATCTGCATGCATCTACAAAGTAATATTGGTTGGTTTTTTCTCTCCTAATTTTGTTATTTCTTTAAAATTTGTATGTCAGTTATTTAAAATAAAGCAAAGATTATTATCTTTTTCCTCAATAATATTTTCTTAAGTTTTAACAAAGAAAGGCTTACCATGTTCAGCAAAAAAGGAATGCTTGGAGTTCCTAATCCTTTTTTGATTTGGATAAAAAAGTTCTCTTCCTTAGTGGTCATAGTATATACTCTTTTTGTCCATAATAAAGAAACCAGAATACTCCAGGATTCTTCATAGTCTGGAATTCAGCAGAATTGGCAGGGGAAACTTCTCCAGATGTAGGGAAACAAGCACACTGCTTTCATTCTCATTCGTGGCAGTTGTCCTTAAAGGTACTTTAAAATCTTCTGACATGCCTTCTCTCTGAGTAGTTGGCTGGCCAACATCTTACAAGGAAATGCTGAAGATGGTAGTGTATAATATCAGTTGGGGCTGTGACAATCTAAAGTACAGACATACCTAAACTCATAAAAGATGGAATAACTTTAGGGTGAGTAGATGTCATGTGAAATACAAGCATAGAAAATCTATTTTCAGGCAACCAGTAATTTTAGATACCTTCAAAGCCAGAAGTCCCAATATGCTGTCTCTTTAAAAAGCCTGATTGTTGGAGAATGCACTTGCAGGGATTTACAGATCTTTCAGGCTAGCACTTGCCATTACTGGTCAGAGACAGCCTCCTGACTTGGGCATCTGGCTTCAAATTAAATATACAGAAACATTAGTTCTGCACTATTAAAATGAGAGCTGGAGTGCCTAGATTCTGCTTTTTGTTCCTGAACATAAATACTGTACTTTAACAAAGACAAGCAGCATGGCTAAAATATAAGCAAGACGGCTAATCTTCTGTTCTCATTAGCTAGAACACTTCAGCAACTTCAAATCACTGAGAATTTTTAGCTCTGACCATAGGATAAGATTTTAAAACATGTATTGTTTTTGAATCACTGGAAATTAAGTACCTGGTACTTATCCGACCTTCACTTGTCTGCATATTTAAAAACCTGGACTTCTGTTTTAATGGAAACTGGGAATCTCATGTAATCACACATTGAGCTGATGCTTTAAAAAGAGTATTTAACATATTATGATCTGAAGCGGTGGTAAAAATTATCTTTAATGGAGAGTTCACTGAAGTTTTTTGGCATTTATGGATTCTCAGTTCTCACTTCATATTGAGCTTTTGAGTTGTATGTCTGCCTTTAAGATGCAAATTTGAATATGACAACCTTTGAGTTAATTATTTAGTTCATCTGGGATACCTGGGGATTTAGGTTGGTATTAATTAACACAAGTTAATTTTGAGACTTACATTTAAATCTTCTTAGATTTGCAACACCCTCATTTTCATTATCCCTCAGTTTGTGATTACCTGAAATGGTCTTGTGGAGATTCACAGGTCTCATTTTAAAACAAACATAATCCTGCAGCATTTGTTTTTATGGAAAATATTTTGTGCTTCTTAGGCCACAGAAGTAGTTCATGGTCTTTCTGGGGTATGCAGAGCCCTGAAAAGTCTATTTGTCTTAGTTGTGCAGCAAAAGGCCATAGTTTTCACCAAAAGTCATGCTTAGGACAGAGTTGGCCTTCAGCCCCTCTAAATTTCAGGTGTGAACAAACCAAAATTCGAATTGTGCAATTGTTGTCTTAGTGAAACATCTTGTACTAGCACAATGATTTGCACAATTCTTTCTGTCTGCTCTTTTTTTTTTTTTTTTTTTTTCTGATTAGTTAGTTAGTTTTTGCTTTACTTCCCCAAACCCTAAACAAATGGCTAAAGAAAAAAGCAAAATGTAAATTCTCTTTGAAGTATCTTAATGGTACTGATCCTGAGAGTGGCAAGCATGATAAATGGGATGTATTTAGTTTGTACTCTCCTCCATCCATTCTCCTTCTTTTTTAATGCTTTCATGAAGATAAATTGACTGGGTCTTTATTACATGGTATATGCCAGAATTACATTCTAGCAGGCTGCATTTTGAATGCGGTGTATCCCTGTGACCACTGTATCACAAACTATAGACATTATGTTAAACAACAGGTTAGCTCCTGCCATTTTTTTCAAATTGTCCACATAGAATGAAAATTGAAATAGTTGTTAAAACCTTACTTGTGTTATTTTCTTTTTTCTCCCTCTACTTAGTACTACAACTTGCTTAAGATATACCAATGAGCAAGCAAGTTAAACTTCCGTAGTAATGTGGAGTTTCTCTCCTCTTTGCTTGATGCAGTGTGCTGTGTGCTTAAGGAATTTCTTTAAATTCCTTTACGCATGTGCTTCTGCTCAGAGAAGCAGAACCAAGGCTTAGTATCTTTGTTTAAATCCTGCTGTTGTCTGTTGACATTACTAGGTGACACAACAGATCTTTTCTGAATGACAATCTCTAAGTGAGTTTGTTAAGTAGCACAGTGGGATCCTGTTTCCTAAGTCAAAGCTCCCGAGTCTTGACAGTATGAATAACAGCATAAATAATCTTTTCATTAAATATTTATGCTTCCATTCTCTGGAAACATTTTATTCTTCTTAGGCTTTAAAAAACTGTATTTTGGGGGAGGTATGAACTATGAGTAACATTTTCATGTTGGTTTTTGCCAGAGGCCTATTTCCTTTGTTTCAAGGAGTACATCTTACTTTTTTTACCGGGTAAATTAGCACTGTTCAACTGCTGGTATAATGAGATTGACACTTGTTAGAAAATCTGCCTGGCCTCTCTCTTTTTAGCAAGAAGAATACCCCGTATCTGTGCACGTGTATGCATGTTACTGCAGAAGTGAGAGCCAGCTCCCTGGTGTGTGAGCTAGTGGCTCAGGGCTGGCCTTGGAGGGGGTGGCCAGGGCTCGGTAAGGGAGGTCAGGCAAGCGTGGGGCTCCCTGTACTCGGTCAGCAGAGACATCTGCTCACAGCCTTGATGGAGCTGGAGAATGGCATTGGGCATGCACATGCCAGTGAATCCCTCCTGTGTACCACAGACCTGTTGGAGCATCACAGCAGGGATGCCTGGGATGCTGAAACAGTGGTGCAGTAATTCCAGGAGTGAGCATGTGTCTCCTGATGGCTGGGCTTCTTCAGGTGCTGGTGCAGGCACTGTCCTCACAAAAGGTGATGTTATAGATTTTGTGATCATTATCTTGCAACTGCCTGAATTCCTGGGTATTTTGGCTGGTGTTTTATCCTAGGTATGTTTGGCTGGCTTGGTTCAGGCAGGGGTTTATAGGAAACTGCCATATGCATAGCTTCATATGTCTAAAAGTTTCAGAAGTCTCTGAGTAAAAGTTTCTAAAGGAGAACGGCATGGGTCACTTCAGCCAGAAAACACAACAGCATAAGTACAGTAGATTTACTACATTGTTGCTATTATGGTAGTAATGCTGAACAGTGTAGTACAATGGTATCTTCCTAGGTAAACAGCCTGGAAGGTATTTGTATGTCTGTTGTTTCACATTTTTGTGTGCAAGATGCTCAGACTAATTCTTGTGTTTTCACGGATCATTGCTTTTAAGATTATGTTAATTATCTGGGCAGTGTCCCAAAGTCCAAGATTGAAAGCTGAATGTGGGCAGCATTGTAAGAAGTGATCTTCAATGTTTATGAACTGCAAATAATCTATGCACAGGATTTTGAATGACAGCAGAGAAAAAAGGTTTTGGTTAGGGAAGGTGTAAAGAGGTATGAGACAATAATCTTCACATTGGGCAAAGAATCCAAAGTTTTAAGTTCTCAATTTAATAATGCAGTCAATTGTATATATGTTCAGCTTTAAACTGAGGCTTAAGTGGTTTGCTGGACAGAATTCCCATTCAAGATGTTTCTCTATGTATTTGCTATTAATCAGTCTTTAGCATGAAATTTCAAGCTGATCCTAAGTTTATTTTGTCAAAATCTGAGTCTTCCTTTTCAAGTATTGAGACCATAAACATTTATTTTTTAAAGTTTTCAAAGTGTGCAGTGATGTTTGCGTACCTCCAATTCTGACACTTTCTGGGCTCAGTAACGTTGCATAAATATGGATGTAGATAAAACATCTGAGATATCTTAGAGTGCCCACAGGGTCTTAAGCTGCTGGTTCAGAAGAAACATGAATTTCCCCAGTCCATGTCATATCCAACAGGGTTGTTTCAAAATCCTCACATGCTTCAAGCTGTTTCAAATTGCATTTCATCTACCTGTGTTTGAGCAACTGAATCAAAAACCCTGTTGGATCTACTGGTGAAGGGCAGAAGAGGTGACACTTCAGCTGCCTTCTCATGGGGAATGCTGTATCTTTGTAAGCAGCTTTTTTCTCATAGTCTCAGTTTTGACACTTGTGTGCATGCACACCCAACCCAGGCTCTGTCCAGTGTGCATGCAAGGGGAATCTCCTTCCATTCTCTCCTTGCCAAATATTTATTTACTTTGGGAGAAAATGTTCAAGCCATTCTACAGATACAGTTGTAGAAAAACGTGAACATTAGTGTAAGCTGCTGGAACAAAATGGTGGGAAAATAGACTATTTTTTACTACTATTTATTCTTCTTTTGTAAGCTGCCCTGAGACTTGGCAATGAAAGCTGAGGTCTTTCAGATCTAACTGGAAGAGTTTCAAGGAAATGCTGCTCCTCAGGTGAAAGATACTTCTGTCACAGCACAGCCATCAGGGCAACTGTGGTTTTGTCATTACTTCAAGGCAAAACCAGTCAGTCCAGTTTAAAAAGGCCTAAGGAAATCAGGGGGATTACTGTAAGCTTACTGGCTGCTCACTGGAGACTTGTACTATGAAGGGTTTTGCTTGTTTGTTTGGGGACAGTGAGGCTAGGAGAGGGACAGCAGCAAACAGTAGGAAGTGATTTGGCACAAGACATCTTACTTATCTTAGCCTAGGTGTTTTCCACATGAGAATCTGACTGGCATAAGTGAGGTACAGACTCTTTGGTAACTACTGTCCAAATTGCTGCCATGTACACTCCAAAAGTGAAAATAGCTGGCTATTCTTCTTAACACTGCTGCAAAAGTATTTTTCCATTCCTAGTGATACTTCTTGTGATGGTAGAAAAATAGTGTTTTCCCTCTGTTTCATTTTATAAACAACTGTGTGTAATTTGCAATATCTGTCTCAATGAGGTCTGTTAGTCTAAATCTTACAAATAAAATTAAATTAGGCATTGCTTTATTTTAAATATTATTTTTAGTAATAAATGTAAAATCTAAAGTTTATGCTGTTTAAATCATGGTAGTTTCTTTATCCTTGCTGTTTCTCCTAATCTTCCCTGTAAGTCTATAGTTGTTAACCTCTGTAGCTGTTAATATAACTTTTCTGCCTTTTTATTTAACTGCTTTCCCACTATCTAGGAAAAACAAAAGGCTTTTGATCTTCATTTAAAGCTGCAGTTTTTATCCACTGTATTGCAGCAGGTGAGAAAGCTTTGTTTTGTTTGTGTCTTCTTACATCCCTGATGTAGTAAGAGATGCCTTAACGTGATATTGAGGGTTTCCACATTTCCCAATCAACATTCTCAAAATGTTTTCCTGGAAATATCAGTCCTGAAAAACTATACCTTTTGGCCACAATCAATAATCACTGCAGAAAATTATTTTAAAATCACAGTTAACATGTGGAGCAGACTGGCTCCCTTGTTTGGCCCTGTGATGAAAATTTGGTTTTATCATTAAGAAGAATAGAAGACAAAGATAAGGTGTATGAACTTTCTATTCTCATGTACTCACCTATAGTAAGAAATTTGGAAGGAAGTTTTCTGACCATAGTGGTCTTTAAAAATCTTTCTAACTTCTCAGTTTAAAAAATAATCAAAACCCTTAATTCACTGTAGATTTTGTACAGTAAGTAGGTATTTTCTCACTTTGCTGCTAGTGACTGTTGCTTATCATTCTTCTAGGTGGAAAGAGGCTTCATGTTCTATTTGAATCTCAGCTTATGAGGATCACATATTAAAAAATTTTTCCTTATATTCCCTGAGCAAATATATGCTTATCTTATATTTTAAAATACCTTCTATTTTTAGTTTGTCATACATAATTTTCTCAGTCATAAAGTAAGAATCACTTTTTTTGAGTTATAAGTTGATGCTTAATTTAACAAGGCATTTCTCCTATCAGTTTTTTCTTTTCTCCTTGCTCTTAATTTTGTCCTATGAATTTTAATCATCTTTTAATTATCTTGATTTTGTTTAGTAATAACATCAGTGGTGACATTAGAGAAAAAGTGTTTTTCCATTTGTGTAATGTCATCGGTCTGTGTCCATTGTAGATCAGAAACCTGTGTGGATTTTAAGATGTAAATATTTCAATTTCCAACTTAGCCTGTTATATTTGACCTCCTTTCTCATGATTATAGGCCATTAGTCTCTAGAAATAAGGCATTAAAAGTTAATAGGCATAACATCTGTAACTACAGTAGGACAGTGGATTGAATTAGTCAAATGTAATATTCAGAATTGCCTAGCACAGTCAAAAAGACTGACTTTATTTCTCTGTGTTATACTTTGGAGAGTATCAGTAGAATAATAGCTCTCAGCCTGTAAAATAATTTCGCTCTCCTCTAAAGGAATGCCCATAAATGAAGATATTGATGTTAAAGGTCAAGGCAGGAAGTCTTAAACTTGAACAGAAGAGTAATTCCTTGATATCACAGATTATCATGGTATACTTGTCTGCCATCAAACAGCCAGGAAAAATTTAGCATTTTTTTCCCCACAGTTTTTGTTGTAGTGAGTGGTTAGGGCTCACTTTTGGGCCAAAGATCTTTTGAAGGTTGGGGCTGATGACTGCCACAGATAGTTGGGCATCGATGGCTCTTTTCTTCCCACACTGTAACTTGTGTCCCAGATTTTACTGTCCTGTGAAGGACTTTTGTTGGGCTTTTCAGGGCCTTCTCAAAACTGTACAATAAACTCCCATAGGGTGGGAAGATGAGTGAGACAGGTTTCGGGTTTGCTTTTGTTTTCACCCAGCTTGGATTCGGTTAGGTTACTCTGAAAGGATGAGTTAATCAGTGCAAAATAAAACTTATCTTCTCCCCAGCTCCCCTTAACTCCCTATATAAAAAGAGGGATATCAACTGTGACTCAGTGCGTGATATAACACCTTGACACTGGAGCTAAAAATGTTTGCACCACAAGTCATCAAGGATGTGGTCAATACTGCCAGGATTGCTAGTGATGGAAAGGTGTTCTTGCTCTGCTTCTTGATCTAGCTGTTCATGTCACTGTTCTCTGTTGAATTGCATGTCACGCCCTCCCATGCTCTTTAAAAGAGCCTAATGATGACATTGTAGTGGCAGGGAAAAAGAAAACGCTAATGGCTGAGTACAATGGGCAGAAAAACATAGTGCTAGTGATAGAGAGCTTAACTATTTTAAGAGCATCAAAAATAAAAGCCCCAATGTTCATGCAAAGGAAAGGATGTGAAAAATGTCATAGGCTGCTGAGATGCATACAAATGCTTAACGCTCACCTGCTCTTAGCAGCTTGGGTACTTAATATTGCTTTGGTTTAACATCCTGTTTTCCTTCTGCTACTTGTGCAAGAATGCAAATAAAGCACCTTCCAGTGCAGCATGTTTGAGTTAAACACGTTGATATTGTCAACATCAACAGGGAAAGGAAAGAGAGGCAGCAGAAAGAAAGGGAAGTTGCTAACAGTTTATCTTTAAACCACTGAAACATAATCTTCTGATAACAGCAATACTTTCCATCTGACAAACAGAAATAACAGTAAAGAAATTTTACAAGGTATCTTTTATATTCACAGCAAACATGTATGTATGTATGCTTGCATACACACACATTTTTAGCATTTAATTGGTTTTATGACTCAACCACAAAGAACTCAGAGAAATCAAGCATGTTCTTTTGACTGTGTTCTTGACATGTTGGTGACCGTGGATATTAATTATCATAAAAAGGATAAATGCATGTTTTCCGCATTCCTTTTGATGCTTAGTCTCAAATTCATTAAAAAAAAAAAAATCTTAACTAGTGAAACATTCTTACTTGGTCTGCTGCATGGATTTGATTTGGGAGTGATGGTGTTAATTCAGAAGTAGGGTAGCATAGTTGAAATTTGAATGCATCCCAGAGTTTCAAGAAGAATGGTTGCACTTAGCTTTCCTGTGCTGGATATTTGTACCAGAGATTGCTTTCTACACCTACCACATCCATATTAGTTTTCTGACGTGCTTGACAAGACAGAGCCTGGGTCATGGCATGACAGTTTTCTCTGTGAGTCACTTAGAGGTGTAAACAATGACCTTTCCTGCAAGGGCAAGGTAAATTAGACAACCAAGGAGTGTTTGGAGCAATTTGAAATCCACGTACCAGGATTATCTTGATGTGTGTATGTCTGTGAATTTCAGGTGATTTTTATATGATCTTGTAAATCCTAAGTTTGACATGGGTGGTCAGGGAAGGGAGATGTTTGTGAAGCACTAAAGGCCTGTGACACATTTTTTTTTTATTATTATTTTTTAAATTTATTTTGGGTTTTTCCCATTACAAATGTTAAATAATTGTATCTAGAGTACCTCACAATATTTGCAAACTGACCATTTTGGAACATGAGCTGCTTTAACAGCATTTAACAGTTGCTCAAAAGGAGGGTAAAACATACAGAAAATCATTAACTGAGTATCCAGTTTTTTACAAATCACATTTCTGCACCTGTAGAGGTTTAGACTGGACATTAGGAAGCATTTCTTCATTTTGAGGTGCTCAAACACTGGCTTCCTAGAGAGGAAGCCCAAACATGTCAGTGTTTAAGAGGCATTTGGAAAATATCCTTGACAACGTACTTTAACTTTTGGTCAGCCCTGAACTAGTAAGGTAGCTGGATTAGGTGATCATTCATCATCTTCCAAATGAAAAGAACATTCCATTCCATTCCATTCCATTCCATTCCATTCCATTCCATTCCATTCCATTCCATTCCATCCCTGCTGAACCTCTTTGCCCCTGTCCATTATCTCTTGAGAAGCCAGGGTATTCTTCACTCAAAATCTTGATTTCGCACAGATTTCTATCACAGACCACTTTACCTGGAAAACAGAAAAATTATTTTACAGTAATTAGTCTGCAAAAAATGCCAATATGGATTCTCATATTGTGATATAAAAATTGCTTTTTCTAATTTAATTTATTCCTTTTTTTTTAAAATTAATCATTAACTACAAAGAAAAATAAAAAATTTAAGAAATAATGAACACTAAAGTGAGGCTACGGCTCTTGAAATGGAGAACATACATCAGTGAATATGATGAAGAAAATGTAGTGTCTGGCCTTCATCCTTTTTTGTTCACTACTTGCAGAATATAAGAATTAGGTACTTGTGGAAGTAAATAATAAAAGAAAGTAGCATTGATTTCTCTGCTCTTTCCTATAGTATTATTGATCTTTTTTTAACCTAATTGGCACTTGTGAAAATAAATGGAAAAAAACAGTAGGCTATTCATGGGGTTCAAGTATTTGTTCTCAGTAAGAGTCCCAGGCCTGCTTGTTTGGGGCTGTGTTGGCTGTCCTAATAACAAGCTGAAGATTGAGTGCTGTAGCACACTATATTTGCTTTGTTCTTCTTCTCTTTAATCTCTCATTCTAATTATTTCTTGTAATTCAGATGAGTAATAGTGCTAAAGATGCCTTAATGTATTGATACACAACAATTGAGTGTGTACTGCTAAAAACGTTGCTTTTCAGTAAAAGTCTTATCTAACATAAGAATAGACGGCTGATTAAAGAAAAGAGATAATGAAAAAGATACAGAAAGTTCCAGTTTAACCCATCAGAAATTGTGGAATTTAAAGGAACATCATTTCTCCTGTGTCCTGCCCATAGACATTTTTAATCAGTTATACTCTCCTGTACCATAGAATTTACTGTATAGAATCCAAAGACTGTCTGTTTCCTTAGTACTGATCCACAGATACTTTGTGAAACAGATGAACCCCTAGTTCACATGCGTAAGTATTTGAGGAATTAATTAAATATTGGTTTAAATTCTTTCACACTTTCTTTTAGGCAAAGCAACACTAAAGATATTGCACATATATTCAGTTACAGTATTTTTATTGGCTTCAACAAGCTTTGGCTCAGTCTCCAAGCTGTATAGTTTGGTTGTTGAGCTTGGTGCCTGAAGGCACATCAGGTAAAATTTTATTCCTTCATCAGAGAAGTTGTTCTGAAGCTTAAAGCTATGTGAGAATCATAAGAATCAGGACAGTTAGTTACAAATAACAAATAAGGAACACTGATGAAAAGGCTTTCAGTTATTTTTTTAAAAAGAGGTAAAACTGTGTGCTTTGCCTTGGTATCTGATATAATTTATTCCATATTTTAAAAATAGGTAAATTGAAACTTAAAAAAAAAAAGTATACAAGTGTTTGCACACTTATAGCTCAATCTTTATTTATTTGGGACAATCACTGAATTCACAGTAAGCATTTTAGTAAAATGCTATCCTTACAGGGCTGCTGAAAATTCCTTTCCCATGTTTGCATCCACAATTAAATGGCTGCTGTGGATACAGACATAGATGATTGCACATCTCTGCCAGTATCCAAAAAGGAAAGTTGTGTTTTAAAACTTCTTTAAAACACTTTTGCAGAACTTTAAGCTTTATGTAGCTTACTTAGAGTTTAAAGCTGGATATTTGTGTGCTCATTTGGGATAAGATTTGGACCATCTCTCCAGTAGAATTGTGTTGTAGAAGAATTGCATGTGTATGTTACTTTGCATGCTGTACCAACGTGGGTATGTGAAAAATGGAAGGAGGAAAAGGTAAATAAATTCCAGTTCCATTACATGATTCTTGTGTCTGCAGCAGAGAGCCATGGATATGATTTTAGCATGGCTAAAGCAGAGGTTAGTGAAAGGTGGTTTATATCTTACTCCTCTGTGCTAAATTAATGCTGTTGTTTTCTCTGTCTGTTCTTGTAACAAAATAGAAGTACTCTGCTGTCTCTCTCTGCAACATATCTACAGAAGTCCTGAAAGTCATCAATGCCACTGAAGAGCTAATAGCAGAATCCACTGATCCCTGCAATTTCCCAGATGACATTCAGGACAGGGGAAGAGGAACCCTCCCACTGGGCACAGATCCTGTCAGACTCGACGAGCAGCTCACCACACTGGAAGAAAATGTAAGAAGATGAATCAGTATGTGAAACAGTCACATTGTGTGAGTGAGTGAGTGAGTGAGTGAGTGAGTGAGTGAGTGAGTGAGTGCACCTGTTTGTGTGCACCAACTTGAAAGGGAAAGCACGTGGACAGCATCAGTGGATGATCAAAGTTAATCTGAGATTTTTTAAACAAATACACAAATAGAAAAAGAAATAGTATTTCAACAGTGCTTAACTGTGTCAGTGGGGTTTTTTTATACGTACTTTAAAATATTGAGGGAAGGAGGAGTGGGATGCTTTCAGGTTTACAACTAAATTTAGAAATTCTATCTCAAAAGGTCACTTATGCCTTCCACACCTCTGTGGCAGTGTGGCTATGCCACATCTGGCTAAAACCACACATCTCCCAGTTTCAGCACAACCTCATCACTCCAAGAACAGGCGGGGAAAGCATGTCCCCAGTTACACAAAGAAGTGGAGAAGCTCTTCCTTCTCCCCTACATCCCCAGCACACCATGCTGAGCACGCAGGGAGCTGGAGCTGCCTTCTGCACCATTAGAAAGAGCAGACTGGAGAATCTGAATTAAACAAACATTTGTTTGGCCACATCCAAATCATCCATCCTTTTTCATTAATACCTGTCATCTGCAGGGGGAAGTACAATGCCAAATCATAGAAAGAAGTCACTACTCACTGGAAATTTTATGAATCCACTTAATGGAGTTGGTACACTTTTAACTTTCAGTTTTCTCTTCTTCCCACATTTAAGTGATTACATTTCAGTGCTCTTTCCCTTCATTAGGAGCTCTTAAAGATCTCATAGGAATCTGCACTGTCCCATTATATCATCCTGATCAATTTAAGAAAACAAATCCTGGTTTTCTTTAGCCAGAATCTCCTCTTAGAGGATAAAATCAGTTTCTTCCACAGAAACACATTTCCACAGCAGCTGCAGGCTAAGAACTGAGTAGAAGATAGTCTATGGCACTAAAACCAGTCTGGCACTGGACTCTCTGTCACAAAATAGTAAAGTATCCTAGAGGTCCAAGCACCACACAATTCATCTGGTAGGAGAGTGAATAAAAATCCAAGTCCAGGCTGGTCCACATCTTCGGAAGAACTAAGAAATTCTGTAGGACAGAGAGCAATTTGGGGAAATCTGCTCATGCGTTGTTTTTCCTGTGGAGAACTGTGTTGTAAACTATCTAAGGTGCATGTTTGTTTTTTTCTCCAATTGCACTTGGATAATACCTCCCAGCAATGTGGAGCTGTGGTATCTGTGATGCTGTGGCCTCTAATCATTCATTTGGGCCAAGCATTTGTCACTGAGAAGACACCAGGCACAGAGGCAAAGCATTCTTACTTTGACTTTGCCCTCACCATATCATCTCTGTTTTAGCTTCTCCCAGTTCCCTGCAGAATTCACAAGGTATCCAGCTCAGCCTTGCTGTGTCCCCACAGTATATCTTTCTCTGTACCACACAGGATGGACATCAAGTAGGTGGCAAAAACTTCACAGTTTGAAGATTTCACCATTACACTCCATGGTAAAGAGCCTTTAGAAATTCAGGAAACCATAACTTTTCCCATTGCAGCTGGGGCCATATCTACGTGAACTGCATCCTCTTTGCAGCGACTTCTGCAAGAGGATATGGGTATTTATAAACACTTTGTTCATTTTTGCTCTGTCTAGCCTTTTTGAAGACTGTGCATGCAACAGCATGGAGAATGTAGGGCCATCTGTACCAGCAAAAGTTTGGGGTTTTATGGAAGCTGTACATACCTAAATGACGGTAAAATAAGTCTCCACAATCTAAATGTGAATGTATGAATAAGGGCATCATTTAGGGGAGACCTGCAAGGACACCATTGCTGTTTGAAAGTGTAACAATTGTCCAGGTAAAGAGAACATTCTTTAGAAAAATATTTTCTTTTCAGCTTGTCCTGGTTTGAAGGACAGGCGTCTGCCAATAAAGGCAGAAGCTCCTCTTTGAAATAGAGAATTTTAATTCCTATCCCTCCCGAGTATTATAATTGTTTGAACCAGGAACTCTAAGGCAGAGATAAGGGGGTAGGAGTAACAGCTCTTTACTAATACATCTAACCGTACAAGCAGAAACAACAGCAACTATTAAAATTAACAACAAAACAGAACAAATAACTCAGTTCCAGTCCTTTCTTTCAGCTGCAGGCACACTCTGCCTGTGTCTGTTCCTGGTGGTGAAAAACATGGCAGGACCTGCACAGCCGCGGAGAGCAGGCGGGAGCGGAGGGGCAGGGGCGGCAGCAGGGGCCGCACTGTGTCTCAGGTGGGAGCAGGGTGGAGGAACAGCTCCCTGCTCACCATTTGAGTCCTGGTGGTTAGCTGTGTCCTCAAAGGTAGGAGGCTGGAGCGGGAGAGTTGCAGGGTCAGTCCAACCGCAGAGCTCCCCCGTGTTCTCACCGCGTGGGCTGGAGACGGCAGTCCTTTCCCTCCGTCCTGGCCAGCGAGTGAGTAGCCCCCTCACTGGAAGCCAGCCCCCTCCTTGGGGTATGCATCAGGTCTCTCCATCCTTTTGCATCACTGACCAAGTGCACCCTGGTCCTTGAGTGAAAACCACACCCCCGAACAGGATTGTCTTTGCTGGAGGCAGAGTTCACCCAAACAGTTTTCCCTAACGTGCCTCTCAGGTGTACCACTGGGACCTTATCTCCATCTGGTGTTCCCAAGGGCTCAGATTGGGCAGGGCCTCATTGGTTAGTGGAACCTCGGGTATTCACTAAACCATATGGCCTTTGGTAAATTAATCTCCCAGTTCTTGAAAGTCCCCCCACCAAGTGCTTTTAAGGTGGTTTTAAGCAGGCCATTGCACTGTTCGACTTTCCCAGCCGCTGGTGCATGGTAGGGAATATGGTACACCCACTCAATGCCGTGTTCTCTAGCCCAGGTGCTAACAAGGCTATTTTTGAAATGAGTCCCATTGTCTGACTCAATTCTCTCAGGGGTACCATGTCTCCAAAGGACTTGTTTTTCCAGGCCTAGGATGGTGTTCCTAGCAGTAGCGTGGGGCACAGGGTAGGTCTCCAGCCACCCGGTGGTGGCTTCCACCATGGTCAGCACATAGCGCTTGCCTTGGCGGGTCTGAGGCAGTGTGATGTAGTCAATCTGCCAGGCCTCTCCATACTTATATTTGGACCATTGCCCACCATACCAGAGGGGCTTCACCTGCTTGGCTTGCTTAATGGCAGCACATGTCTCACAGTCATGGATAACCTGAGAAATACTGTCCATGGTTAGATCCACCCCTCAGTCCCGTGCCCACTTATAAGTGGCATCCCTACCCTGATGGCCTGAGGCATCATGGGCCCATCGAGCCAGGAACAATTCTCCCTTGTGTTCCCAATCTAAGTCTATCTTTGACACCTCTATCTGTGCAGCCTGATTTACCCGCTCGTTGTGCCGGTGTTCTTCACTAGCCCGACTCTTGGGAACATGGGCATCCACATGGCGGACTTTCATGGGTAACTTCTCTACCTAAGTGGCAATGTCTTTCCACTCATCAGCAGCCCAGATTGGCTTTCCTCTACGTTGCCAGTCAGCCTTTTTCCACCTTTCCAGCCAACCCCACAGAGCATTGGCTACCATCCATGAATCAGTGTAAAGGTAGAGCTTTGGCCATTTCTCTCTCTCAGCAATGTCCAAGGCCAGCTGAACAGCTTTGAGTTCAGCAAGTTGACTTGATCCACCTTCTCCTTCGGTAGCCTGTGCAATCTGTTGTGTGGGGCTCCATACGGCTGCTTTCCACTTCCGATTCATTCCCATGATGCGACAGGAACCATCGGTGAAAAGAGCGTAGCACGTTTCATCTGCTGGCAGCTGGTTGTACGGTGGAGCTTCTTCAGCCCGGGTCACTTGCTTCTGCTCCTCCTCCTCAGCAAGACCAAAATCTTCACCTTCTGGCCAGTTTGTAATTACTTCTAAAATCCCAGGGCGATTTGGGTTACCAATGCGGGCGCGCTGCGTGATGAGGGCAATCCACTTGCTCCATGTGGCATCGGTGGCATGGTGGGTAGAAGGAACCTTTCCTTTAAACATCTACCCCAGCACTGGCAGTCGGGGTGCCAGGAGAAGTTGTGCTTCTGTGCCAATTACCTCTGAGGCAGCTTGAACTCCTTCATAGGCAGCCAAGATTTCCTTCTCCATTGGAGTGCAATTGGCTTCAGATCCTCTGTAACTTCGACTCCAGAATCCCAGGGGTCAGCCTTGAGTCTCACCTTCTGCCAAAGGCTCCAGGACAGACCATGGCTCCCGGCTGCAGAGTAGAGAACATTCTTTACCTCTGGTCCCGTCCTGACTGGGCCAAGGGCTACAGCATGAGCGATCTCCTGTTTGATCTGGGCAAGGGCTTGCTGTTGTTCAGGGCCCCAGTGGAAATCGTTCTTCTTGCGAGTGACCAGGTAGAGAGGGCTCACAATCTGGCTGTACTCAGGAATGTGCATTCTCCAAAAGCCTATGGCACCTAGGAAAGCTTGTGTTTCCTTCTTGCTTATTGGTGCTGACATTGCAGTGATCTTCATGATGACCTCAGTGGGGACCTGGCGCCGTCCATCTTGCCACTTCACTCCCAGGAACTGGATCTCTCGGGCAGGTCCTTTGACTTTGCTTTTCTTGATGGCAAAGCCGGCTTCCAGCAAAATCTGGATGATCTTCTTTCCTTTCTCAAATACCTCCATTGCCGTGTTCCCCCACACAGTGATGTCATCAATGTACTGCAAATGTTCTGGGGCCTCACCCTTTTCCAGTGCAGCCTGGATCAGCCCGTGGCAGATGGTGGGGCTGTGTTTCCACCCCTGGGGCAGTCGGTTCCAGGTGTACTGCACGCCCCTCCAGGTGAAAGCAAACTGAGGCCTGCACTCTGCTGCCAAAGGAATGGAGAAAAATGCATTGGCAATGTCAATGGTAGCATACCACTTCGCTGCCTTGGACTCCAGCTCGTACTGCAGTTCCAGCATGTCCAGCACGGCTGCGCTCAGCGGTGGAGTCACTTCATTCAAGGCACGATAGTCCACAGTCAATCTCCATTCCCCCTCAGACTTGCGCACAGGCCAGATGGGGCTGTTGAAGGGTGAGTGGGTTTTGCTCACCACCCCTTGGCTCTCCAGCTCACGGATCATCTTGTGGATGGGGATCACAGCATCTCGATTTGTCCGGTGCTGCCGGCGGTGCACTGTCATGGTGGCAATTGGTACCTGTTGCTTTGTCACTTTCAGGAGTCCCACTGCAGATGGATTTTCTGACAGTCCAGGCAAGGTGTTCAACTGCTTAATGCTCTCTGCCACTACAGCAGCTATTCCAAAAGCCCACCTGAATCCCCTTGGATCTTTGTAGTAGCCATTCCTGAGGAAGTCTATGCCTAGAATGCACGGTGCCCCTGGGCCAGTTACAATCGGATGTTTCTGCCACCCCTTCCCTGTCAGGCTCACCTCAGCTTCCAGCAAAGTGAATTCCTGTGATCCCCTTGTCACCCCAACAACGGAAACAGGTACCTTCCCCACATGTTCTGATGGTATCAGGGTGCATTCTGAACCAGTATCAACTAACATTCTATGTTTCTGTGGCTTTGATGTGCCAGGCCATTGCACACACTATCCAATAGATCCTGCCATCCCATGCCTCTCCCTGGCAAGAGGCAGGGCCCCTCTAGCTCTGGTTATTATTTCCTTCCTGGGCATACATAGTGGAGGTCCCTTCCAGGGGATCTGACAGATCATCCTCCCTTCTGTAGTACCCTGCACCTTGGTTGTGGGAGGTTGAGGCTACCTTCATTTTAGCGCGGTTCCCTCGGTTGGCATTTCCCTCCCTGAGCTGACGCACCCGTGCTGCCAGGACAGAAGTGGGCTTCCCATCCCATTTTCCATGTCTTCCCCATGGTCTCGCAGGAAGAACCACAGAGCAGCTTGTGGGGTGTATCCTCTCTCCCTAGCTGGAGGGCGTTGGGTACGAGATTTGGGGCCTGTGACTCGTACTGGTGCCGCACTGATCTTCCTTATCACCTCCCTTATAATCTCCCTCATCTCACCTCTCAACCCTCTCATTCCCTTCACCTCCTCTTGAGGGTCCCTGGGCACAGCAGAGACCTTGGCCTGCATTGGGCCATTAATCATACTCTCAAAATTTCTGAGGTTGTTGGCAGCAGAACCCACTGTCTCAGTAGTCATCAGCATTAATCAGTGCAATGTAGGTGGTAAATTCAGATGGCCCCAGGGTTGCCAGATTCCACAACATCTGTCCTGTGCACCTGACCTTATCAGGGTCATTGTCATGCTGTCCATCCCTCCCAAAGAGTACCTCCAATACTGCCACTTTTCTCAGCTGCTGGATCCCTTCCTCAATGGTCTTCCAGTGCATTCTATGGTGATGCACCTGCATTCTCTATTTATTGATAAACCTCTCTCTTACACCCATTAATAGCCATTCCCAGAGGGAAAGGAGGCCTTGCTCCCTTACGAATACCTGATCCACACCTGAGTTCTGGGTCAAGGATCCCAAATTCCTGGCCTCAGTGCCATCCAGCTGTACACCTGTTCTCATGAGGTCCCAGACCCGGAGTTACAAAGTTGTAAAAGTCTCACAGCCCCGTCACACAATGTCTTTTCACAGGTTATGGAGACTATCATACAACAGGGACTCAGTAATGGTTTCAACCTCTGGCTCCCTTGCTGGTTGTGAGGACCCTCTTTGCTGATCCCCATTATCTAGGTGCCTTGTTTTAATCTTAGATTTTCTAGTTTCCACAGGGGCAACTGCTGCTGGCTGTGGCTGCCTCTGTGATCCAGCTGGAACTTGGACAGATGTAACATCTAGGGGTTCCACTGCAGCACCAGCAGACTCTCCCTCATTAGGGCAGGGGGAGGGTTTCTCACTAGCTGGGGAAAAGTGCTCCTTAAACATCTGGCCTATCTCCTTCACTAGAACCCCCACCCACTCTGGGTGGTTCATTTCTGCAGCTAGAAAGTGTTCATTAACATTTCACAAATGTAGGGACTGATTGAGTTACAGAAACGCTGATGACCTTTCTTTCCCACATTTTTCTATCAGCCCCATTTTCTTTAGATTTTTTCCCCCCTCTTTAAAAGGACATTTTACTGTGCAGAGATTTTTGCCATAGCACTTAAATGCATCTTTTTTTTTTCTAAAGATGCTGCTGTTCAAAACATTCTATTTCTTCTATCTCCAAGCTTTTAGATGTGACAGGAAAATCTCAAAAAATCACCTTTTAATCTGAACCGGCTGTGGTACGTCATACTTAAAAGATGTATCATTTGAATCAACGGTCAGAATAATTAAACCCCACAAAAACATGAGCATCATTTCTATTTAAATTTCATGTTAACTTTATGGACCACCTGTCTTCCCAGGTACCCAGCAAAGATGTTACATCAGATCACATTTTTTTGGGGTATGTTTTTCAAACATTTCATGCCTGCAGTTAGAAAGTATTCTCACAAGATGCAATTTGTATAGATGTAGTGATTTTGTTTCTTTGCAAAGTCACATGCCCGAAAAAAACCTATCTACAACTGACACAAAGAAAAAAGAAAACTATTTAAAGCAATTAAGAAACAATAATGAAATAGAAAAATAATAAAAAAATAAACCAATTTCAATCCAGTCATTCTCCACCATTTTGATCCATAAAGTCACAGCATTGCCATAAATTATTTTAATATCTCTTATATCAAAGGACTGAATGATCCAGGAATTTTGGGCAGATGTAATGACTGGAACGGAAGATGTATGAAAGATGTATGAAAGGTATTGGCTCAAGGATCTGCTTCAGATCCTCTTTGCTTTCCCCTTAAACCCTGAAGTCAGCCACACCATGTTTAACTCATGCTGGGTTTGTAACAACATGGTATTTACTGCTATTGCAATGGGGAAAATCAGAATATGTATTTCATTTCCACTGAGCTGTTACCAGCCTCATGGAAAAAAAGTATTTTGGCTAAGGAGTAAATGAGCAAGCAGTGCAGTATTTTCATATGGTTCTGCACAATTTTAAGCACAGATGTCAAAAACTAATGCTTGAAAATTACCCTTTTCTATAAACCACTGACGTCCATGTATCTTAAGAGGTTTGTGAAATAAAAGAAACAATAAAATATGGTCTATCATTAATTACTGCTCTGAGGGGCTGAATGGGAAATGACACCTTTAGCTGTAGTTACAGATAGCAGAGGTGGGCCAAAATAGTAAGGGTTGTTCATTTATAGGAAGGAACTCTGAATTATAAAGTCAGTAATTCTCTCCTATGTGACCCAAATAAGCCTATTGATCCTCCACACATTCACTCAAAGGCCCAGGAGGTGGGAAGGTTTTGCCTGCTGTATATTTGGGTGAGAGCAGGATGGGATGAACAATCATTATACATATAAGCACATTTACTCCATAGGGAGTTAACTACTTGTTGCTGAACAGTTATTCATGAAGTTTTTACTGCCAGAAGGTATCAAGTGAGTTTAAAGAAACACAGCTTTATACGAGGTGTGATCATTGACTTCCCTTTGTAGATTTAGGATGTTATGCAATGAATATCAATAATAAAAAAGCAAACTTCTCAACTTTTTTCTTTGCTGATCAATCTGGAGCAAATCTGGTTTGGAATACCATTGTAGCACCTATGAAATCTCTAATGCAGCCACCTCGTTCATCCCTTCTCTTTGTGGATGTGTGTTTTTCAGATTATTTCCCCATGACTTGCCTCTGCCAGGTAAATCTCCCTGTGGTGGGCTAGCAAGCAGGGAAGCTTGCAGGTATGATGGAAAATGCAGTCTGCTCAAACCTGCATGCCCACAAACCATGAATCACTGACACCTGCCCCTGCCTTGGCCCTGCAGGTGTACCTGACAGCCAGCACGGTGTATGGGCTGGAGGGACAGCTGACCAACCTGGAAGACGCTGCACGCAAGATCAACAGTGTTACTGAGGAATCCGAGCTGGCTGATCTGGAGGATCAGGTGGCCACAGCAGCTGCCCAGGTCCACCATGCAGAGCTTCAGGTGAGGACAGCAGCTCCTCTCCATCTGCAGGTTTCACACTGCTTTGCGCAGCATCCACCTTACCATACACACCTTGAATATTCTTTTGTACTGCCGTAGTCTGATGATCTAAGGATGCTGACTGCATTACACAAGCTGAGCAGAGCATAATGGAGCTCTATAACTCAGCCCAGCCGGATGTACTGTATCTCTTTGTTTCTTTCCTCAGCTTGGTTTTGGACATGGCACTGCAGCAGCCTCTTACTGCAGTACTAATACTGGACTGCTCCTAGCTGCCAGGCAGCTCCCATGCTGCGCTCTGTGTCATGTACGTGGCCCTGGTCAGACAGCAAATAGAGCCTAAGGCAGTTTATCTAATCAGCAACTTGTCAAGCACTTTCCAAAAGATGCCACTCTTGGCAGCTTTCTACCAGCAAAGGCCAACATCAGCCAGAGGCAGAGCTTAGGGCTTGCATGACTGCCATGGGATTTAGGTGCTAAGCAGCACACATCCCAGCCAAAGGCATTAATTCTTGTGCGCTGTGATCTAGCACCACCCTAGCAGGGCTCCAGAAAGTCCGGAGCTCAGAACACATTGTGATCTGGTGCTAAAAGCTGAACAAGATAATGGTGCCAGACCTCAAGGGGCTGACGTTGCTTGCAGCTCGCTGCCCAGTCTGTACCCAGCAAGATACCCTGACCTGACTGTGTCAGGGTTTAGTGGAAAGTACCTGGTGATTTTACTCAGTGGCAGCATGCTCAGCTCAGGACTGAGCAAAGATCTGAGAGGCTGGCAGAAGTGCATTACTGTACTACTTGGCAAACTGGCAGTGGTGTTTTCTTGGCTTTGGTCATTATTTTAGGGTAAATCTGTTAATGGGGGTGAGAGGGAGGAGGAGAGCTGTGCAAGGAGACCAATGGAAGATCTTCTGTAGAGTGAAGCCAACTGTGGCTTCGGGTGTCATTGTGAATCAGCTGTTGGGTTATATGTCTGACTTCTCTGAATCTTTTTTCTCTTTTGTCAACGCTTGTCTCCATTAGTCTCAATATCAGACCACTTTCCCCTGGCAATTTGTTTTCCATTCAGTATTTTTATATAGTGTGTGCCTGCATTTATGCATGCTTGTGTTTAATACATTTGAACTATAAATATTTAAGATCAAATGTTTAGATTTTGTGACAGAGGATGTATTTTGCATGTGTATGAAATTAATTTAGAGTTAGAAAACGTGTCCCACAGAGTCATTCTTTTAATGTAGCCTTTTAAAAACACAGCTTGAATGAATTTGGGATTATGCAGCTAAAGGTAATTGGGAGATAGCAGATGCAGGTTTTTCTCTCCTCCTTTCTTTTTTCCCTAAAAAGGAGTAAAATGCTTCTTCTTTGGAGTCACAAGGTAGGTTGGATTGTTCTTTTACTCCATCTTTACTAACAAATTAAGCCCCTTTTAATGTCAGGATTAAAGAATGCAGGAAAGTGTCAGAATTGCTAGAGAAGTTAGCCATCGGTTTATATTTTCTTATTAAAGAGGATTTTATTGGGGGAGGGTTATATTTCAGTAGTGGCATCCACAGTAATTTTAAAACTTCTTTTCCCCCCTCCCCATCTGTCTGTCTCTCTCTTTTATTTTCTTTGAAGATTTCAGATATTGAGAGCAGAATATCAGCTCTCACTGTTGCAGGCTTGAACGTGGCTCCCTGTGTTCGCCTAACAAGGAAACGGGATCAAAAGCAAACAAACCAGGTGCCAGAACATTATGTAGTATTCAATGTATACATTGGGGAAATCTTGCCTTTTTCTCTATAATGAAGTTGAGTAATGCATATGTGTTGTTTACAGATGCATACAATAGACACATCAAGGCAGCAGAGGAGAAAACTTCCAGCTCCACCAATAAAAGGTACGCCTAAAGTGTTATGTAAATGAGAGAGAGAGCGAGAGACTCTCCTTGTAAGATTCAATATATTGTACAGGTCAGCAAAGTAGGGAAAAGTTGAAGTTATTAAATGAACAGAAAAAGCCTAATAGACTGTCCCATCCTCCTCATTTTCCATGTACTTGCATTGTATAAAATACCCCTTTGTCACATTTAAAAGCATCACCACTTTCTCTTCAGTGAAAGTTGTGACAGTGACAAGTAAACAAGAACAGAGGCAGAAGGCTGGAAAAAGCAAATGAGGAATGCTGAATATTTGCCCTGCAAGAGGGGCACTGCTGCTGCAGTGTGGCTGGGCACCACACAGCTGGACTGCCACCCTCCACAGCCCACCACTTCCTTAAAGTCTATATTTGCTGATTTCATGTATGAAATGGCTCAGCAATGCTCCTGGTATGTCAGAGAATGGCTGTGAAATGTCTTTATAAAATCAAGTGGGTTTTTTCTTTCATATTTTTTTGAAGATTTTTGGGGTTTTTTTTGGTGGGGTTTTGTTTTTGGTTTTGTTTTTTGTTGTTTTTTTGTTTTTTTAAACTCTGTAGTGCATTATCTCTGAAAATTCTAGGGCTTGGTTCACTGCACTATTCCTTTGCAATTCCACTGATTGACATGGCCTCAAACTTTAATTTATTTGGAGTACCACACCCTGCTGTTTTTAATTTAAATTAAATCCAGCTTTCCTCATACTTTTAGGGAAAGTTTTATCTCTCTAGAAGCTGTGACTCTTCAGAAGTATTTTTATATCTGCTTCAATCTCTTATGTGAAAAATCTCCCCTTTTGTATTTTTCCCAGGTGAAAAAATAGATAGTTCTCCAGTTACCACTGTCAGAACGTTTAACAGAAACTTCATGCTTCAAGGATCTCTAACACAAAGAACTAAAGAAAGGAAAAGCACTGCCAAGGACTTAATGGTAAAAAAATATTTTTAAAACTCTGTTAAAAGCAGTCATATAGGGAGATAGCAGTATCTGTGTAGGCTGCTGTATTTCAGCATCTTCAGAAATCTTCTCTTTATAGTTTGAGGAAAAAATAATGAAGACTGCTGAGGCAACTCATATTTTCTCATTGAGTAAATATGACCAGTGTCCTGGAAGATGTCTGACTATACCATAGAATAGCAGCTCCTGAATGTCAGCCTGTGATAGTGTAGCCTGGCTGCCAGGTCTCCAGCAATGTGCTACCCATATTTTTTGAAGAATAAATAAATTAGTCATCCCCTGCATTTCAGACTTCTGAACGAGACCCCTGCAGAACCAGCTGTACATCGTAACTTGGCAGGTGAGAGTCACCTTGAATTTCACTAATTGTTGAGAAATGATCAAAGGTCATCTAAATGGAATTTAAGGGGTAGACAAGTCACACACTGGCTCTGCAGGGTTCGAACAAAGAGGTTTCACTCATGACACCCAGGACAGCTGTCAGTCATTTCTTCTACAGCAGCCATAGAGGGATAAGAGAAAAAGCTGACTGTCCGAAAGCAGTCTGCCACAGGATATGTGGGAAATACATGAGGAGGTGAAAAGGGAAAGGAATCAGCTGTGTTCTTCAGCAGGTTTGTTTAGTCCTTCACTCATGTTTATTTATTTCATGTTTTTCTCTGTTCTAGGAACCCGCTATAGGATCTGCTGTGATGTACTAAACCTACACTTCCCTACTGCCAATAACACACTGCCTAAGGCTGTACACTAGAGTGCCTTTTCTTAACAGCCATTGTGTATGTCCAGCTGAAAATGGACCCTCAAGAGCCCACAGAGCCTCAGTTATAGGGCTTCATTTGGATACCTCACTGAGAAAGCTGTCCAAGTCTTCAGCATTGTGGTCTGCTACAGGAAACTTTGCCTTAAAGTTCACAGAGAACTCTAGACAGGATGCTATGTCTCAAAAGCAAGGCTCCACATTTTAAGATGCACTTTTTCTCCCTATCAATTGTACTAAAGTATGTTGTCTTTAAACTGCAGTATGTTTTTGTACACTCAATCAGTCATAATTATAGGCCAATTAATCTGCCAAAGCAGACCTGTGATCCATATTTGCTGGCCTCTTAATATTCACGTGGGCATCTGTCTTGTCGAGCAATAAGAACAACTCTGTGCAGTGTGTTCTACTTCTCAGCTATGTGGAGGGAGAGGAGTACCTATGTACCTCACTCTGCTCCTAGGGAGTCAGTGGAAGTCTTGGGAGGGTTGGTGAGAGGAGGAAGACTTCTCTGTTCTCTGAGAGCACATCTCACAGATTGAATGTTCCAGCTCCAGAGCTAGGGATATTGCTCTAGGCAGCAAGGGTGTCATGCTGAACTAGAAACTGGTGGCCACACATGTGGACCAGATGTCTGCTGAGTTACGATCCCAGTGTCTGGAAACATCTGCACACTGTTAAAGAAACCAACACCTTCATATGTCTTATTCTTGGAAGCATTGCCCACTTGGTAGTGGCCAACCATGCTGTAGTTCAGAATAAATTCTGTCCAAACCTTTAGACTGGAAAAAGGAGGTGAAAGTGTGGGGATGGAATCTCTGCGGACTGACTGGTGGTTGTGGGGTGGCTGCAGCTTGCAAGAGATTCCTTTCTGACGTTCACTGGTGTTTCTGAGAAGGAGGCAAATGTAGCCCAGACATCAGTTCCTGTACTAGTCTGGAGCCACCAGAGAGTAGCTGGGCTCTATTGCTGGTGCCACATGCACCCCATTACTACTGGACACTCTGAATTGGATTGTGAATAGAGATATTCCTTCTTTCATTTCTTGAGACCCTTAACAGGTGAGTCAAACTAGAAGGCCCTTTGGCAGATGCCCAGGAGGGAGGATACTGCTTACAGGGTGTCCCTCTCACCCTTTTGTGGGAGAATATTGCCAATTTGTGGTATTTTTTGCTCTGAAGAATACAAAGAAGGTAGTCAGAGGAGGTGATAAGCCAGTGAATCCCTTACCTTCCACACCAGTTGCAAAGCAGGTACCCAGGTGCAGATAGGGTTGATGTGCAATGTGCTATGAAGGAAGGCATGGGCTAGCATGTTCCCCTCAGCATTAAGGGGTGGTGAGCTCTCTCAAGAGCTGTGAGCATCAGGAAGGCAATCCCCTCTTTTCCTGGGCTCCCAGTGAGCACCCATGAGCAGAGTGCCACGTTACCTGCCGTGCAGCAGGAAAGCAATTCCCTGGGACACCAGGCCGTGAAATGTCTGTGGCTGGGCAAATACAAGCAAAACTGGGCAAATTTCCTGGCTAGGCTGGATTTAGGGGCATGAATGGGGAAGACAAGGAATGGCTGAATGGGTTGATTGGAAAAACAGTGCCAGTTGCAAATCTGCCATCCACATTTGACATCTATCTTGTCAGTACTCCAATGTCCAGCTGCATGTGAAGAACCCTTGGAATGAATACAACCATCTTCCTACTTAAAATACATGAGCGTCACTCCATCCCTTCAAGAAATTTCCATCTGCCCAAGATCTGGCCCAGTGTGTTCATTCTGGGTGAAATTAGACCTTCTTTTACTCTCACACAATACTAGTTCTCTGAAATTGGTTTGCACAGATGTGAGGGAAGAATTTGGCCCACTCTGTTTAATATATAAATATATATATATAAAAAAATAGATTTTATTTATATATGCAATCCAGTAAAGGAGATTAAACAGAGTAGGATGCCTAGTAATTTTTTATTATTCAATCTCCTCCTCCATTGACTGTTCTTGTGTATGTATACAATACATTCCCAGGTTCTGGTTTATGCAGGTATGCGTGTTACGAAATGTCATTAATGGTGGTTGGTCTGCATATTCGTCTAATAAATAATAACTAATATTGTGTATGTATTATCAATACATAAATGACTAATTTTAATATAATAACTCTTTGGCTTTTGTTCTGTTAGTGTGATTTAAATAAGCCAACAAAGTTTGGAGTAGGTTGTTTTCCTTAAGAGGCATGAAAAGCAACTATTATCGTGTTACAATGTTAAAATATTCAGTCTTCTCTGACAGACAAATGTGTACTGTGTAGGCATTGAAAAAAAAATTTAAAAAAAAATCCCACCTGCTCTAAGGCATTTGAATTTTTACAAATGTTTATCGTGCCAAATATGTGCAAAGATATAATTTACTGTTTTAAAAAAAATCATAAAAGCATATGTTATAGCACACAAAGAATTATTTTGTCATCAGGTGATTTCAATCTTCAGTGTTAATATTTATATTTAGATTAATTTTTATAAATGAAAATATTTTAATGGGTAAAATGAAGACTATATGACCTGTTTGATTAAGTCTGAGTGAATATTAAGCTTGCCTTGTTGTTGTTCTCTGCATACTCACCAAGAATTATTGTCAAGAGAAATTATAAAAGAGTAAAAGCGATTTATGAAAAGAATGCCTTTTCAACGACTTGATTCATAAAGAAAACAAAAAAGCTCTTCTCTGTTGTTTGGATTTATGTGCACTTTGGCCCGGAAGTGAGCAGAACCCACACACATGACACTGTCACATCCAGGACATGGCATCTCCAGAGGGATGCCAGGGTTTGCCAAGGGCAAGGGCATACTCTTGGTTCCACCCCCCTCCTCCTCTAGGGCTGAGGTGGGAGGAATCCTGTTGGGAACATCTGCTGATGAGCCTTCTGCAAATCATCGAGTCTGTTGGGTGAAATACCATCTCAAGCACAGTTTCTCAGGTGGAATTTCTTGATCTCTCTCTGGGATTGCTACAAAAACTGAGCAAGAACCATGCTGATAATCTTGGTCTTGCACTTCCAAAGTTCCTAGCAATAAATGCAGATCAAAATATTTATCAGCATATCTTCTCCACATTCAGTAAATTTAGTAAAATTCAGTAATTCAGTAAAATTAGTGCGTTTTAAGTTACAGTTTGGGTCAGCAGCTTTGTTGTATTATAAATGGAAGTAACTCCCTTATTATAATAAAAACCCCTCCCTTGCTCACAGGCCATTTGCAAAAAAAGAGAGAGAAGAGTTAAAATGTCTGCAATGCGTAATTCAACCATTATTTAATTTAAATAGTAATTCTCTCAAAGCACAACTAGAACTGGAAGTTCATTCTACTTTAGTCTTTGCAGAATGATTAATGCCCTGGATTTTACCATCAGTTATTACTGTTGTAAACTATCTTTTTTGGGTATAGGCCATAGATTAAGCTGTATTATTCCTGCTAATAATTATTAATCAAGATTAAACACATTGTAAGTAACACTTCTTATAAAAATAATAGAACAAAGTTATATTAATATGAGTAAATAGGGATATTGGGCTGCATCTCCAGGCTTATTGATGTGGACTAATGGATTAGATAGTACATGCCTTGTGATCCTCAAAGAGTGACTTTAGCTTGCTCAGACAATGTATTTGGAAATAATGACATTGTTTTAAAAGGAATCAACTCATTCAGGCCCTTGCTCCTTTTGGATTATGGTGCGTGATTACATGCAGTAGGCACAAAACTACTTCAAGGAGTTCAATTAGCTGTTTATTTTTTTTTCTTCAGCAGGGAGAAAATACTTACCTTCAATACAAGCTCCTATTTGTTCATTAATATATCTCTCCAGCAGTACAGGAAGAATTATGAAGGCCAGGGGGTACTTCAGGGAGACATTCTTAAGAGTGGATGTTAACAATCTATATAAAAGCTACACACAGAGAACCAGCATTTCATGTCATTAATGCAGGTACATTAAAAATCGGTAAGAGCCTTTTTTCTTTCTTCCAACCATTGCTTTTTATTTTTACATATCAACAACCATTGACTTTGAAATGTGACAGGAAGGTTTCATGATACATTTAACACTGCAGAGTTTAAATCCCAGCCCGAAAGCTGTATGGGTTTCAGATAAACCTAACAGTGAGCCCAGTGAACAGGATCAGGAGATTGTGGGGATGCACAATGAAGAAACATTTTTAAAAGCAGTGGTGGCACTCAGTGCTGGTGTCCATGCATTGTCTTTTACCTGCACCCTGAATATGTTTCTTTTTGAAGGTACTTGCATAAGGAGCAGAAAGAAGAGCAGTGTGGGATTGCTAGGCAAAAGCAGAACTGTAGGTCTGAGGTGCAGGGGAGGGCACAATTCAAAGCACAGAGGTTGGGTCACCACCTTGGGGAACAGAGATCACCAGTCACTGTCCTCTGTGTCCAATGATTTTTGCTCCCACAAAGCATTCAAGATGAAATCCAGGTGTCTGCTCACAGGCCTCAGGCTGCCATGGCTGCTTCTCAGCTGCCTCTTCCCAAAGCGACCGATGGGGCGAACACCACGGCCTACATACCAAAAAGGGTCAATCTCAGGACCTGGAATTCAAAGCATTCAGTGAGGATGTACCACTGCACTTGGAGGCAGCGTTTCCTGAACATCTTGAGGATGTTAGCTTACTTGGAGCCCAGGAGGGAAAAAAAAGAGAAAGGCCACAGCCACACACAGCTTTCTGGTGCCTTTGAGGGTCACTTTCCATGTGTAGAGCCCAAAGGAAGAGGATGAGTTGCAAAATTAATTTTCATCCATCTGGGCATTTCTAACATGAGCCAAAGGGCCCATCTAAATTTTCTGCAGTAGGTACCACGTATACTATTTCTACAGGCTAACAAATCCACTGGATTGCAGAGGGGGTTCCTACATGAGAGGTAAACATGAAAAGTTAATTCTTACACACTTAGGAAGTTGTTTTCGTGGATGACTTTTTTTTTTTTTTTTAATCTTCTTTTAAAGCTCTGACACATGATTTATTTTTGTGGTCTAGTGCAGTTTTGGGGCAGGTGTGCAGAGAGTTATAGTTGTATTAAAAGAGTATAATATTAAGAAGATTATTTTAAAATTATTAAATACTATATATTAAAATATATAGGAGCAGGGAAATTCTAAAATATACTGGAGATGATGCCACCCTAAGGAAATCCCAAATCCCAGAGACAGACAACTGTCAGGAACAGGAATAAATTACAATTTAAGTGGATTATATATCATTCCCGTCACATGAAAGTCTCAGTCAAGGCAGGAGGATATTCCCCTATGCATTTTGATGCTTGAACAGAGGAAAAATTTACCTTGCCTTTAAATTTCTCCATAAATACATCTCTTAAGTCTTTCAGCACAGTGTTTAACAGCTTTCTTACTCAACAAAACCAAAGAAACTTTCACCTGTGTACCTAAAACCTGAGGTTCCCAACATCTCTATTCTCTTTAATGGGAAGAGGTGTGGCACTGAGCCCACACACCTTACTCTCCACAACCCCTCCCTCCCACTCCACCTACTGTTATGAGTCTATGATCCCTGGGGGAAAACGAGATTTCTTGGTGATTTTCTCAAAGATTTTTTGGATTGTGTACTAGTTTAAACTTCAGATACATGGTATCATCCCTGACCTGGATACTCTCAATTCTTCACAGCATCTCTGAATGGAGATACTTCAACCACTTGCATTTGGACTTTCTGATAACTCACGGTCCCAGACAGAATTGAAGTTGTCTGTAAAGTGAACCTAACTTAAGCTGCTGGGCCAGTCCTTTCTTTTTAGTATATAGAAGTAGTTGTGTAGGTCTGCAGAACACAGCTGAAAATTTGGTGCTTAAATATTTGATGTATGCCGCTTTACATTTTCTTGTCCGTCCTTTGCACATTAGTGTCTTCTCTGGCATTTATCAAAAATAATGCTATTTGCCTTGGCTAATTAAGGGCTGTGAGAAGGACATGAGGTTCTGTATATGCACTGACAAGTGCAAATGGAAGCCTCACAGGGCCTCACACCAAGGTGACACCACAGAAATACTTGTGTGATTTGCTGTTGAATTTTGCCTGACAGCCCAGACCTGATCCCTCAGTGCAGCAGAGACTGTGGGGTCACTATGTCAGGTGAGACTCATACTTACTTCTGTTGTCTATCTGATGTTTAAATGGCCTGCTCTGTCCCGAAGCAAAGCTGAGCGACACCAAGAGCATCAGGACATAGACAGTGACTAGCTTTAAGTGGTTTGGTGACCACTGGGCACGTGGTGTCCAGGAGATTGGATGCCACATGACGGAGCAGTGGTGGGAACGCTGTAAGGAGAAGAGTGAACATGGGGAATACATATGAGTTAAAGCTCTCAAGGTGAAGGAACGTATCAACTTTAACAGTATGTTCCCATCCATCAGAGCCATTCCATGGCTCTGAGTTCTGTGGAACACTCATAGTGGGGATGTCCTGGGCATTTCTGTTCGAAGGCAAAGGCTATGAAATGGGCCATCTACTGAGGTAAGCACTGGAGAGTTTTTCTCTCCAGCAGTGAAATCTACCACAGGATGCTTGAGTCCTGACTCTGAGTTCACTGCTGATTCTGTATGGCTTTCTGTACAACCAACAACACTCTCTGTATGGGCATTGGCCAACAAAGTGTGTTTCAGCCACTACCACCAGCATCTTTTCCTTGTTTCTAAAATGTTTTTTACATGTTCTTTTTGCAACTAAATGCATTTCAGTATAAATGGCAATGCTCCTCTTGTGCCATCACACCCTTTTTTGCCAGTGTGCAAAATTACAATTTCCAGTTACAGTTTCCACTGGTAGATATCCCAGTCCTGTAAATGCGCCCAGGTGCAACAGAATGAGAAATCCCTCCCAGCTTCCATAGGATGGGATGGGCAGAACAGAAGGTGCTGAGCTGGGAAAATTGCATCCAGGAAGGGAAGGGAGCCAGGCTCTGGTTACCACTGTCTCTGGCATGTTGTACAAGCTTCCTCATGGCAGCTCTCCCAGCTGTCACACCAGGACAGTCTGTCTTGTGACATGCAAGGTTTGCCCCTCTACATTTGCCATCCTGGAGCCTCAGCCTATAGAGCAGGAGCCTATTTACTTAAGCATCATGTAAGTGACGTAATACAGAGGTACATAGGCTATAGCAAAACCTTTCAGCTGTGCCTCCACAGCAGCTTTTCTTTGTGTAAAGGTGGAATTTTTCCCCAGTTGCTGCCAAAATCTTAGCCTGCTTTCAGTACAGGCAGAGCAGGAATGAAAATCTTTGATGCAAGATGCTCCTAATCACACCAAACAGGCAACACAGCAAAAACACATGAAGAAGTTGTTGTGTCTTTCACTAAAATGCAGTCAAAAGTTCCTTCATCCCTAGTATTGAGAAGGTTTCTCAAGGGCTTTTTCCCATGTTGACAGTTGCTTACCAGGCATGTTAGAGGAAAATTATTTTAACTCATGAATTCAGAACTGCAAATTAACTTTTTCTAGTTTGAATATCTCATGAAAATCTCATGACAATTAGTACTAAATTATTTTAGCATGCAGAATTCACCCACATGGGGTGAATTCTGCCTTCAGTTTCAGCTGGGGTGTCCTGACATGGGGTACCTCTTCTGTTGCTCCATTTTTAGCAAAACCTTAGGTTCAGTGAGACAAAAATGTGTTTTGAGGCATCTCTGTGGTGTGTTTACAGGGCTGCTGAGAGCTTTTCCAGGTTACTTGCTCCCTGGTTTTGTGTCTTGGTTTTTTGGTTTTTTTTCAGAACCAAGTTACAGAAAGAAGAGCTTGCCTTGAGCTCATTGTTGATGAAAGACAAAAATACAGGGAAAAGCTTTTAGCACACACTTTTTCCTAAGCACTGCTGTGCTTCAGTCCCCACCAGCTGGTCCTGTGCCACAGCAGCCACTTTCTACAGCACTGATATGTATTGAACTTTTTGTTCATACCCTTCTCCTGGCTAGGGTTTCTGTGAAGCACATCACTCCCACTGCTCCTCAGTAAGTATTATGCCACCCTAAATAATCAGGGTGCTCAGCATCTCTAATCCTCCCTAATTTTTCCTACACCTAATTGTCCCACCACTGTTTGTATGGGAAGAAACAGAGACTGACATACTGCCACAAACTTGACCCTGAGCATTTCTAACACTCAGGTCCATCTTGTCCTCAAGCAAAAAGCCTTGTAACTTATGCACAGTCCTTTCAAGGGTCGTGTGGCTGAGATGGGCTGTGATCTCCTGAGGTCCAAACCTGCAGTTTTCTTCCAAAAAGAAAACTGAAAAAGAACAAGATCTCACACAGACAAGCTGTGTGCCTCCATTTTCAGCTATTAAATAACCATAAAAATTTTAAAACTGACTAGTTGCAACAAAACTTGACACGATTAAAAGTTTCAGGAATAATTTTGCTCCTGGAGCACAGCAAATCCAGTGTCACAGTCATTTGTTCAACTTGCCACTTTTGCTTGGTGCCCAAGCAGTGTCTTTAAATTTTGGCTGAGCAACATCTGTGACAGAAGTCTGCCAACTTTCATCGACATGAGAGGGGAAAATTAAAGCCGCATACAAAGCTACGGTGAAGAAGCAGTATCACAGCTTGCCATGGGTCTGCTTCACAAGAAGTAGGAGACCAGCTTGACTCTCCCTCTGGGCACATAGGGGCTCTTAACATACCAAACTCAAGCTCTGCTGCAGATCCATCAGATATACCCCTACCATTATTCTCAGAAGACAAGGGTCTATTAACTCTTTACACCCTAAACCAGCATCTTTCTTGAGATCAGCGACTGTGTACACCTCCTCCGATGCAAATATGAAAAGCCTTCCTGTTCGAAAGCAGCGCTGGAAGCACCCCGAGGGATGGATCCGGGTGGGCACAGGCCCGGGAGCAGGCTGGTTTCAGGGCCGAGCGGCCGGAGAGGGGCAGGGCGCTGCTGCCGAGTCCTGCCAGCGCTCTCTCTGCAGCGCACAGCACTGCCCGCGGGGTCAGCCACCCTGCCCCGGCACGGGCTGCTTCACTAACAAAAACTGGGCAAAAGTTACCGAGCACAGGGCACAGCTGTGTATGTTAGCCTAGGTAAGCTAAAGCCCAGAAAGTAAAAAAGGACATTCAGCGAGAAAGAGCCTGGACAAGCGCTGAAGCAGACAGGGGAAGGCACTCACCTGTGTGCACCAAAGCTGCTTCTCAGGTAGTCGCTGCTCCAAGCAGAAGCAGGGCAGCTGATGGGGGCATGTGCCTTTTATACTGGAGGGAAGTGGACTTGAAGCAGGGAGGGGGAGTCAAGAGGTGGGCCAGCGGACGTCAGCAGTACTGGTGAGCAGGATTTAAATTTACAAAAGGAGGGGTAGGAGAACGGAGGCTCTATTAGAAAGCCATTGATGGAGCAGGAGTTGAGGGCGGCGCCAGGGGATTTTAGGGGGGGCATGGCAGGACACATGACCGAGGCCCCCAGGTCCACCAGGAAGAGAGTACAGGGAAGGGGGCTGCTGTCATGTTCCTGTGAGTGGGGGAGGGGGGAACACAGACAGACGGGAGCAGCTACACCTTCTGTAAAGGAGAGCCAAGCTCGCTGTGCTGCCCAGCTGAGACGCTCTGCCTGAAGTGCACGTCTGCAGGGGGAAACACTTGTGGTTGAGGATGAGTTGTGGGGAGAAAAAGCAGACGGACAGTGGGGAGCTATCAGAGCCAGCAAGCTGGAACAGTCAGTACACACACTCCTTCCCCAGCCCTTGTTCCTCTTGCTGTTGTCTCATCTTTGCTTTTTACTTGGATCTTACTTGATGGCAGCTCATGTTTCAGCCCCAACCCGCAGCTGGGATGAACCCATCCATGCGTAAGTCTCACTGAAACACACAAGTAGCTGATGAAATAAGTAGTGATTCAGTGCTTAAGCAGGCCCTTTCCTGTTTTGTGGCAGAGGAATTTCATGTGCATGAGGCCAACATCTCAAACAGTATTGCATTTCCACAATAGGTGTCTCTTCTGAGTGGTTATTTTTAACTCTGTCTCTTGACTAATGTGTCACCGCGGCCTTACTGTTAGGGATCTTGCTGCTCTGGAAGCTAAGACCTTGTTTACTCTGGAGATTTGCAGGGGAGACCAGCTGAACTGGCAAGTGCTTCATTCCATCCTGCAGAGAGGCTGAGATGTGAAGCGTTACTGGGCTGGCTGGGAGCCACAAGCCCTCTCTTCACAGACCCATGTTCATGCTTCACTCCTGGTGAGGTACCCAAAGGAACAATTTTAAGGTTGTGCTTTGAAAGGAGGCTCTGAGGCCTGACCCCATCCATAAACTGAGACTGCATAAGAAATGCTGGCATCCCATTAGGATGAAGATGAAATTCAATAGCAAATATATTCAGTTTTTCTATAAAGACACTTCAAGTTTGGAAAACCTCAAAGCACAAATAATGGTATTTCACTGTAGGCACCTCTCAAAAGAAATGAAATTATTTGCTATGGGCAATTTGTAAGGTATTTCTATGAGGAAGCATAGTGAAATGTTACCTGGCCCTGCTCTTACCATCCAAGCATCAAGTACCACTGGGAGAGTATAGTCACTAATTGCAGGGATTTTTCATTTCTGTATGACAGTTTGATTTATGGGTATATGTATGAACGAAAATTGTAAAGAAGCCTAAGAAATACTCTTCCATTCTCCAATTTCCACTCAACAGCAGCTAAAAGAAATGTCTTCCTCATCCAAGTTTTCAAGAGTTTACTCAGACTACTCAGGATCACAACTTCAAAATATGAAGAGCACTTCAAGTCCAAAGCACAAAAGGTCTTCCTACAGCTATGACAATCAATAATAGATATACATGCTTTTCTCAGAAACCTCATTTTAGCGTGTTCCCTTTGAACCTTGCAAACACTCCCTACCTAAAAATCAATCCACATCCAAGAACCAGGCAGTGGCTGTGCTTCTGCTGTGCTTCTGCTGTGCTAATTTTGTGTGCGTGTGTGCAGAGGATATCTTCTTAGTAAGTAAAACTCTTCATGGCTTCTCATTGTAGAGCTTTTCCCTTACTGCCTTTCACATTTATTTTGATCAGGAAATGTGAGTATCCTGTCATGATCTCTAGTGGGCAATTGTTGGAGTAAAGGTTTCTTTTCTCCAGGATATACAGGACCCCTTCTTGCTTTGTTGTTTTGCTAGTGATCCTGTCATCTTAAAATAGAAGCAAAAGTTTTTTCATCCCATTTACTTCTTCTAGTCTTGCTGACACTGCAATATGAGCCTTTTCATAGCACAGATAATTTTCACCAATTGTCACCTACATGGAAGTTACTACATAAAACAAAATTGTGCAACGACTTCATGTTAAGAATGTTTGCTTATTGGTAAGAGCTGCTTGCAAAATAATATGCCATACAAAAATAAAAGAAACCCCAACCACACACACAAAAAATAATTATTAAGAGAGACGGTATTTAAAATACTCTAATATGATCACCTATCTTCATTCTGGCCCAAAGCTGATCTAGTGCAGTATCTCGGTTTTGACAGTAGACAACAAAGGACATTGATGGAAAAGTCTAAACATAGGGTAGCATATTTTACATTCCCCATTATACTCTTCTCACAGACCCTTAAGCCCTGTGGTCCAGAGATTTACCAAACCAAAAGTTTCTTTGTGATAGGTAGCCCTTGATGGGTTTCTTCTCTTTCACTGTTGCTTCCTGAACCCAAGTAAATTCTCAGCATCCACAAAATTCTGTGCCAAGGACTTCACAGCTCTTACTCTGCTACAAGAAGGATCATGGCTGTACATCTGATCTGGACACACTTGTGATAATTGATAAAAGATTCATGTTAATCATAAAAGTATTGGGGTTTGTATAAAGCAGAATACTAAGGTCTGAAGTGAAGAATGAACACTAGATAGAGGAAAATATATGATTAAATCATTCTGTTTTAAACTCCCCTATTATGAATATTATGTTTTCTAAATAAGTTGTACCTACTACCAGTTTGCAAAATCAGACTTTCCAGTAGTCTGATAGATTTTGCAAAATCAGACTTCCTGCCTTTGTTTGATCAATGCTGCCTATCTACAAAGACCAGACTTCCCAGTTTTTGCCAGTTTTTATCTACCAAGACCAGATGGTTATCTATGAGACTGACTATTGCCCAGACTCCTTATGGACATTTATTCGACCACCAACTTACCTGGCAAAATTATGACAGCAAAAACCAAAAACTATTGATTACAACGAGAGACCATACTATAAGAAGAGGCTGCAAACCAAGGTTTGATGGAGCATGGAGTGGGTGGTGACCCCTCACGTTCCCCAGCACTGCTTGCTCTGTCTATATAAAATAAAGCAATCTAAATTTTGCTGAATATTGAGACTTTTTGTTTCTCATTTATAAACACTTACTTGCCAGTTTGAAGAACTTTCATTTTCTCTTTCATTCAAATATTTTCAATTTCAATCATTCTGACTTCATGAAAGACTACTGTAAAATGTTCTCAGCAATGAAGAGTAATAAATTACGTGACAGTCTGTTTAAATGAGCCTCATCAGGCATTTTTCTTGCCAAAGGAAATTTTACTCCATTTTCATTCACTGGACATCATCATTTCTATCCACCAGACCACAACTGAACCACCACAGTGCTATGTGCAGTACCCACAAGCTTCCACAGAAATCATCCTGGCTTCTCAGGGTCTTTTCAGGAAGCTGTGATTTTATTTTGTTACCCCATCTATATAACAGGGCTTATACTTTGGCTGAGAAAAGCAAGTCAGCTCATGCAGCACAGCAATGTGAAAGCCACTCAGACATGGGAGGAACTAGGAAGGAGCTGTCAGAGGAGCCAGGGTTGTAAAAGACCAAACTGGAAAGATCATCTAGAGGGTAGCCTGTTCTGCAGTGAAGGTACAGAGGTTTTTGTGTTAAAACTTTCCTTCTTTTCCTGTTTCTGCAGGAGGGGCTGGGCACATGCTGTCTTCTTTGTAGGAGATCCTTGAGAAGAATTCAAGTCCTGCCTCACACACAATTAAAGACTCCTGCACATAAAATTTCTACGTAAGTTATGGGTAGGAGTAGGGCTGAGCTAGCTGCTAGCTAGAGTGTGTCAGTGGGAAGGCTGACCAGGGGTGCACCAGGATGCAACTAAATCAAAAGGCAGTAGTTGATACACAGGAGTGAAGGGCACTGAGGAGGAAAGCAACTTCCCAGGGTAAGGAAAGGTCAGACTTCTGGGCAGGAAATGCTGAAATGCCTGGAGGCTGGAGAGAACGAGGTCCAGCAAGCCTGATGTAGAGAAATATTCTTTGACAAGACAGTACCAGACCAGAGGCCAACAGTGAGCTACACTTTTGGTGACAAATCCTCCCATATAGTTTTCTCGAAGAACTAATCAAAATCTTTTTTGTCTAATTCTTTTGCTGGTCAGCACCTTCTACAAACAAGGTGAAAAACCACAAAAGCAAAGACATTTGATGCAGTTGGATGCAGAAACAGAAACTGTTTTCTCCCCCAGCCCACCACTCTTATTGTTTCACATACCAGTCTGGGAAAAGTTTGCAAATTACTTGACTCTAACACTGCCCGACCTATGAATCTGCCCAGCCTTCTGTAGTGTGGTAGAGGTACAGTTGCACTAAATTAGTTTGGAGGGATTATGAAAATTTGCACTCAAACCTATTCAGAAAACCATGTCAGTTCACTCAACTAGATGAATAACATCTGACATTTACCCTTACAAAGTTCTCTACTAATGTTCAGGTTTAGAGAAAAGCCAGGACTGGCTTTATTTTTGGAGCTACTTTTTTTTTTTTTTTTTTTTTTTTTTTTTTTTTTTTTTTTAATTTGAGAAAGAGGACCATCTAGTGGTTAATGCTGAAATTATCATCTTGTTTCTAATCATTATTGAGCAGGGAATGAACCCCCCACGTTTCAAATGAAAACATGTGTATCTTGGAATCTGACCATCTACACAAGGTCAGCCAAACTACGCATCTTTCTCAAGTTAGGCGGGATATCCAGGTGTTTATCATCAGCACAGTTTCCAGTTAGCCCAGTCTCCCAAGTAGCACATGCTTATTGGGACAACTTGTTAACACCTGGGCAACTCAAGCATAGGCTACAGCTCAAGACTTGAGCCACTCTCCACAAGCCTCTCCTTAGCACACTGTGGAGGCTTTGCACCAGAGCTGGAGCTTGGATGGAAAAATACAAGTCAGCCTTGGCATGGTTACAGCCACCTTCAAAACTATTCTGTTGATGGAAGAGGGAGGATTTCTTCTGGCCCTTTTGCTATTCTTCTTCCATGATAGAAAGCTACTGGGCAGCCTTCTGCACAGAGATTTGGGATGTGCAGATTTCAAAAGGAGTTGAATATTTTAGGTAGACTAACATAGTGAGAGCAGGGAAGATTAAAGTTCAAGAAAAAGAATTAAGATTGGAAATATTTTTGTATATCTCTCAGGGATCTAGCACTTTGACATTATTTTCAGAATGTCAACATTAGGCCAACATATGCCAGCTTGTGGCACTGGAGTGGAGCAGAATTTGTGTATAGAGTAGTTGCACTGCAGGCATGCAGGATGGAAATTACGGCTGCTACAAGCCATTGGCACGTTTCATGCACAGTCGCTTTGCCAGGCAAATTAAAGTGCTCTTTGAACACCCTGTGCTTCAAGCACCAGTTGGGTCTCCAGGCCGTTGCAGAGGACAGGTCAGCATGCAAGTGTGACATTTTCTGATAAGGCAGGCTGCAGGGCCAGGTACGGGAGATCTGCCTACTGGAGAAAGGCCTAATTAGATTAAATTTTGTCTTTGTAAAAGCTTCTAAGGTATAAAACTCAAAATATTGGTGGGCTGCACCTGAAAATAAAAATAGTATATAGAATTTTGACTGTAGGAAGTGAAAAACAATGTTGTTCATTCTGGTTATTACAGAGGGGCAGGTGCAGACGAGGGTGGCCTTCACATGCACACAGCCAAAGACAGATGTCATACAAGAGTCTTAAACTAAAGCACAGGTTTAGCCCTACTGCATAGCTGAGTTTTTTCACCCAATGCAAGGCTTTCTTGTACCATTTCCAGCCCATTTTTCCAACACAGCAATTCTCTGGAAGAACAAAGTTTTTCTCACTGATCTGAGTTACCCATTGCTGCTCAAGCATATCTCAAGTACTTCTGAGAATACTCAGTGAAGGTGAGGGTACAGCAGTAGGGTGACATTTTTTACAAAAGTGTGCTTTACGGCTTCAGTATGTCATATTTATCATCTGTATGCCTGTGAGCCCCTGGTTTTAATTCCTGAGACTTACCCAGGTTATTACAGGTTATTTATCCACTCATAAATAATCTGTAATGATTCACATACCGCTTGACAGATGAACTGAAATAAAGTAAAAGACAAGCAAGGGGATCTCTAGTTGCTATTCATAACCAGGTCTTGCAACTATTACATTTAAATAGCTTGAAGCTGTGATCAAGTTAGAGATTATGTTCTTTTCTGGCACTGTAGTTGGCAAGTTATACATTAGTCATGGAAAGACAAGAGTACAAGAACCTCATTCCCAAAATATTGCTTAAACCCTGATGTCTAATATTAGTGAACAAAATTTACTCTGGGCTCAGCTCTAGGATGATCTGAAATTGAAAAGGTTTTGAAATCTGAAATTTAACAGTTTTCAAAATCTGAAATTTAACAGTTATACATTAGTCATGGAAAGACAAAAGTACAAGAGCCTCATTCCCAAAATATTGCTTAAACCCTGATGTCTAATATTAGTGAATGAAATTTACTCTGGCCTCAGCTCTAGGTTGATATGAAATTGAAAAGGTTTTGAAATCTGAAATTTAGCAGTTAAGCAACAACACCTCTTATCTTCACTTATGTTTTAAACCTATTTTAATTGCTTCTATTTCTTTTGGTTGCTGCAGGTTCATGTCTGCTTCGCCCACCTTTCTTCAGTCTGGTGTGACTGGAAAGCGCTCACAACCAGGACTTTCACAGGTCTATTGCCACAAGTGACTGCTCAAGAGCAATGAGAAGGAATCAGTCAGGTCAAAGGACCTCAGGACAACTGTCCTCTTGAGGGGCAATTGCAGGATCAGCACATCTCCAGCAGGATGCCACCTGCCTCTGCACAGACACCAAAGTTTGGTGCAATGTGCTGGCACAGACAGGATTTGTGTCGGACCTTAGTGACGGATGTGACATCGAGACCTGCAGTTCCCTCTGAGTAGGACAGCAAAGGGAGAGCTCTTTGCATTGACACAGCCCCACAGAGGCCCTGCCAATTCACATGGACATTGTGGAAGGCTGCCAAGAGAACAATGAGGGTGCTGGCTACCACCTTTATTTTAATTGCTGCACAGTGCATGCCAAGCTGTGCAGTTGGGGGTTGTTTCCATTCCCTCTGCAGTTGCCAGAACTATCCATTGTTTTTTCAATTTAAGGAGACAAAGTCACATCTTCTTGTCTTATAAAAGGAGCTTTGTTGATTCCCAGACACTGAGTCTCATTTGTTTGTAAACTGTAGGATAAATTCCACTGATGCCCACTGGATTAACTGTGCAGTGAGAATTGGAAATGTTAAACTATTTTAAATGCATGAAGATTCAAAGTAAGCAGAAGAACTGACACACTGACCAGTATACTCAGCTAAACCTGCAGACTCATACTTGGGGTTTGTGTCTGAAGATCCACTGTTCCTCTCATCCATGGCCAGCCTTGTCCTCCTCGGTTGTCTCAGCACAACTGTTGTAGGATTATGCAAGTGGAGTGGATCTGAGACTTTAACCTTTATGTTTTAAATCAGTTTGCTGATCTGGCTCATCCCAGTGCCCCATTGACACTGGCAGCAGTGCAGCCAAGGTAACAAAAAACAGTGGCTGGGAGAAAAAAAGAGTGATGGACCTGCTTTGCCAGCGGGAAAAAGTTTCATGGGATGATGACGAGAGAGCAAAAGATACAACAAAATCTTGCACAGAGACGTAGGATTAGCAAAAATATATCAGAGCCAAAACTTCTTCACATTAGCAGTAATACAAGTTTTCTGAGAGAGGTGCTGTTGATATCCTGGGGTTATATCCCTGAAGATGGGTGTCCTTAGCTTCCTCAACCTTCCCAGGACGTTTCTCAGTGTTTAGCTCTGCATCCTCAATCCACAGACATTGTCCAAACTGTGGCCTCAAGCTCTTGCCCCATCATCCTATTACTGCCCCAACAGTACTTTTGCAGCTGCTTGGGAATGAGTTAAACAACTCCCCTGTACAGCCCATAGTGCAGTGAAAGGTTTAATCAATGATGGTAGCAAAGGGTAAGCAGAGGTTTTATGCCATGGTACAAGCTTCCTTGCAAAGTGCCAGGACTAGAAACTTCCTTAGACCATTGCACACTGGCATTCATAAAACTACTGTAATGCTGATCCAGACCTTGGACCACAGAAAATAAATATCCCATTGACATAAGAGGAAGTTTAGCATAAAAGACAAAAACAGAAAAGAAAAAAAAAAAAGAGAAATATAGGTTTTGCTGCTTCTGTCAGTGGAATTAGCTTATTGTACATCTGCAAAGCTATTAATCACCTCATAAGCACCAGCAAGCTTTGCAACATTTGCACACCATTTTAAAGGCAAACTTTTCTCATTACAGCCCCTACACTGCTGATATCCTCCCAAAACAAGGATGGACAGTGAGTGGCTGTCACACAGAAGTCCTGTAAGGCCACATGCCAGCTATCCATGGTGGCCCCTAGGGACTGGGGAACAGCAGCTGCATCTACCTGAAAGGGTGCAAAGTTCTCAGAATCACAGGATAGTTAAGGTTGGACTGGACTCTCAAGATCAGCTGGTCCAACTGCCCTGCCAAGGCATTCTGACCTCAAGCAAGTGACACAGGAATATGTCCATGTGGGTTTGGGATGTCTCCAGAGGTGGAGACTCCATGGCAGCCTGTTCCAGTGCTCTGCCTCCCTCAACGTAAAGAAGTCCTTCCTCGTGCTGAGATGGAACTTCTTGTGTCTCCAAGTCATGCCCAAAGTGGAGACACAGGCAGTTTGTGGGGTGCTGACGGCCTCCCACACCACATTCAGCATTTAAAGTGGTGTTTTGTCTAGTGAGGGGGGGGCTGAGGGAGTGGGGTTTCCAACATATTTTAATGGGGAAGGGGGAAGCGCTCTCCCAATTTCAGATCAGCTGGAAAAGTACCCAAGCCAAAGGAATGTGAATATGGAAGGGCCTCCATGGGGGTCACACTTGCTGGGGCATAGGGGACCCTGAGGGCCAGCAGCATGGAGAACAAGGGGTTCCAGCAACACGCCAGCACTGCTGTTGGGATCCACTGAGGAGAACACTGATTGTTCTTGATTGTTACAAGAAAGGACATTGGGGTGCTGGAACAGGTCCAGAGAAGGGCAATGAAGCTGGTGAAAGGTTTTCCACACAAGTCATATGAGGAGCAGCTGAGGGAGCTGGGGGGTGTTCAGCCTGGGAAAAGAAGGATCTGGGGTGACCTTATCACTCTGTACAGCAGCCTGAAAGGAGGGTGTAGCCAGCTGGGGGTCAGTCTCTTCTCCCAGAAACAGGACAAGAGGATGCAGCCTCAGCCTGCAGCAGGGGAGGTTCAGGCTGGACATCAGTAGGAATTTCTTCACAGAAATGGTGTGGAACAGGCTGCCCAGGGAAGTGGTGGAGTCACCATCTGGAGGTGGCACTCAGTGACATGCTCTGGTTGACATGCTGGTGCTCGGTCACGGGTTGGCCTCGGTGACCTCAGAGATCTTTTCCAACCTGACTCCGTGGCTCTGCGCAGCGGGCCGCCCAGGGGCCGTTACGCGCGGGACGCCATTTTGTGCGGAGGGCGGCGGGCGGCGCCCGTTGGCGGTGCCGTGGGGCGGTGCGAGCAAGGGGCGGGGGAACCCTCCCTATCTCCCTCCACGTTTTATTCCCTTTGCGCTTCCTCCTCTCCTGACTCCTTCCTTTCGCTCTGGCCCTCCGTCTCGGGTTCGCTCCCTGCGTTCCTCTGCTTTTGTTACGCCTCCCCTCGCTCCCTCCCGCTCCCCGCCCCCGCGTGGCACTGCGGAGCCGGAGACGTGACCCGAGCGTACTCGCTTCCCGCAGCTCCAGCCTCTCGCCGCAGAGTCGCATGTCCTCGATCCAGAACCTCCAATCCTTCGGTAAGAGCCGCCGGCACCCCGCCAGCCCCGCAGCCACCCCCTCGGCAAACCCACCCATCAGCCCCGGCCCACCGTCCTGCCCCCGGCCCCGCCGTCCTGCCTCCGCCTTCCCGAGGGCCGCGGGCCCCCAGCCCCCGCGGTGACATTGAGCGGTGTCGCCGCGGCGCTCCGTGCGGCAGCGCCGGCCGTTCGTCCTTGTCCTGCCGCGTCGCCGGCCTCGGGACGTGCTCAGTGTGTGCGGCGAGGAGACCTCGGGCGGGAGGCTCAGCGCCTCGCTGCTCCCGTAGGAGGTGCTGCCATGTTCTCAGCTCTGACACCCCGTATCAGGGCTCGTATCCTCTGCTGAGGAAATAATTTCTTCAGTTATATTTGGTTTGATGCCGCGTCTTATGCTCAGCAATGTCCGAAAACGCTGTACAAGTGCTGCAAATGTTATTGTTTCTGTAGAGTGAGCTACGCAAATGGCAGATGAGTTCTCGCCTATCAGCAGGGAAGTTTAACCGTGCTGGGCCAGCGTTCTCCTCCTGCCTTATCTGTAAGCAGCAGAAGTGAACAAGTTAGCACTTTGTACAATAGTATCAGGCTTTTCCTCACAGTTTTGACTCTGATCTTCTGCACATATAAGCCATGTGAGGGGGTTACGTTCGGTCATGATTTGGGAGTTCACCCTGTGCTTAAGGAAGGTGCCGCCCCGAGGATTTGTTTGAAGGGATCCAGTGTTGACACCTACAGTGCTGGCTTATTTCCAGCCTAGAGCCGTAAACTCTGCCAAGCTACCTTGGCTTGTCTGTAACCTTGAGTCCTGAGCTCTGCCAAGTGATCCTCAGGTCCTCTTTTTCTTTCACTTTTTCTTTGACTAAGATTTTCTATTAGTGTTTGAGCCACAAGCTGTGAGAGACAGTAGAATTCAGCATGGTTTAACAAATTCCATAGTAGAAGTTGAGCTAGTCAAGATTCCCAATGCTGCACTTGTTTCCCGTGGTGCTTGAATCTTCATTGTGCTTTCAGTGCCTTTAATGCTCAGTATCATCCTTGTTTTTATAAGGATTGTCAGTCTGCAGCTGAACTACTTCTTTCTGTGTTTCTACTGAAGTTTTACTCGTTTGGGGCGTTTCTTTCTAGTAGATGGCAAAAGTTTACCAGGGTTTTTAGGTCTGAGTTTTGAGTGGAAGTTTGGGAAATTGTAGCTTGCATGGCTATTGAACCTCCATGGGTTCTTAAATATCGTTCTGATTAGTACAAAAAATCGCTTGTGATTATTTTTGAAAAGTAATAAAGTACTTCATGCTTCAAGGATTATTTGGAGCTACTGATTAGAAGATTTGTAGAGCTGTAAAATTTCTTGATTGAGTGTTAATATGTTTTTGTGAACATTTTTTTTTTCAGTGTTAATACGTTTTTGGTTTTTTAATTTGTTTTTCTGTACACAAAAGTATGGAGTATAAGAAGTGTTAACCCAGCAGCCCCCTTCTTTCTAGATGCTTTTCTGTTTTATCTGTGCTAGGTAAATGCTAAGCTTGGAAGAGTTTGAGAACTGACCTTTTAGTCTAAGCCTAAATTCATTTTGTTGCATTTCTTGACTAAAGCTGGTGGAAGAGTTTTGGTTTACAGGCAGCCTCTGACATCTGTTAGAGTGTCTCTCTCTTTTATCTCAATTAGTAGCCAAGAGTTACATCCATGCCTTAACATGCTGGTAGTGTGTTAGTTGCCACAGTCTAAGGCTTTTGTTCTGGATCTGTAAGAAAGTGTCTGTTCTAGAGCTTTTGTACTTTTGTATTCTTTATCAGTTGATCTGATAAGAGATATAGTTGCTTTATTTCACTTTAGGTGTATGCGGCTGTCTAAAACTTGTGTGCATTTGATGTTCTCTCAGAATCATGTTTTCAGATTCAGGATTTCCAGTTTGCAAGAAACAATGAAGTAAACTGATACTATAGCAGATCATTCATACCTGGGAAGGCATGGAAGAAACGATGCAGTGCTTTGTAGTTGAGAGGGCTGTCCTGAGTGCGTAGTGTAATGGCGCTTAATACAGCTGTAGAAAAAGCACTTTGGTTTCAACAGCGAGTTTTTAAACAGGGATTAAATATCAAGATGATACCCTGAATATAATAATAATTTTTTGTGAAGTGAGAATCTTCCTCCTCTAGTTTTGAACCTGGGTGTTTTCCTTTTTCATCTTGCAGACCCCTTTGCTGATGCAACAAAGGGCGACGACTTACTCCCGGCGGGGACTGAGGATTACATTCATATAAGGATCCAGCAACGAAACGGAAGAAAGACACTAACAACTGTTCAGGGCATTGCAGATGATTATGACAAGAAGAAACTTGTGAAAGCTTTCAAAAAGGTAAAGTTGCTGATTTTATTTGATAATGATTATATATAAAGGAGTAAGATAGCTTTTAATACTAAGTAACAAAATATTTATGTCACTTCATTCTTTTCAGTGCACACCACTTTCATATTTGAGTCCTTTCTCTTTCTCAAAACACTTATCAGTGTCCAGTGATTTTGCTAAAAAGTTAAACGTTTCTATCTTACAAAGAAGTAAATAAAATATATTCAGGATATTTCTTTAAAATTTCAGATATATGGCTTTCTTGATGTGAAAGATAAAATCAGTTTAAAGTAGAGCTGCTTTTTATTCCTGCTTCTGTTACAGCTGGGTTATTGCTCAAAATAGAGGTCTTTAATTTTGCCAGGATAAAAATACTTATTTTAAAATAGTGGGGAGTTGAAAGGCTGTATCTTATGACTTTGTTTTTCATTCTTGCAATTGCTGTTGACCATTTCCTTCTGCACAGTATCTAATCCTGTCATTGCCTGAATTTACCATCAGCAGTTTAGTGTAAGTATGTATCAGCAGATATATTCCATTTGCTCTCAGAGCCAGTAAAATTGATTTAACCTTTGCCTGGCTTGGCATCAAAATAGTAAGCAGCTTCTGAGACAAAGTTCTTCTGAAAAGTCTGACTAAGCAAAATCATGATGTACATCATATTTTTTATAATATGGATGTTTCTCTCTTAGAAATTTGCCTGTAATGGTACTGTAATTGAGCATCCTGAATACGGTGAAGTTATCCAGCTGCAAGGTGACCAGAGGAAGAACATTTGCCAATTCCTCTTGGAGGTGAGGGAACTGCAGATAAATATCTAAACCTCTCTGGAAGCAGTAGGGTGACAGGTGGTACTGATGCTAATTAACCAGCTGAAGATGGCCACTGTAGTTCTTTTGTATTTACATCCAGAAAGTAAAATGACACTTGCAGAATGAGAGTAAGCCTCAAAGTAAGAATCAAAGCACTGTAGAATGCCTTTGCACTGTTACAACACACCATTTGTTCTCTGGCAGTGCAACTTGAGCTCTGTGCTTGTAAAATCAAGTGTTTGATGCAAACCATAATCATGAGACTGAAAAGGAAAGAGCCTTACTCTGATGCAAATGGTGATGCAGAGTTGTTACACTGTCAAAGAGTAAGTCCTAGCACTACAGAACAAATCAGATTTGATTTTCTTCTTGTTTAGTCTATTCTTCTGCTTGGCACAGAAACATTCTGTAAACTAGAAAAATGTTTCATACTGCATAGCAGTTTCTTTAATCAAAGTGTAAGATTCTGGTAATTTGATATCACTGTAATATCACAAAATATGTAAGCTTTACTAAAATGCGTTGTTTCTCTCCTTTAGATTGGCATTGTCAAGGAAGAACAACTGAAAGTTCATGGTTTCTAACATACCTGTATTCTTATGAAGACCCCTGCAGTATTGATCTTACCTCTCCTGGCTTTTCTGTGAAAAATGAATCTTTACAGTGAATGGACTTCCCTGTTATCTGAACATTTACAATTTGATTTGCATGACTGCATGAAACAGGTGGTGTGTAGACTAGAAACACATAAGAAAACTTCAGTAAGATGGTAATGAAGACCCTTGTGAACTTTAACACATTTCCAATGGAAATGTATTAGTGATGATTGTTCAGTTTAGTACTCTCCACCCGAGTTAAATGTGTGAGTTTTATTCAAATAGTGTGTGTTGTTGCTTAAAAATAAAAGTTTATTAATATGATTTCTGGGATATTTGAAATGCTTTAGCCTAAGTTTTAAACTAGCACTGCAGCCTTGCTTGAAGAGTGGCTGAACTGTTTTGTGGCAAGTGTAGCTCACTGCTGATTGAAGAAATTGGAAAATCTACATGATTAAATACTAGCTGATTAATAAGTAGATTAGCTTGATGTGATCTTACTCTGTAGCTGTAAGACTAGAGCTTTAAAGCCTGTAGTGTGGGTGTACCTTAGTAGCAGCATAATAAGACATCAGTTGTTTGCTGTGTAAGTAACTGGATCTTCTCTGAAATTCATTGCAGACTATGAGGCGTTAATGTGAAGCAAAGTAGGGGTAAAGCAAGCTCAGCTCCTCAAGGCAGAACATTTGGGCAAAAGTACCAAATTTGAAGGAAGTGGATAGGATATTGTATCTCCTCTGTTACTGAGTAAGGGGAAAAGACATCGTGTTGGCTTCTGCCATGGCTGTGCGTTGAAATTTGGCAAGCAGGGTGCTTGACTGAGCTGGTAGTGTTAGCTGCAGGAGCAGGAAAGGGAACAGGATCTACAGTAACCTTTTCCCTGTTAATGAAAAGTTTTCCTAGTATTGATGGTTCACATAGAGTGTTTCGTAATTGTGTTTGGGTGTTACTACAAAAAGCTGATTTGGTTTACTTTTCTACAAGGCACTTCTTTCAGCATTACTGAAGGTTACAATAGATTTGTTCCACCATGCTTTTAAGCTAGTTTTAGTTAGCTGTAGGCATTTGCTATTCTGCTTGTAGGATATGTCTCATGAAGAATGAAATTAATTAATTTGGTGAAGCAAACAGATGTTGTCTTCCTTTTGAGACAGACGTGAAATTTTTTTTTCTGAAACAATTCAAAACATGCTGAGCTGCAAAACCATGACAACAGTGGGAAATGTTTGAAAAACTTCATGTGATGCCATGTATTCTCTGGAAAGAAAGAAGGATATATTTCTTTACTGCTAAAACTTACTAATAACTTAGCCAGAAAAAAAAAGCTAAAATTGAGAAAATAATTATTTACTACCCAAGTAGTAAAGAACGAGGCAAAACTGTATTATTTAGTATCACCTGTACCTGTACTTTTTTTCCTATTCATATTTGCCTTTCTAGACAGAAATGTTTCAATTTTAACTCATTTGAACTGTTTTTTTTTTTTTTTTTTTTAGATTTTTGAGTTCAGAAATGAACCCTTAAGGCACTAGCAACAATTAGGGGAGCCTTACATGACGATTTCTTTCTCCATCTGGTCTAGACAATTTTACTTGTAAAAATCCAGTCTCTCGATCTGCACAAATTCTGCCTGGTGTTACAGATCTTAACTGTTCCAGAGAAAGGATGCTCCGGAAGATTGTATATTGTTAAGGTGAAATACATTCAGGAGGAGGAAATGCCTCATGCAAAGCACAAAATACCCACATACCAAATGGAAATCCAAAAATAAATCTTATGCAAGTCTTGCAGATGAGCAGAATAAAGTCATTCTACTGCAAGTTTACCTAGTCCTGATTCTTAACTGCTGAAGAAATCAGTCTTTTGGGGGTATATAGCAGTTAGTAGTTTTCATTTCATCACATGCCAGAAAAACTGATGTTCTCATTTAAAGATTGTTCTCCTGCCCAAGAGGAAAACCAATCAGTATCTTCTATTTTGCTGGTATTATACAACTACTTCTAGTGGGCTTTGAATTGAAGATTAACAAATGACTAGTAGGTCTCGTGTTACTGAGTCAGTCTTCATTTCAGATGGCATTCCATTAACTTTTACTACCTAAGCTTGAGTCATTTCTCCATAGTCATTCTGCTTGGAATAAACAAGAGAAATCTTTGGTTTTCTTACTCCTCATTTAAAAATCTTTCTAATACAAGTAACCTCGCAGTTGATAGGTGACTTGGGTGGAGATGCTTGTGTTTTGACCTTTGACGGGCAAAATTATAAGAAGATGGAATAAGACATAACATATTTGAAGTTTTAAAGAGGTGAGATTTGTTGTGGCAACAAACCATTTGATCTTTCTAGAAGGAAAGCAGAAATTTTTGTTCATGAGTGTTTTAAGTTAAAACAGTGTTTTTAAGATTGTAATTAGCCTTGTTACAAGCCCAAACCTCTTTGTATGTTCTAGATGAAAGGCTTCAACAATATCATGTTTTATCATCTTATTCTGAAACTTCTTTTTTAAAGCTAAACTTATTTGGAATACATATCTATGTTTTAAAGAGTGATGAAAATTAAGGCTTTGGAAAAGAAGAGTTTGAAGTGCTGCCACATAAATCTGTTTTCAGAATGAAGGCAGGTTTCAATCTTTTTATCTACTCTGAAACAGGTTAAAAAATGCTGAAGGACGTGGCCCATAATTGTCAAGGCACTAAAAAGGAGCTTATAGTAGAAAACTGTTTTGAAGTCCACTAGTGGGACCTGAGGCTGGCCAAGCTCAGACAGCAAAGAACGGTGGTTTTTTTGTTGGAATGTTGTGAAATCTCTGTCCTTCAGACCTACCAATCAAGACTGCTGCCTTAGTAATACTTGAGCTTAATCTCAAGGTGTTATTGGACTTAGAAATTTGTTTTGAATTCACAGCTTTGTGCATAGTTTTATCAGGCTGTTCTAGCTGACTCTGAGCTGATACCTTCAAGTAAGGTGTTACATAAATAATTTCACTAAATTGTCTGTTATGAGTCTATATCTACTTAATGCAGCTACAAGAAATGCAACCCTTGCTTCCCAAATGCTGCTGCAGTTCTTGTTTGTAGAATATGAGGTTTAGTAATTTAAGTCTGTAAGATGCCTGTTTCCTCTTACTGTGTGAGCTCTCAGGCCCTTGACTGTCACCTGTGGTCTGCTAAATATGACTCTGTGTCTCAGAAATGAGCATCAGGACCACAACTATGGGCAGATAATTCTTGAGTGGAGTAACCTCTAAAAAGAGGAATGCCTGGGCTGTGTGTGCATGCTATTCATTGCTTTGGTGGCTTTGCTTTAATCTTTATTCCTGAACTCCATTTTTTCACAGCCTAAATGAATAACATTTTGTTTTGGAGAGCTTCTTTGGAGCGGGGAGGAGGGAACTAGTAAAAAAACTGTCTTAGGAAATATGTTTATATCTGAAGTTTGTTTTCATTAACTTAGATTCCTGGATTGCAAGACCTCGGTAACATTCTTTTTCTCTCATTCTTCTCATTGTTTTTCTCTCTCTCTGTATCTTTAAAAATCCTAGTTAAAGTCCTTGAAAGTTTGATATTTAAAGCTCTAAATATATCTAAATCCGTTATAAAACTCTAAAATGCGAAGTCATTGAAGCTTAAGTTTCAAATATTTGAAATAACAATTGGGCAGAACTCTTCATTTTTTTCCTATGCTGCTATCGTTCTTATAGTTGGTATGTAGTTGCCCTGAAGATGCATGTGTTATTTACAGTCAGGAAGTAATCAGATATCCCTGCTGTAATGCCATACCCTGTTTGTAGGTTTTTAAAATTTTATGTGATGTGCTGCACTCTTGCAGGCTGTAGTACTCTTAATTTTGCAGTATAGGACTGATGTACCTTGAGTTCCAGTCAGCAATTAATTCCTTAATCATTCTGCAAGGCTCTAGTGTACAGGATCCACATGTTACATCTTTAAGTGGCTCAGTAGTTCCTCACACTGTATGAAAATGTATACAAGATCAATATTTAGTGTGTTAAAGTAGGGGGGAGATGCTTTTTTACAGCTCACTCTGAGACGTAGTAGGAGTTACTGTCCCTTGTGTTGATCGGTGTCACTGAGCATTCCTCTATATAATGTGCTGCTGCCACTGGGGAGATGGAAGTGGGCTTAGAGGGTTGCGTGTGTTTAGGTAGTACGACCTCCTACGTTCATACTCAGTCAGGAATCTGTCCTCTGTGCATGGCAACATGAAGGTTGTTTTCCGGTTACCAGATCAGAAGCTCTTGAGATCATTAAGGGAAAAATGGCGTAGTTGTTTTATGTTTCCTATATAGATGTTTCATGCCTAGTGTTTCCCATTTAGATTAAAAATACAAAAATAGTTTCAAAAGAGGATTTGTACTTGGCTTGCCTTTTTTGAAGTTTGCTACGTGCCTGTCATTGATCTCTTAACGAACAAGTCTTAACCTATATTGAAGTATTGCTACAGAGCTGAGACAACAAAGTCTTTTCAAATAAAGTGTGCCAGTGTTATTTGATGAATGCTTTTCTGAAACAAATGAAATTTTATGCTGTTGTTAAGGAGGATTTTTTTTTTTTTTTTGGTGGGAGATAAAAGTAGCATAATAGAGATGTGTGTGATCCTCTTGTAAAATCATCTTTGATTTCATACAGGAATGTTACATTTCCTCCCTTAAATTTCTAACATAATCTGTATTAACCAACTTTAAAATGCTGTGACTTGTCCTGAAATATTGTGGCTCTAAAACAAGATGATTGGCTTGTACTTGCTTGAGATCTAAAGCTTTGGGTAGAGGAGAATCATCTAATTTCTTGGATAAATAAAATGCACAGTATTTTAGGATAAAGCCAGAAATGTGCTCAAGTTTGGTTTCAGCTCTTTTAGAATATCTTGCATCTGTGAAATGTGACAGCACGTTTCTGAAATGAATTTGGGGACTGATTAAAAGGACTTGTGTATACACTAAATGGGTTTTTCTCTTTTTTTATTCTCTTTATTTTTTATTAACAGTCCATCTTTTGCTGTGATTTTAAAAAATCAAACCTACCCCCTCCCCAAATCAGAAAACCCACATGATCCAGGCTCAGCTCTCCAAGTTCTGAGTGGCTGAATTTAGCAGATATGGTTCCAAGTGGGATGTCCTGCTCCTCACTGAGAGGATGTAGCTCTCAGTGGTGTTTGCAGTCCCTCTCACCATCAGACAAGGGCACAGCTCTGTTCTTACAGTACACTCAGGCAAGCCTTGGCTGTCACAGGACGGCTGACCCCAGGGAAGGGGTGGTACTAGGGCTGTGTAAACAGTTCTCCCACAAATGGAAGGTTGCCCTTTTGGGTAGACCCAGCAAATTACATAAATGCATTGACATGTAATCGAACAATAATTCTGGGGTAAGAAGGATTAAAGTTATCTATTCCCAAGGATCCTGCTGGAAAGACCTATTGAAGGACAGCCCCTGTCTTGGAGGAAGCAGCCTTTAACTACTCTATACTGGAGAAATTTCTGTGATGGAATGGCTCCTGGCTACGCACCAGTGAATAGGAAAACGGACATTGATGTGCGCACACCTGTACTCAGTAACACTGGAGAAAGATGGCCTTGCAAACTGATACTTGTCACTATCTGACACTGTGTCTGTGACCTACACCTGCAACTCAGAGTGCACATCTGGAGATGAATTTCAAGGTACAGAACAAAAACAGTGCCCAGATTCCTTTAGTAAATAGTAACCCGTAAATTAATCCACACATTATTTAAAATAAGTTATGTGAGTGAGAATTCAGTATGAATTCTTTACATGCAATATTGAGCAAAGAGTATTTTCTGTGTTTAAATGTCTTTTCTTTCAGTAAGGTTGTTGCAGTGACATGGAGAAACTTGCTGACTGTCCAGTAGTGGTTTTCTTTAAAAATACTGTGAACTTTGTTCTGTTTGAAAGTAGCTGTACCTGGAGTCTTACCCGACACTGCCATTTGTGATAAGCTGTTTATAGGGACACTGAGGGAAGGGACATCTCTTGGGGTCATCAAATTACCTCATTTGTTCTGGTAGTAGCAATCAGATCCAATATTGATTTAAATCACCTTGCAACTAGTTTATCCTTTGGTAATTCTATGGAAGATAAAAATCCATTCTGGAGAGGTTGAGGGAAGGTGTTTGCATCCTGCTTCCATTCAGAGCAATGTAGCTCTTCAGGCTGCCCCCTGAAGCCAAGCCTGAATGTGGCAGCATCTGCTGCCTTGTGTTTACACTGTGCAAAAGCACCTGTGCTATTTCCAAGTGTTGAAGTCTTGGCTGCTTCTCCTAGTGGTTCAGACTGATACACATCTTTGAGTCTTTGACTGTAAATTCAAAGTACCAGAGCACTCTGGTCATAGGATGTGGCCTGGCCACAGAAATGGATATTGCTGTGTCTCTCTAGTAATTTAATTACTTTTTGTGTGTTTGATAAAAGAAGCATCCTAATTTCAGAGCAGTACTCTGAAGAGAGAAAAAGCTCATTTGTTGGCTGTGGAGATGACAGGAATAAAACATAAATCATCAAGGCCAACATTCACCTAAATTATAGGAGGTGATCTTTAGTCTCCTATTAGTTTCCGGTATTTTCTTAGTTGTCTCAATTTGATTTCAGGCTACTAATATTCACATTGTATATTTTCAAGAGGAAGGCCTTGAAGTGCTTTAAAGGAAAGCTTAGCTTAAACAACTGAGTATAAAGAGACAATGTAAGGATCTTTCAAGTTATAAAGTTAGCTGTTGTATTTCTGCAATGAGGCTTTTAAAATTGATGCCTGTCTTATATTCCCATAAGAGGCATTTCTGGTCCAGAAGAGTTCCTGCTGCATTTATTTCAGTTCCCTGAATCAGCCCTGAAGCAGTGCTTTCTCCGAAGTCTCTATGTGGAAGCTTTTGGAGAGCCTGTTGCACCTGTAGTGCTCTGATGGGCACCAGGAAAGTGCAAGTTGCCTGTGACTGCCCCAGCTCTGGCTGCTGAGCAGCACTGCTGTTGAATAGAAACAACAGCCATGGCAAAACCAGAAACAAAAGGTTTGGTGCTTTCTCTAATGGTTTAGTGATTTGACAAAGCGGCTTGGCTGCTGGGAACAAAGGAATGGATTTCTTTTTTCCAGTTACTTCATATACACTTATCAAGAGAAATTGCCCTGGATTTAATAGCATTCGATAGACCATATTCTCAGGATTGTGTTTTGTAGTGCTGATACTGGCAAAGCATCCACTGACTTTTTATTTCAAAATTTTCCTTGACCTCTACTTTTGAGCTGAATTTTTTTGTTCACTGAATTTGGCCATAAGTGGCAGAGCTTCATTTGCTCAGACCAAAAGTTCTTGGAAAACCAGCAGCTTGCCTCTGTCCCCACTCTCTCCACACATTTTTGTCCGTGTGAGCATATTTAAATACTTTGGTTTTGAACATGCAGGTCTCTGATACATGTATAAACACTTCTTTTGATGTCTTCTTCTGGTTCTGCATTTCCTTCTGCCATCAAAGAGATATATTTTTTTAGGTCCTGCAAAGGTCCAGGCATGAATTAGCACAGAATTCTTTTTGTTGTTGGGCTCTGAATACTTACGAAGTTTAGATTTACAGGGAAAACCCAAAGCAGATGTAGATTGTCACACAGTCACACAAAGCCTGTTTTGAAAGAGTCAGCTCATACATTTCTGCATCTTTCATGTGATGTATTATGCAGGCACATAGTGGGTTTCTGTCTAGTCCTGCTTGGCTCTCTCTGGTTATGCTCTGGAGGAAGCCTGCCTGTGCTCCTTAAAGAAATGAAAGCACAGTGGGAAGACTTGCTGCTGCTTCTGCTTTGATCCTGCAGGCATAAGCTGTTGAACACTGTGAAGTCTAACATGAAGCCAGGATGCAAAGCAGTGTAGATTGAAACACTGTTCCCTCTGCTCTACTGCCTCCATCTTTTAGTTCTACCTTGTCCTGCAGGTACAATCACCAAATCAGGGCCCATATCTTAGTCCTGTGTAGGTGAATCACTAAGCACAGTGACCCTCTGTGATCAAGGGACTGATACATAAATGTAATGAGTAATTTAGTAGTGGTAGCAATGAGTAAATAATAGATACAGCTACTAAAGCAACTTGTTTGATCTTTTGACCTCAAAGTGGTTTTGTCCTCCTGATGACATTTTCCCTTTCATATGTTTTTTTGTTAGTATTGATGTACCTTTATCTTGCTTGTATTCTTTGTACCAGAGCAAAATGTTATTTCAATTAGCGCCATGTTTCTGTAGGCATTTTATGAAATTAATGCTAATGCACGTGAGTTGAGGAATGGGCCTTGGGGCATCAATTCAATGCTGCAAAACATGCAAGATTCTTTTCACCTGATCTTAATTACAATTGTTCTTTAAGCCTTTTGGTTTATCAAAGAAGCAAGTTTTATCAGTTTGAAATATGTTTTAAACAATGCCTACGTAAGCATCCAGCTTGAGATTTCCAGTCTCTATCCCTAGATGTCACTAGAAGAAAGCATATGCTGAAAATCGTGACACTGAAGCCAGGAGAAATTGCTGTATAGCTTAGATAGAGGAATGTGGAAGTCAAGATTTGGTAAAATTCCCAGGTGTTTGCAGGCATGACCGATGTGCTACTGTTCCCCAAACTACCTCTGCCTGAGAGGCAGAGGATCCAAAGTTCTGTTCTTAGATCTGTCCCTTCCATACAGTGGCTGCACATCATGGATGACTCCTAGCTCAGTGCAGGAGTACCACAGAGCCCTGTGCAAGAGGTACGAGGAAGAGTCCCAGTGCCCCACTTCAGAGAGAATAGAGGAATCTACTGGGAGAGGCAGGAAATAACAGCTGTGGTTTTGTAACAGGTGAAAGTCAGCTCATGGCAAAGTGTCCCAGAAAGAGACAGACCTGCCTTAGTGCATCTGCACAGTTTCCACCAACTAGTGCTGCCTCTCCTCAGACAGCAAGCCAGTTCTGGGGGGTGAATAATCATCAGATTATCACTTTATAGTCACTTCCTCTCCACTTAGTTCTCTGCAGGCTGAGAGAAGGGATGGTCTTGGGTCTGGTGGAATGAGATGGAGAAGAGCTCAGTGCTTGTGTGCATGGAAACAATGAGAGTGACTGGGTGCCAAACCTAGCTGTCTACAGGAAACAGTTGTGATGATCCAGCCATTCAAAGCCATTCAAAAACACTGCAGAATTCAAAGGAAGAACATTTACAAATCAGAATATACATGAGGGTCCTCTCCAATGCCAATCCAAGCTGGCTGGTCCCATAAGGGTGTTTGAGTGGATCTGGGTATGGACAATGTCTGGGTACCTGCTCCCTCCCCACAGCTGTAAGAGTTTGAAGCAGCTCATTAGAGATGCTGCTCTCAGCCGTTTGAATTTCAGTGGAAATTTTTTTCTTGAAAGGAGGCTGAAACTAGTTTTTAACATCTATAGGACCAAAACTATAACTGACTTTTATTGAAACTCTAATAGAAGAGAAAAATTCTCTGATTTGGTGAATATTCCTAGGACTTTTGCTAAAACCACATGATCTTTAAGGAAGTCAATTCCTTCCTGAGCTGAAATTGTATGAAGTGTGAAGTGTATTCAGCATTTGATTCAAATGTTGCTATTAGTCAGAAGCAGTCTTTCTCTTGACCTTAGCAGGATTCAGATAGATAAAAGGAGCTTTGTAAAATGGAACCTTCCTTTTGTTCTTTAACCTTTTTTATTATGCTTACCATTATTAGGAGCAAAGAATCAGCTACAGTACAATGACTTACAAGATTATGTTATTGGAAGGTATGCTGTGCCCACAAAGCCTGAGTTTCTGAAGCTCTGGAACCAGTTATATATGATTTGAGTTACTTGCATCGAGTGAGAATCTGGTTCATGGGCATGTGATTGCAGTCAATGCCAAGACACAGCTCCAGAGAAATGTCTTGGTAATTGGAACCTGTTTTCCTAGAATAATGTACGTCTTTCTGATTAAAGCAGGGATGTGTTCTCTGTCTTTGCAGAGGTGTACAGGAGCATAAGCCACGCTCAGTGATGGAAGGAAAAAAATTGGCCTTTCACCAGCACCTGCTGGAGTAACTTGGTTCCATCCCCACAGAACTGAGGGTACATTCCATAAGAATAATGTTCTACCATGCAGCTGTAAAACTCATTCCTGCCCAAGGCCCTGCCTGATCTCATCATTAAGATCCTCAAGTCACAAGTAGCATGCATAAATAGCTCAGGTCCAGCAGCCTCCCTGCTGCCATCCTTGCAGCTGTATTACAGAACAAGCTCTAATCCAAAATGGAGCCTAATATCTTCAACTCACATGTGGAGGGGCTTGCTGATACTCTGTGGGGAATCTTCCATAGAAATAAATAAATAAATAAACATACATGGCATTTCCTGCAACATAAGGAGGTACTGAATGATTCTATTTTTTTCCTGGTATTGTGGTATACTGCTTCTATTAAAGACAGCTATGTCGAAAGTTCTAGCTGCTGATGGAAATATTAGTCCTGAAGTAAGGGGACTTGTTGAGATGCTTTATTGCCTCTTTCTTTTGAAGCTTGTAGAGTGGGCCAGGTCATTCTGTATTATCACTCTCAAATCTGACTGTACCCTACTGCATGTACCTACTGCTGTGATCCCATGGATACTTACCTCTGTGGAATGACAGAGGAATGAGGAATGAGGCTGCAGCACCTCATTGTTCTTGGGGCAGGAACAGTGATCTCTCTAGCACAAAGTGCTAAAACCCATGACTTGAAAAGAGAAAAAGGAGAACAAAGCAGCCAACAGCAGAAAACTGGCACTGAGCTCACACCTCTGAGAGAGATACTGGTCCTAGCTGCATTCAGCTGTGTCTTGAGGAGCAGTGGTCATTTCAGGTGAGTGGCTTCACAGCACTATATAGCCTTCATATAAATTAATTGAAGTATGTCACGTGTGATTGAGATTTAAGAGTCACGTGGTCTTATATAATCCATGGTGGTCCAGTCCACATACCTTACTGTATAGGCACAGCACACCAACTCAGATGCGTAAACATAACCAAGTGCTACAAAGCAATCTGCATCTGAAGCTGTTCTCGCTTGTGCAGAGCTCAGATGAAGCCTAAAAGGCTTTTCTAATATTCTGTATGAAAACACATGAAGAGAAAGCTTTAGGTTTAGCTGCTCCTCACAAATATGTACGTGTGAGGAAGAGTCTGGCTGAGCTACTTCAGAGAGAAAAACATGGTCTATCAACAACACCAGGAAACAGGCTATGATTTTGTGACTGAGAAAGATCTATTAATAATCATACCACTGAAATTAAATGAGTTGCTTCTACTAAGATACTAGTAGTTAAGTAGTTAACTAGGAGTTAAGATACTAGGAGTTGCCCTCAGATGAGGAGCCCATGGTAGCAGACACTGTATGATGTTACAAGATAGTGCCTGCTCCTCTCCAAATGACTTGAACAGTCAGCATCATTTGTGGGTGTGTAGGAACAGAATTTCAGAGCTGCTTTGAGAAGATGTTCCCTAGGAAGAAAGGACACACAGATGTGTTATTCAATTCTGGAACATATTCATTACAAGATACAGAATCCCACGCCAAATAGTTTGCAGGTCCGATAGATTAGAGTATAATCCTTAACAATTTAATTCCTGGTCTAGATTACAATTGTAAATATAGCTCGTGCATTGCAACTGCTGCAAGCAACAACCCCTCATAAAACTTAAAGACCAAACCCATCAGTCTAGATATCAGAAAACTGTTTGGAATTACATTTAAACAGATTGTCTTGGGTCAGTTTAATTGAAGTACTGCCCCTGTAAATGTATGGGCTCAGTGTCAGTTACTTTATCAGTATAAACATTTTGTGTAAGCTTCCTCTCTCCTTGCTAAAAACAGAAAGATATTTTAATGCTTCCTATAAGAGGTGAGTTTAGTCATGCACTGAAAGTGTGGATCTCCTACATGGTGGGTAAAATCTGGCTGGTTTCAACTTTGTTGACAGAGATTCCCACCAAAGAGACCAACTGTAACCTGGGCTGTGCAGCTCTCCTGAGGTCAGGAGCTGCATGATGAAACCTAGCTTGTGGCTGACTTTGAGACCAGTAGACCTGGTGAACAGGTATCCTGAAAAGAAGTCTGTCTTTGGGAGAAGCTATAATACTGGAAAACACAGATAAGCAGGCTCAATTGATCTTTTGGAGTCTATGCATTGAATTCTGGAAGATGCCATCCATAAGTCATTTTACAGTACTTTCTTTTGAATGCAAAATAGAGAGTAAAGGGTTCAGGTTTGATTCACAGCTGGAAGCACAGATCTAAATCAATGTTATTTCTGTCCCCAAATTGGCAGTCATACAACAATTTTGCCAGCTGGGAAAAAAGGTAGCACTAAAGCTATTTGCTTGCAACTGAAGAACTGGATTGATTTGTATTGCATAATAGAGGGGTGTTCTGAGGACTTGTGGTATTACTTTTAATTAAATGTTGATGATTGAGACCCAGCTGGAAATTGATTCTTTGATCAGCTCTTTTGTAAGAAAAGAAATTAGGTCTGGCTGTTGTTTGGATAAAAATTGAGGTTTCATGTGGTTGGTAACTGTTCTGGAGGCATGGAGTGGAGGCATGGAGTTCTGCTGGAGGTTAGATCTGAAAGTCATAAATTGTTCACATTTTTGAGAAAATACCTTTTACAAGTAAAACTGGATACATTTAATAACCCAGATAGGCAGGGCCTAGAGTGGTTTTAAAGGCACCTTTGCACTTTATCGAATTTCCAAGATTTCACTCATTTCTTTACCAGCAGGAAGTATCCCTCCCTAGCATGTTGCCAATGTCCTCTCTTCTTACCAAAAACAACAGTGTTGTTGGGGATTTTTCCTGCTGAAATGCAGTGTTCATCTGGTCACCTTTTTCAGCTCCTCTTGCTCCTTGCTGTCTTCTTCAAACCTTGATCCTGTGCCTCCAGCCCCTTTTCAGTAGGAAAGGCAGGGTGCAAAAGTGACTTCCTGATAGTTCCTTGGTGCTGTGCCAAGATTTGAAATTCAGACTTATGGATTCAGGAAAACTGATGGCCCCACATGTTTGCAGACCTCTCCTGAGAAAGCACGGAGTTAGGAAAAAAGGTACAGGGTTGATATTTTCATATTGCTGGAGGGAGAGCACCAAGCAAGGTGATGGAAGAGGTGGGAGGGAAGAGGCTGGTCAGCTCTGTCCATTACACAAATTGTGGAAGCAAAATGAATGCTTGCTGAACCAATAAATGCACCCCTCTTCAGCATTAACAAAATACTTCATTCTAGACAAATCCAGTTTCTCTGTCCACCCCGACTAAAGAAACCAAATAACCAAAATCATCTTGAAGAGCATGAAATTTCCTTGGAATAAACTGTTTAATATCTATTTCTGCTCTTACTTAGTTGTAAGCCACTTGTCCCAGAGGTGAGTAATTGAAGAGCTACTGGTAATTTAGAAATAATATTTAATGAACTGAGAAATTACCTGCTTGTAGAAGGGGTAGTAGCTCTCTGCATATTAACCTCATGAGCTGGTTAGTGAAAAAAGTAAATGTTATGGAATGGACCTGCAGCTTTCAGTCTTCAGCTCCTGGGGATGAAATCACTGCTACCATAACCAAGCCAGGCTTTCAGAGAAATATTGCCTGTGTCTGTCAGGCTAATAACAAAACCAGGTTCCTTCTCAGTGGGTTCTCTGAGCATTAAAGTGTTACTCTGAGAATGCTCTGAAAGAATACTCCTGAGAATGCCTAGCCATTGAAGTTACTGCATTTTAGCTTCATTGTTGAAAATTGTATGTTTAATCACAGGGAAAGCAAGTGCTTGTGAACTAACCCTCCACTTAAAAGCAGAATCCTGGAGAAGACCAGAGGCATTTTATCACAAGATAAACTAGCAGTGGCTGAAGCTGATGAAGTTACCATTATGGGGTTATTTGCAGGTAAAAGTCATAGTTCCTTGTTGCTACTGCTGTACCACAAAGAGAATAATATCAGACATTGGTGAATGTAAAGGTTTACACCCCCAGACGATATTTGATTTACTGGCTAATGGGGGAGATTGCAGAAGGGATGGACACAAAGGGAGTATTCTCTGATATTTATGCTGCTGGTGCAGTATGTGGTCCCTGTTATGTATTGGGAGAGGTTGATGTAATTTTCAGCTCCCCTCCTGAAATGTAGCTCTTGGAAAAATGTGAGTGAACAATTACTTTAGAAAAACAAAATCTCTACAAAGAACCTGGCATGACAATGGGGACCTCCAGATGTTTTCTCTCCAGCATTAAATAGAGCTTTTTCTCATACTTTGGCTTGGGCTGAAATGCTGGCAGCTTTCATTTCAATGCCCAAAGAATGTAAAAGGCCACATCTATTGCAGGTTCATTAGTACAAAAGAGAGAGAAGATTAAATCTGGAAGGGGAACTGAGTGACCTAGTTCTAGGCCTTCACAATGAACACCCTTGGTCTTTTATCTGCACAATAGGTGGACTTTTCTACAACACATTAAATAAAATAGTTGGTCTGGCAAGAGGGAAGAAATATGTTGTTAGGAAACTGGCCATTAGAAGTATGGGCTTCAGCTCCACCAGTAAACCAAACAGTAAATACCCAGTCAACGTGCCTGCAGGCAGTGTCATCTGAAAACCTCAGCTTTTAACTGAAATCCAAAATCTATTTTAGAATGATGGCTGTAGCAAAAACACACATTAAAAAACTATTTTAGATTCACTCAGGCCCTAAATATTAATTTCTATATGCAGTGTTGGCTGCAGTAGTGGTCTGTTGCCACATTTGTTCAGTCTAATATTCACACCAGTGTTTAGAACTGTTTCCTTTTGATGTAGTTTAATTTCTGTAGCCTTGTATTCTATCAGTTATAACTAAGCAAAATTAGATTGCAGTTTACTTGTAACACAATTAGCAGATCTGGTCAATTAGAATGCAGTTATGTGCTGTGCAAATCCATTATGGTAAAAAGAAATGCTGAAATAAGAAATTGGTTCTTCAAGAAAGGTCGCTGCTGTGTCTGTGCAGTCCCCTCCAAGCAGGTTGAATTCAGCATATATAAGATATAGACATAAGCCTTCCCTGCTGTTTGTCAGGATGTGGGTACCTGAGTCCATTTCTCCCTTTTGCCAAAGACCAAGGATTTGTGGTCCACTGTCTTTGATGCCTGTACCAGGTGGGCTTTTCTCCTGTCACTCCAAATCTGGCTGGTGAGAGGAGGCCAGGATCACTCCTTAATGTTGTCCCATGGATTGTGTAACCCACAAGCCATCAAGGAATAGATACCACACGGCCATGGCAGTACCCTCAAACTTCTCCTGCAGGACCTTTGGTAAGACACCTCCCCCAGGGCCTGGGACAGTGCAGCAGAGTTAATTTGCTGCTACCAGTTGGGCTCCCAAAACAGTCACTCACACCCACTCAACCTAGAGCTGAGCCTCCCCCAGCCCCTCTCCTAAGTGCCATGGCAAGTGTCAGCTGCTGGATCCAGGAAGTGTTAGAACTGACTGCTGGCCCCACTGTCTGAGCAAACACAGTTGGTACTTTTGCCCTTTTGCCTCTGCAGCACTAGCCAGCAGTCACAGGGGACTGGCACTTGTGGGACCCTCAGGCTGCAGGGTGATGCTGACATAAGCTGAGCTAGGAAGGATTTAGCTGGGAACTTCCTGCAATGGCAATGAACCAGGACTCTCACTGTAGGCAAGCAGGTTCAGGAGAATCCATACACAAGTGGAATTAATCTAATGCAGTGTAACAGCAGGAGGTTATGCAGCCTGGGCAGACATTAGATGGCACTAAAAACTGCACTTTTCAGGGGCTTGTTCAAGCAGAAATAGGATTAAGACCTGCCACTGCTTGCATGTCACCAGGATGCATCCTGTACAAGTAAAAATTATAAGCACAGCCTTAAAAAGCAATTACTTAAGACACCTTCACAGACTATTTTCTCAAAGAAATTCATTTTCATTAGACCTCTGTTAAAACATCTGGAAGAACTGTGAAAGTATTTTCAAGTGCTCACTGACCACTGGTGGTAAATTGCTGCAGATGTGTGGTGTAGCTTATGATTGTCCTCAGACTTTACATGGCAGGGCTCCTGGTGCAGGCACCTCTGGAACTGTAGAGGTTTGAAGTGTCCCTGTGGCACTGGATAAAAGAGATGCTTATTAAATTGCTCTCATGATTGTAGCTGGTTCAGAGACATTGTAGAGCCCACTGATTGAAGCTTAACTGAGAGTTTGAAAATAGAAATACTCAACCAAGAGGAGGGTATATTCATTGCACACTTTGCCTTGTAAGTAGGGAAGGCCTTCTGAGCAGGTAAATCTTTTAATATCATATAAGCCATTTGTTCACTTAGCCACATCAGAACTAACAAAACCAAATGTTGTCAATCACATTTTAATTGCAATGCTGGTAAGTTTCGTAGTAACTCTTAGGGTTTGGTTTGCTTGGTCTATTTTAAGGTCAAAAGAGCTTGTAAAGGTAATCAAGTATAGGAGCTTTTGATTCTTTTGTTCACCTAGTTTTGCTTTTAAGTAGGTGGTTTACTCTCTGCTTGAATGAATGAATTCTTGAATGAATGTAAATTCTTTGCCCAAGAACCTGACAGAGTGCATTTGAAAGTTAGAGTTGGACAAGATTTTACTCTGCCCAGCCAATGTGATCTACTCTCCCAAGTGCCTGATGACACTAATTTCAGGAGTGTTGTTGGGCATGGAATGTTTAAAGGTACCTCATATGACTGAACCCTTTTCACTCTCACAAGCATCCCCTGGCAGATGGATTACACTGCTCTTTGTGTACAAAGGGATTGCATACTGGTTTTGTGCATTCGTTCATCTCTGGCAGTTTGCTTTCTGTAATTCTTCAGCACAAGTTTCAACCTGTCTGCCCATGTTTAGGAGAGCATCTGCTGGTAAACAGCACAAGCAGAAGAGGCAGTGGAATACTGAGATGCTGCTGTTTTCTAGCAAAGCAATCCCTGGAAGTTTGTTACCAGTGCATTCATGATCTGTTCAGGGCTGCGAAAAGCCTTTAGCTTTCTGCCCCTTAGTGAATTAGGTGGAAATGAGAGAACTCTCAACTTCTGCATTTCAATCCTTGAAGTCTTTCCAAACACTCTGAGCCTGGACATTGCTGAGACAGTGCAGTCATGGAAACTCACTTTTATCCCATCTGAGGAGTCCTGTAGTGGGTAGCCGGAGCAACCAGGTGTGAACCAGATGTGACACGGTTGGTGTTTCCCATGGGAAACACAGGTGGGTGACAGGAAACAGGGACCTGCAGGCTCCACTGCCCTGTGCTGTGGAGTCCTAGAGGCCTCTGTGAAAATTGTCTGCTTGAACTTTATTTCAGTGAGGGTCATGATGAGGTTTGTGTGAGTCTACATATTTATGAGGCACTCCATCACTGTCAGTAATCACTCAACATTATATATACAGATATAAAGTGTTGGCTCTCAAGTTGGAGAGCACTAAAATGAACATATATGTCTGCTAATTTTATGCAGCCAAGCAGACTTCTGGCTTACATGAAATCTCTTAGGAGAAATCCTTAAATTTAACATACTCTTTTCTATAACTGAGCCGATGGTCAATTTAAGGTGTTTGTGATGATCTATTTTTTTCCCTCAAGTATGTATTTAAAGCATCTTTAAGTAGAAATTAGTTTTCTGTCTTAATAGTTTCAAGCAGCAGTTTCAACTGCACATCTTCTCTCATCCAGACCTGTCTTTGTACAGCAGAAAGCTACATCAATATCCTTATGTACTGCAGCAGGCCAGCTGGATAAACAAGTTCATCTACAGGAATGAAGTAACCATTAAATTTTAGTGTTACCAAAAGTTGTTAGTACAGCAAGAAACAAAGATAATGACAATGTGTTATCATAGCTGTCCTAGCATTGTTTTGCACAATTAGAATTACTTTTATGAATGCTTTGGGTGTCCCTTTCCTGCTAATGGGCCCCTTCTGATAACAGCTCCACACTAGGGACAATGTAAGCAGAGACTAAGAGCTAGTTCCTGGTCTGAAGGTAGGAAAAGAAGGGGTTCAGACAAAGGCACACAACTTACAGGCAGAAGGTTGTGAAACAAGCCTCAAATAACTGAACTACTTAGGATGAAGGGCTCACACTGAGCTCTCTTTGGCTTGCTCCAGTGTTTTCCTTCAAAGTCCATATTATCATGGCAGGCATTTAAAAATACATGCACACAACAGAAAGAGTGCAGAGGCCTTCCCTCTGTGAGTTGCATTGAGACAAATATGCTTCCCTTGTTTGGACATGCACAGTAGCTACTCTGTACATTTGATATAGATAGTTGTAAGTGGTTTTTCCCCAGGGGTTACAACAGAACATGAATTTAGGTGGACACATTGATTCATTACCAGCTTCCAGTAAGATAATGTACAAAGTGAACTTGAAAATCAATAAGACAAGCAAAATGAAATAGCTTGAGATAAGCAGGGGGATACAGAAGAAATCAATGCCATTCACCTACTAGGATGGTGAAACAGTCCATGGGAGATCATATTAAATTCCTAAGTCAAATACTTCAAATACTGATCTGTAACATCCCCTGGGACAATAATGTAACAGGGATTGGCATCAGTATATTCACATGATTGCAGTGAAATTCTCCAGATAATCAGTGAGCTTTTCCTCCTACAAACCATCACAGTAAGTTTATGGCTGTGCCAGGTTGTGTTTTCCAGGAATACTTTATATGTTTAGTATAGGGAGATTTATTGATAGAAGATCAAATATTAACCAGCAATTCATGACCTGGAAAAAATATGCCACATTAGGACTTCACTGGTTGTGAGTATGCACAGATACATAAATAAATAAATAGATAATACAGCAAAGTCCTCTGATAGGAACTGATTTTTAATTTCATTCAGACCACTTGCTCAGACTTTTTGGAAAGAGTGTGTATTGTCAATAGGAAAACAGACTGAATGTTTCTCTACTTTCTCTTTGCATAGTTTCTTATTTTGTAAATAAGAAGCTTGGCACTGTGAGACTGAAGGATTTTACTTCTTTTCCCTCCTAGGACCATGTCATACAGCACATTATCAACATTTGATTTCAAATGCATAATGCAGATTGTATTTTTCACAGTATTTCTTCACTGACTGGGGTCTCTCTCCTGTTCAACATTTTTGGTTCACACCACTGAATAGTGGTTATTAGATTTTATTAGATTCTGTTTGCATTTTGAAACCTCCCTTTAAACACTCTTTGGAAAAATGTGACATAGTCAGAGCATGGTTGAGCTTAGCTCAACCATGTATAGGCAAAGGTGTTATATTACCATTAAAAAAGTATTTTTTCAGGAGGTGACAGAGGCAGCAAAGGTCTGTTCCACAGCCCAATGAAACAGCCTGGCTGCTAAAGTGTGACCCTTGTTCCAGCTGCCCAGGATACCTGCAGCTGTAGGGCTGAGATGGTTTACTAATACTGTAAAGAAGATGGAGACATTTGCCTTTTTGCAGGCATTTGCTAGTGAAGAGAAATTCCTGGGAATATCATAATCTTCTGCACTGCATAATCATCTGACACTAATTTTGGAGGCTTTTTTTTTTTTTGTTAGCTTTTTACAATTTTTCAGATAGAAGTCAACCTTCGTTTCTTTTGGTTTTTTACTCATCATCATCATCATCATCATTACCAATCCTTTGAAATCTGTTAGCCACTGGAACCCTGGGTTTAACACTTGTAATTAATAAAATGTCCTAAAACCGTAGGGGTTGTCTTACTAGGGCCTTGCAGCAGCAGAAAAACCAAACTTATAATGTGTATTATTTTCTTCTTCTGAAGTCTTCAGCCAGACAGTTTACACCTGATTTATTTCTAATACCACTTGCTGTTAGTGTTTTTCTCTTCCACTGGGATATAGCTGACATTTTTCTCCTGAAAATGGATTAACATATGTTTTTCTACACTGAGCAGTATTTTAGTACCTAGATGTAACACTGCTGTAATAGCCCCCCTCTGGGTTGCCTTTGCTCCAATCATCAAAGAAACAAGTACTTGTTTACGCTAAGGTTCCCATCTGGAGATGTATCTGAATTCTCTTTGAAGTTTGCCTTTTGAAACTGAGGAGAATCCTGCCTAGGTTGGTGACTGTAGTAAAGGCTGGGGTTGCCTTTTCTTTAGTTTATAATGTGAAGTGTTGGAAGATACAATCACTTGTCATTGTGTATCATTTCTTGTGTTGTTCTTATTCTTCATCTACTTAACTATTTACATGCTTACAACTAATTTCATTTCTAAGGAAAAGAAAAACATCCTGACAACACTGGCTTGCTTCTTTTCTGGGACAGGTTTGCTAAGCTTCCCTGTATTCCCAGCTTATGTCTTGGGGGTCTCTAAATATGAGAATTAGTCGAGTGATGTGACCCAGCTCAAAATGCCAAATTGGAATTTTCACCCTTAAATGTACAGCTATCTGGGATGATGCTTCCAAATGCAACATCTTAGTTTTCAGACAAATACACAAAAGTATGTCCCAGCTAGATTTTTTTCAATGAGGAGATCATAACTTTTTGCCGAATACACCTTATGAAAACTTTGCACTACATAATAACTTTTGTGAATAATTGGATTGTACTTTAAACAACTTTTTCAATGAAATTTTTCCAGGAGACCTGTTTTTGTTTATAAGGCACTATTGAAGGTATTTGTGAGGAATTCACTAGAGTTACAGATTTGGCACCTTATTCATTTGTGTTAGAATGCTTTTTCTTTGTATCCAATGTTATCTAAAGTATTTCAAAATATTGGCATGAAATTGTCTTCCTGTAGTCATAGAGAGAGTAAAATTTTTTTATGCAGATACAAAAATAATAATTTATCTAAGCAAGAGTAAGGCACCAAATAGCTCTTTTAAATCGATTTTCCTTCTTCCATTGCCCAAATAATGCAATTCCTCAGATTTTCATTACTGTAAACACAGCTGCATTCCAATGTTACTGCATTCATTTCAGCTGCATTACTCTGATGTGATGCAACCCAATGACAGCACTTGCACTGTGAGAAATGAGGAAAAAATTGGAGCATTTCCATCAGCAAATGCACTAATTTAGCAGCAGACGTGAAATGTGGCATTTACAGGAAAATTAAACAGATCTCTTCTTTGGAGAAGGTGCATCTTTGTATGTGTGTCTTAACTAAACTTATCTCTGATGACATTTGTAATTCTACCTGTTCTAGATTTAGTATAAGATTATCACATGAAAGCCAGTTAATCTTGTCTTTCTTTCTCTTTCTTGGGAAAGGTATGGTCTTGATGTATTTTAGGCAATTGTCTGAAAGTGAGACAACTGAAAAATTTGTCTATCTGTTCCATGCACCAGAATCCACCTATCTGTGATGTGCTATTTGCAGTCTCCCATCTCCCAAAATGCTGGCAATTTTCAGGAAGGAAGCCAAGTCAGAAACCATTATTTCTAACTTATTTCTATCACAGAAAAAAGAAGACATCACTCCCATCCTTCTCCTCCTTCACCTCTGCATCATGCACTGGAAATTAAGAGGATGGCAAGAGTGAGTCAGTGTTCCCAACTCCACAAAAAGTCAATCTTTCCAGAATATCTTTTGAGTGTAACTCTCCTGTTAATTACTGTCAGGAAATAATGCATATTGGCCTTAAAATAAATCATCTCTCAACCTATCCCCACGCTCACATATGGTCTGCAGTCTCCTACATCTTGCTGGGGTTTACAGTTCTGCAAGGAGAGCTGTGACAGAGGAGAGCCAAAACCCTCAGGGCTTTTACTCCAATCAGCAGGACAGATAGAGGGAGAAATAGAAGCAGGAGCATCCAAAGTCTAACGTGCCCATGAAGGTCAGGAAAGTCTTTGTTAGTGGCTTTCTTGTTTGCCAGAAAGGTCCTTGTAGGAATACGACTCTGCAGTGAGTTTCTTGAGTATTTTGACAGAATGGTTTCCTGTCTTGATTAAAGAGGAGCCTTAATCCAGAATCCCACAGACAGGTTTTTACAGGGTATAACAGGATCTCCTGTAAGTCTGACAGAGGCCATGACTGAAAGTTTATTTGCTTCCTTTCTCATTCCAGAGATGGAGTGTTTTCACTTTTCAGAAGCATACATTAGTTCTTTAATTTAATTTCAAATAGCTCAGAGAAGTGATTTCTTTGAGGCTTCTTCTCTGCAGAGCAGAAGAGGCATCTCAAATCAAAGTTAGAACAGTGAATCATGATTTTTTTGCTCCTCTGATTCAGGTACAATATATTTTAGGCTTTCAGCTCCTATGGCCTGTACTGCTCTTTCTGTACTTGCAGGCTTTTCCATGGTGTGAACACCTCGTGCTTAGGGTGGGCAGCACTTCATGGTGACCCATCAGTGCCATGGGAGGAGACAAGTGTGCCCTCAAAAAGAAAATACTAGTTTTGGGCTAAATAAATTTCCAGCTGCAGTAAAAATGGGCCTCACTTTGTTACCTGTGGTGGAGACAGGCTGTTTTACACCAGTAAAGAAATTAGGAACCAAGGACAAAGTAGCCTTAGGAAAAGACATGTGGGAGGTAATCACTCCTGTTTTGCCAGTAACACAGTCAGATTTAGAGCTCTGTTTATATGGGGACACACTGCTCTTACCAGCTTAACTGGAAATCAGAAGACTCTATATTCTATTATATCAGATCTACAAAGTGTTTGCTACTCCTTGGGGAGGATCTTCATCATGCGAAACTCCTACTGCCTACACCTCTGTGTTTTCTGGGATGTCCTAGGAAACCACAAAGCTCCAGCACTTCAGCATCCATAAGCTTCTCATAATTTCATTAAACATTCATTACATCTTCAATGTGCACTTTCTACAAATTTTTTGTCCCATTCTGTGCTTCATTTTATAGTAATAAGGCTTTTTAAATAGTCTATTTTGGAAGCTTTTTGTTGCCTTTTTTTTTTCTTCCAGAAGAAGGAAGGGAGGCGAGAAAATAAAGGCAGAGATTTGCATGAGCCATTTAGCAGGAATGCTTGGCATAACCTTACCAGTAAAAATGGTGAGAAATAAGGAGGAAGATAGGGAAAACATTGTTGAGACATATTTTGGATCTAGTGTTAACTGTGGTGTAAAAACTGTTGTCTTGTACTGTGGTGAAAGCAAGAGGATGCCTATCCTCCAGCTGAGCCCCCCAGTTTGTTCACCCCATTCTCCACCCTGCATTGAGGAGGCAAAGGCTTGGCAGCAAGTACCCCAGTCCTGTGGTTTGCCCTGCTGCTCACCAGTTGTGCATGCCCATGTTGCTTCAGAGGGAAATTAAAGCAGCTCCCCTCATGTGGAATGTGATCCTGTGTCCCCTCAGGCTCACTTTCAGTGGTGCCAGCTTTGCCAGCTGAGCAGATTTTGTGGGGCCACATCATCAGCATTGAGAAGCAGAGCACAAAATAAACCATAGAAAGCAGGTTAAACAGCTTTTGACACCCAATTCTTATCCCTATAATGATTGCTGTTTGGAAAATAAAGTTCTGCATATATCTTGAATATGCACTGGATTAGACACCTCTGATGAGATATAGTTTTGCTGTTCCTACAGCAGAGTGATGTGCAGGCTACTTTGCTCTTTCCAGGAAACATCAGCCAGCAAGGAGGTTGAGCAGGCTAGAATTCCCTCTGCCAGCCCAAGGGTGCCACTTGTGCATAAGGTCCACTTAGACAAGTTTGAGAAACCTGTGGAGCCTCTTCTGGCCTTTTGTGATGGTCAGAGTTCAAAAACTGCATGCAGGCAAGTATGTAAAGACAACAACCTCTCCTAAGAAGCTCTAGAAAAGAAATGCTGTTCTGAAAAGAAATAAAAGTATGTTATATAAAAAATTGCATTGTTCTTGATTTTTCCTTCTCTTTGTGAAATTGTCTCTTATTTTCCAAAGAGGAAATACGGTCCTTAAATTAGATCTCACGGGGATGCTGGCTCCAGAATTGTGAAAATTAATACACAAACAATTAAATTTGAAAACAAAAAAATCCCAACAATGAATCAGGAAAGAAGTCACTGACATTAAAACCAGAGTTATGCAAATTAAGTCCTAAACTCTCAGCCAAATTTAGGAAATTTTTTGATCTTTAATTCACTTCACTCTGCCATCAGAATCCTTCTTGCCTATTTTCCCCCAGGATAGAATTCCATCATTAAATAATGGATGCATAAAACTCTCTTTTTATTTCTTCCTCTAAATAAAACTCTTTATAGGAAATACTGGAGAGGAGCAAAAATTAAGGATAAAAAGAAACTACAGTGATGGTAAGTGACAAACAAAGCCAGGGCTTGAAGAATTAATTTCATTCTCTGAATTACACTGATCTTATTTGCAAGGTCATTATATGCATCTTAGTTTTAGACTTCTGGAGAGTCCTACACATAGAGAAAGGAGTAAAAGACAGTCTTCATTTGATGTGAAATACACTGAGTTTAGATTTTCTTGTTTTTTTGTAAACAGCTGGACTCTTGCAGTACTACCCTGCTGAATCAGTAAAGCTATCACTGTGCCATTACCAAACTAACCCTGTGAAGCCACACCATCCTTGGGAAAGTGGAGTTGTGAGGTCTTCAGGTAAGTCAGCAAAATTTGTTATATGAAATCCACCACAAACCACCATATCAAGGGACAACTGCAACTTTTCAGGGTGGCTGGTGGGCTATGAAATTTGTACTTTGGCTTTAAAATGTTGTGTACTCTTATTAATCTACCCAAAACACTTCAAGTGATCAGTATACATGTTACAGCCTGGACCGTGCTGCTCAGTACTGGGATTGTCCTGCTCTGAGCAGGCCTCCATGGCTCCCAGGCAAGGTGTTCCTTTCTTCTGAGGAAGGGACTTTGATTGGTATTTTAAAAAGTCATGGCCCATAGAGATGTTCACAATTATCTAAAAAATATATCCACAGCTGCTAGTGTAGCTAGCTAGTTAAAAGCATGGAAAGGCAAAGTCAATTAGGTGTAGATTAGAAAAAGCCACAAAAAACTTCTTCAGTCATCTTGGCTCAGTTTGTCATGGGTATGAGTTATGACACAACCGTGGCATAACATGTAATGGGCTCAGCATCTTTTGTTTTGTAGCAGTTGATTTCCAGGGAGGTGGTGATGGAGAAAGGGAACTGCTGTCTCTTTGGCAATAGTGGACTATTCAGAGCAGAGTTGTAGCTGTTCATTTTAACTCCTGGAAGATCTCTATACATTTCAGCAGCTCAACTGTAATTAAAAGTAGTAATTGATAGAGGATTAAAGGCTATATAATTAAAAATTACTTGTCCTTACCACTACAGATTATTAGATTACTAAAGATAAGGAAGCACTGTCCAATAAGACCCTTTTACTCTTCCAGATTATTCTTGACAGCTCCTGCAATGAAAATGTCAAGATAGCTGTGTCGAATGCCCTTGAATTAACAAGGCACATTATCGTGTTTGCAAATTGTTGCCAAATTGCACTCATCAAAGTGGTATTTTACTTCACTGATGGTTCCCCTCACAGTAATACAGAACAAAGACTCTAGAGATGGATGTCCTTCTGCAGTGGCATTTTTGTCATGCTGTCAAATCCCATTAATCTTCCTTTGGTTCATCTGTGCTTCTAAAATACCTGTGGTATTACTTGCATTTCTTTATTGTTATGTTTTATACTTGTCTAACACATCTATGCAAGCTATGGGCATTGCAAGTGACATTAGAATTACAGGCCCTTTGTAGGAGGTATGAAGGCTCTATTGTCATTCATTATACAAAGAGATTAATTAAAGAACTGTTGAAATAAATGGGTTAAGAGCCTCTTCAAAGTAATTAAATGTAGGTAGTCCTGCATTAGCAACAGACTGATTCTGGTAGACCAGAACAATATCTGCAGAGTTTTGGGTTTGGTTTTTTTAACATTTCTAAGCGCTGCATAAATAACAAACATTGCCAATTAATAACATTTTCACAGTCTGTCTTATGAGACAGATAGATAAATAGATAGATAGATAGATAGATAGATAGATAGATAGATAGATAGATAGATAGATAGATACATAGGTACATAGATACATAGGTACATAGATACATAGATGCATAACTTTTTTTTTTTTTTGAGATTCTTACGTAGATTGCATAGAAATTTCACAAAAAATATATGTAGATACTTGTCACACATATTACTTAGATCCCTACTTTGGCATCTGAGATTTGTATAAAATACAAATACAAAAACAATAGAGTTTTCATATCGAAAATATTCACGGCCCCTGAGATCAGGAAAATGACATGCTCTTCCTCTTCTGTTTTTACTTCCCCTTTTTTATTTTTCCTATGAAAAATAAAAATGAGAAAATAGAATGCAAGTTTAAAAAAATTATTTATTTTCCTTTTCATATTTCATAATATGTAAATTAATTTCACTTTTTTTTAAGTCTTTGTAAATACAAAACTTGGTGTGCAGAACTGGTCTCCACAGTAGAGATGTTGTTGTCTACAATGTGTCATCTCGTCAGCTTTTAGCAAGGAACACACTCAAAGTAAGCATTATAATGCTGCTAACTGTAACAGGAAGGAGCACAACGTGATTTTTTATCTAGAGCAAAGTGGAAGGGATGCTGGTGCTCAGAGACACAGAACAGCAGAAAAATACACTATTTGAAGTGCTCTGCTCAGAAACTTCCCTTAAGAAGCTAAAACTTCAGTTTTCTTAGGTAATCTGACCTTTGGAAGGAAGGTGAAACTTTCTTCAGAGATGATGTTGACATCAGGAGGAGATTGGAGGATTGAGCTCCCGTTTGTCATCTTTCTTTCCTGTGTGCAAGGTAGCTTTAGAGGCTCCTCTTTAAAAACTCAAGTTTTAAATTTCCTTCCTGTGCCAAATTTTGGATTCAAGAAAGCAGATGCATAATTTCACAAGTGGGGGCTGTATGTGGGGCCCTAATGATACAATTAATGTGTGGAGCACCTTTCATGGGAAGGAGAACCTGGTGAAAAAAAAGTACAAAGATGTACATGCACCATAAGTTCACAAAAATAATTTCAACTTTCACTCCAATTTACCTTCTTCTTCTGAAAGTTCTGGGCCTGAAGAAACAGCATAGCTTCTGCAGTATTCCAATATATGCCTATTTTGTCACTGAAATTTATGTTCCAGATTTGCCATACAATGCCTGAGAAACAATATAAATGGTGATTATCAGAGCTAGCATATAATTAGGAAGCAATTTTATTCAGGCAAAAATCAAGGACAGGGGTTGTACTCTCTTACTCCATCCAGTGTGCATCTGATCAAGGAGATGCTTGACTACCTGGGTTTCACAGCTCTTTACACCTACATGGTGGCAGAAACCCACAAACAGTTCTGATTCATAGAACACAACCAAAACAGTAAAAAGAAGCTGCACTGGCCATTTTTTTTTTCTCTAGGAGCTCAGCATTTCAAGTGACACAGTTCAGCTAAGTTAGTGAGGAACCTGGAATCAGCCCCTTCCACAGTGCACACTGTGTTCCAATATATTCAGATAGCTACAGGTGCCTTCTCTTCCCCTATGTTACAGATCTGCAGAGATTCAGCACAGAGAAAATTTAAAGGTGCAAGTAGCACTCTTTGCTGGCATTGTCAGAAATGTTGGGGCTTTTTATTAACCTTATATCAACCCTAATGAATGCAAACCTTGAAATAAATAGAAATACAAATATCAAAATTTCAGCTTGATATGTGGGGTCTCTGATAAGTAGTCTTTTTAGAAACCCTGCCATTCACTTCCTGAATAACTGCTCTTTTACAGTCCTTTCAAGAGCTGGCTTTTATAAGCTATTTCTTATCATTATCCACTGATATTTTTCCTGTACTTGAAGCACCAAAAAAGCCACTCATTCTTTAGTCCCTGCATCCACTCTGCCAGCATCCCAGCAGCACACAGCATGCATATGTATATTAGCCAAGTGGAAAATTCCATTGAATGGGAGCTTTCATAGTACTCTTCCAGGCTTATAGCAGTTTCTGTGAGACAGGGGAGTGGAGGTATTCACTTTTAATACAGCAGTTTGCCAAGAGCATCCATCATTCACCAATTCCTGCCCTCCTTCCATGTTCTGTGGGAAAGCCACATGTGAGGATGGGCAGGACCCCAATTTGATGCATGCTCATGTGTAGGAGCTAGAAACCCTGGTTTGCTCATTGACAGCTACTGTCTAAGATCTGATTTACCTTCTTCTCAGTTACAACTCTAAGAGATTACTCCCCACCCTCCTTAGCCTACTTATAATTTCCTTTGTGCCGATAACAATTCACACCATCTCACCCTAACTGCCAGGAGTCACTGCAAGCCATCAAACACTGACAGATGAAAATGAGCTGTTTGGATGGAAAGGGAGCAGCTCAGACTTAGCAAACGACCAAGGAAGGGATGCACTGTGGCATGATGGAGATGCAGAGCAGGTATCAGCCGGGATGGACAGGCACCATGTCCTACTGGCCCAGCCACAGGGAGGTTGAGACACTCATGGATGCAGGTGTGTGCTTGCTGTCCCCACAGAGCTGGCACTGGCTTTGATTTTAAGGGCTTTGAGGAAGTACATATCTGTTTGCCAGAGATCACTCTGCAGCATTCCTGTCCTACATAAGCAGCTGCTTTAATACTGGATCCAGGCTGAAGAATAAGAGGGATTGCAAGTGCATCAAATACACTACTCAGTAAACATAGCAGTGCCTACTAAAAGATTCTTCATTCCCCTTCTTGCAATACAGATCCAAGAGAAGTATGTGCCTCTAAAACAAATTAATGGTAGAAGGAGAAGGAGCTACCAACAGCATGAAAATAAGCTGCTTTAAAAACCTGCTATTAAAGAGAAACAAGCTGGGTGCAGCTCTGTGCTGTGATTGCACACAAGTACACAAGATGATGCCTGACTTAGCTGATGGGCAGCTGCAACTGAACACAATCCCTACAGGAAATAACTGCATTCTGCCAATGCCATTCCATGCCCTAGTCTATGCAGATGGTAGCAGTAAGACAAGCAAGTGCCATGGCAAGCACAGAGCCAGCAGATTAATAGCTACACAGTTATAACAGCTATGAATTCAATCTAACATGTGTCAATCCAATCTGTCATTATCTTGAACCCTTTGAGCCCCACAATTGACACCAAGAAGGGCTGCTGTCGTTTAACCCCAGCTGGCAGCTAAATACCACACCCCTGTTGGGGTAGGGGTGGGAATCAGAAGAGTAGAAGTAAGAAAACTTTTAAGTTGAATTAAAGTCAGTTTAACAGGTCAAGTAATAGCTGCATACACAAGCAAAGTAGAAACTCATTCACCACTTCCCATGGCATGCAGGTGTTTAGCCACCTCCAAGAAAGCAAGGCTCCTCCACAAGTAGGGGTTACTTGGGAAGACAAAAGTCATCAGTCCAAACATGACCCTTTCCTTCTTCTACCCCCACTTTTTATGCTTAGCATGATACCACATGGCATCAAAAAGTCTCCATATTTTTCATGAACATGGGAAAGAGGTGTAATGCTACTGTACTGACAACAGAGAAAGATCTAGAAGAACATGATTAAACTGATGCAACTAAAAACACAAACAAAAACTCAAACACCAGTGAATCTGTAGTAAATGGGAATCAGGAAAGTAATAACGCGGCCACTGTTATTTATGAAAATCATCAGAGTTTCTGGGTATTATTATTTTCACTACAAGGCTGTACTTCACGGACAGCAGTTGAAAGTTTTCCTGATTGCATGAAGACTGCATGATCTCTGATACAGATTTGTGCACCAAATTCATGCCATTCCTATGTCTCGTTATCAGTCTGTAGCTCAGCCTAGCTTTGGTGAAAATCACATTTTTAATGTAACAATGGAAGAAAAGGTACTTGTCCTGCATTCTGGCCTTCTCACTGAACTCTTACATAACCACAAGTGAAAGCAATGCTCTCTGCCAATTTTTTGATATGGTCTCACTATATATTCCTGGCTCAAAATAATACTGTGTGACCCATATCATCACCCCCAATTGCAGCAGTATTTCCAGCTAGGTTTGACATGCAGCTGCAGAGCATCTCTTTTCCCCCATCCTTTTTCAAAAACATGAAAATGGAATCTGGATTAATCAAACCCTGTTGCTCACCACCTGCAGCACTTGGAATTTCCAGCTTTCAAGGCTACAGTGGCAACAGGAAAGGCTCATCAGGGCAATACAATGTAACAATACAATTGCTTCAAACCAAGGGTACAAGTACTGGCCACATCATCGCAGGAACAGGGAGTCTGCTTCTTCTAAAATGAACTCAAGGCTAAATACTATCCCCTTGTAATTACTTACGAAATTACAAACCACCAACAGATGTGGGACATCAAGGCTAAATGTAGCTATTGCTCTGCTGGGTCCAGTTCACAGGAAAGCATATGTAGAGCACATATTACCAGTGCCAGCTGCTACTTGGAGGACCTGACTATTGACAGAGCTAAAGGGGCAAGCTAAGAGTGAAACCAGCTCAACAACTCTAAATCTTCCTCCTTTTCTTTAATGTTTAGGATAGATGTCGGTCGTAGTTATAATGAAGCCTCTCACTTTTCTCTAATCCACTGGAAGAGAAGAGGGATACATAAAAAGTATTAGGAGAGCTCCCTCACCAATTTCCAATTGATGAAGCAAGTCCTGAGCTTCACTTGAACAGATGAGTTCATTGTCTGTAATCATTACAGCAAGTGGGAAGAAGTAAGCCCATTCTACACAAGCTTCTAGGTGAACAAAAATGTTCTTAAGAAAAATCAGGTGAGACTTAAACTCTTAAAAGTTTCTAATGAACTTAAAACCCAAAGAAAATTACAGTATAGGGAAACAGATTAAAATTTCAATTTTTCAGATTTCGAGTTCTAGACACTTTTTGATGTACCCTACTTTTCAAGATGAAAACTTTTTGCTTTGCAAAACAGCATTTTTTACATTTTAGCGATGATGCAGTGAAACATACAAGGGTGTTGCATCTCATTGGGTTTAAAGCTTTAATAGGAAATTTATTTCAGTTGATGCTTCCTTATAGTAGGTTTTGGTTACTACAGATCGGCCCTTCCAAATAAAGTATCATAAAAATCTTCTCATCTCTACATAAATATCAAAACACAATTAATCACAAGTGCCTAGTTTTAGGAAGAAGCAACATTAAACTGAGTTTTGTGTAACTCTTCTAAAACACCCACATTTGTTTAAATAACACCTGAAAATTTGATTTCAGGTAAGCGATGGGAATACTGAACTCCAGAAAAGCAGTCTGCTGGTGCCTGCTGCTGCACCCTGTAACAAAACTTGACTGTTTCTGGTTTCTGAGTGACAGGTTATTCAGTGTTGAGCGGGATTCTAACAAGCTTCACAACTGATGGCACGTCTGGAGAATGAGCTTTGTTTCCTCTCTGACTAATCTGAAGGGAAACTTCCCTTCAGCCCCAAATGCTGTGCTTCTGCTCTTCTCAGCCAGTTACCTAGTGAGGATGAGCTCCCTCAACTGTATTTATTTCAATCAGGTAGTCAGCATTAGGCAAATATTTCCTTATTCCCCAAAATCTTGAACACTGGAGAAATGAATTTTTGCCTCTTAGATAAAAAACTTCCTCTTTCTCACTTCTCTCTTCCCCTCTGTTGCCCTTTCTCTTTTTATACGGTGTTAATATAAGCTTTCCCTCATTGCATCCACACAAAAAAGAGATGAGGATCTATTGCAGAGCTCTAGGCTAATTTACACTAGTTAAAATTCTAGCACTGCTAGATGATAAAATCCCTCTTTAAAAATAACAACAAACACATCCTTAAGACTTATAAATGAAATTATATTTGGCGTTGAATAAATATCTTTCTTCTGACAGTCTACTAACAGGAAGCAGCGAGAGATCACAAGAGTTTATCTCAGTCAATGCAAAAAGTAATAGAGAGTCTGAGCTGACGTTTTCCTCCAGCACACACACACAGACACACGCTTGAGCTTACGCACAGACACCCGGACTCACTTTTCGTAACAGAAGGACCTTGCTCACACGAGACGTGCGCAGGGAAGCTCTGCAGACTTGCAGCTCCAGGGCAAACGTATTTCTGCATGGATGTGCCTCACAGCATTTTCAAAGATTTCATCACTCTCAGCCAAGTACAAAAAGAATATTGCACACTTGATATCTGTGATTCGTCGTGTCACCTGTTACAGCAAGTGCATTTCAAACCAGGATTACAGACGCAACCATCTCCTCTAGGATTCATGTTCTCGTCCACAGCGTTAAAAAATGTATCAAAGTCCTGTGTGTGTAATCTATTATAAATAATTCTTGCCCTGCAGGTTATTTAACTCAGAACTGCCCTCTGCAATTAGTGGTCAAAGATGAAAAAGTAGAAGTGATCTATTTAAGAGTGCAGCATTTGAAGAAGATATACTCTCATGAGTAATTGATTCCCATAACACTTTTGATTCAGTAGCCATGAAGTCACACATAGAAAATTATATATGCATATACAAATTACACACATGTATAAATCACTGTTGTCCTACATCAAGCAATTTACAGGAAAGTAAGCCTTGCTAAATATTTACACAACTGTCAAAAGACTAGTATTTTAAAAATTAATAACTAAACAATTTTCACAGCGACAGCATGACTAATTTTTACACGCAGCTATTGCTGCTGTGGGATTCAATACCTAATTGCCATTTCCATCATGGTGTGCTTTAACTGCAGGAAATATCTCATTTGGATACAAGAGAACCATTATTTCCTAGATGCTAGTACATGAGCAAGACATCATCCACTAAGATTCAAAAATGGTCCTTTTCAACGTTTTTTTAAGGCTCCAAGACCAGCAAAATAGTTCTACCTGAGAATTTAAGGACCAATCTTGCATTCTGTGTTTTCACATGGGATAACTTTAATTTGTTTTTAAACATCATAGCTATTCCAAAGACTATTTTTACAAGAATTGTTTAGAGCATATTTTCCAGCAAGGTCTCATAGGGTTTAGACAGTTGTATTTCACAAGTTCAATTAGCTGGAACTATTTTCATGGTGATCCATCTGTCCTTTAAATTAGTGATTGAAAAGGCCTGACAGATGGTTTGTGGTCTGGTTAATAAGGGGAAACCCTCAGCACCATACTTCAAGTTCCCTAGGTCTTAGTCCCCACCAGGAGCAGAAAGAAGGAAATCTTCCAAATTCTGCAACAAGAAGCAGAAATGCTCTGGCACTGGGACACTCACACATTCAGGTGCAGCTTATGGCCATTTAAGCTGGATGAGCCAGCCGGTGAAATCAAGGTAATACAGGATACAAAATTCGAACGACATGATCAAAATTCCCCACTACTGCTGTATGTTTACAAATCATGATGAAAGGAGAATTTTTAAACCTATGTGGCACAGAGAGACTTCAGCAACATTTTGGGGAAGAACCAAACAGCACCAGTGTCAGAGACAGGGTAAAGAAAGAAGGGAATGGCTGTGCCTACTTCTACTGACCAAAACAATTTCGCCTTGATATGTAACTCCATTTCTAATATGTCTCCAGAGCAACGGCTATGGCCCTTACAGGCTCCATGCTTTTAAGGAAGCCTTTTGAAATGTACTGTTTTGATCACAGCTCTCACAAAAGTAAAAAAGTAAATCTACAGCAGCTGAAGGTAAGTGAGAGCAGGGAGCCCCATCCAAACAGGCTCAGCTCACACAGGGGGTCCAAGTGCTGCCACATTTGTATTGGGAATCAGCCAGAAATTCTAGGCACCAGCAAATGACACCATGACTGCTGCCAGCATGAACATGGTTCTGGTCATGCCACCAACAGCCTCCACTCCCTGGGTCCCCTCCAGCCAGGCATTAGCTAACATCTGCCTCTGAGCAAGACCCAGATATTGCCACCACCTTTGCTATGGTTGGAAAGAAGGAGGCTCTCCTGTGCTTTCCCCAAAAGTGGCAATATGAGTTCAGAGTGAGGTGAAGAAAGGTAAATTTGTTGATATGCAGCCCTTGCTTTGCTCTACTGAGCTTAGAAAACAAGCCCACCAGTACCCAGTAGAGTGCCTCCATAAATTCACCTCTTGATAATGCAACAACACTGCCATACCGCAGGTGCTAACAGGTTGCAGCAGAAATGGCATTTTTTCATAGAGACTCATAATCCTCTTTAGGTTTTATAGTCCTGATTAATGCAGATACTCAAAAGCGTAATGGCAGCATTCAGACTCCAGCACAAAATCTGAAACAGAGATCCCTGACACTATTTCTATATCCCAGCAATGCAGAAGTGTCTTTTTTGTGAGAATTTTCCTGTACACTGATGAATGCATTTTTACAACAATATTTCTTCAAAAATTGTGAAAATAGCAGAGCATTTGAGGAAGAGGGTATTTATGTCCATGTCATTGCCAGTGAAAGGAGGATGGGTTTCTTGATTAACAGCCATCCTGATTGGCAAAACAAGTATGGACACAGCCTAATCTCTCCACAGTATATGAGGTCATTATGGAATCCCTGGAGGACATTCATCTTTCTACTCCATATGTCACTCTGGATAGTTCCCTTATCTCAGACAATAAACTTCAAGATCTAGAAAATATGTTTCCTTCTTTTTCTTTAAGGGCCACTGTGGCAGATAATGACCACTTCTCTCTGTAAGTCTCCCTTGGTCACCTCTTGGTCCATCTGAGGTACTGGATACAGACCCAGCACCTTTCACTGTTTTTATGATATGCAGTCATCTCACAAAACTTCCATATAATAAAAGCTCCAAAATGTGCATTCAGGAAAAAGCCTACCAAGAGTGTAGGGAGCAAGAAAGATACCTGAATTGTGACAGAGGGAGAAAGAAGTAGCACAAAGGAAAGGTAAAAAATGAGTTTCAAGATGTTGTGTGCTTTTGGAGACGTACCAGGGGAAAAGAGCCAGGCAGTCCTAACCTCTTTAGGATGAAAAACTGAGGGATTGTTAGGAAAGCCCATCTTTGGTGATGAAGATCCATTCATCTTTGGATTAATTTTGGCTGTGAAGTTTTTCATTATCAACACACTACATTGCCATAAAAATAAATTAGGAAGGAATGAAACAGAGGAAGGGAAAAAAGAAACCTGATAGGCAGGAAGAGTGAAGACAGTTAAACTGGCCTTTTATTACTGCTGTTCTTTTCCTCTCTGCAAGCAATGTTCTGCTATAATGCATGGATCAGCAAATGGCAAAGACCATACCAGTGCTGCCATTAGAAAAACACCCAAAAGATTTTAAGTGTTTGTAGCAATCAGGTTCCTGAGGGAGAGGAAGGCTGGGAAGAGATCAAAGGAGCAAATGAAAATAATTTATTTGATTGATTCACTCATCTTTTTTTCTGAATATAATGTCAAACAAACTAACCATGTTTTCCCCTGCAAATGAGTCACAATCCAGTTGTCTCTTCTTCAGCGACTCTAAATGAGGGAAAACTGCATGCAGAGTGAATGAGGTACAGCTGTTTAATAGTATCCTATCTCTTATTGTAACACATACTGATATTCTTTAGCTCTTTTTCTTACGAAAACTTTCAGCCTGGGAAAATGGTTCCCCACTGTCAGAGATGGGTATCACAATTCACAGGTTTTTGGAAGGATGCAAGTCCATCCCCTTTGGTGTTTGCATGGCAAGGTTTTGGCAGTGGTGTGAGAGACTACAGGGGTGGCTTCTGCAAGAAGCTGCTGGAAGATTTCCCTGTCTGACAGAGCCAATGCCAGCCAGCTCCAAGACAGACCCATTGCTTGTTAAGGCTAAAACCATCAGGGATGGCAGCAGAGCCTCTGGGAGAACATTGTTTTTGTGTGTTTTTCATCCCTATATGGATCATTCACTTATGAGTTGGATTCAATGACCCTTGTGGGTGCCTTCCAACCCAGAATATTCTGTGATTCTGTGATATTAGTGAAAGGGGAAAAACAGGACAACAGCAACTGCAGCCAGAGAAGAGCTGAGTAATGACATGTAAGAGAACAACTGCAGACATCAAGGCCAGTGGAGGAGGGGAAGGAGCAGAGGTTCCCCTGCAGACCATGGTACAGAGCAGGGTAAGTCGGGCTGTCCCCTGCAGATCCACGGTGGGGCAGAGATCCACCTACTCATGATGGGGCAGGTGGATGTCCTGTAGGAAGCCTGCACTGGAGCAGTTTTGATGGCAGGACTTTTGATCCCATGGGGAACCCATGGTGGAGAAGTTTGTGGAGGACTGTCTCCCATGGGAGAGCCCCACTCTGGAGCAGAGGAAGAGTGTGAGGAGGAAGGAGTGGCAGAGACAGTGTGTGATGAACTGATGGTAACTCCCAGTTCCTACCTTGCTGCACCTCTGTAGGGGAGGAAGGAAAGAAAATTGGGAGTGAAGTTCAGCCTAGGAAGAAGAGAGGAGGAGGACAAGGAGAGAGCAGGGAGAGGAAAGGTATTTTTAATGTTTGGGTTTATTTCTCATTATCCTACTCTGATTTGATTGGTAATAAATAAAACCTATTTCCCCAAGTTGTGTCTGGTTAGCCTTTCATTGCATTTTCCTTCCTCTGTCTAGCTGAGGAGGGGAGTGATAGAGCAACTTGGTGGACACCTGGCATTCAGCCAGGGTTAACTTGTCACCAGGCAATTTAAAACATTTTTACTGGGTTGCAAACATCTGTTTATCCCAGTTTAGCAATCAGGTTTTACATTAGGAATGCCACCTTATTTTGTGCCACCTTATTAGTGCCATGACTAGCAGAGCTCCTCTGAACTTTCACAGGAAAAAATATGCCAGTATCTGGGGAGAGTGGATTGTTTGGTTTTTTCATTCATATCAAGCAACTTTTTGCCCCACAGCTTTGAGCTACAAGTAGGGCTGGTTCTAATTTAGTCAAACCTCCACAAACCACATCTCACCCAACAGTAACATTACTGTTTTTCAAATAGCAGAAGATAGAAAATGAAAATGAGTACTTTTCCAGGCTGGTAACCAACACCAGCAGGATGTTTTGCTTCAGGACGTGATTTTTTTGTCATATACTGAACAGTGGAAAAGGGAACAGTACATATTGATGCAATAACACTTTCTCTCTGATAGTTTATGTTTGATGTTACAGAGCCTGTGGGATCTGCAGGCAAGGAGGGACATGTCAGAAAGACGTGTGGAGTCAGGTGAGTGTGCAGTCAGTTGCAATAAAATGTCATGTCAGTGGTGTCTATATGTTGGAGCACATTAAAAGGAAGGCAGTGCAAGTACGAATTTTCATGGGAGGTTGCTCAGGGTTTCTTGATTGGTTTGTTGTTTTTTTTGTTTGTTTGTTTGGTTTTAGTATTTTTGGTTTTATTTTATTTTTCTGCAGCACGAAAAAACCACAGAAACAAAGCTAAGCAGAAACACAGGGATAAGGAACTAAAAAAAATTTAAAAAAATTTAAAACCACCAACATAACCTCCCAACAAAACTAAACAAAAAACCTAACTGTGACTGAGAACAGAAGGCAGCATTTGTGATAGAGAGCAGAAGGCAGAACAGACATGAGACAATTCATAATAGAAAAGAAGGAACTCACAGGTCAATTGCCAGAGAATGTGAGGCCAAGAATACATCACTGCTAGCCAGGAGAAGGGTGCAAAACACAAGGGAGGAGGGAAGACACTGCCTGATAATCCCTCATATGGGAAGAGAAAGATGCTGCACTGGAACAATCAAAAGTGAAGTGGAGTGCTGAAAGGCTCAGAAGAAAAGCACCACTGTTTGAGAATTTGGCAGGAGGTAGGGTTGTGGGTCTTTTCCAGAAGAAAATTAAAAACTTGAGATGAGGAAGGTACACGTTCCTTTCAGACTGGTGTAATGTATAAGATTTTTAGGGAGTTCATTATGGCTTCACTTACTGTAAGACTGACAGTCTATAGAAAGGAAACTCCCCAGATCTCCTCGCCTACAGTCTGACACTGCCACCCCTTCCATTTTGGCCCTGTTTGTCCAGTTCCAGCTCAGTACCTATAGCCAGGTAGGCAGGACATTTCTTTGGGTAGGAGTGTGTGCAGCCAAAATCTCTGTGGCCAAAGCAGGATGGAAACCCACCTTCCTTCACTCCCTGGGAGAGTGCTCGGGTGGGGGTAGTGCAAAAAGAAGGTGTCCTACCTTCTGTCACACCCTCTCCTCCTTATTATCTTATTTGTTTGTGTGGCTGTATTTATGCACTATATTAATCTAAAAAACATCCCAACACCTGCATTAATCTAAAAAACATCCCAACACCTGCATCCTCAGTAGGAGGAGAATTTCTAGCTCAGGTTTGTAAATCCTAATCCCTAACATAAACTACTGGCTGATGTCATGTGGATCACTGTAATATCTCTCATGGGCAGTCCCATATAGTTATTTTAAGTACAAGACAGGGAAGGAAACAATTTCCAAAGTAAGAAAAAAATCCTAGATCTTGTTTTGTAGCAAGCACCGCATTACATCACACTTCTGTGGAGCAGTCTTGGAATGGTACAGTGCCAAGGAGGGGGGGTAAGACTTAAACATTGTGATTTAAATCTGACTTCTCAGCCAAGTTCCTGTTGATGACACTAATGACAAGTCTGCATGTTACTGTACCTCTAAATAAAGGTGATGTCGTTTTTTCAGCCAGATTACATTTTGCTGCTTGGAGTAGTTATATTATTATGTTGTATTATAGTTACACTGCTCAGCAAATATGACTGCTGTGATCAGTATTACATATTGTAAATAGCTTTTCTGGATTTTAAGCTCTATACTGCTAGTGTTCCTGAAAGAATATATCTGATGAGTACTAGGAATATGTATTGAGTAAGTCATTTAATTAGGGCTATCAGTATTGTGTAGTCACAAATTAAATTTATTAAATGCAGGTCATTTCCCCTTGTTGCTTGACCTGCATTAGTCATAATGCAATTGTCTGGATACTACTCTGTTGAGCTTATTGGCACAATGCCTCATTTTGAGTTATTTTCCTATAACATTTTTTCAATTTCTGATGCATTCTGAACTGAAATCTGATCTGAAGTAACACCTCCACACAAGCCTCTGAGAGCATCTCTTTTCCTTTCATGAGCTGCAAGTGAGCCCAAGTGTAGTCTAGGTGATGCAGTTTATTGTCTAATGCAGCAGCCCACAGACCTCGTTGTGCTAATGACAACGGCCACGCATTTGCTCATTCTAAAGTGAGCAGATGATCATGAGATAGAGATATATCAAGTTATACAGCATGTTAATTGTGTGTATGAGCAAATGCACTGCTTTGTCTCACTTTGAGGTCCTGATCTTCGAGTGTCACTTTTAAATGCCAAGAATTAATAAAGGAGATGATACCTTCTGTCAAAAGATATTGGTACTGACATGACAGGGGGAAAAAAAGCAGACAAGCTGTAGGACGTAAAAGCCTTTCTTCAGATCTGAAATGGAGTATATTTGTTTCAATGCCAAATAAGGGTGGAGAATGATTGTTCTGAATTTGGGCATGTCAGACCAGTTGAGTGAGGTGGTGGTGTCAAGATGGAGGTGGCAGTAGGTTTACCTACTCTGTGGAAGTAAACTTACTGGAGTAAGTTTATTACTATATGTAAGTAAGTTTATTAAGTTTATATTATAGAGTATAGTTATTACTATACTCTATGGAAGAGAAAGAGGCAGGACTGAAACACAAAATATTTTCTAAAAAATATGAATACATGAATGAATGAATGAATGAATCAATGCTTATGTAACGTGAAATTGTGCACAGACACATAGGAAATGCAGTGTGACATAAAAGGTGTGTGACATAAATGCAGTGTGACTACAAAGTCTAAGTGACTGTTTTTTTTAAAGGGACTACAAAATGACACTTCAAGTAGCTTATTGTAGTCTAAGGCTATACCTTCCTGTAAGACTTTGTTTTTTAAGCTATGTCTTGGTGTGAGCCCAGGTACTGCCATGACATAATAATAAACTGTCTCAAGGAGCAGTCACAGTTCACACATAATTTAGAGAACAAGGATTATGTTGATTTTGAACAAGTCTATTTGCCTGTATAATCCAAATAGATCCAAAATTCATAATTTCACTTCAAAACAGTAGTTGACTCTATAAAGCCTTATCAAGTTACCATCAGCAGTACAAAATTATCAATATTGCAACAGAGTCTGCAGTCCTCATGTTTTAGAAAGGGAAATAAAGAAAAGTTTTGAAAGTGCAGGAAGTAAAATGTTCTCAGAGGCATAGAAAATCAAATGCAAATTTCAGTCTAAAGGTCAAGAGCAGATAACATTAAATACAACCTTTCATATGCCATAAATGCACTGAATATATTTCCATCTATTTTCATATAGATAAAGGGACTTGCATTCACTCACATTTTAAAAACAATTTTTAAAACAGTAACTCTGTATGTAATGCTCTGGCTCCATTAACTCTCTTGTATAGTTTTGGGCAACAAACCTGAGATGTCAAGGGCATGGAATAATTCAGCACTTCATATTAACTTCAGAAACGCAGAACTTATACCTTTGCTGGGTTTTGACATCTTTTTATGCTAAAGCTTTCATTTTTACTTAATGATTGTAGTAGTTTTATATTCTAAATGGAGGATATAAATGTTGCTAAGCTATTTCTTGCCATATTCTGCTTCTGAACCATTATCACTAATCCACCACTGGCACCATAAATTTACAAGCAGGGTATTTGAAGGTGGAAACATGGAGGAATAAACCTTTTTAGTGACATTAAAATGATCCCTTAGCCAAACACCACCATAAAAAAACATATGTTGCTAGATTAGATGGTTTCTTTCTCACAAACTCCATTCATGACATGACATATGGCATATGGTTTCTGAAAAACAAGGGAAGATTTGAAACACACTGCTAGGAGAGATGGTAAAAAAACATATCCAAACACAACACATTTATCCACCAGAGACTGTCAGAAGGTGTGAGGTAAGGAAAGCAAAGGAGAAAATGCATAAGAGTCTAAGATGACACACCAATTGTTTGCTTTAACCTCTTTTTAATAAATAGAGAGAAGAAAGAAAGCTGCTAGCATTATTCCTATCAGGACTTGGAAGAACTAGCTGTCTCTTTGCATGGCAGCATGTATTGTGCAGAGCTCAGCCAGTCAAGCAGAAACTGGAATAGTTCCTGTTGATTCTTCCTGCTGGAAAAAGAAAAAGTCTTTCTTTTACAGTATAGTTGGGCTCATTTTTCATATGTTCTGTACATAATTATTTTGAAATTTTCTCAAATTGTATGTAAATTTTCTGCAAAAATGCAGTCTAAACAATAAATTAATTGAGTGAAACTTTTCATAGAGATAAGTAGCAAATAGCAGAAGTGGTTTTTTTTCCACTTCTGCTGGATGACTTTTAACACTACAATCTAACATAATCAATAGAATAAACTTGACTTCTTTTACATAAAATTAGTTTCTTCCAGAGACCTGGGGAGTGGAGGAAATTAGAAATAAGATTTAATTCTTTTTCTGTAGTTCTGACTTTTAAAGCTAATAAAAATTGTCCAAAGTGACATTTATTATTATTTTAATTTTTTAACAATCCATAAATTCTAAAACAATTTTTATTCTTCTTTTAGCTTTTCTCAGCCTGAGAGAGAAACTTAGTTCACATAATTGAAAAAAAATTGGCATCACACTTGGACAAACCAATATACTATTGCAGCTAAATGCTTAATTAACAGCCCTCTGTGTACTCTGGTGTCTGAAAATGCTGAAGGAGTATTAGGCAGAGGAATGTGCTAAAATATTTTTCCATTTCCCCTTTTTTTCAACTTGACATTTACACATGCACAAAACATACATGTAAGTAAAGCTTTTTAAATATCTGCTGTCCTGCCACTTGTAAAATACAGCCCCAAATCCTGCCTGAACATTTAACTTCATTTCTGGAGTGCAACTGAGGTCCTCTCTCCCGCCTTGTTTCCAGAGCTTCACTGGGATTTCCTGTCATGGGCAGCAGTGTGATCTGCTCCTGATAAGATGTGGACATCCCCCAATCCCTGAGCATTCCCAAACCTAGGTCACTCAGGGAAAGAAACTGGATATTTCCCTGCCCAGATATCCTGATGAGGTAGAAGAGGGAGAGGCCTTCAGAGAATGTACCATGTGCAGGTCCCCAGTAGAGGCAGAACATGTTTAGAGGAGAGGAATAGGATGCTTATGTTTGGTTTTGCTCCTCATTTGCTCTTCAGCTGCCTGCTTAGAATCCCGTTCTGAAGTTTCACTCTGACAGAAGTCCTTAGGCACCTCCCTCTGGTTTCTTAATTCCACCACATCCCTGGAATTTTGCTCAAGTGACAACTTAGCTGAAAAAGGTAAGCTCTAAGCCATGCTCCTCTCACCAGTGCTACGGTCAGGTGGCACGTTTATCAGCTCTTGCAGGCTATTTTTTGTCATACCTGGTCTTCTCAACATGAAATAAAGGCACTCAGGGGACCAATTTGCATCTGTGGATTCCTGTAAGCAGCAGACCCCTAATACTTGGAGCATGGCAAAACTTCCACCTTTTCACAGGGCTGGCTGTTACTGGGCAAAACCAGCCAACATTAGGAAAGGAAGGATGCAAAGACAAAGTGCTCTGAGGATGTGCATGGCCAAGATCAGAGCAACCTCCATGTGGCAACTAGTAACTACATCAAGCTCTCCCAAAGTGAGAAATGACAGGCAGGCATAGGAGGGCATGACCAGAAGACATCACCAGCCTTATTAGCCAGTTTGTGTCTAGATCTGTTCGGTGGAGATCCAGATTAAATATCTCAGATTAAGTAGAATTTATAGTTGTTAATTGAAACTTCGTGGGAGAGAAAAGTTGAATTTCACCTGAAAAGACATGGTGGCATTTTTTCAGGAGGATTTCCTTCCTCATAATGTCGGGATAAAGGAGTAGGCCATGCTGGGGCAATATTCCATGGGCAGTGGCTAAAGTCCCATGAACAGAGATGCTTCTAAAGCTGATATTTGGGGGAACAATGCTTAGCAGTCTGGTGGAGTTTCTTAGCTCTTCAATGGTGGGGTGAAGAGAAGCCCAGGAGAATTGAGAATTTACCCCTTCGCAATGTTGACAAAACATTAAAGCTGGGACAGCTTATACAAGCAACAAGACAGGTGCAAAAAATGTAGGAACCTTTTTCACTTGATGAATCCATGTGAGCAAAATAAAATATTTACGAGGAAAATACAAAGGAGAATCACCTCACTTGCTGAAATATTCAGTAGAGTTTCAAGGGGACTTTTAAAACATTCATTTGGAAGGTTTTTCCAGGTGAGAAAGACACAATTGTTAGGCATTCTCTCCCAGGACACATACATAACTTGTGTTTCTTCTCCTTTTCCTGCCTTTAGGCTTTCAGCAACTTTTGGATTTGTCTGTTCACGCATCCTTGCTGGTTTTCTTGATTTCACCTGAGATAAAATAAGCCATCTCAGTTCACAGAAGAACCGATCCCTGCCTTTAGGGATGCTATTCCTGAGATAAATCAATGTATCTTGTTTCACAGCACATCAGTTTCCCCTAGGTTACCTATCTGCTATAAATGTTTGCATCTCTAGATTTCATTATGGGCATTCTGACTACTTCCTGCCACAAAGGGCATTTATTTTAATGGTTTATATCAATTCCCGCTGATGTAGGACACAGACAAAGTAGTATATACTGTGGCTGCCCATAAGCAAGGGAAGAGGTACAGCCCTGTCCAGACAACCTGAAGCTGCTCTCCTTCACCATCAAACCCCAGGGCCACCAGGTCCTGGGCTAGGTAAATTATTTGCAGTCTTACCATAGCAACAGTGGGCCTATACCTCTTAAAGAGACTCATGGAAATTAAATTGGTCCTGCTAAGATCATGTGAGGCAGAGTTCTGAGGCAGAATCATCTCTTCTCCCTGAAGCATGAAGGATAACCAACAAGCCCAAAGAAGATCTTTCAGCTCCATATATCCATTCAGGTTTACAACAGCACGAGTTCCAGATTTACAACAGGCTTAGCACAGGACACTTCTGCACATAAGCTTTTAAACAGCACTCAACCTGCTAACCTTCATCACCACTCTCACTATCACCCTTTTTCTCTCTGGCATGGTGCTGCTTATTACACCTCTTACCCTGCTAGAATTATATAAACATCTTTATGTATTTCTCACCACTTGAACAGAATCTATCCCTGAACTGAATCAACCACGATCAAAAGGGAACATTTGAGACCAAGAGATACTACATTTCCAGGAGTGACCTGGAATCACTTAAACATAGCAGCAACGGCTGTATAAAGAAAAGAGCCAGACCATTCCCAAGATCTGTTTCTAGTAGAGTTCCTGATCTTTTAATTGGATACAATCCCTAGTTACTATTACCAAAGAGAACTGAGTAGATTTTATTTTAGCTCAGAGTTATTTAGCTTAATTACCCAGCAAAAGGCCTCGAGGTATGTATGTAAAATGTAATTAGCATATTTTACTTTGAGGCAGCTAAGTTGTTCAAAGATATTAGGGATTAAAGATTGCAGTAAGGCCCTATATGTACACATTAAGCAAGCATGTGCAGTCTTCCTTTAAGCAATGTGCACCAGTTCTGCATGAGACTTTTAAAAAGGCATTCTTAAGCATACCTTAAGAAAATCTTAAGAAAGAAGAGTTTTATCTTTGTTGTATTGCAGCCTCAGGCCAGGACAATAAGGGAATGTTGCTTGCCTTTTCTGTGTGCTCAGGAGACCAGAGGTAGCTCAGATGTTCCTGCTTCCATTTGGCAGTGCAACTCCATCAGTTATTCATGGCAAGGCCAATTCTGAACTCTGAACTGTAAAAACTAGATAAGTATTTTGCGTAAATTAATGTGTACCCTGAATTGATCAGAGAGAGAAAATGAGACTGAGACAGAAATATCCCTCTTCCTTGAATGATGTGTCTATTGAACAAATCATGATATGTCTGCATCCAGCTCTTATTGATACTAATTGGGGAGTATCTATTAAATGCCTTACAAGCTCAGACTGTTTTCCTACCCCCTTTCTGAATTTTGATGGAAATGATTTGATTTAATGCTCACCGAGATCCACAGGAAGTCTAAAATGGGAACGGGACCCAACCCCAAAGCTGGACTATTCTGATATGGAAAAATGCTAGAAACATTGCAATAAACAGTGCTATTGACAATGCAGTCATTAAAGTAATGAGTATCAGATCCATTGTGGTCTCTTGTGAGGCTTGTGGAAAGGTGTCAAGAAGCAGCAGCATTAGAAACTGACCCCCAGTCACATATCAGGTCCCGCTTCAAAGACTCTGAAAACTTTGGACAAGATTTATGTCAACTTCTATTCTGTGGAGATTCCCAGATATATCATTCCATGGAGAGACTTACATGTTCTTTTCTCTGATAGAAACTGTGAAATTTGCCACCTGTTAAGAGAAAGTAGCTGCTCAGACAGAGTCAATTCAGTCTCAGTGGTTCAACAAACGTATTTGACCACCTGGGTCATCTTAAGCTAGTGTTTTTTCTATCCAATGTGAAAAAAAATAAAGTCAGAAAATGTCAAAATACTGCACTTGCATCAGCTCAGCTCCAGACCATAGAAAACATGGAACTGTAATTTAAGCAGTTAGATTTAACAAGGCAGAGAAGAAAATAGGAAAATTCCTCAAGCCCAAATAATTAGGTTAATAAGCAGTAAAGCTCATGGAAGCTTAAAATAGAAATGATGAATAAAGATTTTTTAAAAATCAGTTATTTATGATATTTTAAATATTTCTTTACATCTGCTACCAGAAATTTCTTTCATCTCTTTCTGTGTAAAGCAGTACTGCTTTGGAAAATGTCAAGTGAAACTGATTACTGAGGAATCAAATGTTGATAAATTTGTAATAATGATACAATAAGTAATTCACAAAAATTGTATTCATCGGCTCAGAGAACTGACTTAGTTCTATCTTAGTACAAATCATTGAAAATGAGCATGGCTGTAAATCTTTCAATCCATATGCCACTTAGGATCCATGTCCATCTTGGAGCAGAGGAATTATTGCACAGTGATGAATTTGCTTTGTCTACACCATTATTTCAGGAACACTACAGCAAAATTAGATCTTCCACAAGGTGAAAATCAGTAAATACAGTGTGAAAATGATTTAATTCAGAAGTGCCACATGGAGTTCAATTGAATGGGTATGGGCAGCTCATTTATTTTGAAATATTTGTATTTGTCAAGCTGTCATGAGACCATGCACCCTTGAGGAAAATTTGCTTTTGCCTCTGCTACACCGTCTCAGACAGAATTTGTCATTTGATAGGCAGGTGTTATTACCTTGGCCTTTTACACCTGTTTAGTAACAAATCAGTCCAGTGGGGCCCTCCATGTCATTGAAACAGACAGGAAAATAAGCTTAAACATGAGGGAAAAAAACCCATTTCAACTGGGAGAGTCACAGGTTACCCTGTCACAGGTTACCCATAGAAGTTGAAGAGTCTCCATTCTTGGAGATATTCAAAACCTGAGTTGCTATAGCCCTGAAAACCTGCTCTAGCTGACCCTGTTCTGAGCAGGTGTGTTGCACCTGCTGATTTCCAGAGGTCTCTGTGCTCTCAGACATGCCGTGAGTCCATGAAGAGTTTCTAGCTCATGTTTGGCACCACGAGGAGAAAGCCCTTTTCCTCCTGTCCCCACAGATCTACACACCACCGTGCACAGGAGACCCTGAGAAGAACTCAGCAGTAAGCAGAGCTTGTGGTGCCTCCATGACCAGCTGTGATTACACAGAGAAGGAAACATTCCTCTCTAGGGTACACTTCAGAACCTACAGACTGAGCTTTGGGACATCCTTTAATAAAAAACTTGCGACATATTTTTCCTCAAAAAAAACCCCAACCAACCAACCAACCAACCAACCAAGCAACCAACCAATCAACCAACCAACCAACCAACCAACAAAAAATCAACAACAACAACAAAAACCCAACAGAAGAGTCTAGGGCAATTTCTGCCTTGGCTTGCAGCTTTGAAACCTCATATTAACCACCTGCTCCTTACTGCCTTTATGGTCTCTCCAAGATGCTTTTCTACCACGTCTGTTTTCCATATTTCTCCTCCCATGGCTTTTCTTATTCTGCATCTTGAGTGGCCTTCATGTGAGGTCTCCTGGGTCTACTGCTTGGACCTCACTGTCTCACTGGAACCATTCCTGTTTTATAGGCACCTGCAGCTTTGGAATGTAGAGCATACACCTGTGTGTATGTGTATCTGTATGTGAATTTATGACCTGTCATGATGGAGGTCTTCTCTGGAGAAAGACTTTACTCTTATTGAAATTAGGTTATTCTGAAATTAATTTTACAGAAAAGACAGTATCAAATTGCTAATTGGACGATTTTTAATCTCCTAGGTTAGGTCAAGATTTTCAAGAGAATGATCACTCTGATGTCTTTGAAATCAATGGAGATTTATCACTAATTGATCCCTTTGGAAATGACCACCTTAATGGAGATTAATAGCAGCAATCAACTCATGATTAAATCATCTTACTGAGGAATTGCCCATTCATTCAGCAGACATTTTGGAAGAACAAAAACTACCTCGGCATCCTGTCTCATGTTCTTGGACTCTTGCCAGAAACAGTCTATGGGTTTATTCTCCTGTCAAACAAACTGAATAAAGAAACCAAAGTTGGGAAGGAAAGAGCCTACAACCCCAGGAACTCCATAGCCTCAGCCACTAGCCTGTATTCTGGCAGGACAGACACATTCTTCTGGACATCTGCTCACCTCTGCTCTTGCACATACTCTGTTTGCATCAATGGCACTTCTTGTACAAACACATGTGGGATTAGATCCACCTCAATATCTGTCCAGGAAAACAGAAACAACTCAGAAATTCCAGTAGTTTCTGCTTTGGGTCATTTGTTAACAGTCTCTTGAGAGGAAGCAACACTGCTGAACCACAGCAGATTTCCAAACCTCCACCAAAACAACCAGTGTGAAAAAAAAAAAAAAAGCTTTCAGGTGGAAATCCTGCTTTGGCCCTGCAGAGAAATAACTCCTTTCTTTCTTTTTCATTTATACTCATGTGCCTTTTCAAGCAATACTCATGGCCAAGTATAAACCCTCTGAAAGTGCAGACACTCCATAAAGGTGGAGTGCCAGTCCCAGGACCTGTCTATGCACCCTGGGTGCAGATGAAGTTAATTTTCATTCTTTTGGAGTTTGCAGTCTGTTTAAATATTAAAAAAAACACAAGCATTTGACTGAGGTATCACTCTCCCTAAGTGCTGATAATACCAGTGTCAAACAGATTTCTTTGGCTTTGGGGAAAACTGCAAATATGATTCTTATTAGACTTACCTAGAAGAAAGATCAACAGTGTTGTTAACATTATTTCTTTCTTATACTTTTAAATTTTATTTTAAGCTGAACAAACCGAGCAGGGAAATATAATAAAAATGAATGAGCTGGGAGCCTGCTTTGAAAGGGAAGCAAATTCTGGAAAAACTGCAATGAGATTTCAGCAAGGCCTATCTGCTTCTATTGCAATCAATTTATTTTGCTACTGATTTTGATTGTTCATTTTTATCTGCAAGCTTCCTGAAAGCACAGCTGTGTACTTCTACATTCATCTCATCCACAGAGCAGCATGTGACTGAGGCACTTGAGACAACAGGAGAGTAACTTGGTAGGCACTCCATGGGCAGAGGGCAAGATGGTCACTGCAAGGTGTGGTCGAGACCACCAAAAACGTCTCACTGACTGTGCTGAGAATGGTACAAGGACTCTTTGTGGGAGCAAATGCAACTTTCTTATGGGTGCAGATTGTAATTCACACATTCCACAAAAAATTAACCTCCAGACCACAGAAAGTCTTGGCCTTGAGCAGGATCTTTTTGTACATTACACAGACATTTAAAAAAAAAAAGTGCTATATAATGACGGTGGAGTTGCTGTACAAAGTCTCTATATTGTACTCTCTTTACTGAATTTTACCTCTTTATTATCTACACTACTTGTCCATGATAAATTAGATTATAGCACAGATAGGAATGGTTACTGCAAATATCCTCTGGTGCTGCATTCAGAAACTTCTTGTTATTTTGTACTTGACCTCCAGATTTCATGGGTGATTTTCTACTGAAAGGAAATGAAATGGAAAATTCTTATCAGCCTTCACACTTTGTTCTTCTACATCACTTCACTTCCAGTGAATCCCTGCTGGCACAAAGATACCCCTTAATTCCAGGAAATCTGAAAGAAGGGATCTTATTCAACAGAACATGAGAAGTTACAGAAAGCTGCTGCTCTGGGGGAATTTCTCCTTTGGGGAAAATTTTATAATTTTATTACAACATTAATGCTTGTTATTCTTTTTTTTTTTTTTTTTTTTGTTTTGTTTTTTTTTGTTTTTCTGTTTTTAATTACAAGAATTTCTTATCCAGGCATGTTTTTTCTTCTTTTACACTCTGAAATATGACCCAACCAAAGAGGTGTAAATTCTCCTAGCTTAAACTTATTTCTCTGACTTGTTTTACATTTGCTGCTTTTATAATTCTACTGGACAAGCAAGTAGAGTATGAAGAGTTACGAGAAAGGAACCAAGAAGAAAACGTCATATACCGCAGTATAAATATTTTTCCCCATATTTTAATACATTATCTAGTTTGGGTTGCCCAGTTTCCCAAAAAGATCCAGTAGAAAAATAATCACAGATATAGCAAACAAGGTTGGCTAAAGATAAGTCACAAAGAGAAAAGCAAACTCAAGTTTTTTTAGAAAACACATTTTCTAAGGTAAGTTACACATGGGAAATGTAGAAAACCCACACCACTTCTACAAAGTGATTAGAGAATCACAAGTTACAGACCTTAAAAAGAACAGCTAACAAATTTGGGATAGCTTGCTACTTTAGATTTCTAATTTTTTCTCTACTGAAAGAACTACTCTCCCTCTTTTTAAAATTTTTCATTTTAATGATAATTCCAGCCTGACTTCTGTCCTTATTTATTCCTACATAAGTGCATTAATTAAGTACAAAGGTATGACATATGAGACAGGAGAACTTGAACCTTTTGGCCTCAGCATTCTGTGTAACAATGCAATCTTGTGCACACTTGGACACCAACACACAGACAGACACACTCCAGCATAGTCAGATTTACCACCTAGATTTACCACCAGCCTCTTTGTCCATATGACAATACACATGAAGATCTCTGCAGAAAAGTTTGTTGGGGTGTTTTTCTGGTTTATCTCTAAACGCTCTATCTAGTCAGGACACATAGAAGACTAGAAAATCCATAGAAAATTCAATTGTGTTTTACATAGGTGGATTTGAAGATACTAAAGCTAAAGACTAGTGCCAAAATAAAATAATTTAAATTATAGATTTTAGCATCTGAAAAGGAAAGACAATATATGCCAACATTTACTTCTTAATGGCTTTGGACAGTTTGGCTCAACTCCCTTCAGCAACCCTGAATGACAGTTCACTTTTAATGAGCAGTTTAAAGCTGAATTTTTATCTTGTGAATGGACCACTGACGTCAAGAGCCATAATTCTGTGTGCATCTATATTTGAAAATGTGGGGTTTGGCTTTGTTTTTTAAAGATGTCTTGATGAGACATTTGTAAACACCAAGCAGTGCATGTCCTTGCCCTAATCTTCATTGACATTTGACCATTTGCTTTGCTGTCATGTACAAGATGCATGTTGACATAAGGCTGCCATAAACTGTTGATGATTGTGGAATTAATGGGCCGGGAAGAGAAGACCATGTTGTAAATTTAATCCTCATTCTGGATTATAGGTTGATCAATGGTACTGCATTGTAGCTGCCCTATTGATATGGGAAGCTCAGGATTCAATTTGATACTTTCTTCAATATTGTGATTGGCACCTTTTAAAAACAGGCTGGCACAGCTTTGCTTTCTCTATACTTTCTGTTCAATTATATCTACTGCAGGATTAAAGTGCGCCATTTGAAACAATTTAATGATTGAACTGAAAGGTTTCTATAGAAAAGCTTCCTTTTTTTGAAAGGGAAATGAAGAGATGATGTATCTTAGAAAAAATTTTGCTGTCTGTAGTAATGCCTCATAAACTTGCTATAGCTCTTTATAGACATTAGAAAGAACTAAGGACCCTTTGTTGATTCAATTTAGTTTTTCACTGGCAGCAGAGCTTAGGGTGTTAGGTGACAATAGCATCTGTTCCTTGAATCCAGAGGACAGTCCGTCCTAGCTACTACAGAATAAGGTCTCTTTCTCCATGAGCAGAAGGTAAAAGGAGCACAAAGATCTTGCCCACACTGAAGGCAGTTTCTGTCTCTCAAACAATGTGCAGTGATACCTGTATTCTATCTCCCAGGAGCTCTACCACATACTTCCATTTTTCTTTGAAGACACTATTAAAAATCGGTGTTTGTAAGGTCTTCTCTCATTAGTACATCTCAAATTGTTTCCTGAGAAGAGAAATATTAGGAAAGAGATTTTTCAATGTGGTCCATTTTCTGTGCATGAATGCACTTGCAGGGGTGCAGGAGAGGCTCAAAGGGAAACTTGCAGGAGCAAAATAGGGAGATTCTAGGCATTCTTAGGGATCTAGAATCTTTTAAGTGCTTTTGGCAAAAGGCTATCCAGCAATTACTGATTTTGTGTGTGCATTAGTCTTTGAATAGTATTTCTGCAGATACTCTGCAATAACTCAGCAGATTCTTCAGTTCTTGGGTTTTTTCCCAAAGTTTAAAAACAAGGCTGTATGCTTTCAAACGTGAAACATGACTTTTTTCAAAGGTGCTGGCCTGTTTCAAGTAGCTTATCGTGTCTGGTTTACGGAAGCAGGATGTTACTCTAAATGTATCAATTCACCAGGAACAGAGTATCTAAAGGGCAAAGGGTCCCAGCCTGCAGCATATTTTCACCTCAAGACTGTCATTCACCACAGATCAGAATAAAACATTCTGTTTTCACAAAGCTTCATCTTCTCTGAAGGATTCTCTGGTGTGTTTTATGATCTGCTTTCTCATTATCATTTGTGGTAATGAATTAGTGGTACTGACTTGCAAATACTGATTGTATCCCATGGAAAAGTAATCAGTTCTGATTGCATCACTTTAGGAGGGCAGTTTATTGCACAAAATAGATGAGCTTGGATAGCTTAGGTGGTCATGGAAGGTCTATTGCTACATGCATAAAATAGTACTAATGCATGGAGAAAAAATTGGGTTTTACACCTGTGAATGCTGCTTTTAAAGTAATATAAAAATTTTCAGTCTTTGCAGTAACAGTTTTTTTTCTCCCATTAACATTTCATAAAATTTTTCCTCTTTATTAAACTTGCTGTTATTGGACTGAAACAGGCTGGAGACGATTTACTCTCCTTGGCAGCTGCTGAGTACAGCTCATGCTTTCCCAGGGCCTGGCTCTCCTACAGATGCCCCAGAGCTGTGCTGGCTCCAGTGAGCACCCTGCCAGTTCCTATTGGAATGAGGGAGAGTGGAGCCCAGCCATCAGCCCTGAGCAGAGTGTGTCCAAGGGCAGAGCTGGACATACCCTCCACCCAGCTGACGCCAGCAGCACCTTTAGCTGGTGCCCAGCCCCTCCCAACACGCTCAGGTGAGCATTTTCACTTCCATGGCTGGGATGTGGGATGGAACATGCAACATGCAAAGCTTCCTTCCTCAGGAAGCTGAGAGGAAAGCAGTGGCTCTGAGGTGCCAGCCACCTGGAAGAGCACAGCAACACACCACACCTTGCTTTGAACATGCAGGTACAAACCCTAAACATGAAAATGTCTACTCTAACTTCCTCATATCTGTATTAGATTTAAATTGTTGCTGTGTTTTGGCCCGATGACAAATCAGCTTTGAAGCAGTCGTCTGAATTCTTGTTTTGGGTCCGTTTTAAAAGGAAGTCTTAGAGGCTGGTAGTGACTCTCAAATATATTCATTTTCAAGCTGTTCCTTGATCTAAACAAACCAGAGAACAGATCAAAAGGGTTACTCATATCTTCAGGCATCACCTGCATTTTTCCATCTCTAGGAATATAGACACAAGAAAACATGATTCAATGAAACAGGGAAGAACTGTGGGGTCAATAAGAAGGGACGGAAAGAGAAAAATGCATCTCAGACTTGTTACAGAAGGATTCCTAAATAGACAGATGAGAATAACATGTTATATCTGCCAAAATGATGAAAAACAGATTGCAAAATAAATTAATAACAAAGGGCAGCATCTGCTGAAAGATGAGAAAAGTGGCTGCATAAATTTCTGATTTATTCCAAGGGGAAATATGACAAACCCACAAAACTAAATTGGAATATATTGTAATTTTAAATTTCTCCTCCAATGCTTTCAGTCTGATGAGCTGTTGTTTTCCTGTACACTGCTCAATAGTAGACAAAATAAATTGATGTGTGGATAAGATTAATCACAGTTTGTTAACCATGAACAAGTTTAATTAATTAAAAGGGAAGAAGCCATTCCTAGACGGACACCCATCTAAAAAAAAGTTTGCTGTGTGGTCTGGAAAGCCAGCCAGTTCAATCAGGAATCTGACTTCCACATTAAGCAAGCTCATGGAAATTATAATAAAGAATCAATTCAATAGACACAAGAGCAACATTTGAAGTAAAGCAAAATCCTCTATAAAATGCAGCTTTAAATCAGAAATAATTTGAGTGCTATGATCAAAAATGTTTTTGTTAGTATGGTTTATAATGCCTTGAGAAGGTCCCTTACTGAGTACTTTTCAACACCTTGTTTTCATGTAATTAAGTAAATTTGACTAAAATTTATATTAGGGATTTAGATTACTAGATTAAAAGTCTATGAAATGACAATCATAATTTTTAGGCAAGGATAGAAATGGGATCAATTTTAAAAATGGAAGAGGTTGTCAATGGTACTGATGATTTGATCTATGATGATCAGCAGATTAAGCAGTCCTAGAGAAAATAGTGAGATAGAATAATTTGTTACTGGACAAAAGTATCCAGGATACTGAAAATGACTGCAGAAACTCATGATGCTGTGAGGCTGGGGACCTCTGTGTAAAACAAAACCATTTAAAAAGAAACATAATGATACATACACCATGATGGACTCTAAATGGGCTATATTGTCTCAGAAAAAGGTCTTGAACTCAGTGTGGATGGGTCCAAAATTTAAAGGAATAGTAGTTACAATTTAGAACTACCCAGACACATTAAGAGGCTACACATCAGAAATAGTAGCCATTGCTCTAGTAGCATACATGAGCAGTTTTCATGACCCTGAGTAGGCTATTTAATTTATTAGAGGAAAAAAAGAAAGAAAGAAAGAAAGAAAGAAAGAAAGAAAGAAAGAAAGAAAGAAAGAAAGAAAGAAAGAAAGAAAGAAAGAAAGAAAGAAAGAAAGAAAGAAAGAAAGAAAGAAAGAAAGAAAGAAAGAAAGAAAGAAAGAAAGAAAGAAAGAAAGAAAGAAAGAAAGAAAGAAAGAAAGAAAGAAAGAAAGAAAGAAAGAAAGAAAGAAAAATTCAGAATATCCCAAACATTGTTGTCCCAAAACAAGTTCTTTCACCCAGTGTGCAGGAGGCCAATCCCCATACGGAGTTGAGGTATTTGATTTATTTACAGTTTTGCACAGAAAAGGGTGCTGCATGCCAAATTCACAAAGCCAGCACCACAATTATCAAAATTTTCACTACTTGTATATTTTAGCAAACAAAAGCATTAGTTTTTTTCCTTGGCTAAAAGTTACATGGTTCTCTTAATAACTAGTGTTCTATCTTCTGTTGGTTAAATGATTCCCGCTCTTCTTATCCTGATTAAGCCACACGTTCAGTGTTTCTCTTGGTTTGGTGGGTTTCTCAAGTTGGGGATCTGTGAGACAGTGGTTGTAACCTCCCCCGTCTTTTCAGCTGGAGCTGAATTCAGTACAGTTGCTGAGTTGCTTTAATAGTTTCTTCCTTATCTTGGGTGTTCTGCCAAGTGTCCTTGTGGCCCATAAGTTCTGCATTCTTCGTGTCCACCAGCAGTGGTACATCTTTCTCCCCAAGCTTTGTCAGCCTTCCCCTAGATCTGAGATCATGGAGGCATGTCAAGCTGTAAACCTTCACCAGGCAATTCTACCAACACCTAATCTATCTTCCAAACACCTGGATATCAGTATGTCCCAGCCTTTGACCTGATGGAAAAGACCTTACATTGTATACCTGGTTAATAATATCCTTCACCTGCAAAATACATTAAATTCCCCAGCATTAGTAACATATGACTTAGAAATCAGCCACTGCCCATAAATAAACTATGCCCATGTTAATGTGTAGAAACTACTACACAACTCATAAAGCTAGCAATGCCATATCTGTAAGCAAGAATTAGATATTAGTTGAATAAGGTAAAGAACAAAGCACTGATTCCAGAGCAGATGGACATTATATAGGATGTTTGATAATCACTGCATATCATCCTAAAAAAAAATAAGAGCTTTGTTCTGGAAAGAATATTTCATGGAGAAATATAATTAACACATTCTCAACCAGACAAAGTCTTTCCATTTACTTTAAAAATAAAAAAATCAAAGTTATTCTCAGAGGGAACAAATTAAAAGAAAAAAAAAACCTAAAACACTCAAAAAACAAACATAAAACCCACAAACAAATAGCCAAAAAAAAAATCATAAACTGCTGCTGCCCCAACTTCCTTCCCTATTTCCATTCTCCCTGCAAAGGATTAAGCTTCTCCAGTGCTGAACAAAGTGCCCTAGAAATCTTATTTTACTAACAGCACAGAAAGATCATGCATGACAGGACAGTGTCAGTTCTAATAGGGGCCTGGATTAAGTGAGATTGCATCGATTAACATTGGAGAGGATAGTGCTAAAATTCAGGGGTAGTGTTACTGAACCCTGAGAGGTCGTGCTAATTTAAAGCAGTTCAACTCATTCTCTGTCATCAAAGTGAGTACTAACTTATAATTAACATAGCTAAACATGAAGGCACATGTCAAAAACTGGAAATTAAATTAAAATAACTTGCATATGTTGCACAGCTATTCCAGTGCACCCTTCCAAGAAATGCTGCCAAAGACTAATTACAAAAAAATAAAATTGAGCATTAAGGAGCTGGAGGCTTTAGGATTGTATTAAGGCAAGCAGTAACCAGTGCTAAGGTTTCTCCTTTTCTCATGATTTGAAAAAGTGTTTTAAGGGAGATAGACACTTGTAGACATTACTAGACTTGATAGCTATACACAAAGAAAACCTTCATCCACAGATGCTATTCAGATGTTCTTCTTTACTTCAGACTTAGGGCTCTGAGGCTCTTTTTTTAACTCATGAAATATCTCTGCCAATGAACAACAGTGAGCTCCTCCTTCTCATTACACTGGCATCTCAATTCCAGATGATAACTCAGGAAACAGGAGCTGCTACCATAATAAATATGCCAGTGTAAAGAACATTCTAGAAAAATAACAGACTGCCTGTAAGGAGTAAATAGGAAGAGAGTGTGTATTACATGGTAAATTAATCAAAAAGTTCACTAGAACTAAATCCTTGTAGTGGCTAGAATATTGATGAAATCACTGACTGGTTTTTGCTTTTTCTTTGAAGAGACATGACAGTTCTTCAGGGCTTAACCTAACACTGAGCTCCTCAATTTCCTGCTAAGTTGTTAGTAACACTAGAAAATCATTTTCACTTCTGGCAGATGAGCTGTGTAATATGGACACAAAGACAGTGTGCTCAAACAAGAAATATTTGGAAAATTCCCATGGGGGCTGGTTGGTCATTGGTTTCTCTACCCTAGTTTGGAAATGCAAAATATTTTTTATTCAGTTAGACTCAGGCCAAAATAATTTTTTTTCTTGACATTTGTCTCACAGTCTGCTTTCCGCAATCTGCCTTTCTTGAACATATTAAGGAAGGCTTTTTGGGTACTCAAAAAAGGCTTTTCAAAATACAAGCTACTGCCTCAGTAAGATGCAGAAATCAAGCAATTCCTTCAGAATGTTACAAGGTAGAAGTCAGCACTCAGTTTATGAATGTGTCCTTCTCTGTCATAAGCTTAAAAAAAGAGAAGGAATAATAACAGGATCAGGACCAGGATTGGGAAGAGGTAACCACCTTCCAGAGAGTCCCTTTGTCAGCTTCATTCAGTTAAGTCTGAATGCAGCAAAGGATTTGCTCCTTTCACATTGTTCTCGGAGCCTGCAAATTACAAAGCGCTGAAGAGTGAAACAGCCCAAGTGTCAGGAGCTCCCAAGTCATCTGCTTTTCTGGACAAAAACTCGGAATTAGCAGATGATGAGTGCAGAGAAAAGCTTATTCAAAAATCTTGGTGAGGCTGTTCTGCTGTTCTGCTGTTCCTTGTCCCAGCATCCATCTACAGCAAACCTAATGAGGTCATTGCCACACAGGTGCAAAATCAAGTATTTCTGTTTTCATGGCAGGAACCAGAAAAATCTGTTCAGAAAAGCAGGCCACCAGAATGTACAATGGTACAATGGCACAATGGTTTAATGACAAAAAACCCCTGCCGATTTACCCAACCAGACTTTACAGTGCCAAGGCCTAGAATTAATGAGGGTGGCTCTGAGAAACAAGGAAAAAGACAACACCTGGCAGCTTTCCTGGCAAACCTCTTGAGCAAATCACTCTTTGACAATTCAAATTCAGAATCATTAGGAACAGAGCATACACATTCTTTCAATGCTCTTCAACCTGGTCAGCCTTACCTTTGTTCTCATTTGTTGATCTAAAATAATTTGTAATATTCTATATCATAAAGAGATTATTAACTACTCCAGCCGCACTGTTTCTGAAAATCAGGATTTCCCCATCCCTATCTCTTCTGCAAGGATAACTCCAGCAAACAGAATGTTTTGAGCAGGTGAGTATGATTTTAAACAAATTCCTGCTGCACCATATTACTCTCTTCAATAGATGGATGAGAAATCATTTTAAAATCGTAATTTATTTCACAAAGTCAAGGGTATAAGCAATCCTCTTCTGCCTCTTCTGCTGTGGGGTTCATCTCTCTCTGGATAATGAGATATATAGATACAGATTTTTATGAGGAAGAAACTTGATTAGAAATTAGAAAATCCATTCTTACTGGTGAATGGAACAGATACAGGATTCTGACCCTTAAGGTAGTGGACTAAAATCCAAAACTCATCTTTTAAACACTAACAGTACAGATACATTACAATGCACAATATTTGTCAGGTTTTGCTGTCACTTAAGTCTGGGTAAAAAGAAAGAACTGACAGATACAGATCCCATTTTGCTGATGTCTTCTGCCGACATTTGGTGAAGGAAAATATTTTTGTTGTGGGATAGTGATGTGAGTATATCTGTTGTAAACTGAGGATGAGCCTGATAGTTTTCAACCTGTGTGTCTCCTGGAATATACAAAAAAATTTACTTTCAAATTTTCAGTGTTAATGTTGTAATCTGTAATCTGACTACTTAGCAAATGGAATAGTGCTCACAGAACAGAAAGATCACAAATACCTTGTTTACAACTTCTCCTGTCTTATCAAGAGGTCTTGAGAAGAAGGGAACTTTGGAAAATTAAGATATGCCATTAATGAACAGAAAAGTTCCCCTGGAACAGGGTATACCCTTTGACCTGTGGGAACTGGGTCCTATCAGCTGTATGGAACGAGTGAGACAATCATAATTAAACAGCCATTGTCTCTTTTAAACTGAAAGGATGGTTTGCATAAAAAAGGAAAAGTGGCTTCTCACTATAAAAGGAAAATTTTGTTCAAATAAGAGGATTCTTAACTCAGGCTATTCTTTTTAATACAGAAAAACTGTCTGATGATTTGAGTCTCTAAGGTTTATATTCATACTGTTCAAGATGAAGATACTTCAGTTAGTTAGATTTTGGTAAAATTCATGTTTTCTGACTTGCATTCTTCTTCGGAACTCCATGCTGCCTTTCACATTTCTAACAAACCCACAGGAATGTGTACTTATGTCACTCTTTGGAAAAAGCTGAACTTAATTATGTATTCCTCTTCCTCATGTGGCCTTTCTCTGCTCCCTTTCTCATATTTTGTATAGGAATACAAGTACTTAACTAATTTACAGGGAGATACAGGAGGAAAAAATGTTTTCATGACTGTGACATGTCTGATACTATACTAGAGAGTTTGGATTTTAGCTGGTTAAAGATTACCCTATGTTTTGGAAACAATAGTGTTGGTGAACTTCGCAAGGGAGGCTTTGAAGTGAAAACAGTGTTAGTTTCTTCACCACTCACTTAAACAGATCCTTTTCCTGCCTTGCCCTTGGCTGATGTCAGCAGAGACTTGTCATTGCTCTGTCTTGATCTCACACATGAGTTAATTTTCACTCACAGCTTCACTAGTAGTGCAAAAGCAGCAGCAGAGAGCTGACAGACTGCTCAACTCACCAGATGGGATGAGTAAATACTCCTGTGGTCAGGCAGAGCAGAACTTCATGCTGGTACAGCTCCAAGCTGTACCAAACCAGCTGCTTTTAAGCCATGCTTGGTATAGGCACACTTGCTATAGTCTGTCACAGAAGCCGAAGATTAGTAGAAGTAAAATTCCATGTTTATTTGCATCCTGTGCAGTGCCACCAACAAGAATAAATTGTCTTGCTGAATTTGAGTCACTGAATGTAAGTAGAATGGACATTCTTTGGAAATGTGCTTTGTTCCCCTGCCATACTTTAATTGGCAATTTGTGATACAAGTCACAAGCATGGTGATGAATGGGGTGCTTTCCCCACATTCAATTTTCTTAGCCAATAACTAGGGAAATAATAAACCAAATTCTACCTGAAGCTACACTTGGTGCTGTCTCATTTGGTTGAATTATATTAAAAAACAGGACCCTGCAAAGCAGCTACTCTTCAAGCTAAAGGCATTGCAGTTTTAATTTTTTTCTTCCCTCCAGATGCATTTTGGAAGTAATTACTGCATCTCAAAAGTTTCTAAAGCAAATTAACTATTCAATTCTGTTTTCATAATTTTTTTCTTCTTTTTTACTTTCCTAAATATAGTACAAAATCCACTTCCATTTCCATTTTTTCCCTCACCATGCTCTCATTATGACTTTTCATTTCTTTTCCCCAGTCTGCCTCTCCTTCATCAATCCTGCCTTCACTGTTTCTCTCTTCAGATTCTGCTACCCAACCTGCTGTGCCATTGCAGCTTGTGCCATTTTGGATTCACCTTCTCAAAGGTGAGAAGAGAGAAATTCCCAAGTGCGGGTTTGTTACCCAACTTCAGGTATTGAAGGGCTGAGTCTGAAGCTGATGACCCTTTTGGAAACTCATTTGTCATCCATAGAAGAGAAATGAGCACTTTTAATGACCAATTTCTCCTATCATTAAAAGAACATCCAACAGATTGCCTTCTGCACAATGGTACCACTCCTAGCTAATCTGTGGATAAATACAGCTGAGATGAATTCTGAAGTTGCCCAGGTCTGACACTGAGAAGGTCTTGGTGCTGTGCGTGGCTCTAAGGTAAAAATGAGAGACTGAAGCAGGTCTCTTGCTGACAGTTGATTGATTGCTGAGCACCAAACAGTAACAGCAGTAAAATGGAAGGTGCCAGATGGGTCAGTTTAAAATTTCCCAAATTAAATCCAACTGCAAAGGTGTCTACTGCATTTACTTTCTACCTGTAGTAAAGGGGAAGATGTCTAAAAGGAGGAAAATTTTAATTTAGCCACATTTATAACTATAGCTAGATTTTGAATACTCAGTTAACTCACTCAGATAGCAACAGCTATGAAAGATATTAGAAAGGTTATGCATTTTAACCCTGCATGCAGAACTGAAATTGGAGAAAAATTTGAACAATAGGAAGATTCAAAACTCAGAGACACTGAATACCTTAGAAGAGACTGGACTGTTGATAGCAACCACTGAGAGTTCTCTTGTATACAACTGGACCCCAAAGGTAGACCGTTTGGCAATGCAGTTCAGATTGATGAACCAAAGACGTCAACTGTGTTCCCATCAAGAATAACACTTGAGAAGGGCATGTATGGTAAGCATAACAGAGTGTTCAAACAGCTACAAGAGCTGAAAGGGCACAAAGCGTTTTCCATCTCTCCTGGATACTACTGGGTACTTGATATCAGATAGACACTTGGTATATGTTCAGTAAAGACTTTCTGAAGGGCACTTTAAAACATGTACAAGGGCAAAACCTTCCGGTTATTTTCCTCCGCCTTCCTTTCAAAGCTAAACAGATTGTGAATGTTTCTAAGACAAATATTCTGCCAAACACTCTAGTGAATTAGCCTGATACATCACAACTGATCTTTCCCTTCTCACCATGCACTCTTCTACCAAATCAACAGAATGTCAAAAAGAAGCCTCTCTAGATAACACAGCTTGAGGACAGTACCCATAGTTTGATGGACATCATATCTGAAACAAATTCGATCTTGGGGCGATGGAACAGTTGCACTGAGTTTCTGCTGGAGATTTTACTACAAAGGCAGAACATAAAACAGGTTTTGTGAACCTGCTATCATAACAAGGTCTGAGACACACCGGGAGTGCAGTATCTAGCTCTTCAGTCCCTAACACAGAAGAAACATCTGCATGTCAGAGCGAGTCCAGAGGAAGCCACCAAGATGGTCAGAGGGATGAAGCACCTCTCCTATGTGAAAAGGTTGAGAAACTTGTGTTCAACCCGGAAAAGAGAAGACTTAGGAGTGGCCTAATTGCAGCCTTCCAGCACCCAAAGGGAGCCTACAAGGTAAATGAAGAGGGTCTATGCACAAGACCATGTAGTGACAGGACAAGGAGGAATGGCTTCAAACTGAAAGGTTTAGATTAGATATTAGGAAGAAGTTCTTCACTGCAAGAGTGGTGAGGTACTAGAATAGGATGCCTAGAGATGCCCCATCCCTGGCAGTGTTCATGGGCAGGTTGGATAAGGCTCTGAGCAACTGGATCTGCTGGAAGGTGTCCTTGCCCAGGTCAGGGGTTTGGAACTGGATGATCTTAAAGATCCCTTCCAAACCAAGCCATTTTATGATTTCTTGATTCTGTTCAGGCACTGGGCTTTGAAATCCTGATGATTTTTTAATTTGATTTTGCCTAGGCATTGGGTGTAGGTGACCAGGTGCTGGCAGTGGGAGGGCTGTAAGGATGGCTTCTTTGAGAAACGACCAGACTGCCCTGTGCCAGCCACAGCTATTTCCAGCCAATGTCAACATATTCATCACAAGACAGAGCCGACACAAGAGAGAAATTATATCCTTCATCCCTGAAAACAGCTGGGGCTAAGATAAGTGAAAAAAGCCATGTGAGCCATAGCCATACAGCCAGTCTTTTTCCAGGACACTACGTCCTGCCATGTCAGAGCACCATCTATGCCTAGTTCCATCCTGCTGCTTCTTAGGTTCTTTGTCTTTGAGTCTCCCATTGTTACTTTGTTCTGTAATCACTGCGGGGTGCACCTGCATACGTCTAAGGAGTTCTTCATACTTCAAACTAAATAAAATAAAGTTTTGCTAACTTGATGCATTAACTGAATTAACTTTTGCTGCAGTATAAATAAAGAGCAGGATTTTTGCATCTGTACAGAGAAAGACTTTGAAACAAATCTAAAATTAAAAGGGGGGAAAAACAAGAGTAATCAGATTACAATTTCATTCATGGGTCAAATTCATTCTCGCCATTTCCCTATCTTGTCCAGAATTCACTGTGACCTGTGAAAGTCTGAAGCAAATAAACCAAATTTCTATTTTACAGAGGCGCGATACAAGTATGGAGTCAGGAAAAGAAAAACCAAAATGCAAGGAGAAGAAGTAGAAATAGACAGCGCAGCATGAAGGGGTATCTTTTATAATTTATAGTAAATCAACTTCATAAGAACCTTGCTCTTACATGAAATATCTGGGAACAAAACCAAATGTAATAAATATTTTTATTTCTCAATCTTTTTGCATGTAGCTGATTTAGAGGCAGTTGAAAAGCAGTCAGCTAAAGTATAGTCTAAGTGACTTTTCTGCACTTGAATTTTTAATAAAAAATGAGAAATAACATTAGTTTTAACATTTCCAAAGGTTTCAACAGTAGCTGTGCAAGTGGTGGAAAATTGACTGAAAATTAAAAAGTACAGAAAACCAGAGAAAGTTTTAAAATCTCAGTTGGAACATGAAACAGTGGTCTAAACAACTTACTTATGGAAGAGATTTTTGAGTATAGATCTGTGTCAGAAAAAACAAGATACAACAATGATTGGTTGTATCTGAGCCAAAGTGAATTGTTAATTATGGACTACGATGGTAATTATCCATAGGATTCATTTACTTGGGGATCTAGGGATTACCTTAGCTCTGTCCAGCTGTCTTTGCAGATGTACTGCAGACGTACTGCAGACTGAAGAAGAGCTAGTGGCTGAGTGCAGAGAGTATTGCTGACATTCTTCATCTTAAGTTAAAACTTGGAGGTCACTAGTCGTAGTGTTTCATGGGATCCTTAAAACCAGGAAAAGGCACAACAGGGTTACCTACTCTCTCTATATAGATCTAGATGAACAAAAGTTTCCAGTCTAATCCACAGGTCACATTCTGCTCACTTCCCCAAGTTTCATAGCTTGGCCTTCAGATGCCTCTTTTTTGCTTGCTCAAAAGCCTAAGCCCCACAGATTTAATATACTGGTTTTCTTGATCAGTATTGGCTTTCATGACATCCAACACCATTCCCATCAGGTTCCCATCTCCTTTCTTTATAGCCTTTAAGGGGAGCTCCAAGAAAAGACAAAACACAGGATAGACAAGGAAAAAATGTAATGGAGTTAAAGTCTTGCTCCAAGCACTTTTCACAGATTGGAAACCTGACAGATGCAATTAGACTGTCGGTCAGTAACAGAATTGATACTCTCTGGAGACCTATTTTTACCAGGCAGATGACAGTAGAGTTTCCAAGGTTTATCACATTAAATCTCCATTTTCATAAACACATCTAAATATAGAAATTGGATGACCAAAAAATGCTACAGAAACAAGGATTATGAATGAAAGCAAAAGGGCTGCCAACAATTTACTTAACTTTACAGCAATAGCTTCAACCATAACATTTCCCTGAATGACTGACCTGTCTTGCCCTCTGAGGCATCAGTTCACATAGAAATGTAGCATTTTCATACAGCTTTTCAGCTAAATGGTGAAGATGAGACTGAAGAATGTTAAAACAGGACAGTTTTTATTTTTACACCTGGGCAAACCAATCCAAAGCTGCCTTACAGAACCAGAACAGAGAATATAGCAGTGCAGAGGGCTAAGTGAACAGGTCTTACTGGCAAACATTTAGGAGAAACCCATCAGCACTGTCAGTGGAATAAGTCCATAGATCAAACAGTTTGGATTATAGAAGTAATATTTTCATGCATACTAGTATTTTCAAGATGTGTTTATGTGCTTCAATTGTACAGAATTTAATGGTAAATCAATAAAGTTTGGCTATGGAGTTTTCATTCCTTAAACTTATGTGTCTTTAAAATTATGTGGAAGAACTAGTTGCAAAATGCTGTGTTCGTGAAGGCCAGTGTTTTGTACTTGTGGAGTGAAAACAACAGTAGATTTTACAGGAATTTGCATTACCATGAAGCTCTGTAAAAAGCTTTGGGAACAGCTCTTCTGTGAAGTTGAGTTTCAGCTTCATATGCAAAATATAAGACAAGTTTCACAGAACTTTTTTCCTCTGTGTTCTTTATTAAAGAGCATTTTACCTGATATAGGGTAAGAAACCACTGACTTGCAAGATCTAAAGAAAAATTGCTTTACCATCAATGACTTGTCCAGTCCCTAAGAATACTACATACTTACTCAGAATGGTGCTTTTATGTTCGGTAGTTAGGGAATGAAAAATTAAAATTATAAAACTGTGGGAGTCCAGGGCACCCCCCTGACTCCTCTGGGGATGGAAAAACCCTCCTGGCAGGCTTCTCAGAGACCCCGTAATGAGACCCAGGTGTCTCAGGGGGCTGGACCCTGCCCCAAGGGAAAATCTGCCAACATTGCAGGAAGAATTACAAGTCACAAAAATAAGTAAAGTGTAAATTAGAGTATTAGAATGTAGAATAAGTAGATTTTTGGATTGTTTATGATAAGGGCCATGTGGTCAGCATGGAGGATTTGGGGCGTGGTGTGCCTCTTCCTCCTTCTTCTCTGTGCCATCCATGTTGGATGACATGCTGGCAGCCACAGATTGGATGAGAACAAAACTGGACAATGTAATAAGGTTGTGCTGTATTGGAAGGTAATTGTAAATATTGAAGACGTAGTCTAGAGTATAAAAGATAGGTCCTGCCTCTCCCAGAAAGCATTTGGTCATGGTCACCTTGCAGAGCAGACCTGTGTCAGCCTGTCTGGGACACTCTGTAGATAAGATATAATAAACAGCCATGAAAAAAAACAACAGAAGATCGTCTCGAGCAGTCTCTCCCCAGCGGCTTCAGAAACCACCTACACGTCAGTCCGAGGAGGTCTCGCGCGCCCATAAAGAGACCCTCTGAAACTGACATAAAACCTTTTAATTTACACTGCAAACATATTATGATGCCACATAGCCAAGACAAGTTAGGCAGTGAAGTGACATGATTCATCCTAGGTCAGAACCACCAGGATTAGACACTGTGGGATTTTGTAAAAGGAGAGCAACAGACTCACTCCATGTGACAAGCGATGTTGCTGCTTACATGGTTTTTGGGAAATTAGAAAGTAAAAGTACAGTCACTTATTTAATTTTTAGATCTACAAAGGAGTAATAGATTGGAAAGGCTTTTAAAACATACTTTTCCAGATCAGTAGTTATGGATCAAAACTGAAAACACATGAAAAATGAAATGCAGGAGTAAAGGCGTCATGGTTTGATTAGGGTTTGCCAATTTCAATATATTCAATTTCTTTTAGAGATAGTATTTAGGAGCAAAAACAAGGCAGGCCTAAAACTTAAAAGGGTATAAGAAGAAATTTATTAATAACACAGAAAAAAAAAAAAAATCAGAATAAGATTTCCAGATCATTCCCTCCTCCCCCCTTCCTTCATCTTCCACATTTCTTAACAGCAACATACAAAGAACATTCAGTTATCTACTTAAATAATAATTTCAGTTCACTCTAGAGAGAAGAGTTCCTTTTTTCGGTTTAGGCATAGAGGATGTCTTCACTTTCACAATTTGCGTCTGCCCAGGGGAAAAATTGCAAACCATGAACTTCCTCTCATCTTCACAGTCTTTCCAGAGCTGTGTTATCAGTTATGCCACACACATGGGGATATTGCTTTTAAAGGCAAGCTGCCCAAAGACAAAATTCTCTTAATCTCTTTCTCTATTAAATGTCTCTGTCCATATTACCAGTCCCAAAACAGAGAGCCCCATTCCCTCAGGGCAACAGATTTTTCTTCCTCAAGCACTTTAACCTCCCCCAAGTATTTCCACAGTTTAAAGGAATTTCAGTGTAGTCACAGTCCCCTCATAGCCCACAAAAAAAGGTTTTCAGCTACTTATCAGTGGCATCTCTTCAATCTCTTCCCATCTGGAAACTTAGCCTTCATTTCACTGACTTCAGTAGACTCCTTACTTTATTCCTCTCATTTAGGGGAGCTCAGGAGATCTAGAGTTTTTTCCAGGCATTAAAACGGTTAAAATTGCATCCAGAAAGTGAAAGAGCTGGGCCAGGCCATGCTGGAAAAAATGTGCCAGAGCTTCTCGGGCCAAGCCATGGCCACACTGAGGTGGGGGACCAAGACCTCAGCAAAAGCTTCCACCCACCCAGCCACCAGGGCTCCCCAGCCAAGAACAGGGAGAGGGAGACCTCAGTGTCTTCCCCACCCCCCGCCCGGCCAGGCTGCATGGAGAAGGGGAGGGGGGGGCCGGCTGGGCCGGGTCGGCTGTTACCTCATTCTTCAACGGAAGTCAAAAGAGAGTGGATAACTTTACCGGTGTAATTTATGAAAGCGAAATAACTTCTTAATTGGTTACCCGAGCTGTCAACTACTAAATCAGCCTTCTGATTGGTCCCTGCAGCTCACAGAGGAAGCTCTATAGGTAAAGCAGCCCTCGTCTCTTTCTGTGTTTGTGCTCTTCCTCTCAGACCCCTCTCAGGCGACTTCCTTCCATGCAAAACCAACACAACAGGTTGACCCATTAATATTTTGGCACAAAGTCAGCTTGCTACCTTTCCCAAGAGACCCACCTAGAAGTATCAGACTGGAAAGTGTCCATTGGTCAAGAGCTGTGCAAAGAGGAAGACTCCATTGGTCAGGAGGTGCCCAAAGGGAATGGGAACCAGCCCTCCGTGCAGTCAGGCTGGAAGATGACAGCGACAAAGAGCTTGAGCAGGACAACTGGGAAAGTGTGGCTGCCCTGAGCATGGGGCTCGAGATTCTGCTGTGGGAGGAGGACAAGTGGGAGGAAGAGAGCGTCCTCGAGCTGTTTGGAGAAGCCAGCCAGCCAGCACTGGGAGATGCAGGAGATGGGCTTCTAGTGCCCGTCCCTCGGGAGGCTTGGGTTGAGCACTAGGCATTTGAGCCGTGCCCCTAAGGGCCACTCTGCGTCTCACCTCCCCATGTGGAAGTCCAAGCCCTCAGCCAGCAGCTGCAGCCCCGCAAGGAGTGTCCCTCCTGCTTCAGGCAGGCACTGTGGGCGCTGTGCAGCCTCTTGTGCTGGCCCTGCCTTGTGCCACAGCCCGAGGATTAGTGCCCGCTGCTGGCACCATGACCAGCCCCACGGATGGCCGCTGGCCCACAGCCTGCCCAACATCCTGAGGGCATCACACGGGCTGCCTTTCCCTGAACGTGTCCCTGCAGCCTCAGCAATCCCCGGCTGCTTTGGAACTTCTCAAACACATCTCCCCATGACCAAGTTTCGCTCGCGGGACCAGCCCCAAGCCAGCAGCCATGGGGGACATTTGGAGCCAGGTGAATCACAGAGAATCATCCTGGTGGAAGAGACCCTGAAAATCATCCAGCCCCACCGACACTCTGGCACCACCAGCATCAGCCATAAACCATGGCCTTGGCACACAGCTCTTGAACACTTCCACAGATAGTGACTCCACCACTTCCCTGGTCAACTTCTTCCAATGGCTGACCACTTATTCGGGAAAAAGTGTTTCTGATCCTTATTCAAAACCTGCACTGGTGGCATCTAAGGCCATTTCCTCTAACCCAGAAAGAGCTGCATACTGATCCTTTGGGATTTTATCCATGAAGGATGAGAGCAGACAGCAGGTGTTGCTCCCTGGACCACACAGCACACTGCACAACTCTGACACCCACAACTCTTCAAGAAGAAATGAAAGTTGGCTTTATGATAGAGTTGTAGTAAAAGAAATTAAACAAAAACTAAAAAAAAAAAAAAAAAAAAAAAAAAAAAAAAAAAAAAAAAAAAAAAAAACTAAAAAAAAAAAAAAATCAACCCCCCCCCAAAACAACCAAAAAACCCACCAAAAAAAAAATGAAGATATTAATAAGAATTAGAAGAAGATAAAGAAAGAGTAGTAGGAAAGAAAAAGAAAGAGCTATAAAAATTGGAAGAAGAAGAGGAAGAAGAAGAGGAAGAATAGGGGAAGAAGAAGAAGAGGATGAAGCAGAAGAAGAAATAGTAGCGGCAGTAAGAAATATTAAGTAGAAAAAAGATAGGAAGAATGAACAGAATAGGAAGAATAGAAAGAATAGGAAAAATAATAAGAAATTGTAGTAGTAAATTATAATAATAATAAGTCTAGGAATAAGAAGAATAGGCATAAGAAGAATAGGAATAAGAAGAATAGGAATAAGAAAAAGACAAGAAGATGAAATAGAAGTAGTAGTGAATAAATAAAATCATTGTCATGATAATAGTAATGGTAATATCAAGTTAAAATACACATCCACACATCTTAAACAGCCTTAAAGGTCACCTAGTTCTTTACCCGATTACTTTCTGTCCTCTTGTTCTCTCTCTGAGACCTCTTTGCTATTTCCATCTATCTCTCTCCCTCACATTTCTTTGCACTTGATGCAAAGTGATGCAACAGATCCAGAGTCTGTTGCAAGAGACTGTGTCAAACTTGGCCTCTGCCATGGGAGGTCCCTGGGTGTTCCTACCTGGCCCAAATGTATATCAGTCCATGGAGCCCTAGGTTTTAGGGGTACCTTCACCGCCAAGAAGGCCTGATGGACAGCATTCAGGGGTATGGCACTGGGATGCACAGAGCAGCGAGGTTTTCTACTTCATCTGTCTCTGTCACTCTTTTTCTCTTTCTCTCTCTCTCTGCCTTTCTCTCTCCTTTACTGTTTGTTAAAACCCATACTATTGGCTTGGGCATAGGATGGCGTTTGCGCCTTGATTTGTGCAGAGGCATTTCTGATCATTTTAATAAGCGGATCATAACAAGGGCCTAGAAGCCCACAAATCCAGGGGCTGATCCGTGACACTTGCAGTGGCTTCAGCTGTGGAAGGGTTTTTGGGGGTGGCCCCTTGTGACACATGCACCCTCAGTGATGCAGGACATGGTGGTGCCAGAGGCCCTTGTGACACGGCAGAGCCACGTCCTGCCAGAGGGCCATCTAAGGGGCGCAGAGCCCTGGGGTGCCCAGTCCTGTGAAAGCCACTATGTTGGAACAAAGCAGCTCCTGGGACCTCAGTAGGTGCTGCTGAGGAGGAGGAGCCCACCAACCACTGACTCCTGAGGTGGAAAAGGCACCAGGTTCTCTTTTCCTCTGCGACAAGGATCCAACAGCAGAATCACGCAGGTCAGTCCCTGCCACACGCAGCCCCTCGCACGGCAACCAGGCCCTCCTGGACTTGGCCCAGAACACGAGCTCTGAGACCACGAGCCAGGCTGCGTTTGAGATGCAGCAATCCGGCCAGCAGCCGGAGCAACAGAGTGAGCTGGAGCAAAGCACGGCTGCAGAAGTTGAAGCAGGGGCTCCAGGAGAAAGGGAATTGGTCCCGACCTCGGCCCCTGCTTTCAGCCCATGCTGCAGCTCAGCTAGACTTAGCCCAGCAGAAGAGCTGTGAGAGTGTTCCTTGAGATGCCAGAGGAGCAGAAGGACCTGGAGCAAAGCACACCTGTTGTCATGAGTTAGGAGTGGTGTTGAGGAGGAGCTGTTGAGTGTGCTGAGAGAGGTTGGCTTGGTGTTTCTATTGACATGTACGTTTGTTGTTCCAATGTGGTTTTGAACCCTTTTCTGTTCTCCCTTCAACCCCCCCCCCATCCCCCCTTTACGTGGTGGCTGCCTGGCAGCTGTCGGGGCATGTGGGGGAGGGCCAGTGCTTGCCCCCTGTGGGAGGTGGCAGGGAGTGGGGGACACTTGCTGCTGGGAGGCCTGGCAGGTGAGCATAGCAGCACTAATCAAGATGCGACAAGAGTTCCGCCAGTGAAAGGCACGGAAGGACCTAGAAGGACAGCTCATGCATATTCATGATATTCATTCAAGATTCCATTCATGATGGAATCTTGGGGCTATAAAGGGCAGAGACACCATTTTGTAGGTTGAGCCTCTGCTGAGCAGGAGAGTCTCACTCCCCTCTCAGCACTGTCCCCACTTTGTTTTGTAAATTTTGACGGCTTCTAATTAAATTTTATTTCCTCATTCCTGCCCTAGGTTTGCATCATTTCTAACCATGGCAGAAGTAGAAGCAGCCACTCCAGGGGAAAGGGAATTAGTAGGAAAGAAGAAGAAATAGGAATAAAATTTCAAAGAAGAGGAAGAAGAAGAGGATAAACAAGAAGAAGAAATAGTAGGAGCAGTAAGAAATATTAAGTAGAAACAGGATATGAAAAATAATAAGAATAAGAAAAATAAGAAGAATATGGCGAATAGGAAGAATAATAAGAAGAAATTGCTGTGGTAGTAAATAATAGTAATAAGTCTAGGAATAAGAAGAATAGGAATAAGAAGAAGACAAGATGAAACAGTAGTAGTGAATAAATAAAATCACTGTAAAGATAATAATAATAATAATAATAATAATAATAATAATAATAATAATAGTTATCCAGTTTAAATACACATCCACACATCATCTAGTATCACAGAATTGTTGGGAAGGTCCTTAAAGATCATCTAGTTCTTTACCTGATTATTTTCTGCTCTCATGCTCTCTCTCTCTCTGAGACCTTTTCCCTATTTCTTTCTATCTCTCTTCCTCACATTTCTTTTTAAATAAAATCCACCTTAGATAAAATCTCTATGTTGTCATCGTATGGTCTCAGTCGCACCTCTGTTCTGGCAGAGACACCTCTCTGTCATCAGGAGATCATCCCTCATTCTCTGTCCAGCCCGTCTTCATAGCAGAGGTGCTGCAGCTCTTTGAGGATCTCCTTTTCTCTCCTCTGTATTCATTATAACAGGTCTGAATCCTTTCTCTGCTGAATTCCTCAGACATGGGTGTAGTCTTCCAAGTGGGCTCTCACAAAAATAGACTAGAGGGGTAGAATCACCTTCCTTCACATGCTGCTCTTCACTTATTTCCATGCTGCCTAGGACATGGGTGGCTTCCATAGCTGGGAGCACAGATTTCCAGCTCACCAAAGCCCAATTTGTTTTCATCACACTTTAAAATTTTCATCTGGAGGAGGTTATACCACATGATTTCTTTCACAGCTGAACATTTTCTTTGTGGGTCATAGTGCATTTAAGATAGCTATGATTAACTGCGTTGGCAAAGTTTTAGGCCATCTTTTACCAGCCTAAAGTTATTTTTGTAAGCTTTGAGGGTGCTAACTTAAATATACTGGCTAAATTCCTACCTGAAATAGCATTTCTATTTTTTTCCCCTAGGCAATACCTCACTGAAAATTGAATTCCAGCCTAGCTGTTTGTCAGGGCACACTCTCCTGCCATAAGAGCATTTAATTTTGATATGCATTCCATGCTGACATCACTGTGACAGAGAGCTTAACATCTTGTCTCTAAAAATATCTGCAAAAAGTCGCAATTTGGTTTGTTACTATTTTAATTATTATTTTGTCTGGTTACAGATAAGTTTTTCCTCCTCTTCTAGAAGCAATGTGTTTGTTAGTGCCTCTTCACTGTCATGCTGTGCTAAGTTCAGCAGCCTTTTTCAAGGCATGATTTAGCTCTTGGAAAAATCAATGGATGTGCTCCCATATTTATTTGTTACTACAGAGCCAGATTGTAGTAACATTTAGAGGTGGTGAACATGTGTATTCTACATCTGCCTCATCTAAAAACACCAGCTTGAATAATGTTAGACTAGCTTGAATGACAATAAATTTCAACTAAGTGTATTAAGAGTTATCACCTCAGGCTTCTCTAAACAGCCACAGAACTGCTCTACCTTTCACTTTTGTAATGTGATACACGTAGTGGAATTTCACAGCCTCAGGCTGTGAAAACCTCCAGAAGGCAGATTTTAAGTTTCCATGTCCAAAAGCTTCCCTAGAGTTCTCAGTAATCATAATACAACTATTTCGTGATAGATTGTGTAAAATCTAAACAGGAGAAATTCAGAAGGAAAAAAAAAAAAACACAGCATTTGAGTTGTTAGCATTTGAGTTGTTCCTATCAAATGTGTTCAGTATAGCTTAAAAAATACAGCCTTTTGTCTTACCTGTCTTGCCTGTAACTTCTTATAAAGTATTTTCCCAGTTCGTTGACTTGGAGTCTACCTGCACTCAAATTGTTCACAGTGTGTAATCCCATAAAAGAAGGTGATTCTAGGATTCTTTCCTCTTGACTGAGCTGTAAAACACTTGCTGATATAAGGTATTATACATAGCAGGAACACAGAACAGGCTATAATCTGTGGTGGGGTCTTATTTTATAAGCTGAACAGCAACTTTAAAAATAAGGTCTTTTCACTCTTTTGTATCACTTTCCTGTTGGGCTTTTTCTTTTTTTCCCATGTAGTGAAATTTGATCAGTCTTTCAGCAACTCTTCTAACTTCTGGTTCCAAAGGAAGCTCAACTCCTTGCTTTCTAGCCTTTTTGTGCCAATAGCAGCAAAATATTACCATGTTTTTGAATTCCATTCTCTCCTCTCTTGCTGTTACCATCCAAGTTACAGTTCAATTACCATACTCTATTAAACATCAAGGCAAGCACTGAGTCATTGGTTTTAATTGCCACCAGGTACAAAAACATCCAGGCAGGAGAGCCCCATCTTAATGTTATCTATTTCTTTTAAGTTTTCCTTGTCACTTTGTTCTGCCTGTTTTGCCCCTCCATGATTCCTTAGGAAAAATAAAAGCGGTCCCTGTGGTAACAGAGCAGATCCCTGGTCTGCTAATCAAATGGAATAATCACTTACACTATCTATAATACAATATTAAAAGGCCAATTAGATCATTACTATCTAAGAGAATAACCTTTCTGTTTAATGGCATCCTCCAGATACTAGATTATAAGACTAAATGAATTATTCATATTAACAAAATAAAACAGCTAAGGAGGGGAGCAGATGATTTTCCTAAATGAATGACCTGAGCATCATAGAAACCAAAATTATTAATTCCTGTTTAAAGACAGGATTTTAAAACAAATAAGAACAATCAGGGCATCTCTGAAAAGAAGTGGATAAATGAATAGCCAAGTAATTTTAAGCAGAAAATAACTTAAGGCATTATTACTCTAGGTGACAGCACTGTGATCTCATAGGGAAGCTGACATCCTGCTCAGAGAAGAAGCAGCAAGGGACATCATGAAGGAAATTCATTATATGCTTGTGATAGTATCTCCTGAAGGGCTCCCCTAAACACAAGTGTAATGTACTTACACACAGTGCATTATACAAAGGCATCCTCCCATCCACAGGTCTCTTCTAGGTTGTGCCTCCCATCCTTCAAATCTAAGGGCTCTTTCCAAATGGTATTGCCACAGGGCTGATCCACAGCATTAGCCAGACACCACAGGACTGGGCTCAGCCAAAGTTTCACATTGCCCTGATAGATGACTGACAGAGGACTGGAGCTTAGACAATTCTGCTGGCTTGAAAGTGGAGTGAAGCCTGTAGCTTGTCAGACATTAGTGTCTGAGTCCAGGAGTTTAAAAGAATCATCATCTTTTCTATGGCTCATTTCTGTCATTACTAATTTTCTAGCCATAGAACTAACTTCTTCACTATACAACCTTTTGGATCATTTCTATATCTCTTCTCAAAAAACTCTCCTACATAAGTTTCTCCACAGTCACAGAACATGATTTTATGAGACATCAATTGTCTTTTAAAAGAGACATCAAATAAAACTGCAAAATATACCCTTCTGTCTTTTCAATATTTTGCAATTCAAGGGAAAATTTCTACTTAAATCAGTTCAGCCTTCACATGTCCATATCTCTTGGTCATCATTGCTACCCTGTGCCTGATATTTTGTAGTAGGTTATCATCTTCTGCTGCCATATTTGCAAACTCTGCCTAATGCTGGCATCTGCCCTCAGCCTCCTTAATGAACACTTCCTGAAGCAAAACCCCTCATTAATATTTGGGTTACTAATTTGCATTCTATCTGTCTCACATTGCACACTGTCATTTCTTGGTGATTGACTCTCTGACCTTACTCAGCTGCCTTCAGCTCTTCTTCATTTTCTAAATTCAAGTTCTTATGTATAAAGAGCCAAACAGTAACATGACAGTTGGTAGAAATGCTTTCCTTACTGGATGACATGCGTGTCATCACTGCAGAACTTAGACTCAAAGGCCAGAGGCAGCTTTGTAAGTAACCCAAATGATTTACCATACAACAAAGATACTGTCCAGAAGCAAAGAGTACAAGAACAGTAATTTCATATTTGTTCAAAGCTTGAGCCTAATATATGGTCTCCAACAATGGCTAACTTTAAATATCCAGGAAGAAATACAAGAGTCAGGCAAGTATGAGACACCATTCCCAGCAGTTTCTGCCATAGTCCACCACTGTAAACTGGGAGGGCTCTCCTCCCCTACTGCATGGATTCATTGCATCATATACAATTCTGTTTTTGTGACACTGAATTTGAGAACATATTTTCTAGGTACTTTCACAAAGCAAGTAACATTGCCATTTGCTGCTTTTTCTCTCAATCCTAGCCTCTGGCCACAAAAATGACTGAGTTAATGGAAAATTCAGTTCCCAGCAGGCATGCCAGCCTTATGAAAAAAAAGGAGTGTTTAAATCAGAAAACTACTTAAATCACAAAACCAAATTAAGTATAATTCAATAAATACAGTTCTTGTCGTAGACTCCTCATTTTGATTCAAATTTAAAGACTATTGCTTCCCATATAATTAAAATTTGACTATCAAAGACAAGTGAAAACTGGAATCTTTCTGTCCTGTGCCACGCAGAATAAAATTCTTCAAGTTGCTCTCTAACATTTGGCAATGTATCAAACAAAAGTGCTCAAGAAAATTTGGGGTAGAAGTCATGATTCAAGACAGGTACCCTCTTCGTAATGGGAAGAAAAAGATACATCCCTCATGAACAGAGATGTCTGGAAAAGGAAAAATGTTTGTGGAGGTTGAAAGGCATGAGGAGAAAAGGGAGGAAAATATAACTCCCTTCAGCCAGTTTTCACATTTAAAACTACAATTTCTTAAGGGAAATATAAATTACATCTCAAGTCTACAGTTGGAAACATTCAGCACTAGCAGAGTTTCAAGGCATGTATTTTAAAGAGGTAATTCTTTGGTGCCCAAGTTCATTGTGCAAATCATGTCCAGGTTGAATGGGACTGCTGTTTTATCTCCTAGTAATTAGAGGACTGCCCAAAAATTATCTCCTTTGCTTGAAGCAAGTTAAAACTTCCTCTCAGCCCATAAGAAAGCAGATGAAACTGGATAATGGCACTCCTTAGCCCTACTTTGAGATCAGGCAACACTGTGCTGCGTACTGACACTTGTGTCAGTTGCAGGGAAACCTTTGGGGGTTACAGAGTCCAGCAATCAGCTAGATTCCTGATACTTCCTCAGAATTTTGTCAGCTTTGTAAATAGTGTGTGAATGTGAGAACCAAGCTCCCAGCACTTGTGCGAGATGAGATTTCCTTTGTGTCAACCTAAAGCCCACAAAACAGTGTAAGAAGCACCTGGGAGAGAAAAAAGTTCCCAGATGGCAAGCTGTTTAGCTCTCTGCTAAACATCTCTTGATGATGCTCTAGCAGCATCCACAGTTCTAGTATGGGAAACAAAACTAATACATGGAACAAATATCACTGCTGGCCCTGATCTAATCCCTTATGATCACAGCACAGTACTACTCCCTGTAGCATTTTCTTTTATGATTTCTCAAGCTCTTGTGATAGGCATTCCCTTCTTTATATGGACAAGCAGTACCATAAGCTCAGAGTTCCTACTGCCACTACTATTTCCCTTATTCTTTCAGTCCTAGACGTCATCCCAAACCATTTGACACTCTTAACACAGTGTAATGACAAAGGAAAGGTTGCAGTAAGTTCAAACTGCAAGAAGCAGAGGAAACAGTGCAGAGGAAGAAACCCCAAAGGAAGAGAAGGAGCAGTTGCCAATGGAAGCACTATTCTGGAAAGATGTAGACATGGTAATTATTGGCCTGAAGCCATGAGCTTCTGACTGGTACTGAATTTGCACTGTGAAAACCCAAAAGAAGGGTAAGTTTTCAGGCCTCTGTCACACCAAACAAGTGAATCCAGTGTTAGTCCATCTTGTTGAACCTTTCTTCCTGTTCTCCACTCCCTCTATCTTCACCATCCTGAGGCCTTTTTGTTCTAATATACAACTTTCCGTTTTCAGTGGTCTGAGAAAACAGGACATGAGGGAAATGGGGAAGAAACTGATAAAGAAGGATTCCTGAAAATAGATTTGTGGAAAAAGAGGGAACAGAAGAAACAGGGATACAGAAGATAAAAGAAATAGAAGGAATACTGATCCTATGGTAAAAAGGCCCTGCATCAGGCTTCAGATTAGATGCATTTGAGAACAAATAAGAGGTCAAAGAGAACTGTTCTGCGAGTCCTTGCAAGGGGCTATGGAATCAAAGCAAGCAAAAAAAATGGGATAAGAAACAAAATTTGAGAAGTAGACTAGAATGAACTGAATGAGCTGAAAATAGTTTGATAGGAATTAACCTCAGAAGTCCTCTGAGAGGAAAATGTGATTCAATTACACTATAAAAATCAACCTGGCATTAGAATTTTAAGGAACAGAGTCTAATCTATGTAAGCAAAGAGATGGACAAGAAGAAGACCACACTAGGAAAAACAGGAGTATAGAAGATCGAGGTACAGCCATAGAACAAAGTTTAAAGCCATAGGGACACAGACTCCTCAGTTAGTTAGAACTGGATACAAGATTCCTCAGTTTGTGTAGTCCTCTCCTGTAAAAAGGAAATGTATATTTCATCCTTTGCCAGAGCTGACAAACTTTTATTTTTACCTGATAACTTCAGCAGTGGATGTAAATGTAGTGAATACTAGTGAATGGTTATATATTTCTGATAAAACATGGAGAAATTCCTAATTTTTTTCAAGGCAAAGGTATAATCTAAAAAATTATTCTTACAAGGTTCTGGTATGCACCATTAATTTTGCCATGTGAATATCCCCAACAGTAGGAAAAGTAAAGATTAAATTTCTTCATAGACATTAGTCACGTGAACATAAACACAGGGCAAATGTTGCAAAAACTAGGTATGTTGATCTGAAACCAAGAAAAGGCTCCAACCAATAAGATGAACACATGGAAACTCAGATTTCTCAACACTATCAAGGATCAATCAGCTATTCTTTCCATATTTAAATGTTTTGAAGTGCACAAATGCACTAGTGCTATTCCTGCTGTCTAAAGTGACATAAAAGTAACTTCCTAGATATGGGTAATCTTATGTTTAAATCTGATCTGCCACACAGTGCCTTTGCCCTTCAAATCATCACTTGCTCTCTGATTAAGAATTTAAATACTGTTCCCTAGGGAAAAAAGAAATTATAGTCCTATTTGCTCATGCTGTTTATTGGTAAACACATTGGGCTAGTTTTACAAAGTCAGTTTGAGGTACTTATTTTAAACTCTTAAGGGAAAAAGGCTTCAATTGAAGCTGTCCATTCACATACACAGATGCAACAAAAAGACATCATGTTGTGAAAATAGCAAAGTCTTCTTGTTCTTTACATTTAATGTTGCTGTATAATCAGTTCATGTAGAGGTGATCTTAAGTTATAGCAAGCAAAGGTATTCACCCTAAATCCAGCAAATTACTTGGATCCTAGGGATCTGGTTTGAGATATGCTACATCTGAACAGTATTGTATAGGGACTGACTTTTTGGCAAGGTTTTTTTGTTACTTCCATATTCAGATTCCCAAGTAAAGGAATGATAAAGTTATCAAAACTTCTGGAGAGTTTTGGTCCTTACCAGCGGAAGGTTGGAAAGGAAGGTTGCACTTTCTTCTCCTCTTTTCACTAAACATAGCATTAGCTTTTGAACATGTTTCAAACAAAGCCTTTTTCAGACTGAGATGAAAATATGCCAGTTCTGAATCACCAGCAGATAAATAGGTCAAAAGTACTCTCACTTCACATCAAAGCAAAGGCATCGTAAGTTACTCATGGTTTTTAAATTACAAAGACAAATTTATCTATGATGATGCCAGTTACCCATTACATAACTGCTTCATGCAGTTCAGCTAGTATTTTCCAGTCAATATTATTGATCAGCTGCCAGAACTACTTAGTCTCTTTCCTTCTTAAGCTCATCATTCCATCACTACCAAACAGTCTTCAATCCTCTCGTGACAAAGCCCAGTGTACCAAAAGCTGGAAGCAGTCAGCTGAATTTCTTCACTGTTGTTTTCCTTTGAAAGCTCACTTTTACTGGAAAAGCTGAGACAGACCTTCACTAATACAACTGTGACAGAACTATGCCTCTGTCTCAGTTTTCAAACTGATCGAGACAAAGATTACTTTGGCCAAGGAACAGTTATGTGGGGTGGGGGGGAGTAAGATGTATCAAAAGCAAATGACAAAAGACAGCCTGTTACAGTTTTTACTGTGTTCAGGTAAATCCATGTTGCAGTAAGAGAGGATTAATGAATCGCAGTACATCCTTCTCATACAGGTATCAGAAATTTTCAATGTTGCTTTATTATATGCCATGGGCTGTTACTAGAAAAGCATAATATTAGGCCAGGAAAAGCCCTGCACGCTGGGACTTTCTAGAAAAAAATAGGCTACATAGGGGATGAACCATCTGCTTGTTTAGTAGATATCCACACCAAGAACAGTATTAAAGTAGTTTTAGATTTTATAGCTAAAGAGAAATGAAAAGCAGTGTACTACAGCAGGACATACTGAAATATCTCTTGATCAGGGCTTAAAACCCTGAAGGAAAATAGGTAAAAAGATTCAGAGTACTGCCTGTCCTCTGGCTCTATCCAAGTTAATTGCAAACTCCTGTTGATTTCAATAGGATGGGGTTGTCTGAGGGTAGCAGGGGAGCAAACCATTGAAGATAATAACCTGGCTTATAGACAGAAATGAATAAAATTTTAGATTAGTATCTGTCCTCAAACAGTTTAAGCTGGATTTGTCCAGAAACACTGTTAGTGCTAGGGACCTTTTGCATCCATTAAAGGTCACATCATAACATTGTAGTTGCCTCTTTTTTTTACGACGTCAGATTAGCATTTGTAGTTCACATTAATAGAAAATGACATTAATTTACAGGAAGCTGAAGTATTACTCACAAATACATGAGCTGACTGGACCACAACAATCTCTCTGAGGTAACACATAGTTTCTAAGACGAATATTTCTCAGCAAAGTGTATGACCATTATCAGCAAGACAGTAATCTTATTAAAAAGACATTAGAACCCTACTTTTATTTCTATGTGGAGTACAATACAGTTTTTTCAGGAGAAAGATTAGGAAATTGATTGCTTTGATATTTATGTTCAACAAGATAGAAAAGCATCAGGTCACTTGGAATCTCAAATGAAAATCAGCCAAAAGCTATTACCCACAGTAAATTTCAATTACCTCTCTGATCATATTTTGTCTGTCACAAGCATCAATGATCCATCAAACAACCTTCATCTACATGCAAGAATCACAAGGTGGTACATAAGGTGGAAATTCTGTGCAGGACATTTCCAAATTCTGACTCCTGGGATTACAAGCCGAGCTGAGTTTTTCTTTACACAATATGTTTTCTGTTGTGATGTACACACACAGATGATGACACTGTGAGACAGTTTCCTACTGTTGTAGGCAGTACCTCAATCCATAAGGACTTTAGCAAGGCTTCTCATGGAGTGGTGTGTAATACTAAGGAGCATGAAGTTTGTACAGATTCTCTCACCACCCAACACTCCCCCAAAAAGTTTTCTTTAAGGCTGTCCTAGTCTGACTGTCATGCAGTTTAATATAAAGGCAATAATGTCTTTCTGGCAATGCACTGAGACAGCACAACTCTATTTCAATATAGGTCATATAGGTCAGTATATGTATGCTATATGACTTTTAAAAGAAACTAATTTACTAAAAGAAACTCATTTACTACACATGCATTTATCAGGACAGACAACCATTTAACTTCTTTTAGTTTCAAGAGTGTCCTTTTATAAGACCAAGTCTCCTGCTGTCATGGCCTCATTTACTCTGTCAGTCAGCTTCATACTGCTCACCATTACCTTTTTACTACACTCTGATGACTCAAAAGGACTGTAAAGTAGATGTAAATTAACCTTATTTCTACCCTGAAGTTTTTTCTGTGCAGTAAATGAGAATTGGGCCTGTTCTGTCTTTTCTCTCTTCATACTCACAGAGTCTGGATTCGGATCTTACAAACTTTATATAAGGTTTGAATATTTTGAACGCTAAATTAAATTACAGAGAATTTTAGAGGTGAATACTTGCCAAGAAACAGGATCCCAGAAAAGTTGCTGGAAAAGTAACTCCAGGAATAATCTAAAGATAATTTGATTTACTGCTCAATTGTGCATTTTTATGGGATTTTTCTTTTTATTTTTGCTTTCATTACTTTGGAATTCACTAGAAAAGCGCTATTTAAACCTAAAAACAAACACCGAATAGCAAATCTCAACTACAGTTCTAAATACTGGAATAAAATTACAGGGATTGCAAGAAGATGTGGACATCCACTCTTCCAAACTGGACATTTACAGGTTATTTGTGAACTATCCTCTGCTCTGATACCACCTGTGAAACAAGCAGTGCCATCTCTGTCTAAGGCTCACATGGATCTTCTTTCTGACTACCACTTGAAGGACACATCACCTAGCCCTGAACAGCACAGAGGCATGTAAATCATGATACTTCTGCTGATAAGTGACATGATAAATACATTTTACATGATAAAATAATTGGTGAAAATATTTTCATTGCTATATTTTCTTTAGAGGTGTGTGCCATGGCTACTTCACCACAAGACTCAGTCTTTGAATTTATTTTCACTCTTGCTAGGTCACAATCCAGTGGAATTGTCAAAACCATAGTGCTGCATCTTTAGGCCAAGTTCTTTTCATTATGATTCAGGGTAAAACTACAAGGAAATATGTTGCATCTACTTCTCTACAAACGATCCAGGGAATAATTTAGACACTTAGAACTCTGCCTGACACAACTGCTGCCTTACAAAACATAGGGAAGTAGAGGTGTTTAGTTGGAACTGTATTTTATTGTACCTGAAATTATATATCTTAAAAATTAAAAGGGATGTCTTCTGACTGCATGCTCATATTAGAATAATTTCGCAGTTGCTCTGATTTATTCTCAGGGAGAAGAAAACATTGGCAACAAGCCACAATTTATTTACTTGCTTACACCAGAAGTGACTTTAACATTTTTAGTATGTCCCTTAGGACATACTAAAATGAAATCTATTTTATTTCTACTCTCCTCCTTTTTTTTTTTTTTTTTTTTTTTCTTTCTCTTCCTGCAAATTTGAGAAAGGACATTCTACGAAAGGCTGTGACTCAGCTTGTCTCTTTTATCCCTTTTACAATTCATTCCTTTAGGGATTAAGAGTTCTCACAGAAATGTTGCACTGGAACAACCTTTAAGCGAGATGTAGAAAAACTGCCAGCACTGAGGCGGAATTTAAGCAATATGCTGGTTGATTCTAATGGGGAAGGACCAATCTTGAGAACAACTGAGGTCATTGCAACTTGCATTGACCTTAATTAAATACAAACCTTGAGTCTGTAAATAGTACTCTCTTCATACTTCCCTAAATATATCTTAACTTAGCATTAGAACATAATCCTAGCAGCTAGTTCACTAAATGCTTCACTGGCACAAATGAAGCAATTACCTTTGACACAAATAACCTGAGCAAATTGTATTACAATAGACCCTTTCACAAGCAACACCACGCAGACTATGTCAGGTTATGAATAGCACTCCATCAGTTTATCTTCACCCAGAGCTGAGCTTTTTCTCTGTGCTTAATTTATCTCCCAATTTCACACTAAGAATATATCAATTTTCTCCATGTCAAGAACTCCTGAACTCCTGAAGAATCTATATTATACCTGAACATGCTCAAAAATCCATGTGGATTTAAATGTCTTATCTATGACCTTAAGTCCTGCAGGTTTTATCTCCATTTCCTCTGCAGTGTTTCCCAAGTCCGTCACATAACGCATTTCCTCATTACCAGCTCATCAGATGTCCATGAGAGCAGTGTTTTCCATTGTTCAACCAGTTTGTACTAGTTTTCCCACTTCTGCTTAACCACTACATTGTCCTGTAGAACTTGCTGTAAAAAGAAACTAAATTCAGATATTTCTTCTGTGCTCCATAAGCATTATTTACTTTTTTTTTTTTGCCAAAGCTAAAAGATAGCAATTTGTCATTCCCATTCACATCTTAATTATTTCCTTTTTGTCTGAGATTGGACCTTTGAACTGAGGTCATTCCCTGAGCTATGGCACCTTTTTTTTCCCCAGAGCCACCATTGTAATAGGAGACAGAGAGAATTTTTTTTTTTTTTTTTTTTTTTTTTTAAATAGAAAGCATTACTACAAGAAATCAGGTGGGGGCTGATGACACGAAACAATATGGCAGCCATGCTTCTGCTCCACGTTTCAGTTTCATTCTTCCTAAAGATTTCCTTGGGCTAGAAAATTACATGAGGATTTCTCACAATTAAGTCACATACTTTTTGCCCTGGTAAGGCCTTACCCCTGTTGAAGCATTTGAAAATATAAGGTAGCTGCTCTGAAGAAGAGCATTTTGGCTTAGTTATGCTTTATGTTTTAGATGCTTTATAGGTCTTTCATCATCCTGACTGAAAGAGAATACAAATGCCAATGAAACCTGCACTGTGACATAGAAAAATCAAAATGGAAAATTACTGTCATATAGCTTTCACTTTTAATTTTAGGGTAGGTTTGGGATTTTTCTTATGTATAAGACAACCTGAACCTTTTCTGAAACCAATTATGATATGGAATTTTTAAAAATATCCAATATTCCAATATTTCTAGTATGTTACCATGACACGAAGTGCTGCTACTAACCTCCTGTACCAATTACTGAAGAAAAACATTTAGTCTACATGACTGTGGGCATGCAGGCCAATGGCTACAAAGAGGCCTTTTTGCCCTTAAGGTTACCACTTAAAGAGAGGCCAATAAGAAGGCCAGATCTTTGTTCATGGCAAGAGAACATGCTCCAATTACAGGTTGACCAGTGAATGCAAGGTGAACACAGAGAAGTCAAATCACCTCAGATTTTCCACTATGTAAATCTTCTGTCATCTTACACAGAATGAACACAGTGCTGGCCTTTCTCTTTTGAGCTAGCTCATCTAATGACTAAGGGTAAAAAAGGAAAACATTTTCTTTATTAACCAAAACAAGGCCCCAAACAATTATACCTGGCAGCCTCATATCAAAGTAACAGCAATACACAACTCATGTAGAGTAGGTCTTTTTCCTTTTTTAGATGCAGCTTTGCAGAAGAGGACTTGGGGGCCTTGCAATGTGCCCTTGCTACAAAGGCGGCAACAGCATCCCAGGCTACATTAGAAAAAGTATTCCCAGCAGATCCTCTCTTCTTAACACTGGTGAGACCACACTTGGTGCGCTGTGTCCAGTACTTGGCCCCTCTGCACAAGAGGGAGATGAACATATTGGACAGAGCCCAGCAAAGGGGCTCATGTTACTGAGGGAGACACTGGGACATCTTTCCTATGAAGAAAGGCTGTGACAGGCAGCACTGTTCAGCCTGGAGAAGACTCAAGAGCATCTAATAATGTATAAATGCATGAAGGGATGTGCAAGGAGTACACAAGGCAGGCTCTGTCAGTGGGGTACTCAGTGGGACATGGTGACAAGAGGTGCCCAGGTGATGGACACAATCTGAAACAGAGAAGTTTCCCCAGAATAGCAGGAAACACATTTTCACTGCAGGGGTAACAGTATTGGCACAGGTAACCCATAGAAATGGTGGAGTCTTTCTCCCCAGAAACATTCATCAGCCAGTCTGAGCATGACCATTAGCAACTGATTCCCAGCAACTTGAGCAGTGAGGCTGCTCCTAGAGATGCTCATTTAGAGATGACCTCTGAAGGTCCCTTTCATCTTCAACCATTCCGTGATTTAGGGAAATACAGTCTGAAATTTCCAGTGATCGTTTCCTGAATGAGTTGTGATATCAGCTCAGGTTTTAGCTCATTACCAGAGATAGTGATGGATATGCCACTTCTAAGCATCACAACCTTTGGTCTTGGTTTCAGTCTCACCAGCAGTTTAATCACCATAAGAAATTGATTAACCACTGACAGTTCCTTTTAACAACATCTTCCTTTGACAACTCTAAACAACTTTTTATGACACTATATCCAGACCATTCAAAATGTGAAGTTATGCTGATTGTTAAAGGAGTATGAAACAGGTACAGTTAAGGAAATAAAAGCAGGTTTTGTCAATTTGTACAGTTGTAACATTGAATATATGGCTATTCCCTACAGAAGAACTCATGACTTTAGCACTATTACAAATTGCAAACTGAGCCTTAGAGGGAGAAAGATAAGCTGACCCATACCAAAAGAGCAGGCAGAACCATCATGTGTTGAAACCTATATCTAATGCTGGTTTCATTGACAGCACAGTGATTGTTACTCCATAGACCTACATTTTGCCTTCAGTGGTTTGTCTGCTTTATTCAGGCTCTTCCTTTGTAAGGGAAAGTTGCATCCAATAACATAAGCAGTCGCATTGCACTTTGCTTTTGAAGCTGGCAGTGGCTATGACAAATCATGGATAGGAACACATTATAGCACTAGAATAAGTTAAGTCTTAAAGAGGTGATTATCAGTCTCACCCTGGTTTTTCCTAAACTGCATTTACTTCATGCTTCAAAAACACTTTAGCGATGCATCTGCACTTAGCCAAATTTGCATTTGGGAGCTGTTTTTAAACACAAGATTAGAAGCAATTGTAACTTCAGCATATGGAAGGCACAGGCAAGTACAGGGTGCTACTTTTAGTTTCCATTTTTTAGCATTCAGGACTACTAAGACGTATAAGTGAGAAAAAAAACATTTGAGCTGCAACATAACTTTCCATCAAGTCAAAACAAACAAAAAAAAGCTCCTGATGTATTTACCTTTTGCAGAAATAGAGGCGTTAAAGTTACTAATAGTGTTGTTAGGATGGTTTCAGTGGTCCATGTTGGGATTTCTCTTCAACAGCAACTTTCTCCCCACAACCCCAGACCTTCAACCACTGTGCCACACACTGCATACTGCAGGTTCAAGCAATTTGGCTGAGTGACAGCTAAGCAGCCTCAATTCTCATTCCACTTTGCCCAGAAAGGAGGATAGCTTAGGTAGTAATGTTTTGAGAGAACTTACTGAATCCAGGAGAACATGAGCCTTCTACAGACAGGTATCAGCCCAAATCACTGTGACTACTGCATATGTGGAGTCTCAGAAAAACACAGGAGGGGGAAAAGTTTTTTAAAAATTTTATTTCACTCTATAATAGGATGAAACAAAATATGCCAATTTCTCTGTTTCCATGGCATTGAACTGCTATTTCTAGCTATTTTTATTTTCCAAAGGTTGCAAATCACATGGGGCTGGATCCACCTAAGCTGCTAGCAGAAGTGCTCAGCAAACAATTATCATCAATCCTGGGTGACCAGGGAGCTCCCAGTTGACTGGCAGTTAGCAAATGTGACACTCATCTATAAGAAGTGCTGGAAAGAGGATCTGGAGACCAACAGATCATTCAGTCTGACCTCAGTGCCAGGGAAAGTCATGGAGGATATCAGCTTTAGTGCCATCATGCAGCATGTACAGAGCAACCAGGGGGTCAGCCAGCAGGGGTTTATGAAGTGCAGGTTCTGTTTGACCTGCCTGATCTCCATCTGTGATTAGGTGACCAGCTTAAAGGACAAGGGACAGATTGTGGATGTTGATTACCTAGACTTCAGAAATGTTTCCTGCAGAATTCTCCTGGAGAAGCTGCCTGCTTATGGCTTGGTCAAGTCCACTTTTTGCTGGGTTATGAAAAAACCAGCTGATGACCTAGAGCTGATGGTGAATGCAGCAACATCCTGTTGGTGGCCTGTCCCCAGGGCTTTATCCATGATCTGGACAAAGTGGTCAAGTGCACTGTGAGTCAGTTTGCAGGCAAACATAAAGTTTGGTGGGAGTGTTGATCAGCTGGAGGGTAGGAAGGCTCTACAGAGGGATCAGAACAGGATGGTTCAATAGGCTGAAGCCAACTTCAACAAGGCCAAGCGCCAGGTTCTGCACTTGGGTCTCAACTACCACATGCAATACTACAGTCTGGGAGCAGAGCTGCTGGAAAGCTGCCTGGCAGAAAAGGACCTGGGGGTGCTGGCCCCTGAACATGAGCCAGGGTGTGCCCAGGAGGCCAAGAAGGCAAATGGTATTCTGGCCTGGAACACCAACAGCATGGCCAGCAGGACCAGGGCAGTGATTGTGCCCCTGTGTACTCACCCTATACTGGTGAGTGCTGTGTTCAGTTCGGGCCCCTCCCGACAAGAAAGATACTGTGGTGCTGGAGCGTGTCCTGGAAAGGGCAACAGAGCTGGGGAAGGGTCTGGAGCACAAGTCTGATGAGCATTTGAGGGAGCTGAGTGCATTTAGCCTGAAGAGAAAGAGGTTGAGGGGAGACCTTATCAGCTACCTGAAGGGAGCATGTAGTGAGGTGGGGGTCAGTCTCTTCTCCCAAGTAACAATCAACAGGACAAGGCAAAATGGCCTCAAGTTGTGCCAGGGAAGGTTTGGATCTAATACAAGGCAAAATTTGTTCCCAAAAGGGTTGTCAAGCATTGGAATAGGCTTCCCAAGGAAGTGGTTGAGACATCATCTCTGGAGATATTCAAAAGACGTGTAGATATGGCATTTACCCATGCTTTAAGGGTGGACTTGGCAGTGTTAGGTCAGTGGTTGGACTTTATGCCCTTAGAGGCCCATCTAAATGACTCTATGAAAATGTTGTGCTTGAAACAGACAAAACAGTTTCAGTTAACATCTGATAAGGCTGATAGTCAAATAACATTTAAAACACAGGGGCTCTTGGCCATTTCTTGTAGAGTTGATCAATAAAATTGTATAGAAATGCCTACAAGCCAAAGCTTCAAGATTCTTCTTGTTTATCTTTGCCAGCACAGTCAACACAGTGAGAATGATTCCTCCCTCTCTTGTGGTTTGTACTATATTGTATATACTAAGATGCATGTTTGGGTTTTTTAATTTACTGGGAATTCCTATATCTTTTGTCATGACATTTACCTTGTTTAGAGATAATAAATGTCTCTGCCTTAGACCCCTTATGATTGGTTACTTGTCTTTCCACGATGTGAGCAGATTGACAGTGACACACTCTTACAAGGTTGCTCTTCTCACTAAATCAGTGTGTGGGAAGCATGTCAGAATCAACAGCCAGCAATATGTTCTTGTGTTGGTTTCCTTCTGTCATGTACACTCATATTTAGAATACAGATGGGGTTTATTATGCTTCAGTTGGACTTTATGCACGCATTCACAGGGGTCAGTAGTGAGTATGTAAAACCAACACAGATTACGTCTTTGACATAGTGCAAAATGCCATAAATAAAAGTGTCTTTTTGCCGAGATTTTCTGGGAAAAGTTGGAAATAGTTTATGGAGGCATTCACAAAATAAGGGTCACAAACAGGGCTTCAGAACTTAGATCAAAACTCTGAGAAGTGCAACACTTTTATGCAATGATGGCTCCCAACACAAACATACACATAAGTGATTTTTAAAGTTATGAGAGCCTGCTTCCATTTTCTTCAAGGAATTCTACTGTATGCTCAACAAAGAATTTATCCATCTACAAACTTTAGACAATTCTTGGCTGAACTATTACAACAGAAATTCAGCCAGGTTGAGCACTTTCCTATAAGAGCTTAATTTAGAGAGATTTTAGTTTCAATATCTCAATAGTAAGTAATAATGTGCAGAAATTTGTCTAGAGATGAGAAAGAATATTTTCAATGACATATCATTATTCTTTCCCTAGTTATAGTACTTGAAGCACCAAATATCTCCAAAGTTCCTCAACAGCCCCTTTTTAACAAAATTCTTTCCATCTTCAAGGGACCATTTGGAGTAAGACAAGTGACTTTCTTGACTCAGTCTGCTTCCTACATGACACTTTGCTCTCACCTGAGCTACCTTCAAGAGAGCAAATTTTTAACATTCTGAAAGAGAATTCTATATTTAAGATGAATAGATGAACAGAGGGTTCAAGTTGAGGTTTCTTGCAGGATAAATGCATTTCTAGGAATTTTGAGGGTTAACTTTGTTATTTAGACACAGAGTGCCTTAGAAGAGGTTGTGATTCGCACCACTCATATTCTTAAGCATCTCTAAGCTAGATGCAGGTAGATATTTAGTCAGCAAATGTTCACAACAACTTTAGCCATGCAAGTATCAGAGCTTAACGCAAATCATCTTTCACAACAATCTAAAATAAACTGGTTAAGTCTACACTAAATCACATAAGAAAGACTTGGAAATTGTCTTCTGTTGGTAGGCCAAAAGAGGTGAAAAATTCCAGTAAAGGGACAGCTGTAAATTTTTTCTCTGAGGACTACATCTTTAGCCACCAGAAGCATCTGCCAAGTAAACGCTTCTCTGCCTTGTTAAGCTGTTGTTTCTCTCTCCAGAATAGGGCCATGTAGTACTGGGACCATACTTTCAGTGGCTGTTCTATTGCTTCCAGCATAGACTTCAACATTAAGGCTGTTCCTAGCGAAAAATTGGCCCTTGGCATTTTGAGCAAGAATCTAGCCTTGATCAATAAAAAGCAAAGCCAATTGCTCTCACTACACCCCAGTGAGACAGTCTGCCAGACATGCAAACTGTGCTTTTCTCAAACACCTACACATAGTTACAGATTTACTCAGTTCTCTGGATAATCAAAATAAAGAGTCTTTAATAAGAAAATTCTATCTGGAGGAATTTTTGATATATTGATCAACACAGATAAAGGCAGAAAAGATTTATCTAATGTCTCATGGTGGTCAGGTAATGAGGTTGCCTTCTTCTGCCCTGTTCTTGAACAAATATTCCTACAATAACAAATGTGCTGTAAAGACAGGGAGAATTAATCCTAGTTGAAAGATGGACTGGTAGGTTCCATGCTCTTTCAAAGAGAAAACAGTTCTTAAATTGGTTCAGCTGTACCAAAACCTTGCCTTTGAAGCCAACAGATGCAGATATTAACTCCCAGCTCTTTGATCCATTTGAAATGAAATAGGCAGATAGACAGTGAATACATTCTTATTTTTAGAATATTTCTTCAGAAAGTTAGAAAAATTCCTGTGTCCTTTTAAGTTACCAAACTCTCCAACAGTACCTGCTAATGGGATACTTTAGTTAAAGTGGGACAAGAACAAGCCCTGCCAGACAGCTTATCTTTCTGTTCAAACTTTAATTAAAGGGAAAAGACACTTTTATGGCATTTTGCACTTAAAGTTGTAGAAGCCAGTTACAGTGCTAGTTATGAGACAGATACTTGCTCTTTTGAGAGCACTAACAACATTGTCCCTGTACTAGTTTAAAGGACTGCTTATTGGAGCCCAGCAAATCACATTCCCACCTGCATAGTCTACGGCACATTCAGCTATAGGATCCTTACACTGCCTTTGAGCCCAGGCAGACACCAAGTGAAATGCAAGTTTGTTTGATTTCATTAAAACTATTTCATAGATCCCAGTCTGTGATTCTTTAGAACAACACTGAGACAATCACAGAGAATTGTTGGTCAAGTTCCTTCCATATAGGCTGGTTCTTCAGGCAATGTGCTAACCATTGTAACAAGTCTGACCATAATGTACAGAATAAAGTACTAAATAATTAAACAGGTCACTCAAATAGATATTATGATTCACAATGTATGGAATAAAAATACAAATTAACAGAATATATTACGCTTTTACCATTTCAGCCATATTTAAGCCTTCTCACTCACAAACTAGTCACAAGTATTGTAGGCTGTTCTCTTTTATTCATCAGTCAAGAATGTTGTGTGTCTGGTAGAAAAATAAAAGAGAGAAGAAGGAAGAAGTCACAGAACCACAGAATGGAGGTTGGAAGCAACCTTAAAGATTATCTAGATACAATCTCCCTGCCATAGGCAGGAACACATCTCACAAGACCAGGTGACTCAGAGCTCCATCAAACCCATTCCTGAGCACTTCCAGGGATGGGGCATCCACTCTGACATGAATAAGAGTCTAGAGCAGAGGTAAAAGAAAGACTGGGAGAACCCCCAGTGTCTTTCTGGGAAAAAAAAAAAATGAAAGAAAAAAAGGCATTTTGTCCCTCAGCCTTTTGAAATCACCTTGTTGCTCAGTTCTGACAGATAAGATGATAGAGATAGTCTTGTTCTCCAGCCAAGATCTCACTGGAGAGTCTGAAGAACTCCATAAGACCAAGAAGTAATATTAAACTTGTATTTGGACATCTACTGTTCTTTCTATAGAGTAGGACAGCAGCTACAAGGTAAATTTTAGCAAACCAAGAGAAACTGAAGATATGGGAAATGTCCAAAAACTCTGTAAATAAAGGGTACTGACATCTCCAGTTATAAAACTGGTGGATGAGAGAAGCCACTGGCTGGAAGGAGACACTGCTTTCCTTACAAGGTGAGTGGCCAATATTGATGCATGCAGACTCGCAGAATAGTTGAGGTTGGAAGGATATCCAGAAAGCCAAGCAGCTCATCTAAGTGCAATCCTTCTACTTATGCCTGCAAAATACACATATGCTTTTCTGAGAGGACTGAGGCTACACAGAACTGCCCACAGTAGGCAGAGATAAGCAAGACAGTACAGAAAATCTTATGGATCTGTATGTTGCTTTGCTGCTCCAAATCTGGGCATATTTTTCCTGCAATTGCATTCTGATTCACTTCCACCAATATCTAAGGAGCCCCTTACCCCTCATATGGATGTAAGATGCCCTGCTGAAGAGTTGTTCAAAGTAGTGGCTGGAAGAGTGTTCTGCAGAAGATTAAGATCAGGAGTGCCTTTTCACCAACCAGTAGTCCTATTTCAAACCAAAACACACCCAGTCTTCTCATTATAGAAACAATCCCACACTGAAGTAAAATAATGTAATTTTAACCTATTCAGAACACAATTTTATGTGACAGTATGAATAAATTTCTTCTGGGTGTCAACAGAATATCATGGCTCTTTTTTCCTAAGTTGTCAACTAGAAATTACTGAAACAAATTCTAGAGCACCCAGGTTATGCAGCTCCTAATCTACAATGATGAAGTAGACATGAAAAAATCACAATCAAGTGTATCATTAGCAATGGCAATGTCATCTTGTATCTTCTAGAAAGAACATAAAAAGGCAAATCCAGCAGAACCTTGCAAATTATCACCTTTTTAGAAACTTCTGACAGTGAAGCCAAGACAAAATTTGACTTCAGAACCCAGATCAAAGCTGTATTTTATAAAGAGCTGAAGTCCCAAATAAATAAATGGAAAAGTTCTTCTTATCTTTGGTGCTTGCCACAGCACCACAGTGCTTGCCTCTAAAGACCACCTGCAAATAGTCACAAAATTTGAGCTGTGGCTCATTCCCACCTTCTCTCCAGAGATTTCCTAAAGGCATGCATGAAGTCTGGGAAATTCATTGCATAAGCCTCTGCCACAGCACCTTTTCTATTCTATTTCACCTATTCTATCCTTTTTCACAAGCTGATCCTCCAGGCAAGCTTCCTGACATTCTTATGTACACATGTATGATGCACCTTCATCTTTTAGTCATAACAATTCATCATATACCCTATAAAATGGATTATACGCTTTTTTTCACTTATTACACAGTCTTAAGATATCCTTCTTAATTTTCTACTAAACTGACATACATTATCTTATTAACTTCAAACGATATAAGCAATGTATTATAACTATTTTTACTGTCAAATAATTCAAATGATTGTCACTATGTGCCACTAAACTAAACTGGGGCCACTTTTAATATACTCTAAATCTCTTTCACATAAGAGCCTTGTGTGTTACTTTACAACTTCCAAGACAAGTCATCACCTTCTGTGTCAAGGGCTGGTTCATGAAAGGTAAGTGCTTTATTTTCCTCTAGTAATTTCTAGAATTATTTGGGAAAAAACCGGATTCTCATCAACACTGTTATTATTCTGTCACACGATTGTTCTGCCACAATCTCTTGACAAATTGTTGAGAAAGAGGTGTGTTGTGTTGATACAAACATTGAGGAGGGAACTGTATTTCAGGTCAGGGAAACTGCAAAAAGGATTCCTCTAGATATAAGAAGTTGTGAGGTAGATTCAAGGCATCCCAACCAAAAATCCATGTTTTTTTCATGCTCACATATGCCATAAGGTCACTATGTGTCACTCAGAGAAGTGAAAGCGAGATTGTGTGTGTCTGTTATTCTTTGAACCTGTAGTTTTAAAGCTTGATGCAGTGTCTGACAATGAAGCCAGACTCAAGCGAGGACTAGCAGAATAATTTAAACATTTAAATCAAGAAATGTTAGGCATGAAGAGAATAAGAATCCATAATTCCTTATGAGATCTTGTGATGTTTTATACCTAATAATTAGAACCAAGACAGCAGAATCCTGCAAGAATAAGAACATTCTGTTTAAAAAGAAGAGGGGTTCTTGTCAGTGTTAAAAAGAAGAAGGGTTCTTGTCAGTGTAGATTAAAAAGAACACAGATACCAAAGCTTCTCTATTTCTCAGAATGAGAGGAAGTGTCATGGGGCCTCACAGGCAATAACAACAGGAGAGGCACCTTCTAAGATAAGAATTCCAGCTTCAATAAAGGATATGAGTGTCAGTGGTTCAGTTGGACAGACAACACCCAATAAGTTTGAACTTTGAATTCAGCTGGATTCCTGGCCAGCTCCCTTCATTCTCTCATGCCAACACAAACTTTTTTAACTAAATGAAACAGAGATTCTCTTAGAGATAAATAAATTTACAGGTTAACTAATACTCGAGGCTTATTTACATTGATATATATCTGGGTGTGTCCATTTATCTGCCTGCACAAATTTTGTAGTTCTGATCAAAACCCACAGCGTCGCGCAAATCTCAAAAGTTTGTCATCTCACAAGGAGGGGTAGCAAAAGAAAACTTATCATCAGAGTCTTCATTGGGAGAAAAAAAAGTTGCATGGACTTCCTTTTCACTAGATAGCTGTGAATCTAGCATCAGATACATTGCACAGATAACACTCAGAAGAAACCAGATTTCCTTCAACCCCCTGTTCATAAAACTACTTGTCTGATTTGGTGATTAAATACAGCTCACTATTTGATTTATCCACTTCAGAGTCAATCTCACTGCCAGACAGAGGGCTATTTTGTTGACATTTTCCAGGCAAATTACAGAAGAACCCAGTGTTAACTGCCAACAAAGACTCAGAGTATGTGGTTCTCACCTCCTGAATCTCCATCATCAAATGAATCAACATTCCAGACCTCAGGAAAGGCTCAGTGAGGCACAAACTCATATGGCAGTAAAAGGATCCACATAAATATGTGAAGTCCTTTATAAGTAGACTTTATTTTTTATTATGGTCTTGCCACCTGTATGCTGCTATCAAGTAGTTCTGTATCAGATTTCTCACACGGTTGCAACAAAGATATTAAAGAAACATGCTTGTGCTCATAATGTGGTCTGAACTAGATAAGGAATAAAGCATTGTGTGTAGTGCTCTTACTAGGCTCAATGATTCACTCAGCATCTTCAAACAAATAATATAAAAAGCAATTATTTCTATTCTAAATTGTTAATTGGAAGGAGTAGCAAAGACTGTATTGATGAATATCGTTACTCGCTGCAGCATATCACTAATGTTCTTCAGAGCTATACACAGCAGGGTAGTCCTACCAGCCAAATAACTTTGTTGTTAATTCACAAAGTGGGGGAATAATGACAATTTACTACAGCAGCAGCAAATGGCTTCCTGGAGTTTTTTTCTAATCTTTTAATAGGAGAGATTTTAGTCTCATTTTGGGCAAATTCACACAAAATATAAGGAGTGTTAAACACCTTCAATGGTGCTCATTCATGTGCAGTTTTATAAAGGGGTTCTACAAAATGTCACACTGGGCAGTTGTCTCTTTTGATTGAGAAAATGCTCAGCACTATGCACAGCATTTCCCTTTAGGTAATTCACTGCTAACCCAGTTTGCACACAGTCAGACCTATCAAAGAAGGCTGGCCCTGGTCACCTGTCAGGGCAAAGGTGTCTCTTCACTCCTGCTGCTCCTTTCTGTGCAATGAAGCATGTTTCAATCTATCAACTCTCACATTCCTAGGACCAGGAGGGAGCATTTTATGGTAGCCAGAATACTCACAGCTGTGATTAAATAAAAGATGATATAGCAAATCAGCATTCAATTGCAGTGCACCACATTGGTTGTGTTGGTGCTGAGCTGTCGTTACTGGTGCTGTTTTCTCTTTAGAAAACTACCACAGTCTAATGATAAATGATATCTTTTCTCCACTGCAGAGCTATTGTGAAACTACAGATCATCTGCTGTACCTTTAAATTAGCCACAATCTAAAGCTTTTGTTTGTAACTTCTTTCCCTACTTTGGTAGAAAACAAGGATCCCTGCACTACAAAATATGACAGATCCTCCACTTTTTAAGGATTTTACTGCATTTGAATCTGTCCATCAAGCAGCATTTATGCTTGAAGTTTCTAATGAGGTGTTTAGGACTTAAATGATGAGTGGTGTTATTTCTGTTTTAATGACAGTGATTATGTTGGTATGCCAGAAATTAACTGGAATCTGGAATGAGGATATATTGGAGCTCTATTGTCACCAAGTTCCAATGCTGCTGTCTATATGTCTCCTTTTCCATATATGTTGAGGTCATGTCTACTTTTGGATTAGGTAATTTTTGTTCTGTTACAAAAAGGATCACTCTAAATGAGCCTGTAGAGTCTTATACAGCTCCAGGAATTTATATACAGAATAATTATCCACCTTCTCAACTTCACTGTGGACAAGAATCAGGCTTGACTGTCAGCATTGTTGCCATCTCAGAACTCAGATTAGTTCCATTCATGCTTATCTGTATCTGACCTTAGACTTGAACATCCCAGATGTAAAAAAAAAACTTTAGATCAGTGCTTTCTGTCAAGATCATATATTATGACACTGCCATTTCAGTAAGTCAGGTTCACTGAATAGATTGAAGAGTAAATAACTCATTAAACCTATATGCCTTCTACAACAGACACACAGTGCTACATTACAGTAAAGAAGAAACAGGCTTCATAATAAAGTCCTAATTATAAGTACTTTTAAAGTATTGTTAAATGTTTAATATAAGATTTAATGATCAATCGATTTTTGGGGTTATTAAAGTACAAAAAGTCTATTTCTTTGTTAGAGTTTTGTTCTGCTATACTTATAACTGACATGATGTGCAGTGCTCAGGTTTGTAGTATCTATTATTTGTGTGTTTGTCATTAGTAAAGCATTTAGAAATAACACATTGATACAATATTAAAACTGAGAAGCTATTCTACTCTATAGAGGTTCCTCTACCACATCTTTATTACACCGCTACCAAAGTCCTATGATTTCATGACTCATGTTGAATTCATTGTCTCTTCCTTCCTAGGAAAAGATGTTGATCAGTACAACATTTTAGTTTTTAACAAGAATTTATTAATCTTTTCTTGTGCAAATCTTAATGACCATTTAAGAGAGACCTTTTTTTTTTAATCAACCTGCTCCTTATAATTTTTATGCACATGGAAATCCACATCAAGGTAGAAGCGCTGTCCTTAGAACACCATCATCTGTTGCTACACAGTGTTACTCTTAAGCATGAGATGAATTCTGACAGAACATGTGGAGCACAGGTCCCACTGGGAAACTGATGTTTACATACAAGCTGAAACAGCTGGCAATTCTGAATTTTTTATGATAGGCGTGATAAGTTTACTCCCATTAACTTCCTCATCACAGAAAGAAGGTAGTACCAGCACTTCAGTCTGGGACTTTGGTTAAACCTCACCTCTAGTAGTTAAACACTCATAAATCACAAAAATAGACTATAAAAATTGGTACACAGATACAATGGCCATTGTGAAGAATTGGTAGTATTGTATAACAGCCTCATTAAAAACAAACAAAAAAATCAACAATACAAAGCCTGTGTTAAATGAGGAATGAACTGGCTAATGGAGAAAAAAAATTGGGAAGACAGCCACAAAGCCAAGAGAGGTGAGGATCTGACTGAGTCTTCAGTACAGATCTAAAAAACACATCTGCTAAAACCATGCAGATGACAAAGTTTAACAGAGTTCCATAAAGTGCTGGACTGAGTGGAGACTCAGACAAGTAACTGAGCAGAGCTCTTATTGTGGTTGTGGGCAAAAAGGGCTTACTATGACCATGAAGGGTCACCCTGGGGTCCAAGTAACTGCTTCATTTTTCTGTACAATATCAGTGTGGTGATCAGCACTGAGCTATTGTGTTCTTTTCCTTATTTTCTCTTGTAGGATGTTAAAAAAAAAGAATAAAATAATAGAATAATTTCAGAAATCTATTCATAAATCGAGGAAAGTACCTTGCCATGAAAAAAACCCTGTAGTATACAGAATATTCTGCGCTTTTGTGTGATTTTGTCAACTACACAGTGGTTGGCTCTGACAGAAATTAATACGAAATGAAGGTTAAGGCCAAATTGCTCTCTGAGAAGAGTATTAATGCATGGAATAAACTAAAAGAGTCAGACTCTACATTTCAGAAGTCATTTTGACTAAAAATAGATGAAGCACTATTGGTAAGCACTTCAACTTTGTTCAATTGGTGATGATTTATGGACTAATATACTGAGGAGGGTAGAATAAATAATATAATGGTTCCATCTCACCTTGAATCCTTCATGGGTTTTTTTTACAGCAAGAAGAATGGTTTCAAAGATTAAAACACCAGTGGATAAGGCTGTCACAGTCCTCATTTATTTGTACAAGGATATATAGCCCCATCTCTAACTCCTCATATCTGCAGTTAAGTCTTAATCTGGTAGAGGGATAAACTGCCCCTCTCTTGCTATAATGAAGAGAAAAGAGAAAAATGTTTCAGCTGCTTTCCCCACTTGTGCAAGACTGGATGAAGACAGCCACAGGAAGCTGTAAGGCTTCTCTCCATTAATGGGAGAGGAATTTGGGCTCAAGGCAGGAAAACACTCTTCAAGCAGGCAGCACTCCAGCAGTGACTTGGATGCATTTTCACTTTTAAGGATTGTGCTTTCACAAACCAAACACACAATTTCAGGTGCTCCAGAGGGTTATATACTATGACCCCACACTCCAAGAGCTCCATGCTGTTAGGTGCTGAATGCTCTGCACCACTCTGAAAGATGCACAGTGTACAGCCCTGAAACAGATGGACTCAGCCTGGGTATTTAAACTTCAGCAACATTGCCCTGCAAAGGTTCCAAGAGCTGCATTTCTGAAGTGCCTGAACCTGAGTTGAAGATTCAGTCATGGATCCTATCAGAGCCTTATAAGTAATTATGAGATTTCTCACCATTTAGAGAACACTAATGACTGAAGCATTAGATTATCAGAATATTTTCCTGGCAGTTATAATTACAGAATTCCCAGTTGTAAAATAAATAAAGATATTGAAGACATTTTTTAATACACTAATACAATGGCTTAGACAAACACTTAGCCTAGTGCTCCCCTATCAACTCACAGTTTAATTTGCAAAGGTCCGAATTTACCTCCATTTTCCACCTCCTAGGTAAAAAAAAATTGAGAGAAAAAAAGCACAATTTTTTAATAAATTATTTAAATAATATTTTCTATTGTTTTCACTGATGAAAAGGAAAAAACAAACTCAACAGAACAAGAACAAAACCCACAAAAACCCAAACAACAACAATAAAAGGAAAAATAGTAAGGAGAAAACAGCAATATTCAAAAATATTACAATTAAACATTTCTATTGAAAATCAAATTAAAATATATTTAAGTTCTTGTTCAGTTGCTTTAAATGTCTGTGGATTATTGTCTCTCATTATTCTTATGGAACTCAAATTTTGATTAAACAACTGTCATTTACACTCATCAGTTCTTTAATGCATGACTGAAAGTTTATTGGTCTTTGTGACATTTGTAGGTTGGAATGCACGTGGATGTCAGCTTCATGCTCACATCAATTTTTAAGTGGAACAGTAGCAATAGGGTCAGGAAGTCAAGAAAATAGATTAAACTGATATAGCAATGGGGCCTAATTATTTTCTAAAAATGCTTCAATCTTCCTATAGCCCAGTTTCTGCAACTCTCACTCACACAGTAGCAAAATTACACAGATATTAAAGTAATACTAAAATGCTTTAAGACTGAAGTCTTATAAGAGCTGATAGATCCACTCTTACAAAATTCATAGTTTAAAATAAGGCCAAACACTGTTACTAAAGCTTGCATAGCAGGAGCACTTTGAGCACCCTGCTGAGAGTTTGCCATGCTTTGAACTTTGTGTGAAGGCATTACTCAAGATCAGGAAAACCAGCCTTTCCTCCTTAAAAGTTTCTTGAGCAAAATAGTCCAGGAGAGTTATGAAAGACAACGGCCATTATTGAATTGAATTATTAGTCAAGATGGATGTTTGGAAAGAAAATTCCTCTTAGCCTAGGCCTTTGCATTGTGTGCCCAGAGTTGTGTTCACCATCCCCTCTAACAGATCTCTCCTCCATGTATGGTGGCGATCACAGAATCCTGAAAATTGAGCAACTCTCTTATCCGGCCACAAGCTGTCACTGACACAGAGGCTGAGCACTGCTTCCATGGAGAGCTGCACATCTGGAAAACATGGAATTATTGATTCATCAAATTTAGATGAGTTTTAATGGAAAAAAAAAAAACAACAACTTTGGAGCTTTAGGAGAGACATCTCTGTAAATACTGGCTGGACATCATGTCAACCATTCTTATCTTTGGGTGATATAAATGGAAACTGAGAATATGAGAATCCTATGGAAAGGATGTTATACAATGGGTATGGGGATCAATAAGTAGGGATATAAGTCATGTATGATATGAACCACATGTATCAATATAAACATTTATTTTCCAATGCCTTTTTTTTCCCAAGTGACCCAGCTGTTATGAACACCTTTGCCATTAAAGGAATATGGAATTAATCAGATAAAAAATCCACTGAAATATTTCTTTATTAAAGTACCTTAATATTGATGTTTTCATATAGAGAAACAAAGCTAAAAATTCCTTCTGGAGGAGAACTCTACTTTTCACTGATTTTGCTAAAGAATTTCTCTATCCTGCCTATTAGTTATTTTTCACTACAACTGCCATCCATCTAAAAGCTGGCTTGCTACAGCTCATCAGGATTCTTAAGCAATAACAAAGACAGGGATTTTGTAAATCAGAACTCATTTTATTCATGCTGTGTGCACTTCTAATTGCATAATATTAAAGCAGGACCTGTAGGCAGGTGAACAGATGAAGAAACAACTTTTAAAAATCCCAAGCAATTAGGCTCTGTTCAATCACATAAAATTTAGGACTCAGAGTACACTGGACTCATTTAAAATTTATGTAGGTGATGCTATCATCTGAGCTGTCCCACTGAAAGCTTCACCTACATTCTAATCCACCATTGCACCACTCTTAATTCCTGTATTTTCAGCAGTTCTTCGATACTCATAAATATGGAATAGATTAGCTCCTTAGCAGAAAAATTCTCATCCTCCTCCCACCAAAAAAGTGAATTCCCTTTATTTATCCAAGTCCAGATGTGATTCTTTAGTGACCATGAAGGTAAACTGAACTTCAAATTTCTTTTGCATTATGTTATTGATTTGTTCAGTGCATACCTTAAAGTGTGCTATTAGTCAGAAAAATCATGACTGAAATGCCACCCTTGCTAAGCCCAAGGGAGCTTGATGAGTAAACCAGAAACAGGAATATGTCTTCCTAATTCCCAGATTCTGCAGACATTGACTTAACTATATCAAATTTGCTCATAAGCAATTTATTGGGAGTAACACTCACAAATTCACTTAGGTGAATAAAGGATTCATAAGAATACAGTAACATCCATTTCCCAAATAATTTTCCATTCCCTGATGGTAACATCAGGGCTGGATGTTACCATTTGTTTATCTATAATTTAAGTATGATTTTATTAATGAAGGAAATAAATTTATTCATTCAGGGGGAAAGCTCCCATTCATATTGATAAGGCTTCAGGTTGTCTTCTTGTTCACTGTTTTTTATCTAGGTCCTTCCCAGAAGGCTTTAAAATGTTCAAATGTAGAAAACAGATATGGAGAACACACTAGCAGGGTCAGAGCACAGCTGAGGTTAGAAGCTCCAGACACCCTACACAAAGCAGGGTGGACTGCAGGTGGTTGCTCAGGCTTTGAGTATCTCTAAGGACAGAGACTTCACAACCTCTGAGGAACTTATTTCAGTGTTTGATTACAATTTAAAAGCAAAACAAGCAAAACAGACTATTCTTACATTCAAATGCAATTTCCTTTATTTCATTTTCAGCCATTTCCCATTGTCTTGTTTTCTTGTTCTTCAAACCACTGGAAAGAGTCTGCCTCCATATTTCCTTCTCCCATCAAATGCTTATAAAAAATTTGATAAGTTACCCTTGAGTCCTCTTTTCCCCAGGCTAGACAGTTCCAGCTCTCAGCCTCTCCTTGCATGAATCTCCTGATTCATACCCATGGTCCTTCACCATATTGTTCCAATATGGCCTTTTGTCTCTTGGGCCATGGAGCCCAGGACTGTGGTGCAGCAGTCCAGATGTGTCCTCAGCAGTGGAGAAGGACCAGACTCCTGTTTTAAAATCCAGTTTCCAAAAGAGTCCCTGTACTCATGCACTTCACACCAAAATCATTTTTTGTCCCTCAAGCTAGAGAGAAAATTTGCTCCCACTAACTTTCCCAGAAAAAGCCTTGCTTATGCCCCAGTCCTCTCCTGTAACAAACCTTTTTCTACCTCTCCCCACCGAGATTCCCTTACCTTCCCCTCCTGCCTCTTGTGGAGGGATGCCCATGTGGAAGTCCATTTGCTATACATCAGCTTCTCCCCTTCACCAGTTATACCTCTAAGTCTCTCTCAGAACCTCTTTAAATCTTTCCCGTACAAACATCACATTCCCAGAACTTTGGAAACTTCTCACTTCAAAGTCCCTCAGTATTCCCCAAACCAATCTTTACTCTGCCACTCTTTATGTCCTTTGCATAACTGCCCTTTCCCCTTGTATTCCACACAAGTTATCTCCTTCTAAGAGAAGGCCTGTGAAGGCTCCATACTCAGCCTCACCAAGGATTTCCTGTCACGTACTTTAAGTTAAGGTTCTGAATTTCTGCAATGCTCCTGGCCCTTGCTTCTCTGTTTGGAGCATTAAAGTGCATTTGAGGTTGTTAAAACAAATGTTTAGAAGACACCTGGGTCCTCCATCATCACTTGAATTTCCCCCCTTTTTCTGTAAAGCAAATTTGTTGGACTCCAATCACTCCCTGAAAATTTGCAGTAGAGAAGCTAATATAGACATTAGCCTAGAGACAAGATGAGCTGCAAAATTTCCTCACACAATGTCAATTTTACTTGCAAAAATTGGGTTGTAGAGCTTAAGCTATACTGATACAGAGTACAGTCGTTGTCAGGATCTCAAAATCCACTGTAAACCCTTTGCAGTGGAAAACAACATTCCTGTATCATTACAAGTTCTTATGTGCAATAAGCTGCACATGGCCCAATTCTGCTTTATCCCTTGACTTCAGCGAAGCAACTAGAGTAATGGTAACTATTTTTGCAAACCTCTCAGGGCAATTTTTGGTACAAAGCAACCATCCTTGAGCACATTCTCATGCAGCACATGGCCATTCTTTTTCAGCTAATTCTGTATGAGCTTAATATTATGAAAACAGCATTTAAGAATCTTTGGTATATCTTCTTGCTTCTCTTTTATCATTTGAAGGCTAGAGGTTACTTCAGAAATAAGCTCTACCACCATTATTCTGTCCACCACAGCTTATGGTCAAAGCTCAAAACTGAAGGCATAAATTGAGTTGCTGCTTCGAAAGACTGAGAAACAAGGAAGTTTTGCACAGTAGGAAACCATCTGAAAAAATCACTGAAAAAATGTCAGCATTTATAAATAAAACACAAACAAACACAACAACCAAAAATTAAAGGAGTGCACTGCAGGTTCGCAGTATGATCTACTGTATGGTCAGCCTCCCCCGTGAGCTTACACCACAGACTCATCCTTCTTATCCTTCTTACCTTGCAGGATCCAGGATCTATCAGCTTTAGCCTTCTCTTTTTTTTTAATTAAAAACAAAAACAAAAAACAAAAACAAAAAACACCTCCTCTCCTTCAATATACTACAAGTTCTTTCCATAATAATCATTACATTGTACAGAAGTAGAATGAAGTATCTCACCCCTTATTTTATTCTTGCAGAGTTCTTTTTCCTTCTGGACCATAGCTACCATAGCTCAGAGAGGCTCCTTGCAGGAAACCTTCACAGCTGAATAGAATAACAGGAAAAAATGGTCTGAAAGGGACTGTTGGAGTACACAGTGCTTTCAAAAACCTACTGCCAAAGAATTGTAACAGGTATATAAAAGCATATATCATATTCAGGTATGAATATCAGACTTTATTCAGAGTAGTAAGCATGTAATAATTGGAACAGTTTGTTACTCTTCTTTAGTGTTATCCTTTATTCTTCACTTAACAATAAAAGCAGATTTTCTTGTTCTTTCTATATGAAAGGACATCCTAAATTATTTGGACTGTGTACTCACAGGAAAAAGAACGAGAAAAAAAAAAGATAATAAAACCGAGAGCACTGCAGTTTCATTTTATTTGTATGAGAGCAGCAAGAGAAGAGCAGCTCCACAAGGCATAATCAGCCAGGAACCAAAGGTGACAACAGCAGTAGAAGTGCCCTCACTCATCAGGGCATGTTCCCAGAGGGCTTGAACACAGCAGGCAGGCATGGTGATAATAACAGAGTCTATTTGTAGTCTCAGACAAAGCAAGGTCATGAACCAGGTCCAGGGTATGACCTGGGAACCCGTACAGCAGATCAGGCCAAACAGGGCTGGAGATAATGCTGCAAAATGGGTACAATATCCATCCGAAAGAAAGTACTAAGCAGAAAGGCACCTAAAATAATGACCCAGAAATGCTCTAAGAAGCAAGACCAGAGACAAGACTAGAGCCAGGCATAGTTCAGAGTAGGAGTGAGTGTCCAAACCCCAGATTAAATGGAGCTCCTGGGATTGCAGGCAGAAGGCATGGATGGGGGCCCCAGGTGAGGCTGGTCAGGGAGACTAAGGACTATTAGTGCCCTCATGTTCCAGCTACAGTTCAATACCAGATTATCACTGGTGTTAATACTCAGTATCTTTCCCAACAACTTAAATCATGCAACAAGATACAGCTTCAGAAAATATTTCAAAGCAGTTTGGGTATGTGCTAGTCCCTTGAAGCAGCACTATTACTCCAGTCTGAGGTTGTGAGCATCTGCTTGTCCAAGTCCAGTGTCTGAAGCACATTACTCATCCTGGGAGCTGAGCTGCTTGCACTGAACTCCATCATCCTGAGAAGCTGTTTGAGAAGCCTTGGAGCTCAGCTGCAAGGAGTTTGAGTAGAAGCTCTACTGAGCTTTATCTTAAGGCTCTGGCCCCTGCAGTTATGCTTGCTCCCATCTTTTTCTCCCTTATGGAGAAGGTTCTTGTTGGCCACGCAGGCACAGACAGCTGTGGGGTGATTAAAGAGGGCTCTAGGGCCACGGTGACCCAGAGCGGGCAGATAGGAGCGCAGCACATCTCTGTGGGTGTGGCACTGGAATTCACATGGGCAGGGCAAGCAGGCAGGGCTGCAGGATGCCTCTAGTGTGGTTCTTCATCTCCTGTCTCTGCTGATTTATTGGTTTATTGTGTTAGTTAGTAATGGTTTTTACACGGTCAAAAATTGCAGTCAGAAAAGGTGTGTGTAGCCGAGTAGAGCCCTCCAAAAAGGATTCATCTGTCCACACCCATTCCTGTACAGAGTGTTTATCAGTGGCTCCAGAGGGCATTTCACTGGTGGCTGAGCTTAGGGAGGGGGCTTAAAGACCCAGAAGTATTAGGGAAAGTGAAAGGTAAATTTATTGGTGGAGTTCTGCCCTTCCATCCTTGAGGGAGGCCCACCAGGAGTCAGAGGATTCCCATGCCTCCCACTGTCAGGCAGCAGGAGGACACCTGGAAGATGAAGGGGAGTGGAAATGGATTCCTACTTGGGGAGGTAATAACAAAAATTCCTCCTGACCCACATCACCTACCCAGGTGCCACTTCAGAATAAGTTTCAGGCCCTGGATCTAGAGGGTGAGCCAGAGGACATAGAAGAAAATTATCTGACCAGAGAGCCTCCCAATTACACGTGGTCTGTTGGGTAGATCACTACCTCTGACATCACAAAGAAAAGAAGGGTAGTCGTGGTGGATGACTCCCTTCTTACAGGAACAGAGGCCCCATATGTCAACCAGACCTAACTCACAGAAAGGTCTGTTGCCTCCCTGGGGCCTGCTTATGGGATTTTAGCAAGAGACTCCCTGGGCTGATTCAGCCTTCTGATTATTGTCCATTGGTGATACTCCAGGTTGGTAGCAATGAGATTGAAAAGAGGAGTGTCAGGGCAATAAAAAAGGGCACTGAGTCAAAGTGGTTGATAAGGTGGGAGCACAGGTAGTGTTCTTCTCAGTCCCTTTGGTGATGGAAAAAAAATGTTGAAAGGATTACGAGAGCCCACGTTATTAACAAGTGGCTCAAGGGTTGGTGTCATCAGCAGAATTTTGGGTTCTTTGATCATGGGGCAACTTTTATGGCACCTGGACTACTGGAAGTGGATGGGCTACACCTCTCTGTTAGGGGCAGAAGAATTTTAGCTCATGAACTGGCAGAACTTGTTGAGAAGGCTTTAAACTAGGTTTGAAGGGGACACAGTTCAGCTGTCTGGAAGCAGGCCCAAGGGTGGTAAGCTGAGCTAGGGGTGAAATCAGTAGCCCAGCTGAGGTGCATGTATACTAATGCACACAGCATGGGTAACAAAGAGCTGGAAGCCATGGTGCAACAGCAGAGCTATGATGTAGTCACTATCATGGAAATGTGGTGGGATGACTCACATAGATGGAGCACTGTACTGGATGCTACAAGCTCCTCAGAAGAGATAGGAAAGAGATAAGAAGTGGAGGAGTAGCTCTTTATATTAGGGAGGATTTTGATGCCATAGGTATTGAAACTAATGATGATGGAATTGAATGCCTATGGGTAAGAATTAAGGGCAAGGCTAATAAGGCTGACATCCTACTGAGAGTTTGTTATTGTCCACCCAATCAGGAAGAAGAGGTGGACAACTTATTCTTTAAGCAGCTAGGGAATGTTTCAGGATCATCAGCCCTTATTCTTGTAGGTGATTAACTTACCAGACATCTGCTGGGAACTTAATACAGCTGAAAAGAGGCAGGCCAGGAGGTTTTTAGAGTATGTGGAGGATAACTTTTTGTCACAGCTGCTGAGTGAGCCACTGGGGGAGGGACTATGTTAGATCTGTTGTTTGTAAATAAATATAGGCTGGTGGGAGATGTAGTGTTTGGAGGCTGCCTGGGGCACAGTGATCATGAAATTATAGAGTTCTCAATATTTGGTGATATCAGGAGAAACATCAGTAAGACTTTTACATTAGACTTCCCAGAGGGCAGATTTTGGCCTATTTAGGAGACTTACTCAGAGAGTTCCTTGGGAAACAGCCCTTAAAAACAAAGGAGTTCAGGAAAGGTGAATGTTCTTCAAAACAGAGATCTTGAGGACACAGAAACAGGCTGTCCCTATGTGCTGAAAAATGAGTTGACGAAGCAAACATCCAGCCTGGATGGGCAAGGAGGTTTTGGAGGAACTTAAGAATAAGAAGAGGGTGTATCATCTTTGGAAGGAGGGTCAGGTCTCTCAGAAAGTATTTAAGGGGGCTACTAGAGCATGTAGGAAAAAAATTAGGGAGGCCAAAGTTCAGTTTGAACATAATTTGGCAACTTTTGTAAAAGATAATAAAAAATATTTTCACAAATATATTAATGATAAAAGGAAGGTAAGACCAACTTTTGTTCTCTATTGGATAAGAGAGAATGTGGATGAGAAGGCAGAGGTGCTTAACACCTTCTTTGCTTCAGTCTTTAGTGGGAAGATGGTTTGTCCTCAGGATAACTGTCCTCCTGGATTGGCAGATGGTGTCAGGGAAAAGAATGGTCCCCTTGTTATCGAAGAGGAAACAGTCAGAGAACTGCTGAGATGCTTGGATATTCACAAATTTATGGGACCAAATGGAATCCATCCCAGGGTGATGAGGGAGCTGGCAGATGAGCTTGGAAAGCCACTCTCCATCATTTACCAACAGCCCTGGCTCACTGGTGAGGTTCCAGATGACTGGAAGTTGGCCAATGTACACCCATTTATAAAACGGGTAGGAAGGAGGATCCTAGTAATTATAGGCCAGTTAGCCTGACCTCAGTACCAGGTAAGGTTATGGAGCTTTTTATACTAAGTGCCATCATGCAGAGTTCACAGGATGGCCAGGGTATCAGACCCAGCCAGCATGGGTTTAGGAGGGGTAGGTCACGTTTGACCAACCTGATCTCTTTTTATGACCAAGTGACTGGCCTGGTAGATGCAGGAAGGGCTGTGGATGTTGTCTATTTGGATTTCAGCAAGGCTTTTGGCACTGTCTCCCACAGCATACCCCTGGAAAAGCTGCAGCCCACGGCTTGGGCAGGAACACACTTTGCTGGGTTAAGAACTGGCTGGATGGCCAGGCCCAGAGAGTGGTGGTGAATGGTGCTGCATCCAGCTGGAGACCAGTCACCAGTGGTCTCCCCCAGGGGTCTATGATGGGGCCAGTCCTGTTCAATATTTTTATTGATGACATGGATGAGGGTATTGAGTCTTTCATTAGCAAATTTGCAGACAACACTAAGCTGGGAGCATATGTCGATCTGTTGGAAGGTAGAAGGGCTCTGCAGAGAGACCTGGAATGGTTGGGTGGATGGGCAGAGTCCAATGGGATGAGGTTTAGTAAGTCCAAGTGCTGAGTCCTGCATTTTGGCCACAATAACCCGCTGCAGTGTTACAGGCTGGGGACGGTGTGACTGGACAGTGCCCAGGCAGAAAGAGACCTGGGGGCACTGGTTGACAGCCGAGTGAACATGAGCCAGGAGTGTGCCCTGGTGGCCAAGAGGGCCAATGGCATCCTGGCCTGTATCAGGAATAGTGTGGCCAGCAGGAGCAGGGAGATCATTCTTCCCTGTACTAAGCACTGGTGAGGTCACACCTTGAGTGCTGTGTCCAGTTCTGTCCCCTCAGTTTAGGAAGGGCGTTGAGACCCTTGAGCGCATCCAGAGGAGGCAACAAGGCTGGTGAGGGGCTTGGAACACAAGCCCTATGAGGAACAACTGAGGGAGCTGGCGTTGTTCAGCCTGGAGAAAAGGAGACTCAGAGGTGACCTTATCACTCTCTACAACTCCCTGAAAGGTGGTTCTAGTCAGGTGGGGTTTTGTGTCTTTCTCCAGGCAGCAACTGACAGAACAAGAAGACACAGTCTCAAGCTGTGCCAAGGGAGATAGAGGTTGGATATTAGGAAGAAGTTTTTACAGAAAGAGTGATGAAGTACTGGAATTGTCTGCCCAGGGAGGTGGCAGAGTCACCATCTCTGGATGTGTTTTAAAAAAGACTGGATGTGGCACTCGGTGCCATGGTGCAGATGAGGTGTTGGGCTGGGTTGGACTCTGTGATCTTGAAGCTCTCTTCCAACATTGTGGTTCTGTGATCAGCTCCTGCTACTCCAGGGACGTATTGCTGCTCACAGACAGAAATCCCAGTCTACCATGTCCTGGGAGCAACTCAAGGACAACTCAACTCTTGGTTGTTGTACTGCTTCCCCAGTAAGAGCCATAGACTTTGTGCTGTGGAATCTGAAGAGTGTTTCACTGGAAAATATTCAGCTCTCATAGACTATGGCTAAATTGCAGAGCACAGCCATGCTTCCCAGTTTCCAGATTTAAGTAGGCCTCGATCTTACATAGGGTTAGACCCAAATGGACACCATATCCCCTTTCTTCATTAATGATTAAAAAAGACAGACAGCAGAAGGAAGCTGTGTGATGCACTCCACCATGATGTCTCTCACCCGTGTGGCAGGAAGAACAGCATCCCACAAAATATAGAGCTCTGCAGCTGATGTAGGACCACTGAGACAAGTCACGGTGAACACTCCAAGCTAAGGTAGTAAAATGCTCAAATAACTGTTTAGAGAAGACTCCAGACGTAGTCAAAGATAAAATATAGAACAAACTCACAGAATCACTTTAATCCAGCATTTAATCCAGCTTCCCTGCAGTGAACAATTGCATCTTCAACTAGATCAGGTTGCTCAATTTCACCCAATCTGAACTTAAATGTGCCCAGGAATGGAACATCTACTGTGTCTCCGGGCAACTTGTTTTTCACCACACTCATCACGAAAGAATTCTTGTATCTACTCTAGATCTACCTTCTGATACTTTTAAAACATTACCGCTTGTATTGCAACAAGCCCAACTAAGAAGTTTGTCCCCATCTAAGTACTGAAAGGCCCCAGTAATGGCTCCCTAGAGCCTTCTCTTCTCCAGAACAATCCCAGTGCTCTCAGTTTTTCCTCATAGGAGAGGTGTTCTATCCTTCTGATAATTTTTGTTGTCCCCCTCTAGATCTGCTCCAGCTAGTCCAGTTCTTTCCTGTACTGAGGACCAAAGAGCTGGACACAGTACTCCAGGGGGGCCTCACCAGAGCAGAGAAGAGGAGCAGAATCCCCTCCCTTACCCTGCTGGCCATACTGCTTTGGATGCAGCCTAGGATGTGTTTGGCTTTCTGGCTGCAAGTTCACACTGCCAGCTCATGTCCAGCCTCCCATCCACCAGCACCCTTAAGTGTCTCTCCCCAGGGCTGCTCCTAATATGTTCATACCCCAGACTGTGCTGATACCTAGGATTGCCTGGACTGTGGTGCAGCATCTTGCACTTAATCTTGTTAAACCCAATAAGGCTCACACAAACTCAGTCTTCAAGTTTGTCCAGGTTCCTCTGAATGGCAACCCACTCCTCAGGTGTGTCAACCACACCGCACAGCTCGGGTCATTGACAAACTTGCCAAGGACACAGTCGCTCCCACTTCATCATTGGTGTAGTTATTGAACTGTACTGGTCCAAGTGTGGACTCCTGGGTGGCATGACTGATTCAGGCATTGGGGCACTGATCACTGTTCTCTGGGTGCATCCATCCAGCCAATTCCTTACCCACTGAACAGTCCACCCATCAATCCAGCTCTCCAATTTAGCAAGAAGGATGTTGTGTGAGATACTGTCCAAGGCCTCATATGATTCCAGATAAATGACACCCTTAACTCTTCCTTATCCACTGGTGTAGTCACTCCAAACCTGCTGGCTGAGACAGAAAGTTGTGTGGGGAGCTTTCCCATGCTGCATAGGAATTATGCATTATTATTCCACAACTAATTGGGAAAGGGAATTCAGCTCCCTTGCTTCTCTGGAATATCTGCCTGTGAAAGTTAGACAGGAGGCCAGTGGCTGCATCATACTTAGAATGAATAAACTCAAACAGTTTCTCCTCTAAACAAGAGTTTGATACAATATAAAAGGTCAATGAGCACTGCTCATGTCTTTAGCAATGATTCTCTTATAAAATTAATGTATTTGTGACTTTCTATACTTTTTTATTTGAAACACCATTGGCTTTGCTATCAAATATCAGCCTTTGTTAAACGTCATCAATTTATTCTTCAGATTAAGTACAGCCATATTAATTAGATTGCATAGCAAATGCTTGTGGAATCTGAATATTCGGAAGGACTTGAATGGAATATCAATTTGGTTTGGAAAGGCTATTAAAATCAAGTCACTTGGGAGTGAACTGGAGATTTAAAAGTCCTCACCATGACTTCTGGAGCATATTAGTGCTTTCATGCAAGACAGCTCACTTTACCTTCTCCTCATTCCTTCACTTTTTATCAAAACGTGCTCAGTTTCAAGTGACTGAAGCCATTATCTCACGGCGACATCACAAGTGGAAGTTCTCTGATGATGTTAGAGCCTCAGACTTAGTGCCTCATTCTTGCATGTAGTTGTGCAATTAAATTAGGCAGAACCCTGGAACAAACTGCTTCACCTGCCATATGTTCATTCTCTCTCCATTCAGCTGCAGCAGTAATTTCCTGCTGGTAGCTTTCAGACATGGAAATACTTGCTAGTACACAGGAATAAGGTACTTCCATTCCAAAAAGGAGCCTCTGTTTTCAGCATTTGACAACAGGCAACAGCTAGCTAGACTACATCACGGCACAGCAAGAAATTATCCCAGCTAAAGCACTTCATTCTACCTTGGTACTGTGTAAAGACCATGGACATGTTGTTGAGGAACTGGCTTTCACTGAGGGAAGGATAAGCCAGGTGCAGACCTGTTCTGCAGACTCATTTGAGCTTGATTTTTAGCTCTTCCTATTTAAAACATTGTTTGGCTCTGCCTTTACTAGGCACTTGAGAATTCACACCAAATTAGAGACACAGGCATTTAGATGTTTTTTGTCTCTACTGCTCAGGCTGTCCACTGAATGGAATCCCTTGCTGTGCAATTTGGGTGGCAAATGGAGACGTCTGTCTTTACAAGCCATCAGTCTATGTTGAGCTAATGGGAGTAGGAGAAAGGCAATGGATATCCCCTCATTCCATTCCAAGAATTGCAAGGGAAGAAGCAGACTTTTCAGGTTTCATTAATTATGTACATCTACAAAGATTATTTTTCAGCAGAAAAAGGCTGTGATTCAGACACTCAACATTAGCAATTTGTTTGCCTGGAATAGCAACTCTTCCCCCACCAAGTAATACCAGAATATTTTTGTTTCAGACAGTATTTTGGCACACTGCCTTTGTTGCAAACAAATATAGCTTACTGGGAACAGAGACCCCTTTTAAAAGATGGATTTCATTTCATATCTCATCTTATCTAAGAAATTACATGGCTGTCTCAGCCTAAAGTAGATATTACTATTAGCAGTTAATGTGTCAGCAAATACTGCACCACCACTGCTCCTTGCCCTGTATGAGAATGTCAAAGAAAGTGAAAAGGACATCATTCATTGAGGACCTGAGATGGAGGATTTAAGAAATGTGTCAGAATAAGTTGAGATTTCAGCCCAGATAATTAGTTCCAGTAGGTAGATAAAGGTAGACTTCTGGCTGAAACAGATATAAATGCTTTAAGAAGAAGGCCTTTTGTAGCCCCATTGTTCTTGTTGCTTAAGAAGACAGCTGGAAGTCAGGAGGGAATTGTCAGATTTGACACAAGCTCAAATTGGGTGCCAGAACCCACGAATTTTTGTTCATCTTCTCTGTATATTCAAATACAAAGTATAAATTAGGGAGTGAGAAAGAATTTATATTCTCTTGACATCTGGTTACATTTCTTTGTAAATACTCAGTAAAGTAAAACCCTAATTAGGGTCTGCCCTAAAAACTACAATTTCAGGTAAAGGTGATTGGTTAACCTTGGTTAAATGACAGGTGTCCACCAAGCCACACTCTCACACCCCCTCCTTAGCTTGACTGTTAGAAAACAAGATGAAAAATCTTATGAGTTAGGAACAGGGAGATCACTTGTCAATTACCATCACATTCAAAACAGACTTGGCTTGGGAAGATTAATTTAATTCATTGGTAATTAAAAATATATTAGAATGGTGAAAAGAATACCACCCCACAATCCACCACCCCCCCCCAAAAAAACAAACTAGAACAAAATGAAATTCATTTTCCTTCCACTCCGAGACTCAACATAATTCCTAACTCCTCTACTATTTGCCCTGTCCTGAGAGATACCAGGGGATGGAGAATGGGTGGTATAGTCAGTTGATAGCAGTTCATTTCTGATGCCTTTTCCTCCTCACACTGTTCCTATGAGGTTAGTGAGTTCTGGTGCTCTAGGCACCAACTTTGTTGGGTTATCTTAAATGAACAAAGCAGCTAATAGTTGCTAAAATGTTATTTATTGCAGAAGCACATCTGTCTCAAAAGGCACAGTCACAGACATCACAGTCCATGCTAAGTTTTGTTATAAAGTTCCAAACAAAAGTAGAAGCTGCTCTTGTCAAAGGTCTGGGAAGCTGATCTTGCTGTGGCAGCTCCTAACTTCTTCTTGGGTGTTGACTGATGATGGTGAGCAAAAGCAAAAAGAAAAGCAATGGCAGGAAAAGCAGAAAAGCAATGGCAAAAAGCACCAACTCTTCCCAATACACACTTTTATATAGAATCTTCCCAACAAGCTAAGACACAAACTCAGACCACCACTCCTTACTTAACCTATTAGAATTCTAGTTTCTTAACATGCCAGGTTATGTATAGACTACGCATACGGTCTGTCTTGTTCTATCTGAAAAATGTAAGCAGTATTCTTACTGTAGCTCCATTATATCTAAGCACTGTCTACAACTACAGTCCTGGAGCCTCCACTGAAAACATTAGCATGTGTTCCAAAGGCTTTAATTCAATCCCTGCACTCTGATTTCTCTCTGAAGAATTCAGAGATCCCTGACTCGCTGATTCCAACATGTTCCCTACTCCAGCATGGGATGCCTCCCACAGGATACGGTCCTGCACTAAACACTCCAATGTGGGTCTTTCTCATGACCTGCAGCTCTTCAGGAACTGCTTCATTGTGGGTCCTTTCTACAGCACCTCAGGAACAGTGCTCCAGCATGGGTTCCCCAGGGTCACAGTCCCTGTGTGTGTTCCTCTGTGTGGGTTTCACCTCCTGCCAGGAGAGTATGGGCTCTGCATGGGCTGCAGCTTTCTTCAGGACACACCCATCTACTCTGTGAGCTGCAGGGACACAACCTGCTTCGCTATGGTCTTGCCACAGGCAGCAGAGAAACTTCTGCTCTGGTGGCTGGAACACCTCCTCCCTCTCCTTACTTGACCTTGGTGCTGCAGAACTGTTTCTCTCCTATTTAACTCACTCCTCTCTCACAACTGCAGCACAATTTTTTTTACCCTTTATTGACCATGTATCACACCAGTGCTGCCAGTGATGGGCTCAGCTAGAATAAGATGCATAATATCATATAGATACAGCTCTTCTCCAGCAGAGAAACACATGCAAATTAAGTAGTTTTTCTTTAGATGATTAAATATCAGTGGCAAAGTCAAAGAGAAAAGGATGTTCACAAAAATACCCATGCAGATCAACTTGTAGCAGAAAGAAATATTCACATGAATTGACGGAGCCAAAGAAGAAAAAAATATTAATGAGTTTATCAGTAGGGAAATGATTTTGTATGACAGACAGCTAGAAAGCAAACCACATTAGCACATTGGTAGGGCATTGCAAAGCAAAGGTTCCAAGCACAGATCATCTAGGCAATCCAATCACTGTCTAGGCAAACCATTAAGAAAGATTTTGATTGCTTGTGAGAATGCCTCAGTAAAACAAATATGAATTATTCAGTCATGTCCTTATGTTGTTAATACAGTGAAAGTAAATATGAAAAAAAGAAGCTTTTTTGCTTAGCTTCAAGTAATTTTCAGTACACTAACAATGTAAATTGTTTCTGTTAAAAAACCCAAAACACCAACTAACAAACAAAAGAGAATGAACTAAAAACCCCAACAGTACAGAAGAGGGTTCTCATTTGAAAACAAAGTGATACAGCTACTGCAATCAGCCTGTAGCATCAAATTCACCCAGAGATCTACAGTACATTCATGGCTGGTCACACCACCACATTTCTAACTGCCTTCAACTCCTGCCTAGTACATCTTTTTACTGCAAATCTTAAAAGTGTTATTTCCATAAACGTGTTGAGTTAAAAGTAATACAACCAAGAACTATACACAAGCTCATCAGAGCTGCATTTTCTGGGAAGGACACAATTAACAGATATTTTTCCATAGCAACATACATACTTGATAGAACCAAATAAATTCAAATATCAGGAGGGATGTTGTAATTTGATAAACTGAGGTAAGAGGAAGAATCCACATACCCTGACATATCTTCTGGCTGGTCCCCAATATTTCCTGTCCTTCTTCCTGTTCTTTGACCTCCCCTGATGACCTTGGAGCACATTAAGTTCCTGTATTCTGACCCCACTACCCTGTGTCCCAATCCCATTGGCTGCCAGCCAAAACCATTCCCCTTCCCCTGAATACCTGGCTCTCAGAGGGGGCCGCTCTCTTTCCAGCATGTCACCGCAACGGAATAAACTGAAGTGAAGGAGCCTCTTTTGTATCCCTTTTCATCCATGCTAAAATACTTTGTCTGATCTTAAGATTTTAGGAAAAAGACACAGTATCTTTTAGCAGTTGGCGCCTGTCTGTGGGGGCTTGATTTTAAACCCCATTTTGCCTGAAAGTCTCAGTTTAGGACTTTAAAAAGGCCAGTCGGGTGATACAACTTCCTCCGTGGTTGGAGCTGTTTTTTACCAGCCTCAAACACAGGAGGGTGAAGTGGACACCTTCTTCACAATCTCGGAGAAGCCACTTCTGGATTGAAACTTTTGCAGAGTTACAGCGAAACCGCACTCTGTCTGAGTAAGGTAATATATCCCTTCGGGGAGAAGGGAACCCCAAGTTAGCCCCGAGGTACAGGGGAGGGGGGTGTTTAAACGGATAGCCCGAGACTCGTGGGGGGGTTTGTACCCGCGGGTGGGAAGCGGCAGCAGCTCAGGCGTGCAGCAGGCAACATGTGGCCGGTGTTGCGCAATCCCAGCCCCAGTACACGTGTTCTGCCAGCGCTGCCTGGCGTACGTTATGTTGTTAGCGTAAGCACAGACGCCGGAGCGTTCCTTGAAAGGGGATTCTGGGGACCGTCTGTGTGGCCACAGCTGAGCCACATGGAGAGTAACAGAGGCCCAGCACCCCCATACACACACATCTGGGTTTTGCAACTGGCTGCTATTTTGTAACTTTTCTGCGAAAGACAGGGAATTGTGCTGTTTGTGTTTATAACATCGGAATGGGGGGGAATATTTCAGCACACCAAAAGAGTATTGTTGCCCAGCTTAGAGAAATGCTAGATGTACAGGATGTTGTAATTTCTAAGAAACAGATTGAAAAGTTTGTTAGCTGTTTGTCTCGAGAGGTTATAGAATTTGATAAGGGAATTTGGGAGGCAAAGTGAAATATTTAAGGGAATGATGAGTGCAACTTTTACATCAAATGAACTGGTTCCGCATGATTTAAAGGACCTTTTCAGGTGTTTGCTTACCCCAGCTGAATATGAATTATGGTTTAATATTTGGAAACGTTCTTTGAGCAGTCTTTTGACAGAAATTCACAAAAATCCTGAACATTCCAAGGATTCTGATGATAATGAAATTACATTAGAGCATTTATGTGGGGAGGGTGACATACACAGCCCTGAAAAGCATACTCGGTTATTGTCTAGATTTATTTTGGATAAAGTTTGTGAAGTAGCTGAACAGGCCTTTATTAAATTGCCAACAGTTGAAGTAACTACTAGTTATGTTAATATTAAACAATATTCTTCTGAGAATTTTTTGAGCTTCATAGATCGCTTAAAGACACAAGTGGAACGCCAGGTCCACAATCCAGCCATGCAGGCAGAACTGATTAAGGAATTAGCAGAGAAAAACGCCAATCAAGCCTGCCGGAGGGTCATCCTAAGCCTGCCACTATACCCAGAACCAACCCTAGCACAGATGATTGAAGCTTGCACCCGCAAAGCAGAGCTATTCAGTACTCCTGAGAGGACTCCAAGCCCAGCACCACCTAAGCCTCCAGCACCTGAACCACCACAGATGAAGAAGCCGCAGTTAGCAGCGGAGCAGCTGAAGAAGATCACCTGTTTCCAGTGCCAGCAGCAAGGACATTTTGCTAGGGACTGTCCTCAGAACAGGAAACAGAAAAAGATCAACAAACAAAAAAACTAGAACTGAGGCGCAGGCCTGCCATAAACACCATACAGCGCCAGGATATAAATTCTGCAGGCTATACTGTAGCAAAAGCCTCTCTCTTAAAAGCAAAGGGGGAGGATGGGATGGACAATGTGGGTATAATAGATAATGTAAATGTTGAATGTTCTCTTAACAAAGACAGGCAGTTCTGTGGCCGTATTAGGCTACAGACTACCAAAGGTTTTCATTTCAGATCTGCTGAGTGGACGGTCATTACAGTGGACATCTCAAGCTCCTTAATTGATATGACGGTTTGCCACATGGAGAGTGAGTATTTTGTTGTGGGAGACACAGCACACACACCTTTAGAAATTGAAATAGCTCCTATGACCATGAAGGGAAAAATATCTGGTGTTATCATAATAGCTCGTTGTCCACAAGCACCTTTCTATTTAAGTGAGGGACAAATTCTAGCCCAAGCTTTTCCTATTCCAGCAAAGATCACAGCAAAAGATAAATCACCAGAGGTTTACTGGGCAGAGACAGTGAAGGAGAACAAGCCTTCTCTGGCATGCAACATGACACATGGGTCAGACCATCTACATGTGAAGGGTGTTTCGGATACAGGCTCAGATGTAACCATAATACCTGAAAAGATGTGGCCTTCACACTGGGAACTGCAACCTGTAGCCAGGCAAATTCAGGGTATAGGAGGGGTTTGGCACAAATATCAAAACGCATTGTACAAATTGAGGGACCGGATGGCAGATTGGCCAGTGTGCGTCCATTTGTAATAGATTACAAGTGTCCCTTGTGGGGAAGAGATGCCATGTCACAATGGGGAGTTAAAATGATAATTCCAAAAACTCCTCAGGATTTTTAGAAGCGGCCACCGTGGAGTGCTGGGTCCGGAAGCTAACATGGTTAAGTGACACACCTATCTGGACAACACAGTGGCCGCTAAAGAAGGAAAAGTTACAGGCACTTGAAAAACTTGTAGAGGAACAATTGGCAAAAAATCATACAGAAGAAACAACAAGTCCCCGGAATTCCCCAATTTTTGTAATAAAAAAACCAGGGACAGACAAATGGAGATTATTACATGATCTTAGGGAAATTAATAAAGTAATTCAGGACATGGGATCTCCTCAACCTGGGATGCCTTCTCCAACTATGTTACCTAGAGATTGGCAATTGGCAGTATTAGATATCAAAGATTGTTTTTTCCAAATTCCACTTCATCCTGAAGATGCTCCCAGGTTTGCATTCTCAGTACCATCATTGAACAGAGAGGCTCCAATGAAGAGATACCACTGGAAAGTGCTTCCACAGGGCATGAAGTGTAGTCCTGCTATCTGTCAGTGGTATGTAGCTTCATTGTTGTCTCCTGTGCGTGCACAGAGAAGGAATGCCATAATATTACACTACATGGACGACGTGCTGGTGTGTGCTCCTGACAATTCCATACTTCAACACACGCTTGACCTAGTAGTTAAAGTTTTAACCTCTGCTGGATTTCAATTACAGGATGACAAGGTTCAAAGAATGCCACCTTGGAAATATCTGGGACTAGAGATCACTGCCAGGACCATAGTTCCACAAAAATTAGAAATTAATTGTAATCCTAAAACTCTTGCAGATCTCCATTCCCTGTGTGGGTCGCTGAATTGGGTAAGACCTTGGTTAGGCCTCACTAATGAGGACTTACAACCCCTTTTCAATTTGTTGAAAGGGGACAGAGAGCTGATTTCTCCTAGGGAACTGACACCAGAAGCAAAGGCTGCAATTGGAAAGGTACAGAAAGCTCTGTCTGAAAGGCAAGCTCACCGCTATCAACCTGAACTGCCTTTCAAATTCATTGTTTTGGGGAAATTGCCACACTTACATGGTTTAATATTTCAGTGGATAGAGGGCAGAGACTCACTCTTAATCATAGAATGGATCTTCCTCTCCCACCAAAGATCCAAAACTATTACACAACCACAGGAACTTATGGCTCACTTGATTCAAAAAGCAAGGATGAGGCTGAGTGAACTGTCTGGGTTTGATTTCACATGCATACACCTGCCAATTAAACTTTCTGGGGAGGGAAAGAATTCTCCTGAAAGGCTAACAAAAGAGATGTTTGAGCATTTGTTGCAGAGCAATGCCAGCCTCCAGATATCTCTGGACAGCTACACTGGACAGATATCTGTTCACAGCCCAGCTCATAAGTTGTTCAATGAGGAATTCCACCTCATACCTCGTGAGAAGAGGAGCAGAACACCACTCAAGGCACTCACAGTATTCACAGATGCATCAGGGCTCCCACAAGTCAGTTATGGCTTGGAGAAATCCACAGACTCAGCATTGGGAAGCTGATGTTGAGTTTGTGGAGGGGTCACCCCAGATTGCAGAGCTGGCAGCCGTGGTAAGAGCCTTTGAGAAGTTCTCAGAACCTCTAAATCTGGTAACAGATTCTCGCGTATGTCGCTGGGGTGGTTTCAGAGCGGAGCAGGCAGTGCTCAAAGACATTGATAATGAGCAGCTCTTTAGGCTGTTATCAAAACTAATCTATTTGGTTTCTCACAGAGAACATCCCTTCTATGTGATGCATGTGAGGTCACACACAGATTTGCCAGGTGAGATCACAGAAGGAAACCAAATGGCAGACACCTTAGCAGCTCCAGCAGAAAAGGCACACCTTCCTGACATCTTCCAACAGGCAAAACTGAGCCATCAGCAATACCACCAGAATGTACCAGGTTTGGTCCGTCAGTTCCAGATAACACGGAGTCAGGCTCGGGCTATTGTGGCCACCTGTCCCAGCTGTCAGCTCCAGGCCATGCCATCACTAGGTATGGGAGTAAATCCCAGAGGCTTAGGTAGCTGTGAGGTATGGCAATCCGACATCACACACATTCCTAGTTTTGGACGCCTAAAATATATTCATGTGAGCATAGACACATATTCAGGTGCAGTTTATGCGTCACTCATGCAGGGGAAAAGGCAGTACATGCAAAACAACACCTAGTACAAGCCTTCTCAGTTTTGGGGATCCCTAGAGAAATAAAAACAGATAATGGCCCCAGTTTATACTTCCAAGGAGTTCCTGGAATTCATCCAGCAGTGGGGAATTGAACATAAAACAGGCATTCCACACTCCCCTACAGGCCAAGCTGTGATTGAGTGCACACACCAGACACTCAAACAAGTACTAGCTAGACAAAGCAGTTCAACTGTGTGGATGTCTCCCCAGCAAAAGCTCTGTTACAAGCTTTGTTTACAGTCAATTTCTTAAACTGTTAATTTGAAAATATGAGTCCTCCTGCGGTTCGTCATTTTAACAGCAGTAAACTATGTCCACCTGGCTGGTAGAGTCCCACTTAAAGTTAGTGAGTATTTAGGCAGCTTTGACATACACTTGCCTAATAAATCACCTGAACCATTCACTATTTCACCTAGGCAGTCAGCACAGATCATAGGTAATCCTGTAAAGGACTTGCTGCCAAAATTACCCAAGGCAGACCAGGAACCCCAAGAGTTAGAACTGCTTGGTTCCTACCCAGCAACATACTGCATTCATTTTAAAGATTATCCAACACTCACTGACACTAAAGGCTTTCATCTCATCCGACAATTTCGTAAGGAATTTGTGGCCACGAAGTGGTGTACTTACACAAACCATATTCCAGCTAAAGATCCAGTTCATACAAGTCCCAAAATTCTACCAAAGGGATTGTTTTTAATTTGTGGGGACCGGGCGTGGGCTGGGATTCCTTCTCATCTGCTAGGGGGACCATGTACTATAGGGTGGTTGTCCTTGTTAGCACCCAACAAAACCTTAATTAGTGATTGGACACACAAAAGCAAATCTGGTAATAAAATACAAAAAAGAAGTGCAGATAATCTGGACCCAAATTGTGATGCAGAAATTTTCCATTGGGCAAAATCAAAAAGAATTGCTGTGTCTGTATTTCTCCCATGGGTTGCAGCAGCAAAAGCTCTGGGTGAATTAGGTCACCTGGAGTGCTGGGTAGTTAAACAAGCAAATTTAACTTCAACTGCCATCAGTTCCCTCCTAGAAGATGAAGAAGTAACCAGGCAGGCAACATTACAAAACCGTGCTGCAATAGATTTTCTCCTATTACTACATGGACATGAATGCCAGGAGTTTGAAGGACTTTGCTGCATGAATCTGACTTCAAAGGCTCCTAATATCCACGCTGCTCTGCGAGATATGAAGCACCTGATTGGACAAGCGAAACAAGAATCAGAAGACTGGATTAATGAACTGTTTCAGAAGACTGGATTAATGAACTGTTTAAGGGCTGGGGGTTTTCTGGGTGGTGGACTTCCATAGCCAAAACTATTATGTTGCTTGTTGTTATTCTTTTCCTTGTAGCTATGGCATTTGGGATCATATGTCATTTAATATTTAAGGCCATTAATGGAATAATTTCTTCTACCTCAGGGGACAATCATATAGAATTGACAAATATAAAACAGTCTAACTCTCCCACTTATCTCAAATGGTGGTCAAAATAAAATTCGGACTAGAATTAGTTTAAAGTCATCCCCCTACCTAAAAAACAAAAAACGGGGAGAAGTTGTAATTTGATAAACTGAGGTAAAAGGAAGAATCCACATACCCTGACATATCTTCTGGCTGGTCCCCAATATTTCCTGTCCTTCTTCCTGTTCTTTGACCTCCCCTGATGACCTTGGAGCACATTAAGTTCCTGTATTCTGACCCCACTACCCTGTGTCCCAATCCCATTGGCTGCCAGCCAAAACCACTCCCCATTCCCCTTCCCCTGAATACCTGGCTCTCAGAGGAGGCCGCTCTCTTTCCAGCATGTCACCGCAACGGAATAAACTGAAGTGAAGGAGCCTCTTTTGTATCCCTTTTCATCCATGCTAAAATACTTTGTCTGATCTTAAGATATTAGGAAAAAGACACAGTATCTTTTAGCAGAGGGATAGGTCCCACAGTCTGCTATGTGCCTTAAAAAGGCTTGGTATAATTCCCACTGAGAACAGTGGAAATGTTCAAGGGAAATTATTGGCGGCAGAAACTATATTCTGTATGAATTCTCATTCTTTCATATTTAAACACAGAAGGAACAGACACTTTGTCAGGTTTTAAGTAGGAGAAGTAAAAAATGCAGGAGTTGGGGGTCCAATTTTGTCCCAAAGAGAATGAGGTGAAAATGCTCATATGCTTTTGACAGCCCTTTCCTAGCCAAATATGTATATTTTTTCCACTGGGCTATTATTTATATAATAAAACTAATAAATACAACATGGCCCAAAGACAAATAAACCCCAAACTCTCAAAGGTACTCTGTGGCATTTGTGACCCTCTAACTACAGCTCAGCACCTCTTGGAGCAGGTCTGGAGTGTGTTCTTACATGTCAGGTCACTCCCACATTGTCTTTGGCTACATCAGCAGAACAGGCCACAGTGTCCACACCTACAAAAGTAAGACCAGAGGTGTCCTGGCCAGCTCCTTCCCTTCGAACTGCTTGGGCAGGAAGAGCTGTCCCACATGCATTCCATCCCACACGTATTTTCAGGTCGTGCCAGAATAAGCACCTTTGTAGCTCAGCTGGTGCGACAGATTTCCTGTATTCCCATGCTCTTGTTACATTTCCCAAAAAGCAAAACCAGGACAGGAGAACAGCAGAAACGTATGCATTGCTAATCACCACACTGAAGGTGACTGCATTTCCAGGACAGCTGGCAATCCTTTAAACAAGCATGCACACAAGAAAATAGGCCAATTAGGCACTTGAAGATTCTTCCAGAAGAACAACAATAGAGTGCATGGAAGATTTAGTGTAACCATGCAATGGTGTGGTCCAACAATGCTAGCAAGAAATCTTAGAGCTAGACAACTAATGAAATAATCCCCTTCCTTCAATGAAAACTCAGATATGATGAGCTACTCGATATTCACTTAGTACTCTTAAAAGTTGCATAAAGAATAGCTGCCTTGGGAAGTGGGAAGCTTTAATTATTTTTTTTGTTGCTGTACCACTCAATAAAATATTGAATAAAGACAGTAAGAGTGAAGTGTCTTATCAAAACATGGATTCCTAAAATCTCTGTCCTAAAAGTGAGATATATAGAGAAGAGGGACAGAGAGTATCAGTCAGAATGCCCTGCCTACATCTCTCAGGACTAAAAGACATCACTTTGTAGCTCATAACGCTTTTTCACCACAGTAACAATGTTTGAAATGGTACAAGGAAGACATTCTCTGAAGGCCTTCCTTATCTGTAGAGCCTCCAGATTTGAACTACATGTGCAAAGGTGTTGAGTTGATTGTCCTTTGGCCAAGCAAGCAGTGAAAAATAAAGAAAGGAGGAGATACCACAAAAACAGACTGAAAACCAAGCTCCAGAAACAGACTGGATCAGCACTGAAAGATGAGCCTGTGCATAGCACAAACTGCATGAGAGCTTTGGAATCATAAGCAAATACATAATCTCTTTGTTTCCCCTTTCTTCAAAGAAACAAAACCTCAGAGACTCTTCAAAAATTAGGAAAAGGGTACACAGTCTGGGTGCAAATAGTGCAGAATTGGTGCTCTCAATAAATGTAATTGTCATTTTCTCAATGCCTTGTTGGTGCCTGGTAAAACATGTTGCCTTGTGCAGAAGCTTCTAACCTATATGTGTGCATAATATAGGGAAAAAAAGATTCTGCAGATAAGGCAAGGAAGAGGGAGGCAAAAGTACTTATCAGCGTGAGTGAGCTTTAAACACACAAAAGATAAGCACTATACCAATCCTCATGCTTCCACATTCCAGCTGCACAGGGAAAGGAAACGCAAACAAGAGAGAAAACTAGCAGCATATTAACCAAAACTTTACAGGAAAGGGATCATGTGCAAAACATATGCAGTTTACCAGGAATCATTGTCAAAATACATTTGCACTTAATCTAGTGGGTGAAGGGTGCCAACTAACCCTTCTGCCTTCTGTCAGCAGAACATAGAAAATGTTGAGACGTCACTGGGAGACACAAAGGAAGAAAAATGGCACCATCTCCTTCTGCTTCATCTAGAATACTTGAAATATGTTGAATACTTGCATATCTTGAAAGCTATAAAATGTGCAGTAGAACTACTGCAAAACACAAATCTAGGAATGTTGCTATTTACACAGTTCTTAGAGCAGTGCTAGTAGGAAAAAGAATGTCAAGAAAGAATAATTTTTTTTCCTTTTCCTTCTGTTTTTCTGTTTATTCCACCACATTGCTCTGTTTCCTTTCTCTGTTCTGCTAGACACAGGTTTCTTTCTAGAACTGCTTCCTTTTATATAATACTTCCTTCTTTTTAGTCTTTCTTGTACTCCTTCTGCTTTTGTATTTGTCTCATTTTTCCATAGTTCCTTTTCATTGCCTTTCTCCTTCTGGATTTCTCCCCTCTGCCTTTGACGGAGGCAGCAGCTAGGAAGCTGTGCCAGCATTAACCTCCACAGTGAGCATTAGGAATGCAATCAACTTGCCTCATACCTTTGCAAACAATTCCCCACGCAGCAGAAACCAGCTAGTAAGGGGTAGAGCTACAGAGCCTCAGGTACCTGTTAAGGAAAACAGGTGCCCCAGCACCAAATTTCCAGTAAAATCCCTTGAACCAGATGATGATTTGTGAAAGCACAGGCAAAACCCTTGGACAGGATCAGGATCAGGAAAGCACCAGGAAGCCCAGGGCCAGAGTGGGAGTCAAGAAAGTTGTGAGACAAAGCAGAGTGCAGGATGCTATGAATGAGGAACAAATGCAGAGGGAAGAAACTTCTATATAAAATCTCTTGGTGATTATGATGACTTCCTTTCATGTGGTTGGACTATGGAGAATGGTTTGTTAGGCTGTGTTTTTATTAGCAATCAAATGTGCACTGGCCACAGGCTCAGCACAGTCCCATAGTCATGGATACAGTCCAGCTCATTAGTACACTGCCAGGCAAAGTTTTGGCTCTGGCCACATATCAGCCACTCTGACCTCTCAGAAGGGAGCATACACCAGAGATTGCTCCAGGACACAGCACAGATAAAGGCACTGTGTTCATCAAGGGAAGGAGAATTCAGCTGGCATGGGCATGACCTATGACATACCACTTGCCTACGAGCCAAAGGACTGCCATGGATCTTTTTATTTGCTAGTATAAATCCCAGGATTACAGAATAGTTGAGGGTGGAAGGGACTTCTGGAGATCATTTGGCCTGATCTCCCTGCTCAAGCAAGGCTACCTAGAACCAATTGCCCAGGTCTATGTCCAGAAGACTTTTGATTATGTTCAAGACTGAACACAAGATCTCCAGGCAACCGGTGTGGGTGCCCAGTCACCCCAGCTGCAAAAAGTGTGTTTCAATTTCTGCCCACTGCCACTGGTCCTGCCACTGGGCACCACTAAAAAGAGCCTGTCTCCATTCTCTGTGTGCCCTCCTTTCAGGTACTTATAGGTTATTAAAATCCCCTCAAGCCATCTCTTCAGCCTGAATCATCCCAGGTCTCTCAGACTTTCTTCTTAGAAGAGATGCTCTGGTCCCCTAATCCATTTAATTGCTCTTCAGTGGACTGTCTCCACAACATCCATATTATGCTGGATAGCCCATAACTGGAAATCCAGCTGGAAGGCCACCATGTACTGGTATATGGATATGTAGCATGAAAATTTCTTCATTCCTTAGTCCAACCAGTAGGCATGAGGGGCAAGATTGCACCAGGTTGGCCTTGTGCCCTACCCAGCCCTCCCAGACTATCACACTACTCACCATCCCCAGCCTTTGTGCTGCCTTGCAGGCACATAAAACAAATCCTCGATTTCATGGTTAGAAACACTGCTGTGAGGGTTCCAGCCCACATCTCCAATATCCACACACCCTGCAGAAAACAAGGAAGAGCAAGGGCAGAGGAACATCCCATTAGGCCCAGAGAGGATTCAGAGTCTTTATTCCATTTAATCTCAGAATGAAACTGATGACTTAAGGATTTATTATTTTTCCTAAGTAGATATCAAGCATCAGAAAGCAAATATGAATTTATTTTTTTTAGAGCCCACAAACAAGTTATTTTGTTTGTTTCTTTGCTGGGAATAGAGCCAAGATCTAGTGATTAAAGTTAAATTTTAAAAAGCACTCAACTGTTTGCTACTTTAAAAGCTGATTTAAGGCATTTAGTGCTCGAAGCTGTTAACTAATGGAAAACTGTCGCTATGTAGTTTTCTGTCAAGGCAGACACCTCTTTAACTGTTCTTTAATGCTTTTATCATATAAGACTTTATAAACTTTTAGAGGTTACTGTCTCTTCCTGTTTATTCCTTACTGAAAATATTCATAAATAATTTTTTTCTCCTTTGAGGGCCTATACAAAAAAAAAAAAAAAAAAAAAAGGGAGGACAGTATGGTGGTGGGGAAGTTCACCTGGGAAAATTTCACTTGTAGAGGATCAGTAATGGTCCTAAAGATAGAACCTTCCAAATCCTTGTCCTTAATTCAGACATTAGATCCAAAAGAAATAATCCATTTCAATGGGAGATAAGCAACCTTTGCAGTACTACAGACCACTAATCAAAATCTTCAATTAGCAAAGATCCTCCAGGACAAGGCCCAGTAAATTCATGAGAGGCGAAGTCCAGGAGCAGCTTTTCATCATACAACCCTGGTGTCCTTGGGAGTAATTTTGCAGCCAGCTGGGCCAGCAGAGATATGTAACAAGGACCCAAGGCAATATGGCATTGGCATTGTCTCCTGGAGCCACCCCAACCAATAACATTCCTAATAGGGGGCTTGGGTTTTCCAGTATTCCCAGTACCAACATGGTGCTCCTTCCACTCAGAGGATACAGCTGCACTTCAGCTGTGACATCGTACTGGTGTGGTTAAGACTGGAAAATACAAAAGTATTTTTTCCTAGGATATTCCCGAATATCAAAGAGAAAGAAAAAAAATTAGTATCTGTATGGCACTCAGAATTCCCTGGGCAACAGGGCAACAAAAGCAGCTAGATCAAGCTGTGTTATGACAACAACTTTTAAACAGGTCATGTCTAAAAAATAAAATGTCTAAAATGCTAAAATACAAAATACTAAGGGAGATAAAAAGATAGTTGAAGCTAAACATTATGAAGTTTTGACTCAGAAAACAGTAAGTTTTGAGTTATAAAAGGTGGATCTTGCCATAAAACATACAGCATAAGCAGAACAGAGATCTCGCCTTGTGCTCTGGTATTTCATCTGCAGTCATGGAGACAAAGCTAATGAAAATGGTAAGGGAGCAGGTAATTAAGTGTATGCACCCTGTAGCCTTGGAGGGCCAGGGTTAAGCTAGCCCCCCAAGGTGCTACGGGAACCCAGATAGCTCAGGGGGGTTCAGGTAGCCCTTGGCTACCTCCCAGCGAGGAACAAAGACTGAGACCTGTAGCTGAATTATTCCAGAGACAGTTTATTCTCCAAAGGGAGTTCAGGCTACAAATCCGTTAGATACAGGTAGAACAGAAGTATTTATAGATTTCAGAGGGATTCAGAAAAGAACCAATTAAAACACTAGCTAAACTCAATATCCAATTATATTTCACTTAACACTCTAAAAATAAACCAATCACTGCGCTAACTTGAACACCAATAAAACTCTAAAGTGATAAGAAGTTTTCAGGCAGAAATTGTCTCATGTGAGAGGAATTTTTCTTTGTTTCTCAGGAGAGCACATCCCATGGATATTTTCCTGGGAGTTTTGTGTCACCCACAGCACCCCACTGTGACATCCAGTCTTTCTGCTTTAAGATGGGCAGAATGTAAAACTCAGACAAATGCTATGACAAAGAAGCACTGAAATCTAACTTTTTCTTCATGCCATTAGGTGATGAAGCAGGCTACAGACACAGAAATCAGCATCTGTCTTGCTTGCATGCCCTCCTACTTAAAGTATAGGATTAAGTATACCAAACATACAGTTTAACACATGAAGAAAACATGATTAATAACAATTTTACATTCTCTACACTTGTCTTTTCCTTGGGTGCAGTATGGTACACAATAACTAAAACATACTTACCACACAGTGGAATTAATTATACACTCAATGATTTCGAGAGCAGAACTACTCCAGTGTTCCAGAAATAGTTATAGCAGGATTAGTACTGTAATACTTGCACTCTTAGCCAGTAAACTGGGATAATCCTGTAAATCCTGTAAAGGAATGTCATGATACAGAACTAAAGTCATCAAAAGATTTGTGCTTCAACTTACAATTACTGAAAGATAGCACATGCAGATTCATGTAAGATTTCTGCAAGAAACCATTTGGCTTTCAAAATTGCTCACACACTGTTCTGCTGTGGTCTGCAATCTACAGCACAGTCAAGTATTAGTGAGGGAAAATAACAATATACACCAAACAGCATGTAAGGATGAGCCTCACTTTAACGTGTACAGTCAGTCATCCCTTTTAATGGCATCAAATATGTCTTTTTTTCATTTCCCCCGTCACTTCTCCAAGGTGAAAAAATAAAACAAACAGCAATAAGAACAGAAATTGCCCCAGTGGGAGTTTTGTCAGGAACTCTCTGTTTCATCTCCAGGGACTGAAAGAACCCTCCATCTTTCTTGCCAAAACCTGGCTTTCAATTGAAGTCTTTAGACTAACATGGGCAGCACCCTCACAAGGGCAGAGAAGTGGTGGGGGAAAGAGAGAGGCCCAAGTATTTACATTTATGGTTAAAGGCAGAATTTAAGCTAATAAAGTGGGTTTTTTCTTCAGCTTCATGATCTTAAGAGATTTTTTACTGATGGTAGATCAATGTTCACTTTCTGATTTATTTAACTTTTTTTTAAAAACAATTTTCTTTTTTCTGTTCACTGACTGTTTTTTGTTTCATCTCATAGAACCTATCTCATTCAACACGTGGACTTTACATATTATTCAGGTCTCTGCTCAATTCCTGACCCCTGAAGTAACATGGATTTTCTTCATGGTCTTGTTGTGAGCTCCCTAGGACATTTATTTTCTCTCTTGCATATTTTCTACCAGAATTTAACAAAAAAAAAGCACTCTAATCTCAGCAAGGTGTCTCTACTTACCATCACCATTTTACTGGGCATAATAAACTAAATAAACTAAAATTTCAGCATTCAAACAAAGCCTGAATTCATTTCACCTATCAAAAAAGGTTTAGCTACGCACCCCTTATCCATCTGATTCCCAAACTCTCCACCTTCATAATCTCATTTTATTTCAAAGGAAGTTCTGTGTGGGCATGTATGTGTTTTTTGTTCTTGCTTACAAATATATTGGGTCCACAGTCAACCCTAGAAGATGTACTTTTAACTAAGAAAAGGAGGCCTCTTCTGTATGTAATTGATCTTTCTGATAAATACGCCAATTTATAAAGTCTTAAGCCCCCCAAAAAAAAAACCAAAAAAACCCAAAAAACCCAAATAGAGATGCTTATTTTTATTATTTAACAGGATAGGAACCAAATTCTAGCTTCTCCAGGAAAAAAAGACTAAAAGTGTGTGGCAAGAGATTTAAAACCGTGAGAAGTCTGTGAAAAGGGCAGGAATGCATTTTTTTTAATCTTGACTTTCATCTTGATTGTGAATTAATTGAAAAGCAAATGAGAAATGAAATCAACAGGCAAAGCCTGGTACTTTAGATCAGGATTGATAAGCTAAGCAGCTTCTTTCATTAAGAGAGTGAGAAAGCAAGTTCCACTTACCTCTCATTACAGGTAAGTGGGAATACATTCCCATTTCTGCACTACACCAGTCCAGTGAAAAGTGCCCACAAACTGCAGCCCTCAAAGAATACCAGATGCCCCCCTCCTGTTGTTCTTCACCTATCTGGTACTCAAAAAACATCTTCTCACCTACTAATGAAATGCAACATAAAATTTTTCAGGATACCTTTAGTTTTACTTGCAAACAAAAAAAATAAAAATAAAAAATAAAAAATAAAAAAATTAAAAAATTTAAAAAAGGAAAGAAAATTAATTGAGACACAAACTGGAAAGATGTCCTTGAAAATTCCTTTCACAGCTGTATTTATTAAACCAGGCTAGGGAAAGATCTGTATTCGCACCAATGCCGGAAGGAGACAAATCCTACTTTGTTCAGTGGTAGACAAAAAGAGTTCAGTTCACAAAGATGTAATCAATCCTTTTACGATTAATTTTGGTATTTGGGTAAGAGACTGGAGTTTAATGAAGGGTTTTGGTGATTTGTGCAAATTTTCCTTTGCTCTGGAGCAAAAATACACTGCTCCAAACCAGATTTACTTGAGCTCCGATTTGGATACAATTAGAGCTCACAAAAAAATAATGACTATGCTGTAGAGATAATTACTTCCCACTTTCCAAGTTAGTTGCTTCCCACTGAAAAATGCTGTCCTGCCTAAAATGATGCTTATGGAAACGTTGCTCTTAATTACAATGCTTGAGACCCAGGGTGGAATTGGGAGAAGGACAAAGTAACAAAATAACTCTGCAGCCAGGTCATTTGGTGAGAATGGATAGAAAGTTCCAAATGCATTGTATTTGATTTGAAACTGAAGCTGACAACCAGAGGTTACTCAAATCTCGTGTAAATGACCAAATCATGGCATTGTTCATTATTCTTACCATTTGGAATACTCTCCTAAAATAATCATATTGTCTCCTTTTATATATCTTGCCTTCATTTTATGCTAAACTCTTTTTTTCCCCACATTTTCTATTAAATAAAATTAGTGTGGTTTTCCAGTCTGTGTCATGGATACTTTTTTAAAAACTTGGCTTCTTAATAGTTTATGACATTTGGCAATTTGTGAGGAATAAGAGCCAATATTCAGCTGTTGTAAATCAATGTTCCTGCAGCAGTTTCCCTGCAGGTCCATTGATTCATAGCAGTTGATCTTCTGACAAATGTATTCCAGTCGGAGAATAGACAACGCAAGGTAGAAGTTTAACACAGCAAGAAGCAATAAAGTAACATTGTGACAAAGCCCAGGAAAAAAAAAAAAAAAAAAAAAAAAAAGGTATCTTGGGAAATGGCTAGGCAAACACTATAAACCTCCTCTGCTTATTAAATAGAATGAGACAGCTCTGTCAATGACTGGAACATCATGCAGTATTTATTCCTTCCTTCAATAAACATCGATTATAGGCTTGGTGGCACATCCTCTATTCAACAGCAGATAATACCTGAATGCAGATTTCCTCTTTATGTACGCTTCAGTATTCTTTGCACACACACACACACACACACACACACAGAGAAACCTGAACACATGCTCCTGAGTGTGGAACTCTTTCTGCATTTCAAACCAAGCTGGCAATACTCAATATGAAATAGACATAAAAATCAAAGAAACAAAGACATTCTCCAGCAAGAAACTACTACTATGATCTTACACAAGACAGTCCAGGAAGCTTGTTTGAAGTGCCGGCTGGGTATTTGTGTTGGATAAGATGCTAGTAATTTCCACATCTGAAACTACAGAAACTTTTCCTGATGCTTACAGAATTGCAATTCTGCTTTTATGCTAGAAAGCAGAATTACATGACTTGCTATAACAAGTATTTACTTGTGTAGATTCAGATCCTGTCTTCATATCTGAAATTCCACTTACTTTTCTTGCATTTGTGGAGAGTCAGAGGGATGCCAAGAGGGGGAAGGCTTTTATTTGCCTCATTATTGTCTAGGTTTTTACAAAACTTAGTCAGAAGTAGTACTAGTTCTGGGAATTAAAGTTAAGTTATAAATCTCCAATTCTTCTTGTTCCTCCATCAAGAGAAGCACTACATTTAGTTTTGTTTCAGTCATCTGATATGTCCTCTGTCACCTACAAGATTACTGAAACAGCTTTTGTCAGTTGTTCAACAGACACACATCTTGCTGTCAGTCTTAAAATATTGGGGCACATCTAAGATGATCTGGCCTGGTGAACCCCCTTAAAGGCCTAGGTTGTCTTCAGTTGTCATTAGTATTAATTGTGAAAGATTGCTATTGAGGTACAAGTGAAGACTGATACAAAAGAAACATCTTAACATATTTTAACCTTTTAACATATTTATCCTCAGAGTCAGTAGTGCACAAACCTTTGTTGCTCGTTGTCTAATTATTAATGTACTTTTCAAGTGATTTCCAGTTACTTTTCATTTCCCTCATTAAATGCATCACATTCTGCTCGTTGATCCTTCTGATACCTTTATCTCTGCCTACCCCTGCTGTACTTTGAGACTTATCCCAGCTCTTTGACCTGCACTCCATTTTCCATATTTTTATTACTTGTTTTAAAGTTCAATTAAGAACTTACAATTTAGCCAAGTTGGTTTATTTCCACACTTATTTTACTACTGTACCCTTAATATTATTCCACCAAAGGGTTGTAAGCTAACTTCATCTTTTTCTTTCAGATCTGAGCCTCACAAAACACCCCATGTATTCTCAAAGATAACTGAAATCCACCTTCTCAAACACCATTTTTATTTTCCTGTTTCTCCTGTATCCCTTCCTCGAAGATGAGAGACTATTATTTCATTATCAAATCCATGCATTTGATCTATATATGAATTTCCAGTTACTCAAAAAGTAACTGCTGAAAAAAGTGTTTTTACCCATTTTGGGTTGAAAACATACCTAGCACCAGCTCCTTATCTCTCAGTCTCAGAGTATGTCTACACTGTGAAATTCCTGGCACATTGCTTACCTGCTAGGATTCACATTTAGCCTCTGTTGCACCCAATCCCTATGTGAATACTATAAAAGAGGAAAGCGGGCTTCCAAAGTGAAAGACAAGACCAATTTAACTCCCTTCCACTTCCAGTGTTACAGAATTTGCAAGGAAAGGGTGAAGATTCACAACCTGTTCCTTGGCTTTCCATGTGCTTGTAGTCATGCCAAACTTTTGAAAAAAGGTGTGAACTCCAGCAGCCAAGGACTGCTGGATGGGGCAAATGTAAACAATTAAATTTTGTCAGATACTTCAGAGCACTCTCAGACATGGCATAAATTCACAGCTCTAAGAACATGAAATATTCATGTAGATGCAATTACAAATGTATTTCATTATTTATCATGTCCAGTCATTCACATCCTGTTACAGAAAAAAATATTAATTTTACTATCTAATCCAGGCAAATCCCAAATTAAAAAGGGCAAAATGTCTGTGTAGAAGGGAGAGCAACTAATCTGGTTTTAGCTAATCTTTAAACTTGACCCCGTATCATCTGTTGACTCCAGTCTAGTACAAAGTGTTTGATTCGGTAACAATTGACTTGCGTAACTGAAAATTATGCCTCAGAATATTGTTTGATTAAATTCTACTGATTTCTAGAGAAGAACCTAAAATTCTCAGTGAGATGGCTATCTTCCAGATGGAGATTGCAAAGGAAGCAGTCTGCACCAACCAGAAAGAGTAGAGAGCCACGTGAAGTCAGCATTGTATTCTTTTGAGCATCTGAACAGTGTAATGCAAAAGGACAAAGGTGCCTCTTAAATTTTTTACTTCTCAGAAGTGGCAGACATATGTCTTCTATAGCTTGGCATCTACAGCCCTTATCCAGTTCTATGTATGGGCTTCATCTCAAAGACAAGAAGCCAAGATCTCATTTTGAAGCAGAATAGAATATGGATACTCAAATGGCAGAGATTGTGCAAATTTATCTGTGCAGAAGTTGTCTACAGCCTGAATGTGGCAGTGGTATGCATTCTTCTTAAGCTTTGACTAACAAGTAATTCCAGACATATTAAGCTAAGGATGGGAGCACAGCCTGGCATTATGTTCAATGGTCTGTACCAGGGACAAAGCAGATTACCCTTGATTGACAGAAAACAACTATGCAAGATCAAAAGAAGATAATTCATTACTTTTCTGCAAGAAAAAGATGAGCTTCATCATCTGTCTTGGGCTGCCTTGGGTTATCAAGAAATACCAGACTCCTCTATAAAGGTCTTCCTTCCATTTCTCTCCACAGTACATTTCACTGTGTTAGGTAATGATATCAATATATGTGATATTGTCCCTCTAATCAGGCTGCTTTTAATAAAGCTAAGAAGCAAGTCAAAGAACTATGAAAATATTTTTTTAAAGCCTTTTCCTTTAGAAAACGAAAAGGGAGAATAAGATCTCTCCAGCAAAGAGCTGTGTGAAAATGCATTATAGCCACTGTGAGCATGGACCCTTCAGAGATTCTCTCCTGTGGCTCACAGCCTCATATTTAGAGGTGCTCAAATCTTTTCAGGGACTCCTGCAAGAGTTGCAGCTTTCAGTGGCCTTATGAGAAATGCATATGAGTGGATATGCTTTGCAGTGTAAGGTCTCACAAACAAATAGTTGGTTAGGACATATTCTGTTTGTCCCTAAAAAGGCATAACAAAAACAACTATTGATTCTCTGTCCCATTATTCAGCAGTATATTAGACAAAATGCATAATGTACACTGTATCTATCTTCCCCAGGAGTTATTGATAGGAGGGTGTTTTTCAGTTTCTTTAGTCTATGGGTCTGTTTCATGAATATTGAATGCCTGTTTTCTTGAACAATATCGTACTTGGAAGAAAACACCCGAAATCCATCCTAACAATAAGTGTCCCCAGAGACTGAGAAGAACAGATACAGCTAAAAGCCCAGCAAAACTTTTGCAGTTGCAAACATTGATGAACTGCAGTATTATCTCTAACATAAGTACATGACAAAGTTAATAATGTCCTGCACTTTGCTGGTATTCTGGTTTTCTGGCTAAGATGTAAAGAAGAGCCAACACTATTTTCAACACTAAAAATACTACTCCATTGTGTAAACCATTTCAGAGACAATGTAGCCATGCTGCAAAAATCTTACTCACTTTTGGGATACCTACTATTCATACCCAAGGTTTGTGTGCGACTTCCCCATAAATGCTTGTCAGCATCTAAAACACCTCCAAATTTAAGAATGCCTACAAAGGTAGTGATTTACGTTAGATCTATTTGTAATTTTTTACAATTTGATAAACCAAATCAGGCAAAAATTTTCAAGAATGAAGATTCAGAAGCCTCAGATCCATTTTCACTTAACCATCTGCATCAAAAGTTCAACATGTCTACATCAATGCAACAAATGGCTTGTGGGCCCCTACTTCACTAGGGCACTCTTTAAAATATCTTACTCTAGCCATATTGCAGCAGGCCTCAACAAGGCAAACTATTTTTAGCAATAAAGTCCAATTGAGGATTTCTTATTTCATTTTGTTTTGAATAAAATACTTAATTCCATACAGTACAAAGGCTCTCTACTCGACCCTAGTGACGCCTCATCTGGAGTAGTGTCCAGTTCTGGGCTCCTCAGTACAAGAAAGACAAGGAGAGGGTCCAGTGGATGTCCACAAGGATAATTAGGGGACTGAAGCATCTCTCTTATGATGAGAGACTGCAGGAGCTGGGCCTGTTCAACCTGGAGAAGAGCAGACTGAGAAGGGAACTCATTTATGTATATAAATATCTTAAAAGTTAAGTGCCAAGAAGACAGTGTTGGAATTTTCCTTGGTGCCCAGCAACAGGACAAGGAACAGTGGAAATGAACCAAACAACAAGTTCCACCTCAACATGAGGAAGAACTTTACACTGAGGGTGGCAGAGCACTGAACAGGCTGCCCAGAGAGGGTATGGAGTCTCCCTCTCTGGAGACACTCAAAATCCTCCTGGATGTGTTCCTGTGTCACCTGCTCAAGGTGACCCTGCCTGGCAGGGAGTTGGACCAGATATCTGCAGAGGTCCCTTCCAACCTTAACAATTTTGTGAAATAGCAACAAAAGCTCTTGCAAAACTCTCAATTCTATAACTGTTCCCAGTGCATTTTAATATGAAATATCTTGTACTCTCTGTGAAACCGAAAATCAATTTTGGCATGGACAAAACATAGAGAACAGTGTTCAGCTTAAATGAAAAAAGAAAAGGATGAGGAAAGAATCAGGGACAAGAGTACTCTCATGGACTGGAAAAGAAAAAGTGGTTCCAAAAAAACCTCCATTATCACCTTCACACACACACACACACACACACACACACACACACACACACACATATATATACATCACTTAGCCTTTATGAACAATTGCAATTCACCTGTGTTCTAAAGGAGCAGGATTTGGCCCTTAATCAAACTATGGTCAAATTTTATACACAAATTATGTTAGAAATACCAAAAAGAGAGCATAGCATGGAATCTGACTTCTCCACACTCCATAGCACATTCTGGAAGGATCTGTGGTTGCTGCTATCCTGATAAGGCAGGTGGTACAGAAGACATCAGTCATGCTGCTCTGATCATCAGCTCCATCAAGGAACAGCACAAAGATTTTTGCCAGTCTCTTTTTCCTCTCTTGGTGGAAATCTCTTGTGGACATGTTTCACAGACATAAGAAAAGTATACTCACCTGAACTCACCTGAACTGTACAGTCACTGAAGAGCTGTAATACGTCTGAGCCGTGCTTGGGGGCCTGGACAGAAACACTCTGTTCACTGTTGAATATGATAGTCAAGGAAAGCAATATAAAAATAATGAAAGTCAAGGTAAATCATAAATAATTAATTTGTACACAAAAAAAAAAAAAAAAATCTAAATTTTGTCTTTCTAGCAAGAGCATGATTTTCATAAAATATGATCAACTTAATTTTTTTTAGTCTTATGAAAAGTTCTTAGCTCTTTGTTTTGGTTAGCAATGAAAATATAAAAATATAAAAATATAAAAATATAAAAATATAAAAATATAAAAAATATAAAAATTCACCAGATAAATAAGTATTCAGTAATTATTTCTGTCTGCAAATACAAAAAATAAATACATGAAGATTTAAATTTCAATTTTGTTGTGAAGTTCTATTAATTATATTAATAGCATTTTTTAAAGATTAAACGGTTTTCTTTAAAACAATTCAGGATAGTGACTCAAAGTCATAAGAATGAGGAGGTTTTTTTAGACAAAACCAACAAACCAACCTGAGCTTATCTTTTAGTTATGTTAAAATATATCTGAAACACTAGACATTCATTAATGTGAAGTGTGGGCTTTATGTTCAGTAGTGTCCTAGGATGTGGTGACCAATTCCACTTTAAGACGTTTTGATCAGTTTATCATTGTATTGTTTATGGCTGGAGACAACAGACTGTTTTCTGATAGACTGGTAACCCACTGGAAATCTTTGCCCCTCGCTAAGCCTGAAGCGATTTGACACAATTTTCTGGGAAATAAGGATCTGAGAGCATGTTGTTCATGACCTGAACTCTTTTATGAGGATGTCACACTATGCCAGCACAATGCCAGTTGGTGGCATGCTGAACAAGAGCATCATCAGATCCAGCACTATACTAGCATGGATGAGAATTTCAGGTGTGGGTTATCCTGATCAAATAGCCAACAACCACTTGACAGAGCTTACATACACCCAAACAGTGGATACTTCCAGAACAGGAGGATGATGTGTACAGCTCTTGTGGGATTGATGGTTATAAAACATCTACATTGCTGTCCTCCCACTGGCATTATCTCCCAAAGAGCTGTGTCCTCACACAGAACCCCAGCGATCACATGAGCAGTTACAGCACGTCACTGGATCCCAAAAAATACAGAACGTACGTCACCATGCAGGCAACCACCACCATCAAACAGATCAGGACAAAGGTGTGATGGCTACACTAGGGACACCCAGTCTGCTCCTCTTAAACACAAATTGGAGCAGATGCCTGACACCCTTAGCTCAGCTCAACTCCAGCAAGCTGCTCCTAACAGTAAGCAGTGTATATCAAGGTTTGTCTGCTTCCGAAGAATCATTCCCCTTAGCTTTAGTTGTTCTGTCTGGATGATAATTCTTGCCTGTTGTAGATTCATAGGATCATTAAGGTTGAAAAGACCTTTAAGATTATCAAGGTACATGTCGATATGCGTGCTTTCAAAATACATTTATACCTAATAATTCAGAAAAAAAACCACACAAACAACCAAACAAACCTCAGTTTAGAAGTGTTCTGTCTGCTTTCTTCAGGGAAGGCTCAGTCCCTATGGGTCAGTAGGGAGTTTTTTAAAGCACTCTGAGTTAACTCTTTCCTTTTCCTCAGAGTTTGAAGATGTTGGACAGGCTGAAACAATTTGACCTCCCGGAGTTTATGGTTATGATATGGTGGTCACAGAGGTGTTTCCAAACATGGTAATGCCAGGACTCAAATAAGTAAGTGTTGGACATGGCACACGAAAACTTAATCCTCTCTCACTGTATCAAAGAGATTTTGCTGGGCAATCAGAATTAGAGCAGCCTTGTCAAAAGTGGGGAATATTGTCTTCATGCAGTGGGCAATTTCTAGGACTTCTAAGTATCTTCTTTACAGCACTCTTGTACCAAATTCCTTTCTTCAGCTCACTGCAAGGCAATCAGGGTTGATGTCCAAAGAACACTGTTATTTTTTTATTTCATTCTAGCCAATCAAAACAACTGTGCAGCACTTACACCTTCCATGGACATTTCTGTCATTTCTATTTAAATAGGAATTGTCAGAATAACAATTCATATTTTGCATCCAGGTTAATTCAATTTGCTTCCTTATTACAAAGTATAATGTAACAGCAGAAGTGAAATAATAAGACTCTAGCTGTCCTATCTACTTACACATCAAACAGAAACACTGTCTCTTCTGAAGGACACTAAAAAGACCTTATTGGCTGTCCAGTCTGTCCAGTGTCAAATTACTTTGCTATTCTTACGTCCTGATTCTAGTTTTAGCATAGACGAAAATGTGCAAATGTTTGTAAGACAAAAAGCTAAAACATTGTACTTGTTATTTATAGAACTTCCTTTTTTAGGTTTCAAATTGTCTGACAAACTTGATTAGTGAAATATTTGCCTTTCCAAGGAGAGCAGTGTGGAGCAAACAGTGTCTCCTACAGCATTCTGTTAATTCCACACATTGTAAAAGACAATTTTGTCCAGGTCCAGGCAGAGAGATGGAGAGCACATACGAAAAGCACAAAGTATTTAGTATTTTTGTACAAAAGGTACAATGTATTTCCTTTCTGCAGTAGTCTATTCTTATAATAAATTAACTAATATGCATATTGAAGTGTGCTGGAATGACTTCTCCTACATAATCATAAAAGGAAATATTAATTATGGAATAAAGCATAATTGTCTAAAACATAAACAATGTCATCAGATTCCAGTACCTGTGAATATCTATTTTAGTTTCGTAGATAATAGCACTATCACAGCCTCTTGCTCCAAAAAAAACCCAAAAAACTGATGAAGCAGGTACTTCAAGTCTGAACTGCAGAGGACTCAAGGTCTATTAGAAACTTCTCTGAAGAAGGCCAAGGACTCTCCTGAGATAAATTACACATATCTGAGATAACAACAAGCAAGAGAAGCTCCAACATAACTCATTAAGTACTGCTGGAAGTGCAGAGAATTTGCCAGTAACAGGCAATTCATATCTTTGTTATTTTTATCTAGCACATTCATTTCTGTTTCCAGTTTTCAGCTTGCACAAAAGCCCCTATACTGTGGTCAGTTTGGAAGATACATATAGCAAGTTCCCATGGAAAATCAGTTTGGTCTTTCAGAGAGGAAAACAAACACATACACAAAAAACCATAAAAAAACAAGTGATTTAGAATTGGGTGGTCTCATAGAAAGTGACTGGGTTTTTTTCTGTTCCACTTTGCTGTATCTCCTGGAAACTACAGGGAACAAAATTTGAAGATATCATACAATTAAGTTTTCCAGTTCATCTATAGGGACCCTGCATACCAACTACCTGAATTTCATTGATGCAGGTTAAAATCTGATTTTTTAAAAAATCCAACCCTTCTCCTTGGAAAAAGGATTTTTCCTCTTATTTTCTTTCTTCACACAACTGCAGGATAGTGGGTAGTTCTAATTACAATCCATGAATTTGCATTAGTGCACGTAGTTCACACTAGGAGAACATTTTTGAAACAGACTTCTTTACTGTGAGGCTGGTGAGGTCCTGGCACATGTCCTGAGAAGCTGTGGCTGTCCCACTCCTGAAGGTGTTCAAGGCCAGGCTGGATGGGGCTCTGGGCAGCCTGGTGTAGTGGGAGGTGTCCTTGCCCATGGCAGGGGAGTTGGAACAAGATGATCTTCAAACTCCCTCCCAACCCAAGCCAGTTTATTTTACTATGATTATTCCTATTTGATGCTCTTTTGCTTCCATTGTAGATCAGTCTGTGAGTGATCAAACATCCTCAGCACCAGCTCTGTTGATTTCCTTCCATGGGACCCTTCTTTAGATATATCAGTCAGTGACTAATATATTAATTTGAAGCACTGCTCTGTGAAAGGAGGTCAGAATTCTTCAGGCAGAGGACCCAGATCCCTTACTGCTGGTCACCTGCCCAAAACCAAAATTTTTCTCTTAGTTTTTGGGTTGGCTCTGAGCAGAGTTTACATTCCCCTCAAGAGGGAGAAAAGAGACTACCATGAAAGCATTTACATAGAAATTACTGAATTAAAATTAAAAATATTTGGAAAAACAAAGTACCAAAAATTTAACATATGAATCAACACCCACAAAAGTAACAGAATGACGTGCTGTCTTAAAATATATTCTCCATTTTACATCTACAATTCATGCAGTTGGTCCTAATAATCTGTTCACTAATTCATCTGTTAATTCCAGAAAACCATACCATTCCCTTCCCTACTATCCTCTGCCAATTATTCCTACTTCATTGTAATCCTCCAGAGTGACACTCCATTGTCTTTACATTTAAAAAAAAAAAAAAAAAAAACAAACAAAAAATATTAATTTGACTGAACGTAGCACAGAAGATTACCTATAAGTATCAGGGTTAAGATGGAAGTTAAAAAAACCGTGCATAGTGATAATCAGAACAAAAATGCAATACTTGGAAGCAAAAGAATGTGTTTCTTGTCATGCACCTGGACATGAAGCCACCTGGTCCCACAGGATATCTCCCAAGGCTGCATCTCCAAGTTTGCTGCCACTCTGACACTTACAGGCAGGCTCTGCTCCAGCTCTCAGCAGGGGGACAGGGACATGAGCACCATGGCTTGTGCTCTGTTGGTGCCAGCCATCCCCATTGCAGGACAGACATAACGAAATTTCTCCATCCCTCTGTTCTCATGCTGCCTTCTTGCTCCAAAACTCCCAGCTTTGTGCTGGCACAGCACAAAATGTGTGCTTAACCATACACACTCTTTTGCCACCTCAGCTAAATAGGAGAAAATCTTTGGCAGATAAATAGAGAAAGCAATTGGGGATAGAGGTGCCTTGATTGTCAGAGGGGAAGATTAGAGAAACTCAAATCTTTCAACAGACTCTTGCCAGAACACAAATTCTAAAAGCCTGCAGTATCTAAACTATGGCATCTTTCAGCTTCCTCCTCAGGGATGTATCTATATTAGCATTTACTGCATTGCAGGGTTCACTTTAGGTTTAAATTTGTTTTGCATATGTACTTGGATTCTTGCAATATCACTCAAGTTCTGGTGCAGTCAAAGCCTTTTCCTTCCTGGTGATCTAAGGCTGAAGTCCTGTGTTAGGGCAGCCTCTGTCTCACCCCACCTGTGATGGTGGCACAAGGTCTCCTGTGGCTGACACTCTAATCTGTGGTGCACACCTAGGCCCAGCACCCGACAAAAACACTGGACCTGGAACATAGAGGTCACTGCAAATTAAATCCCAATTCTTTCCTTTTGTGCCAATAAGAAAAGTAATACAAAGTCTGTGTTTCTGCAGGCAACTTACCTCAGAGTCCTGCTGTCCTATTTGCTCATGTTGAACAGGCTTTCTGGTCTATCTCTGTTCAAAACAATTCTAAAATGCCATTAATTAGCATATATTTACCAAGGACTGAAACTTTCCTACAACTTCAAACTTTCACTGAAGAAAAAATAAGCCAGAAAATAATCACCAAGGACTGTACATACAGGTATTAAGGAATTCAATTAAGAAAGTCCAATGTTCAGAAGTCAATTACCCAGGCTATAGATCATGCAGCACTGATGACTTTAATAACTTGACACTATTCTTGTTTTCTTTATTCCATTTCACATGGCATTTCCATTCTATCTGTTCATGAGCACAGCTAGGGAGCTTGGTTGTCACACATATGCACACATACACTCTCTCTCACTCCATTTGTCCAATCCTGGATGTATTTATAAGAGAACTGATATTCCAAATCAGCTCAAGGTAAATGCAGTGCATATTTGTTCAACCAGGCTAATATGTCAGACTTAAATGCCTGCATTTATATCCGTCTGATATGAATTATGCATGAGCATATATTAGCTAGCGCACTGCTCTCTCTTTCTCTTCTGTTAAGCTTTGAGCTGGTCCCTTGGGAACTCATTATCTACAGTGGGTTTCACAAGGGCTTGATGTGACTCTACTCGAATTGTTATTGTACCTTCCCGAAAGACTGTGATACTTTTCCCAGACACCTACAGTTCAATTCAGAGTCAACTATTTAATTGTTTAATAGCAGTGAGTATTTTTCCCACTGAGCCAAAGTAGTGAAATTGAATTATCTGGAATATTACAGAATTTTTTTCCAGAGACAGACAGGTACTGCTGGAATCTTTTCAGGGCTGTTTCTTTCTCTGGCAATCTGCTTTGACTAACATTTGCCTTTTCAAAGGAGGTATTGACTTTTTTTTTAAAAGCACTTCGGGATGGCGACTCTGCCCGATGCCAGCGCCGATGTGGGAGCTGAAAGGCAGCCCGCAGCTGCTCAGGTGCCGTATCCCGCTCGGCAATACCCTGTCAGCAGCTGGGAGTCGGTGGGAGAGCTGGTCCATCGCCATCTCTGCCACCTCCGAGCCTCACACCACCAAGGTGTCGGGACACAGGAACCATGGCATCCTTCTCCGCCCGCCCAGTTCCAGCACCAGCGCCTCAGCTCTGGCAGCGCTGAGCATGGGCAGCCAGGGCTTCCCGGGAGGAGGAGGTGGCAGGTCGGCTTTTCGCCGCTCGCACGGCAGTGGCACCGTCCTGCCGCGGCATTTCCCGACTTTTCCGTGGCTCTGCGTCCCTGCTGCCGCTGGATCTCCGGCGGGAAGGGCGCGGGGCGCGGCGCCCCCTGCGGGGCGCGGCGGAAGGGCGCGGAGGCGCGGGGCGGTGTGAGCCGGGACCGGCGCTGCGGCGAGGGCGGGGAAGCGGCGCGGTTCCCCCCAGGAGCTCTGGATTGAGAGGTTCAGAGCACACACGCCCCCGACCGTGCCCTGCCTCGGCGGGCTGGAGCCCTCGCAGCTGCCGCTTGGGCATGGCCCGGCCGGCGCTCCGCACCCCGCGCGGTCCGCGCAGCACAGGCGGCTCCCGGCCGAGCCTCGGTGTCTCGGGGCTGCCCGGCTCGCTTCCCGGAGAGGGAAAAGCAGCCCGCCCACTCGCTTGCCTCCAGATTGTAAACTTCAAGGCACAGATTCCGCACAGTGACGCCTGAGCCCAGCGCTGGGGCTCCACGGATGAGCTGCGGAGAGTTTCGGGTGGTACTGCACGGCTGCCCCTGTCGGCCCTGCCCGTCCCTCTGCGGCCTCGGCGTGGCAGCCCGGGCAGCCCGAGCATGAGGGCGCTTCCTCCATCCCCCGAAAAGCAGGAGGCGGGAGGGCGGGAGAGCGTCCGAGGCTGCTGCGGATGCCCTGGCGAAGGGACAGCTGTCCCTGCAGCGGCCGGGGGAGACTCTGGCAATTCTGTGGTCAGTGAGGGAGAACCCACGCCGAAGGCATCTCCATCCAAGGCTTTCTGGGGGGATCATCCGTGGTTTATTCTTTGCTTTGCTTACTAAATAAAATGAGCGTCCCGTCTTCCCGAGCAGATGTTCGGGAGAGCCTATGAGAGCAAGGGGAGGATGGAGGCATTTGCGGACCCGGGCTCAGGTCGCAGGAAGCCGCAGTGGTTGAAACCCAGCGCCCCAGACCCGCACCTGCCGCCGCTGGTAAGCGCGGCCAGGGCGAGCCCTCCCGCCTGCGGGCGACTCCCGACGGCCGGAGCTGCCGGTGCTGAGGGCAAGAGCCCCACCTGGAGCCTCTGGTCGGGGCGGGAGCTGAGGGAATACCCCCGGCCAGGAGCGTTTCAATTGCCCAGCTGCAAGCCAGCCGGCGTCTCCAGCTCCATCGAGCGCTTCCGTCCGGGGTAGCCGCGAGTGCCCGTCGGGCAGAGCCAGCCCCGCGGAGCCCGCACTGCTCCGCACCCCGAGGCAGGGAAGGAGGGCGGGAAGGAACCCCGTTCCCCCCGCGGAGCGCACACCCCCCGGTGCCGGTCCCCGGGGCGGGGAGAGGCGGCGGGGCCGAGCGGGCGGGGCCCGGCTGCGTCACGGATGTGTAAACACCGCCGCCGTGCCCGCCGCTATTTAACGTGCCGAGGCTGAGTCTACCCCGACTTCCCTGCTTGGGCACGCACGGGACTCACTGCTCCCAACTCGAGTGGGACCTTGGAAAAGCGCAGCGGAAAGGTAGGTAGCACCTCTTCTGACGGCAGCGCTGCTGAGGGTGGGGAGACAAAGGAAATGAGGGTGCCTGGCGCTTACCTGTGCGGCGGCTCGGAGGGCATCGCGCTCTGTGCCGGAGGAAACGCTTCCAGCCGGGAAGAAGAATTCCGGCCGCTCCCGACGAGCGCGGGCAGCCGGGCGGACCCCGGCGCGGGGTGCGGTGAGCAGGGCTTCCCACCGCTGGGAAGCTGGGAAGGGAACCGGCCAGCTGTGGTGAGACGTGGGCTTTGGAGAGCAAGGGCAAGAATACTTGGATGTATGTGTGTGTGTGTGTGTGTGTGTGTATGTATTTACATGTATGTGTGTAAAAAATTACAGGACTCGGGACAGCTGGAGGGGTGCAATGCACCTTCGGTTTCTGAGTACCCAAACCTAGATGGGTACATCACCAAAAAACATATCGGAGTTACATTTCAACTTTTTCGCTTGTCTCCCGAGAATATTTTAAAACCCCCATGTTTTATATACTGTGAATGATTTTGACCTGTGTGTATGTGTTGAGCAAATAAATCTAGTTTTATTCCTTTTTAAAATTTAAAGGTTGTGTTAAGTGTACTGTTAAAAAAGCAGGACTGAAGCAGTTCAAAAAGTCTCACTTAGCTGAGATAATACATGTTTTTAAGTTAAAATTACCCCCATAGCATGACGTCTTGTTTCTTCTAAGAATTGAGAGTAATTTCTCTGTTTCCAGGAAAAAATACCATTTCAGCTTATGTGATAAAACTATTTAGTAAACCAGCATTGTTTTGCTTAGTACATATTTAAGGAAGCAGTAGAGATCTAAATTCTCTGTTTAGTCTGAAGAAGATTATTAAATTGCACTTTATTTCTTAAAACTTTTAACTATACAGCTTTTATCACTCCAGCTATTAGATTAAGTGCTTTGGGGTAGAAGTATTAGATTTTGTTTTTTCTTTCACTGGGGCAAGTTCTATTTTTTTTTGTGTGTGTGTATGATGAGATGAAACCTCTTGAACACTAAAGTTCAAATCAATGAAGGTTGGTAGAATAAAGGTTTTTCATAGAACTAGTCAAAACTGAGTAATAACAGCAAGGTTTTAGTGCAATAGCAAAATACTGAAATGATTGAATCACAAATCTTTTCACAGAGATGGAAGATGGATTCAAGTCCCTTAAGTTTTTATGAAATACAAAAAAGAAAGAAAATACTAAAGAAAGAAAAGCAAATAAGAATTGAGTAGATTGGGGAGATACAGCACATACTAGGCTGGAAGAAACAAAATTAATTACTTGTACCTTCCTCTTTAGCAGGGATATTTAGCTACTTACGTATATATTTTCCAAATTAAGACAGATCCTGCAGTTACCTACATAAAAAAAAAAAAAAAAAAAAAAAAGGAAAGCCAAAACAACAACACAAGCTTGGTTTGCACCGAAGCCAGCATCCCTAATGGAAGGTGGGGTTAGGGACTGCACAAAATGTAGTAAATCTGGTGATGTAAGAGCCCACTGTCCCTCTTCTCCCCAGCAATGTACAGCGGGCTATGCATCTGCGTGTTCCTCGCCGTGCTCTCGGTGAGCTCCTTCGGACAGCAAACTCTGGGCTCACACGATGGGAATCCTCTGCCTGCTGAGCTGGAGCAGAGCCTGACAGAACACCAGCGGCACTCCCGCGCTCCGTCGTCCGCCGGGCCCCTGAAATCCCTGCCACGGCTGGATGCCAGCAGCGACCAGAGAGCCAACATCGGCGCTTTGCTGGCCAAGTACCTCCAGCAAGCCAGAAAAGGTACTGGTTGCAGCTGCTTCTGTGCCACTGGGATTTCCTGCAGGGGTTCCTAGGAGTTGAGATAACCCTGTCATCATCTAACATAAATTACTAGAGAAGATAGAATTTAGATTTTGCCTGGTTATCCCTGAAGTAGACAGCATTCCAAATGCCCCCTCCCAAACCCCTCCCAAAAAAAGAATTTCTTTGTAGCAGCCTCTGACTGAGAGTCATATAAAGATAACCGGAGAAAATGTCACCTAGCTCTTAGGTTATACTCCAGCTTTTATTTTTAACGATTTCCATCGTCTTGTTATTTTGGTGGTATTTTCAGTATGTTGTATCTCAGAAAAAGCAATTATGTTTTCTTTAAAGTTTTTTCATTTAGGTAAAATCCTCCCTCCCTCTTTTAAAGTTAGAAGGGCAGGAAAACTTTTCTGAGAATAAATGGCTGGCCTCACCTCAGTCAGAAATCTCTGTACCAGGGAAATTCTGAGTATTGGATTTCTCATATATTTGTTCCCAGACAAACTTATAATAGCATGAAAGCTTTCAAAACACAGAATTCATATTTATTAGTGCAATAATTAAAAACAATGAGAAGTAAAGGCATATTTGCTTCAAAACACATTGATTCCTGGTAGGTTTTTGGTCTCAGGCAACCTGGGAACACAATCTTGCAGTTATCTAAAATCTCCACAGCACTGTGTAACAAGGACATGAAGTATCAGTAGAGCAATAGGCTTACAGAGTATTCTTATAATGAGATTTATTAGTCACTTGAGGAAACATTTGTATTACGTAAGAGAAAGAGTAAAGCTATCCCTGTTGACACCCTACAGGATATATTTTACATTGGCACAAAAGCATGCCATTGGTGCTACCAGTAAAAATGATGGCTCAAAATCATTGATTGCTGAAACTCCCCCAAGAAACATTTTCCCTTTTGAGCTGTCTCATTTCTGTACTGCTCAGTGTCAATAGAGTAACACCATGGACAGCCCAATTGCTGTGGCCTTTTGGCTGCCAACCTCAGCTAGAGCCACTAGAGAAATTTCATTTACTTATGAAAGCTTCACTCCGACCTTTGCCCTGTTCTACACAGAAAAGACATCTAAGAAGGAAAGAGGGTTTCAAGTGAAGCCAGTAATTAGGATTAGGATTACCTGGACATACAGACACTGAGAAATTAATTCACACCCAGCCTCACTTCACTTTCTGTAAGTAAGAGCTTTCTCCACATAATGCAGATCATTTAATCCTCCCCTCTTGACCTTCCCTGTTGACCTCTTTGCTAGGCAAAGCCCTGTGCTTATCTGTGATGGTGGTCTGCAATTATGAGATGCCAGCTCTGTGTTTTGTGCATTACATATGCAACCATACATACTCCTCTGTGCATTCAGAATGCAGCCAAATTAGAAACAACAGAATAATCAAACACTTTCAACAGTGCCTGAAAGATTTCATCTCATGTTAGCAATTTGCACAATATCCACTGAGGAACTTCTTCTAGCTGTTCATGCAATTTAATAGAAAGTTAATTCAGATATGAAATCCCACAATTCAATGCTACACTTAAGATTCTTATTGAATAAAAATATTACTGCAGGAGTCTGCAAAGCAGAATCCTCATTACCTTTCCCAGGCCTAGTCATTGGTGCCCACCCATATGGAAACTGAACACCTCATTCTAGTTTATGTATCCATTATATTCTCTTAAATATGCGGCTAACATTTCCAAATAGATATAACAGGATAAAGTGAAAAAAAACTCCTTTGGATTTAAGATGTCTTTTTCTGTAAATATTAATATGAGGGACAATTTCCTGCATATGTGTTATTGACATGTATAATTAACTTTAAAAAGGGTCTGGAAGCAGATGATGAGACTCTTGTGATGTGACTAGGCTAGTTGGACTCTAGTTTGTAGATGCTGTTGCTGGTTACAGGAGAGAAAATTCACAGGAAAAACAGTATTTACTTGATTTATAACATACATACGGTGTTCCCATCAAAACCTTATATTCTGATTTAATGTGAGGACTCTGGGCAGTACTTCAGAAATCTCTACGGAACACTTACATCTTCTTGACTTGTATTAGTCACCTGTCTAAACCATAATAATCACTAGAAAATTCCATCTAGAGGGAAAGAGTCTGAGCCTTTGTTAGTGTAAGCAGTCACCAGTAGTGGCATTTGCCCTCATGACTAATAGGCTGGTTTTGTAAAGTATTTCTAGTTAAAACAGTGAGAGAGCTAAGTTCTCTCAAAGGCTTAGGGATTGATGGCAGCCCTGTAGCTGAACTGCTACAATTTTGAATATGTTTGTCATACGCTGATTCTGCAATACCCACATGACATCTCTAGTGGGTTGAGGAAAGGTAATTAAGATGCTGTTGGGAAATCTGTGACCCAGGCCTTCAATTATGTTCATCAGCAGGCTTTCAGCTCGAATCTGGTACTGTGTAGAAGAGATGTTGTAGCTCTCAAGCCAGTGACAAGCACATTTAATGTCGTCTTAGGAGCCCTTGACCAGCCAGAGAGTTGTGGTACCATGGGAGCTTTTAACACCCTCAGGTCAAGGCAGGCTCAGAAGTCTCTTAAGCACCAACTTCTGAGTGATGGTTCTGTGCTGCCTGAGCCCTGCCTGGTTCTTGAGCTGAGGAGTCATTACCTTAATTGCACTTTTTGAATCATGAATGTGAACTTCATGGGGTTTGAGCATTTAATGATAGACATTATATTCTAGAGAAAATTAATTTTTTTGTCATTTTGTTCTAGGTAAATGTCTTAAACTTGGCTTTTTTATGTCTGTGTGTACCTTCAACTCTCTGCAACCACTAACAAAGCAATGCAGTTGCTTTTAGTTTTACCAGGTCATGTTCATTATAAAGCATTACATGAGGAAGATCTTGACTTAAAAAAGCACAGAGTCAACAGAGGTTTCTTCAAAACACAAGAAACTGAAAGCAAGGCAATTGTGTAAATTTGGATAGATGAGATTTAATTAGGGCTCCTTTTCCTTTTTGATCAATTCAAGTATTCCGCAAGCCTCAGTCTGCATTGAATACTAATACAGTAAATCTGCCCCTTCCTCACTCAAAGCTTAACTCCATCTAATTATTGTTATATATTAATTCTGTCTGTTTTCAGGGAGTACAGAGAGAAGTAATTTACCTTTCCCTGTAATTTTAGTTACATTATGTGATAATGTGAAAACAGAGGATTGCAGCCCATTTTTTTAAAGCATAAATTCTCCTTGCAAATAGTTTGTGCCACTTTGATGCCTTAAGCAAGGCATACAGAAAGGATAAGGCAAGATCAGAAATCAGCACCCAACTCTGCTGTGAAAAGAATTATGAAGCTTTGGATAAGCAATGAAAAAATCCCTGACATAGTAAAAAGCCCTGCATAATTCCAGCAATAGGTATCTCTAACTGTGAATTCTAGACACAACTTTCTCCATTTCAGGACTATTCCCACTTTTCCACAAAACCTAGGATTCATAACTCTACCCTGCTTGTTACCAAATTTGCACTGTAAGAGCTCCTGTAGTTATGTTTATGTCTTTTTAAGCAACATGGGGCTGTGGTTATTTTGCACATAGAGCAGCTCTCCCAATAAAAGCCAGCAAACCCTGATGGGGTTTACAGGACTAGTGATAAATAGTTTGGACTATCTCTCTCTAGTAAAATAGGAAGGAAAAAGGAAAAATCTATCTATATTCCATCCTGTCAGACAGGAGCAGAATGTTCCTGCAGCAGGAGGCAGAAAATGATCTGTTTATTTTTCACTGAAAAAATCCAAGCCATTTCCAGGACATTACTTAAAAGGTTTCTATAAATGTTTTCCCCAGTGATATGACAGTGGTGCTACATGGCCTGTATTAGGTCCATTTCAACTATTGCAGACGTCTGCTGATGAGCACAAGCCAGATCAGAACATGGGTGAGCCCGGAAAATGTGTAATGTGTCTTCTTATTCTCCACTCTCCCAAACACTTTTTTCCTAGGTTCCACTGGAAGATTCTCAGTTATGGGAAACAGAGTACAGAGCATTGATCCTACTCACAGGATAAATGACAGAGACTACATGGGCTGGATGGATTTTGGACGCCGCAGTGCTGAAGAATATGAGTATTCTTCCTGAAGAACACCAAACTATAGCAAAAGAGGAAAAAGAAATCACACTCCCATGTCTGTACAAAAAGAGATAAATCAATTTGTTGTTCTCTTTGAATCAGTGTTTTAAAGTATTTAAAATCATGTATTTGACATAAGTTTGTCTGTAAGACTATAAAATGCAATATATACATATGCAGAATTTTCCAGAAAACATTTTCTTTCTTTTGTGGTTTCTCATACATTGATATTATATTAAAATGATTTCACTTATCCCTCCTTGTCCTGTCACTGCATGTTGCTGGGTGTCTTATTATAAAGAGAGTCAGCATAATGCCTTCATTTAGCACTGTAAACATATTCCATGGGTTGAATAGTCAGATTATCCACTTTTCAGAGATATCTTGTGTCAGTCCCAATAGCTTTGAACTCTAGGGAACATGTCCAAATATAAACACAGCAGCACAATACTGCCAGAAAAGACCAGCTATGGTGACCCTGTTTGCAAAGGACTGAGTTATACACTGAGCCCACATGTTTGCAGTGAACAGCCAACAGTGCTAAAACAGTAAAAAAGAGGAATGACACAAACATGTTTCATTGTCCTGGCTTATCTGTTTTATATTGTGAATTCAATGTGAAAGTTCTGCTGATGGCTGCAAATCACAGAATAAACAGAGCATTCTCTGCTGTGTGGTGAGCCAAGATTCATTTGGGAGGGGGTGAGGACAGGTTCCTGAGCAGAGCAGAAGGTGATCCTGAGAGGGAAAAGTATTGGAGCAGTCTAGTCACAGCATCCTTACAGGAGAGAGGTGGCTCCCAAATATCACAGAGGCTGAGCTGGCTACTGCCCACTGATGTGGAGAGAAGGAGGGAGATTCTACCCACCTCTTACCTGGCTCAGAGCAGGGCAAAGGGCCCCAAGTTCAGAGCTGGGCAGTGATCCCAGCTTGAGCAAAACCAGCACCCTGCAGTTCCTGCTATCATTCCCATCTGCCCGTGGGCAGGCTGCAAAAAAAGTGTTTTACCTGCATGCTCCTCCACCACCATAGGTAACCAGCCTTCCTGCAGCTCCTGCATCTCCTTCAGCAGCTGGATCTCACATCTAAGGAATGCCCTAAATTGTAAAGGAGGTGATTTTTTCATTGCATAACTCTCTGAGTTTCTCCTGAATGTTTTCACTAATACAAAAAGGAAAATATTTGTCACAAGCAAGAAAGCAGGTAAAAGGTTTCCTGCCAAGGGAAAGAGGCAGTAATTTCTACAGCAGTTGATAGGCAAACAAAAAGTGTAGAAAATAATACATAGAAAATACTTGCACTAAACCAAAATTCTACTAAAACCAACACTGGGAAACAAACCAAAATGGTTGTGCCAAGGGCTGAGCTTTGAGGAGCTGCTCCCAGCAGTAGCTGGGAGAGCAAACAGCACTGCAGAATCTGCAGTGAGAGCTCAGCAAACAGTAACACCAAATATTTTTATTTTTTCCTGTGGATCTCATCCTGAAAACATGGATATGCTTTTCTGCATTTCTTCCTCTCAAGCTCCTCCCAGTCAACCAGTTTCCAAACCACCTAGCCTGTTTTTTTAGGTTCCTTTCAAAGCATAGTGAGTCCTAAATCACCTGAATTCACTCATTGGTTTTGGTTATTGTTCACAGACAAATAGTGCAAAGTGCCCATTTTTTTTCTCAAAACTTTCAAACAAGAAATTAAAATCAATTAATTATTTTTTTAACTGAGGAAAATGCAAATAAATCTAAAAATCCATTTATTTATACATTTGCAACCAAAGTGATGTTACTTTTCAAGAAAGTCACTGCTATTTTTTAAATTAATGTCAGGAACATTCAAGCAATGCTTTTAAATTTTTTCATTCCTGGCTTATACTAATAAAGGATTTAATATTGTAATATTGCAGGGAGGCTGGGAGCGGGTGATGTTACAAATCAAGCCTTACTACTGCAGAATGTTGTCATTAGGAAAAAAACAAACCTTTTCCTTTTCTCATTTGTTTCATTTCCTGCAGGCAGATAGATGGAGAAACAAAGACGTTCTTTCCCATTCCTCTCTTCTGAAGGTCTCTGAAGATGTCTATGAAGGTGCACAGCCCTCAGGGCAGCCAGGTGGGTTTGGCAGCTTTTACATGTCGCTCCCCCAGGAGAGGGGCGTCTTTGCCTGACGCACGAAAACGGTTTCAGCACCTGACTGGAGCAAGTGAGTGCTAAGAATAAAGAATTACGGGGGAAATGCAGTAGTTATGAAGAGGGACTGTGACTCTGGGACACAGTGCTGTTCCTCGAGGCAAGGGGGAGTTGACTGTTAGCAGCTGGCTACTGACAGCTCAGCAACATTATCCTCATTATAAAAATATCCATCACCTGCTCCTCTGGGAACACAAGAAATTCCCCAGATAGAAAAGAGTTGTAAAGGCTGCTGAGACACCATTCAGCTCCCAGGTGACCTGGAGGTGCTAATTTCAGCTAAATAAGGGAGACAGCAAACCTGGGAAAGTCATGCAGCCCTGGTAGCTGCAACCCTTATCCCATGGCACTAGTGAAGCCACACTCCAGGCTGTTCTGTTTTAACCCAAGGGAAACAGCAGCCTCAGGAATGGAGGCTCTGCAGCTGGGTAGGAGCCCCTTGCATCCAGCAAAGGCTTGGGCTGAGAAGTGCCCCACAGATTCCAGCACACACAACACTGCATTGACACAACTTCCTGGTGCTGTCTGGGATTTGAGACTTCTGGCACTTCCAACTCTCTTGACATTTAATTTAGCTTTATCCAAATTTATCTTTATGAAAACATGTGCATAGGTGCTAAATTTACTCAGCCAAAATAGCAAATCAATACCTTTTTGTGTTTAATTGCAGTTTATTTTCTCCATGAGCTTGATTCAATTAGTTCTGCTCCAGCTTTATTAACTTTATTTCAAAACAAGTGCTGGGCAAATCTCCATGAATGGAGCAGCTTGCTGCAAACTCCACATAAATTATTTGGGAAAAGCTTGTGGTTCTGCTTTTGCAGAGTTGTGCATACAACAGCTGTGGAAAAGGTGCAAATAGCAAGTGCTCCTTGTGGGAATGAAGGGAGACCCAGGCAAGAGAGAGGGAGCACCCATGCCTGGGGAGGGGGCAGTTCTCCCTGGGAGCTGGGGCAGCATGTGAGGGAAACCTGAGCTGCACCAGTACACTTGACTCTAAGTCTCATCTCCCCTGGTATTTCATACCAGGGTGGATCCTGCTCTCCTATCCCCAGCTGCTCCATCCTTGCTGCATCTGTGCTGGCAACATGCCCCAGCCAGATGTTCCCAGCTGCAGCCCAGCTGTGCACATTTCAGCAAGCCTGACAGCAGACCAGGCAATTCCTTCTCCAAGGCTTGAGCACAGGAATTTTCAAGTCAAACAAGATAAACATTTCAATGTCCCAGCAGAACAGCAAAAGGCTTCTCTGCATGTTCAATTTTTGTATCTCCTAAGTCCATTAAAATTAGAGAAAGAAAAGAAAAAAAAACCTGGCTGTCTGCTTGTTCCAGCTTTAATAATTTCTAAGTACCTGTGTCAATTGAACAGCAATTGGATTCAGCACAGCTTGAAACCTATTTCAGCAGGACAAAAATCCTTGTCATCTTTTAAATACAAACATTACTGGCCTCTCAAATGTATGCAGCTCTCACATGAAAGCCCACTGCCTACACTATAGCCAATGATATTGCTTAGCACCAATAACTTCTAAGGCCTTTTATTTTCCTTACCATTCTGTGGTTCGTTGGCTTGTTAAGTGAATTAAAGCAGGTCTGAGAAGAGCACCCAGTGAGATGTGATAGCACAGCTGAACAAGGCTAATTCCTCATTGTGAATACAAGCCACAGGCAGCAGGTGCTGCCTGCACCAAAGGCAGGATGCATCTCACCAGCATTGCTGGACTTTTCAATTCAATGTAGAGAGCTGCCAATATATGTGTTCAGGGAGTGGGGAGGAACTCTTAAACCTCTGTGTACAATAGCAGTATCTTGTGGAGCCATCCAATGCTCAGGATACATGTAAAAGGAAGAGAGGAAGAGTCTCAAAAGGCATTTTTAGCCAGTCTTGGCTCTACAAAGAACATCCTGTGTTTCAGGATCCATCTACAGCCCAGTCTTAGACACAATCCTCAGCACCTCATCTTCCTCTCCCCTCCAACCCAGCTTCCAGAGAAGAATTACTAGAAGAAAAGACATCTAGAAAAGTTTGAGATACTTGAACATTGCAAAGGTGGAAAGTAATTTCAACACTCTCTCTGCTGTGCACCTCAGAATCAGTTCTCACCTTCTCCAGTTTGGCACTTCCTTAACTCATCCTGTTCCCAGGCAAAGAGGCTGGATGCACAGTGTTTCTCCTCCCTGGATCCTTCCCGTTAACCATTAACTTTCTGACCACCAGCTTTCCTCAGGCTCGGAGCTGTGCAGAGAGGAAGGATGTCTGCCCTCACTGACAGTCCCTGGCTGTGCCTCTGGCATCAGCCTCTCAAAGAAGCTGGTACAGGGTACTGCATCACACTAATGAAAGCCCTCCACGAGTTTATTTTGGTATTACTGCTGTCCCATTTTGTCTCTGTAGCAAGTATGAGATATAAATGCTATTATTTCCCTCTCCACCTCATATACACACACACACACACACACATATCCTTCTCAATGAGGCTAGTATTTCTAAGAGTTACTGCCTGATTATTCCCTCCTCCAGGGAGCTTTTTTCATTACTTAGCTTTCAATATGTGTGCAGATTTTTTGAGCTTCTCACTACCTGATGTTTCATCACTGTAATGCTCCCTCCCTCAGTAACAAAGATATTGGCTAACAGAAGACCTCAGTCCTGTCTGTTTTAAAAACAGGATGTTCCTCCTTATTCTGTGCTTTCACATTTCGTCCCTACAGGTTTTGCACTGTATTAGGCAGGAGAGTGCAAACTCCTCAAAATACAGAAACCATACAACATCCAATTCTGCATTGTCACAATTCAAATAAAAAAATCCAAAAGAACATTTTTTTCTCTTTTCTTTTGACTCAAGTTTCACTGATTTCAGCCAACTTAAAATCTGAAAACTTTTCAACCAGTTCTGTGTCTAAGAACTTAAAAAACCGAACAATGGCCTCCTATTTTGCTGTAACTAAGAGATGAGAGCAAGCAATCAAGGTGGAAGATTTATCACCTTAAAAAAACAGGAAAAAGTTGAATAACACACAACAATGCAACTTTTCTGTTATTTTATTGATATTAGTGAAGAAAAAATTAAATTTCATAATTCTGATGTGTTACAATTGCTTTCTCTGGTGGGTGGACAGCTCCTACAGCTTATTTAAAGGCTAAATAATATTTCCCAATTGCATGATTAACTTCTACAATTTAAGTTCTCTTATGGTATTGCTTTCTTCCTCTGGGAATATAAAATGGTCCATTAAGTCCATGACTTTTTTTCAGAATCAACTGTTATTCTATCTACTGGTTTAAGATACATTCAAATAAAAAGATACTTAAATGTACTTGCAATAAGTGCACACATACAACAGCAAACAGAGCTGATGGCATTTTACTAAAACATTTTAAGTTCATAGAATAAATAGAAGTCTTCAAACACATGCTGTAACTGACCAATGTGGTTTTTTTTTCTTTCTCAAAAAATATCCTTAGTGTCCACAGCACTACTGCAATAACTACTTCATTCAGAAAAAAAAACAAACCACCCACCTATCTCTTGTCACAAAGACTAAAAGACAGATTCATTTATACAAGAAATTATCAGTGCTAATAATTTAGTAACAGTCTGGTACAAATGGCAATTCACTGCAATTATGTGTAGTGTGACAATGCAAACAAACGGGGAGCTTGATTTTAGGTGCCACAAGAAGTGCAAAGAAAAGAAAGTGGATGCTAAAACCTCCCTGCTTTGCTCTTCTCCATCCCCTCTTCCAAAAAATATTTATGTCTCAGCTCCACTCTAGAAACAAGCTCCCTCCAGTCTGTTCCAGTTCCAAGGTATTTCAAATCTTTCTACAAGCAGAAGGTTGGGAGAAACAGAGAAAAAAAATTGCAATATAATTAGAATTGCATGGCAACTAAAGGTTGCGTGAAGTCTTATGTTTCCTTTCTGAAAAAGCAGGGGGTTACACATTTGTATGGCAGGTATTTTCCTCATTCTAAAAAGACTGTGAAAACGAAGCATTTCCTTATTTTTACCTATTCTAGGATCCAACTTTGGATGAAAAAGGCTTCTCTGAAAAAAGAAAACAGAAAATGTGTGGAGAATATTCTCACCCTGCTTAAAAGGCCACTGTCTCTGACATGCATGAAATACTAAGATCAGCATGAGGGCTGCAAGCTGTTCTTTCCTGCCTGTACCATACCATTCCATTACTAAATGTTTTCTGTGGTTCTCTGCTGAGGTTTCAAGGACTCACCTTTTCCTAATACTGGTTTTGCTACATGTTCTTTTATAACATTCTTATCTGTCGATCTGTTCCGCAACTTGGACTTCTAGGAAGTCACTGCCATGTTTACCTCATGAGTTGTGAAAACTATTTTCTTTGGGCGCACTGACAAAGCACGTTTCAGTGGCAGCAACACATAATAAAGCATTTTCCCTTCCACAATCCAGTGCAGCATTGAAGAACAAAACAAAACAAAACAACAACAAAAAAAAAACCAACAAAGAAAGAAGTTCCACAAAGTGTAAGTGTGCCAAAGGAAACAGTGGTGGTAGGAATATGTCAATATCCCAGGTACCCAGTAGGCCTGCTGACCTCAACACACTATTAGTTCAAGTTTACAATCTCAGGGAGGAGGCAAATACGGAACAGGAAAAAAAAAAATACGGTTTCATCCATTCAGGCATAATAGCCAGGCACTCTAATAACTCAGCTCAACTCACATACAGAGGCAAAATTAAAACTACCACATGTTAAACTGAGTGCTTTTTTCAGTACTAACGAAGCACAAATGCTCCCATGCTTCAAGTGATGTAATGAGAGGTCTCACATAACACATTCAATAGCTTCCCATGCACCTTTGACTCAAGTTAGGCTAGCTACAAAATTCACGTTTTTCTAGTCAAGTTATTTTTTGTTGGTTTTGCTCTTTTGTTTTTTTTTCAGTGCATTTTAAAAAAAAACCTTTTCAAAAGGTTAGCAAATTAACCTTAATACAGCAATCATAACATAGAGCCTTTTGCACTTGATTGAACAGTAAAATAATCCAATTAGTTACAACAGATCTGGTACATATTTACACGTTTTATACAAAGTTTACACATTTCTCCCGTTAGGCACAAAGTTGATTTGTCGAACTCAAGAGGCAATGAAGGGGTGATGGGGAAAGGAAAAGGAGACTGGAGAAAGAATCTGAGTATTTTCATTTAAAAAGACTAGCTGTAAAAATAAAGTCCTTCATCGTAAGCTAGTTTGCTTCGGGAGCTTGGTTCCCATGAGGATCCCTGAAGTGAGGGATGTTGGGCCTTTCATCTGCATGCTGGAACCCACCATGGTGGGGAAGCTCCGATTCCTTCGGATGCCAGTGTTCAGCTGGATGCCTCCGATGGCACTGGTCACGGCAGGGCAGCCCAAGGGGAGACCATCAGGTGCCAGGCCTCCAGGAACAAGGGCCCTCACTGGTCCCTGTGCCCCACAGAGAAGAGGTCCCTGGTCATCAGTTAAAGGAGGAGCTGACGTTTGCCCTGAACTCACAACTTTGGCAATACCAAACCTTCTGACTTTGTCCACGAGATTAAGGTTGGAAACAGACACGTCAGTTTGGCTCTCACTGTTTCTGATGCTCTTTTTATTCCTCACCTCCTTCAAGATTGAACTAGCAGGCTTTGAAGCCAAGAAGTTGTCATAAGGTGGGCTGGTGCACTTGAACTCAAAAGATGGAGGGGAAGAAGAAGGTGTCTGCATGGGTGAGTTTGGTGGAGTGGAAGGAATGATTGCCATTTTCGGGGAGTACGTGTTCAGCAGGGTGCTCCTGCTGGCTCTGTCCCAGCTCTGTGGATTGTACACTGCTGCAGAGATGCCCCTTTCCTTCAGCAGCCACACCAGCCCCAGGGACGTGCTCATTGTCGTGGTGGATTCCCGGAGGTTGGTGAAGGATTCGGCCAAACTCAGACGCCGAGGAGTGCAGGGAGTAGCCACTGGGGTTCCTTTCAAATTGCTAATGCTGCCACAAGCTGGAGTAGGTGCTGCGTTAAGGCTGAAAGCAAAGGAGCAGTCAAATTATTCTTTCCACTAGAAAATTAAAATTACCTACAGGCAAGATTTTAAACCTTGAGCAGGGCCTTTTATCCATTTGAAGAGTGCATAGGACACTGACAGTTCCCAGCCTCCCACAGATGTGATTGTAAGTGCAAAACCACCAGATCTTACAAAACACATCTCCACTTTGCACACCGCAGAGCCCAGTCTCACAGGATGAATGTCACTGCCAACACCCAACACCACATTTCTCCTGATAAATTATTTACAGACTTGTGATCAACACCTTTATTTTCACTTCCTGATCTACCAGCTGCCACAACTCCCAGTTGCTTCTAAGAGGCAAGGAAATGTGGGAGACTGGACCAATGGTACAAGCAAGACATTTTAGTGTCACTTCTGAGCACACAGAACTGAACGCTCATTCACTACGGCATGGCGTACTTAGCTACTCCAGAAACGAGGCATGTGGGATATCTATGACACTGCAGATTCATATCTGAGAGAATCTCAAGAGCTCCATGCACCTTCAGGAAAAAAAAAACCCAACTTTACTAACCATGTGCAAATTATGGTCTTTGCCGCAAGTACACACACACAAATAATAATAAAAAAAGAACTCCATAATAATATCTCCTAACCATGGGTTCATCTCCTCTAATGGCATAAAAAGGGTCTTGAGCAATGCAACACTTAATGCTAAAAAAGGATTCACTGACGTAAGCTCACCACTGTTCAAAAAGAAGGAAATCTATTCCCTCACCTTGCCAGGTTAGCAAGTAGAAGGCACTCAGCATAAAGTCAGACAGAAAGTAAAGCCACTACAAGACAGTGGGAAAATTAAGCAGCTGGGAGGGGAAGGAACAGGGGAGAGAGTGGGATCTTCCTTTTTCAGCAGAGCCATGATGTTGGATTGCTTCAGCCATAAAGTGTGACTTTAACGTAAGCGTGGTTCTCTGCACAAGAAAAACATCTCAAAGAGACACTTTGAGACAATCTGGCTGGATTTCCAAGAGAAAACTCTGGCTAATGACTAAATTGCATCTTTTTTGCCCATACAGACAAAAAGGGCTGAGATGATGTTGTGACTGGAATTTTCAGTCTCATTTCACCTTACAGTAATGAACTCCCTATAGCCAACACTACTGTGCATAACAGATTAGACACCTGGAATGCTTACAGCTGCAGCTTCTGATGAGCTTAGAACATCATCTAGATCCTTGGTTTACAGTGAGCAGGTGATGTGAATTCACACAACACTGGAAACTCTAGTACCATGGTCTAAAAATCTGTGTATCTTTAAGGCACTTCTTATAAGGAAAATACTAGCCTGATGCTATGAAATCTCAAGTTATGTCGTCTTTCCAAAGTGAAATAGGATCTGACCAACATGATCTCTAAAACTGATTTGCAACTATACCAACCTCTACCATAACCAAGTGAAACTGAGGAAGGTGAATTGCAGCTGCAATTCAACAAGAGGAATCCCATATATTCCTCCTGGTATACTGTAATGAAACACTTATTTGAGAAAACTGGCAGATGTAATTAGAAACACAGCCTTACTTAGTGGCTCTGGATGCAGTCTCCTTGCACCCCTGTGTGTGCTGTGGCTGTCAGTGCATGTGGCAGATGTGCTAAGGCACATCCTAATGTCCTGTCTGAGCTGAGGCAGCAGGGGAGAAGGATCTCTCCCAGCAGAGCTAAGGAGGCCATACATACCCACTGCAGCAGCACACACACTCTGAAGGCAAGGCTGAGTGGAAAGAAGTTAGTTTACAATTCTTCTTTTAGGCATTAATTAAAGCTGGATCCTCATAGTTCTGATTCCAGCAGAACTAAAGAGCAGTGACACCCACTGTGGTGCATTTCCCATACAGCTAAATACAGAATACAGAAGTCTTGAAAAGCATGAGGAGAAAAAAAGGAAGAGAAGTTACTGCATGAGCTGACTTTCTACAAGGTATGACCATACACTTTTCAGAAATCCAGACATTTGGTGTTAATTACCAGGTTTCCAAAATATCCTAGTCACTAGATGAAAACTATAGCACTCCAATGGTTTATTAAGTCCAAGAGCTTCACTTTGTCCAGATACAGATTTCAGTTGCACAGATATGTAGATTAGTATTTCTACTAATTTTTCAGCACAGTTATACACTACAGTGCAATTAAAAAAAACAAGCCATTCCTGCAATAAAGCAGTTGCAGGTGTTGCCTTATTTTCCATTTGATCATTTTGGCATTGCTTTAACTGGGAATATTTTTCCCATCAAACTGACTAACACCGCAGGGTACCCTGGACACAACCACAGAAACAGACTCAAAGTGGCCTCACAATTCAGCCCAGTGATGGTCTCAGGGTTAGATTGAGAAAAGAAATAGATAAAGGAGCATTTCATTTAGCTGGATGAAATTTAGTCAGGTTAGAGCAACACCTGGGGTAGCACAGGTTAAAATGCAACCAGGTAGGTAAATGCCAAACCTCTTGGTGTTAGCTGGTGCTACACACACTAGCATTCCTTGTACATGACCCTGCCAACACAGATGCTGCTGGCAGTGCTGCTCACCCCCAACGCTGGGTCACAGTGTCTGCCCTATACCTCCTCTCATCACAATGAGACATAACGCAGTTTCTCGTCCTCCTCACATGACCTGTGAAGAATCATTTGTAGTTGGTAAGGAGGAGCTCCTTAAATATCTGCTGAAAACATACATTTGTTTATTTTGCTCTTTGCTCTCCTGAACGAATGATGAACGTCCATTTAACTAAGGCAAGTGAAAATGCACTGAATTTAGCTGTTTTTTCTGACTGATTTGTTAGATTTAGTACCCAAAGAGTTTATTATGATCACAACTGACAGCAATTCAACAATAATAAGAAAATTAAAATAGAACTGCAGCCATATAAGAGGATCTCTTCAGTAATTGTGCTGAGGGGAAAGACAGAAAAGAGTAAAGAGAAACCAGCCAGGCCACTAATAACTAATTTAGTTATTAGTCCCTTAGAAAGGTAAGCAAAAAAGTTACATTTAAACATCATGTATTTCTTCTCTACTTGACAGATTTTCATGTTCAATACCCTTACTTTTCATGCCCTTCATAGGAAGTCAATGCTTATCTCATGTCTAAACAAGTGTAGACACAATATCTCTGCATGGGGACCTACACAGTGGTACACTTGCACAGAGGAGCTGGAAGGGCAGAGAAAGCAATGAGACATTGTCCCTATAAAGAGAAAAGAGCATTCTTTAAATCCTGATTTGCTAAGGGAGGAAAGCTCCCCCTTTAGGTATGAAATTCACACACACCCTCTCTGGTTCTCAGATCTTCACCTTCCATAAGGCTGCAGAACTGCCTTCTGTTGGCATGCAGTGTCTATACTGTCAATTGCTGTTGCATCATCAGCTCATTACTTTCAGCCTGGCAACTATGAATTAATTTCCAATAACTACACCAAGAAACAACATACACATCTCCCTGTTTCCAGTTAAGGCCTATGTCCTCCTCCACTCCTCATGTAGTTCCTGGATTTCTCTACCTGCACATTCCTTTTTCTTCTGAGAAGAAAGATCTACACTTCCTCCCTAGAAAAACCTCTCATGTTTTTTAGTAAGAGATTACATCCTGTGAATTCACACACGAGGACTACAACTAGTCTAAGATGAGGAGTAGCCAGGTTTGGATATCAGTTATATCTGATCCTGCAATATCGCAACCAAATTTAAGAAACTTTGATTGGCTTTTTAAAACATCACCCATGCCACCCGAATTCAGGCTGTGGTAACTCAAAATGGGAGGAATAATTGGTATGTGTGTTGTAATTCACCAATGCAGTCAATGCCTATGCTTATGCTATTATTTTGCATTTCTCTATGAGAGAGCTGAAGGCTTTGCCATCATGAGACTCCCTTACCTTGGTGTGACTCGTGTGAGCTCATCGGAGGGGTGCAGAATGCGGCAGGTGGTGAAGGTGAAGGTGGAGTTGGTTTGTGACATGCACTTCCCAGGATGAGGTACTAAATTAAAAAAAAGCAAATTCTTTGCATTTTACACAGAAAAGAGGAAAACTAAACTTCTGTGTGCTGATAAGACAGATGCAAAAAGTGATGAGGCACCTTGATGGGATCAATGCAAGAAAAGTGAAATGCCCAGGTACTACAGTGCTAAACAGACACTTGTTCTATAAAAGAAACACCTCTAGGACTCCAAGGACAGTGCTAAAAGGGTCTGCTGAAACTTGCCCATGATCACAAACATTGCAGATTAAGTCTCGTTCAAACCAAATTTAGGCCAGGCAGTGCTTGAAATACTAGCCCTTATCTAAACTAATGCAACTTGCATCAGTGGGAAATTACAAGCAAAATTTTCTAGTACCAGCTCAGGAGCAGCAAGATTTTCTAAATGCTTGTGTCTTTCAGCTTTTAGATTGATCCACAAAAAGGTATCCCCATTACTTCTCTGTAATGGATCCATCTGCTAATGCTACAGGAATATAGATTGTTGGGGTGGGGAAGGGAAGGACAGACATTAATTACTCTGAGTTTTCATATCCACAATATGGAAAGTGGTAGTTTTTTGGATCCACTACTGTACATCTGTGACATTTCTCTTGTGCATGTGATTAGGTTCTTTTAAAATGTATGTCCTCAGCTGCATAGTATAGCAGTTTCTGAATATTTGTAGACAGTGTAGTAAGCAATTTCCTAACAAATGTGGCTGTAAAACTGCCACTCTGGTGATAGATCACTGATTTGGGAAAAAAGCAGTATAGCTCAGTTTTAAAAATGAAGGACTTAGGCCAACTTCTTTCTTCTTAGTAGAAATACTTCTGTGGCTGTATTAATCTGCTATATAATGCAGCTGTGGTCACTGCAAAATAACTACAGAATTTAAGAGCCATGCATCTGAAAAGCTGGTTGAAGAACACCCAGAGTTAAATATTACATCGAATATATCATGATTGCATAGGTTCTCTTACTTAGTAACCAAACTTAGCAGTGGTCAAAAGACATGCACAATAAAAACCATGTGCAGCTCCCTCCCCACCAGTCCTACCCAACCTTCTGAGCCATTCCCTGATTAAGCCACATTTTAATACCACAGTACACAACTATTCAACACATTGCAAAAGACAGACAGACCGACCAGCTAGACCAGACACCATTCTGAATTCCCAGAGCAGCTCAGCAGAAGCAAGGCAAGTCTTAATTGTGGCTGTGTTCCCTTTTTCACATATAAAGTATCACAGCTCCAAAACAGTGTGTGTAGTTAGGTAACTGTTTAAGAACACATATAAGCAGTGTGTGAGGGGTAGAGCATGGCCAGTGTGAACGGTGGAAGCAGAAGTGGCTGAGCATACAGTGTGAGGTAACTTCTAGTCAGCGCTGGAATGTACAGCTGTACCTTAGAGAGGGATATTTCTAAGGACCCACTGGAGTGTCATATTAACACACTCAAATGTTAGCACGGCATAACATAACAACAAGCTCTACTTCACCTCCAGAGATGGCAATTAGGATGCTTCAGGAATCCAGTTGCTTTAGAGATTAGTGTGAGCACTACAAAAGCTATTACAAGGGAGCACAGCCTAGCAATCATGATTCTCTCCATATTGTAGAGAGTTATAAGAAAATCTGGAGAAAGAACTTAAATAACTGGGCATGAAAAAATTGGTTATTTAGAGAAACACAGGACTTTGACAAAAATCAATTGGAAACAAAGCAATTATCCCTGGATGATGAATAGAGAACAGAATAAAGCAATGCTGGTTTAAGATTGCAAGCTCAACCCAAAGCACACAGCTGTAATACAATCAGTGCATTTTCCCCATTTGTCATATCCACTGGGCATCCCCTCAGATTGGAGACAGGCACAATGAAGAAACAGCTGCATTAGCAAAAGCAAGACTCATTGTTATTAATGAGTCAAAGATAGGAGAAGGCTGCTAAAAGTAGAGAAATCACTAACTCTAATCAGAGGAGACAAACTGAAATGATGAAAAAAATCTATCAATTTCCACGGATGTATTTCACCCTCAAATACCACTAAGAAAGTCCTGTACCAGCTTCATCCTTCATCAGTCAACAATGGGTTGTATCATATTGCTGTAGCATTTTCCATCCTTTGGACACAGTAAAGAGTGAGAACCTGTTGCTGTAAATGAACAAAGTTTATCAAATAGAAACAAAATGTTTAATTTCTAACCTAGTAATTTTACATTTAAATGGCCATCTCCTGAGTTCGTAAAAGCTCATGAGGAAGCAATACATTTTTCTATCTTTACATTTACATATACCAAAGCATTCTCTTGAATATAAACATCTGCTCCATGTAACTGTCTGAAATGAAATGTTTTACTTATACCCTCTTTTCCAAAGTAGTCGTAGTTTAACAACAAGGCTGCATATCTGTATAAAAAAGAATCTGTACATAATTCAGTGCCTAACAAAATTTGCAGAAATATCATGTAATTTCATCCATCAGGAACCCTGTGCAAACTGTTTGTGCATTTTCCCCCTAAATTAAAATTAAATCTAAACCTAAAATTTCTGCTGTATCATGTTTTAGCATTCACAAATTAATGATTCTTCACCTTATTAAGTTTTCTCAAACAATTCACAGGCACTATGGAAAAATGCAAACCATTATAGCAGAAAGGGACTATTCTGTAAGCACAAACACTATTGCAAAAGCACCTTTAAAAAAAAAACAAAGGTTCCAGTCAAACTGAGTGCAGAGAGCTCCATCTTCTGGTAAAACAAACAGGGCTTTCCTCACAAAACACAAAGCTGATTTTATGTATCTCAGAGCGGTCTCAGATCCAGCTTCAGGACTCCAAGCCTGTGAGCCATTCTGCTAGGTGTAAACAGCAAAATAGATATGTTTAGGACATGACCTTCTGCCCATTTTATTGGGATTTTCAATCAGTTTATGCAGAGGAAGGTACAAAGTTACAGCAGACAAACAAGTGGCCTATCCCCCCCACAAGAAGATGTCAATACAAATTAAGTGTGAGGAAGATTTCTAAGAGGTAGCTATACAATAACACCATTAACTTTTGTACTATTGTATCAAAATTCAAATTTGTTGTTATGCTGACATAACAGCGAGGAGGCAGAGAGCTCAAGATGACTAGTGAATCTTTGTACTTTGTACAAAAACCTATTCTGGTACACACAGATTTATTAGGAAAATAACTTCAAAAAAGTTGGGAAATCTTTAGAGTGTTATTTGATCCAGACTGGCACAAAGTTAACACGTTAGTCCAACAGTGAAGCAAGCCGCTCTGCTCCATCATTTTTTTGGCATGTTTCAAGGAAAGGAGGGAACCTAGTTCCCTCCTATGTGAGCAGGCAGTGCACTGGGAATAGGGCATCTCTTTAGCACAGGCTGTGGAAACAGGGATGGAATGACAGACTGAGGCATCCTCAGAGCAACAGATGGTGTTTCAAAGCACTGGAAGTTTATCGCTGAATAGGAAAGTTCTGCCTGCTTAAAAAGAGGATAATGAAGGACCATTAGGAGACTCATTTTTTTTACCTACAGTGTGATCATCTAGAATACAGGCTATGGACTTAAAGTTTGCCAGTTTGTGCCACTAATTCCATTCTTGGGTGAGGTGAACTTACTGGAAACTAGGTCACAAAATCCCACTAGGATCCACAGGACAAGACAGGGGTTTAATGTAGTGTCTAGATTTAGTAGAGCTCATCCCCTACAGGTAGCTAAGATAGCCACAGTGAAAATGGCTGGCTGACAGAATAGGGGGAATATAGAGTAGGCTGGATCTGATGCCTGGGTGAACCACTACAATAAAAAGGAGGTAAGTGATAGAAACAACAGCTGTAAAACACGAACATAGGGCTCTCCTAACAATGTAACAATGAATACTCAAAACCTCAAAGAATTCATACATCTGCACCAGAAGCGTGGCTTTTGTTATGTTTCTTAAACAACAAAATTGTTTTCTGAATATATGATTTTCCAAAATTTCATTTATTTTGCCTTTGGAAACAGAAAGAGAGGAAAAATTGAACAAAGGCAGGTATTCTTTGGACAGGGTGGTCTTTTGGCTGAGATCACTTTCTCTTATGTATATAAGCACTGAGCACAGATGTAGAAAGACCCAGAAGTATTTAATGTGGCTTCAACATAAGTTTATGCAGACTAGGACCCCCAAATTAGAATTCAAGCATTTTAACATCATAGAAAGCAACTGCTGACAGACTTTTCTTAAAGAAATAATTACTGTGAAATATTCATGCTATTTGAAAATAGAATATATTTAAATATGTATCAATACCTCAGTTCTACGAAGAGTTACAAAATTTATTGCTTTTCTGTACAATGATAACTTTTTAGAAGCATGTAGAGTAATCCTGCTAAAAACAACTCAAACATAATACATTCATTACTTGTTCTTGTGATTTTAGGCCTCTATTTGGAAAGCCCTCCATGTCATGGTTAAGGTCTAAGCATGAAGTATGAGAGTGCTGATCCCGTAATGCTGTGCACAAGTCTATTCAAAGAAATCAATCAGTGGAATTAACAAATACAAGTACTGAAAGACCAGTTTATGCACCCAATACTAGCAGGCAATTAAGCATACGCTGCATCAAGTGCAGTCCTTCCAACTTCAAAATTAGAACAGTCATAACATTATTAAGTGCTCTGAGTGGCTGGTGTTTCGTTTGTTTCTTTAAGAGAAACATGAAAGCCAGTGAACTAAAACCCACAACAAACCAAACAAAAAACCAACCTAAACAACCCCTCCCTCTAAAACAGATTCTATACAGTTTTATAATATACTAGTTTCTTTCACAGAACAAAAAAAAAAAAAAACAAACATATTGAGGTTACTAAAAATTTGCGCTGCAAAAATTACTTGTCCCAGACAATTTTAAGAACAACATGTCTTGTAACTTGTCTCTACAATTCCACTTACACTGAGAGTCTACACAAGTGATACACAAATCTCAACCTACCCCTGTGTATTAGGCGAGAACTGCAACTTTAGAATTCAGTCCTCCATAAAGTTAACTCTACCCACATACCGACTAAGTGCAGACCATAAGGCATATGTGTGCTAACTTCTGAAATGTTCAGTGCCATAATTGGGATAGAATATGCATTATGATGAAGATGCTATTCTATAGATCAATGGGTACTACAGGTTTCAACATAGGGACAAGAAAACACAAGGAACATAACTTTTCCTTTTTTAGTCAGAATGATGTCTGACTCTAGCTATGTCAAGAATACAATATCTATTTACAATTGTTCTAAATACACTGTTTTGGCTACAAGATACTTTTGGCACCAGCAATGTTTGCTCTCCTGAGGCTGGGCATTGAAATAAGCTCTTGGGCTCATTTTGAGCAGCACTCTGCACACACAAAATGGCAATATGAATAGTGCTTGTAAGTACTGTGACAGAGAACATATCCAGTGCATTAAAGGCAAGATACAAACCTCAGGGCATACAATCAACTGAAGGAGAAAACTGCCCAACAGACTAGTATAACCTATACCTGCTGGGAAGGTTGTTGTAGGCAGTGTCTTACTAAAGACCTCTTTTGGTCTGAGGCTAGAGGGGACCTGTAACTCTAGATGGGCACACTTTATGGCCTGCTAACAGCAACTGTAAGAAGTTACCTTCTGGCTTTTACAGACCTCTTGAATGAGATTTTTCCACAATGGAGCTATCCTGGACTACAAGCAAAGGCACTATTGCTAGAGACTGCATGCAAGATTTTCCTTTCCTTTCCTTCCCTTTTTATTTTACTTCCACATTCTCTAGCAAGAGTTTATTCTGTACATTGCCAACTGGAACCAATTCCCAACTGGAAAAATGCAAGCAATGATGTTGCAACCTTATACTCAAGGTGGGTTAATGAAGAGGTGTTACATACCCATATGCACCCCTATCTGCCTTGCATTTCCTACAGAGAAATCTAGAACAAAGAATGCCGAGGAGAAGCAATGAGAAGCAATGGCTGCACAATCTCTCAAAATATATTCTTTGGTGGGCAGACTGTGGATCCTAGGAAGTACTGCTCCATTAGTAAGTGCTTTCTCTGACAAAATCCACAACCCTCTCCTCCTTATACAACGCCTGACAATTGGCTGCTTCAACAAAAAGCAGCAACGCAACCAATAATACGGTAGCTCATGGATACTCCAAAATTCTACGTAACTGGAAAATTTGAAAGAAGGCAAAAGAATGGGAAATAAAAGTTTTTGGTGCATTTGCTCATTCTACAAAAAGTTATTAATTTTGACCCATTTATTTCTGTAATGTATTAAATGACTAAGCAAACAACAAGAGGTAAAATAAGATTGCTAGAGCAATTTCATTGATTTTATCTACTTTGTCAATTTACAGGGTAGGGAATTTGCTTAAAAAACCTGTCTGAGAGAGACTTTTCCCAGGAAAAGTCAGCAGTAACCAGTAAATAACCTGTTCATAAACAGTGACCTTTATTCAAATCATAATGGAGACAAAAAAATGGAAGGAAATACTAGACTTTCTTACCAGTTGGTAGCCACAGAGAGGGCCTACATTTATTGCTCTACTTCAAAGAAAGAACTCTTTCAAATTATTACCTAGAAATGTTAGACTAATTTGTTCTTAAAAAAAAACAACAATAAGGAACTAAACTATATCCTTATCTGTTTAGCCCATGACAATGAGTCTTTTCCTTTTTGACATGTTCCTGTGTTGAACACTCTCACAATTAGAAAACTTTAAAAAATGTAATCCAAGAAACACTTTTTTGCACATTTACTGTACCTTCAGTACATGAAGAAGTGCTTGTTCCCTTCCTCTCTACAGCAACACATTTTACAATTAATCATATATTTTGTTGAATCTTTTATTCCCTAGATCCTAAAAATGTCAGTTATTTCAGTCTTTGATTATTTCAGTCCATGTTTCTCATATTTCTAGCTTTTCTTGCTGTTGTTACTCAGACTCTTCAAAATTATAAAAACCTGGATAATATCCAAAATGGTACACAACTACCTGAAGAAGCATTATTTATTTTTCCATTAATATAAAAAAATAATATAAACTTCCCTTCTGGAATCTCATAGAACAAGGACAACTTTTGCCAATGCAAAGGGAAGTTGAAAGGTTTGGATGTTGAAGAACTGGAACAGGCTGCCCAGGGAAGTGGTTGGATCACTACCCTGAGAGGTATATAAAAGATCTGTAGATATGGCACTTAGGGACATGGTTTAGTGGTGGACTTGGCAGTGTTGAGTTAATCCCTGGACTCAACGATTTTAGGTCTTTTCTGACCCTAAGCATTCTATGATTAATAAAACTCATTCTTAATAAAACTGACTTCGGAAAGTAGCTCATACTCAGTAGCTGAAAGCACTGAACTGCCATTGCAGTGAGAGCTGAAGATACTCTTCATGTCATGATAATAACAGAAATATTATTTAGCCCTGAGACAATCTAATCTTCCAAAGAGCAGCCAAATATTAAATTATGATTTATCCCAGAAAAAAGAGAGGGAAGGAAGTGTCTTCATTTAAAGCAGTTATATAAAAACCAGAAGTCTGGAAAAAAAAAGAGTTCTCTGGCAATTTTCTGATTCTGGACTAAATATAATTCTTTACCAGAGGCAAATCTTAATGAAGACTATATAGCTTATTAAAATAAAACCCCCCAAATCCCGAGAACAAGAGAGAAACCACACAAACTCAAAACACATTTATAGTCTTGAGAATATGTAATCTTGTGCAATAATAGACTGCTAGTGTCAGTTCAGAGTATCTAATAACTCATGCAGTACTGTGTCATTTAAAAATGTTTATGTTGTAATACAGTATAAATAGGAAGGACAGGGTTTAATAGTGTGGTAGAGAAAGAATAAGGGAAATGTTATTAGTCACTGCATAAAAACATCCCCTTAATTCTTTATCTCAGACTTTAAAAAACAGGTAACTGTATCTGAGGTAAGTGAATTAAACTTTCAGAATTTCTTTGGTGATTTTTCAAGGCACTCCATTTGTTTCAACAAAGACAAGGTAGAGGCACCTTTAGTGCACCAGTGATTTAGTCTTTGTTTTTTCCCGAAGTACAAAAATCTAAAACATATCATCACCTCTTATGAACCGTCAGAAGAGTATCTGCACTACAGTAATACAAAATATATGGAACCTGTACATTACACACACACAACAGTGTGTGCTAAATACACACACAAGTTGAATACATGCCACACAAAGGTTTGTGAATGAACCACTTCCTTTTAGCAGCCTTCTCTTATCACAATAGAGTAAAATATTGACTACAGATGCTGTTGAAAAACAAATTAAAAGATTATCAAAGAAACAATTTTTGAACCAATGTTAGAATGGTTATGTTCTAACCACTGCACGTACTATCGTGCAGATGCTACACACAAAGCAATATTATGGATGCTGTTCTGAAGAGACGTGAGAATGGCCCAGTAATCAAAATCCTGTAAAGATGTCAGTTTTACTGGACTTAATGAGTTTCCCTCACCAGACCCCTCATCATCGTCAGTCGTGGACTCCTGCATCTCCTCTGTGAAAGCCTGAGATTGGCGGGGGTTATTCTTGCTCTCTGAAACAGTCACTTGTGCTTGTGACCTCTCACCTGAGGTCTCTGTGTGCTGAACTGGCGTCGAGGTAGTTAGGCCCTTGTAAGAAATGTCACCTGTCTCATCTTCCTCATAGTCATTAAGGCAGTACACTTCATCCAGGTCCAGGTCTAGAGTCCTGAAGCCCTTTGTGACAACCCCAGGCCTCGGGTCCAGAATCCCACCCAAGTGAGGCTGAGCCAGCTGCTGCCAGTGGTGCAAAGTGGCAGAACCTTGAAAGGGAACAGAAAGACAACCGAAATCAATTAGCAAACAATCCAGGACCTAAAGACAAAGTCCCACTTCATTTATCCAAAAGACCAAAGGTTTGGGAGCTCCAAACCTTTAATGTTTCAGTGTTTAATGTTTCTAGGGAGACATGCTACAGCTCAAAACTGCTTCACCTACTCCTCAGCAATTCCACACCAGTGTGAAATGAACTGATCACATCAGCATTTATGCAAAGCCTGGTGATGAGAAGCAGCATACTTGTGCACATGCACATCCCCTCCCCACAAATATCCTCATCCACTTCAATTCTCAGGATTAAGCAGGAGTAGAAAGAATTTACATTGTAACAGTTGATCTGAGCACCATCACAGAAAGCTCTAAGCAGAACATACACCACATATTCCTACATTAAGCTCAAATTAAGACAAATGCTAAAAACATGCCAGAATTTTCTACCAGTAGCTAACGGGAGAACAGTAGTCACACAAACAGCAATTTTAGCTTTGTACCATATGTTAGAAAACCCCATCAACTTCAGGCACGTGTAAGCAGATACACAACTCTGAACTACATGTCAAGTTAAATAACTACGTGGACCCTATGCTACAGGAATTCAATGACTATGTAACTGAATGCTACTGTACCTGTAACTTCATCCTTGGCAGAGAAATGTTTTGAAAAAGGTGCATTTTACGGAGAAAAACATTCAATATTCAAGGTTTAATAGGAAACAGTCAGAAACAGCAATGGATCAGGAAAAATTGATATATACACCCAGATGGGCCCAGTGAAATCAGGGGAGGATTTATTTGTTTCCTTGAGTAGCAATTAAAACACTGCTTGCAAGGGCTTGCATTTTCCTGTGTGCCCACAATTACTGTGTTGAAAATTGTGACTTAAAATCACACAAACAAAAACACCTATGACACAAACAAAGCATCTTTCTTTTCACCTCTGCCATATCAAATCAGAGCAGTTTTTGCAGTCTTATTCCTGTTCCCTCTCTGCAAAGCAGAATTCCCACTCATTCAACAAGCTGGCACACAAATGTCTCACCCATGTTTAAAGACCAAGAATGTCCAATTCGTTGCATGGTGTATGCAAAAGCCTAAACAACTGTAGTACCTATAGAAGGGGTGGCTCTCATATACATTTTCAATCTGAGAAAAATCCTATGGAATGAGAAATATTGTCATTTCACATATTGAGGAAATTTACTGTAAACAGGAAGTGAACAGGGAAAAAGTCTTTCTCTAAAATGCCTGGGAACAATGGATGGCATTTTAATTAAGCCCATCTCACTTTTTAAGATTGTAACTTTTTAGCTCAGAATAAATGGATCTGATAGATTACTTTGGCTGGCCAGTTGGCTAGTGACCCTATCTTTTTTTGCTTTTATTTAAAGCAAGTCTAGAGGGATTAGAGAAAATTAGCATCCTTGAGGCTCAAGAAATAGAAACAATTACAACCCCAAAATGAGACAAGAGATATCCTTATAACTTGTATTTACTTCTGAATTGTCACAAAGGCAAAGTTTTTTGCTTTTATAAAGAAGAAATATCCCAGAATGTGAAGAAGTGACAGATACTGTCAAGCCTTAACCTAAGAACAAAGGTCTTCTGTCAGTCTACTCCAAGAATTAAAGAACAAAGGAAATCAAAATTTCTTTCTGCACTGCATGCAAGTATAAAAAGTTAATTAACTTCTACATGCTAGCTTCTGAAGATGTAATCTTTTTCATCTTAAAGCACACCAAAAGTTATACTTAAAATAAGCCCGGCAGAATACAAGCACTTAATTTTCAATATATATCTCATATTTTTGTGTAGGAAATATATTTACCAATATATCTGCATTTTGAGCTTTAACATTTCTACTAAAACTACAGAAATAAAAATGGCCTAAGCTCCATCACAAACAGGAGTATATCTGAGCCTAATCTTGATCTCACAAAATGTGTATAAGGAAGTTTAATTTTCTATACAGAGAAGGAACACAAATGTACAAGGGAATCCAACAACTGTAAATCCCCAATAAAAAGAAAAAAGAGAAAGCTGCAGAAGTCAAAAGAAGAGGGAAAGAGAACACTTATTTGGCCTACATTCAGACCCAGGTTTCTCACAGATGGTTTTGTAAATGATCAGAAATAGTTGGCACAAGGGGGTTACTGTGTAATGGTGCGACATGCCCCTGAAGGAAGAAGCAATATAAGAGCAAAATAAGTATATGGACGAAGTAATTTCTTTTTCCTGTATTCCTGATATCTCTGCATGATTGCCCATACGCTTTGAGGATCAGCAAAAGCTAAGAAATTCACAGTGTGTTGCTTCCACAATTGCAGTGAAGCAGGTGAAGACATAACCAGTCCAAGTTTTTAGTTTTCCTACAGACATTACTATTTCATGCTTATGACACAACAAGTCACAGTTGCAAAGTTTAAAACAAAACAAATCCCACTGGACTATAACTAAAACTAATCTGACTAAAAGTCACATAAGGCAATCCTTCTGTTTGACTGAAGGAAAGCATGCGTTGTTTTCCTACAGGTGCAAAAGAAGATAAATTTCTTAGTGCTTCTGTCACCTATTTTTCTGGGGACTAAAAAGATTGCGTTAAAGGAGCAGAAGTCATTAACCTATAGTAAATTTATTATAGAACTAATTTTTATTTCTTCTGTTTTATGACATGAGCACCCACAACAGTAATAAAACCAAAGACACAACTACTTGTAGCAGTCTGCAGGTACAGCAGACTATATTTCCCTAGTAGTCTGAAGTCATCCATGAAGCTGAAAAAAAACCAACTAAGGCTCAAGAAAAATATTTAGAAAATAAACTACGCTGAAATTAAAAAAAAAAAAAAATCAAAGATATTCAGTTAATAGAAGATAACAAACACAAAACTTATGAAACAGGCAGACAAAATCATGCTACAAGTAAGATCTAAAATCAATAATGGCAAGTACTTTAAAAGATGCAATAATTTCAAGCGAGAAATGACCCAGTGAAAACACTGAACAAAATCAGGAAAAAAAAAAAAAACCCAGACAGATAGAAAGATGATAAAGACTTTAAGAGTTTATTGGAAGACCAAAGCAGATATAATGGGATGGTGACAGTGGTAACAACCGGAAACTGAAACAAAATGGGATCATCCTTTCCCTCATGTGGTACAGAAACTTTTAAAAGAAGCCATGAAAACAAACTATTAAAATCTGCTCAACAGTATGGGTTTGTGCGCTATGGTTATAGTTTCATTTGAATAGGTAGATACAGTACATCACTTTCTTCAGGACATATAAACACTTATTTTTGCTTCTGAGTACGTGTCATTCTATATGCTCCTTACAGACGAAAGAAATTTGTTCTACAAAGATGAAAAAAGGAACTTCTGCAATTAAAACACACACAATGCAATGCAATACAAGAATTCTGATAAAGGAAAAAGAGAGAGAGAGAGACAGAGAGAAGCCAAAGCTAAATGATGTGACCTAGTGTATCTGTGAAGTACTACAGGAAAACTTCATTTGGTTTAAAACCTGGAGGAACTAACTTCCAGCTACAAGTTAAAGAACTAAAAAAAGCCAGGCAGACTATACTACATGTGCTTTGACAGCTTTTTTTAAACATTTCTATTGAAATTAACTTTGAAGTACAGCTCTAGCCCTGACTACCATCTATCTCTATCTTGCCTTTTTCTGAGACAATGTGTGAAGGAAATTTGACTTTAAATAAAGCCACTTCTTACACACATGAAACACAAAGCCATAATGACTCATGTGTAACCACTCAAACAACCCATTAAGTCCAGAGATAATTCTGAATCGCTATAACAGTCTTATTAGACCAACTGGACTAATTGAAGTAGGTAAAGTCCTTTCCAGATACTAATTTACAGAACTAGTTGTTTAGATTTTATAGACTTATCCACCTTAATTTTCCAATTATGAAATGGCAGCATTTAGGTTGGATGTAAAGCTGCACTGCTCATGTGCACACACGGCCTGTAACACTTATTTTACTGCCTTGGCTGGGATTGTTTCCTAACACTTTTAAGGCTTGTGGAAAAATATAGTAGTTAGAAGATCTCAAACCAACAGCGTGGAGTACTGTCTCTAAAGTAAAAAGAATATGTATTGCAAAGATTTCCTGCTTTCTGGTGATGGATTAGAGACCACAAAGAGTCACTAATAACAACAGATAAAGGCCGAGGCCCTTTGTTATCACCTTCTAGTGGTTTCACAATCTGAAGCTTTTCTGGCAGGTAGGAGCGACTGCTGATAGACATTCCTGAATATCCAGTGAATTCTGAAAATCTGGAGTGAGTTCCCAATGACATGATGCTCTCTGTGGGGGTAACGGAACCACTGTGGAGTTCTCCCTTTTCTGCCAGTTCCCGCAACTTCCTTTCCTGCTCTTCCTCAAAGAACTTGCGCTCCGAGAGGTAATTCTCTCGCCTCAGGGAGAGCCTACGAAGGGCAGTCTCTAGGTCACTGGAGCCTGGAGTCCCTGGAGTTCCAGGCTTCTTCATCCTGTCTTCATTTCTAGAACATAAAGGGGGACACAGACAAATTAAAAATGAAAAGGGTGGGAGGGAAAAAAAAATCCATTTTTAGAAATGTTTAAGACTTCCACATGACAGTTTTGAGACATTCCCTAATACCTTTACATTACTGCATCTGGGAACAACTTGCTACTCATCTTGAGAGCTCAAAGGCAAACACCAGTCTTTTGTTTATCTTTCACAGTGAAAATCTTGAATCCTAGTTCCTGACTGCAAACCTGCACTTAAGAGCTTCCTCCTACAAAGAGGTGAGAGTTGTCTGCTTGTGTGTCTCTCACAGTCATACAAACTCAGGTAAGCAGACACCATGTTAAAGGGCCAATGCTGTAAGAACACCACAGTGAGTCACATGAGTATATTACACTGACAAATATATTGTTTTGAGGTATTAAGCAATTTTTACTGAAAAGTATATACAGCATAGTGTGGAGCTGTACTGCGGGAAGAGACAAGTAGCTAGAAAAGCAAAGTTCTGATTTGTTTCATTCACAGGTTTTCATATCAGGCAGCCTACACTTTATTTATTTTGAGGATCAAAAAAATTAACTGTAGCTGCATCTGGGATCAGAACCCCCTGGTACTTATGTAAAATGGTGAAAATTTAATTATTTTTAAGTTTTGACCCACAAAAACAAAGGGTGGTTTTACATCATCTGGTGCTGTTGCATCTTAGAACAGGTGTGAGTTGCAGACACTGATTGATACACAGTACTTTCTAAAAGCTTTCTTTTTTAAATAAACCTGAGTGCTCAAAAACTATAAGCACAAAAGAGATTTTGAAGATGTATTCCACTCTGGTACATAAGACAAAAGGAAGAAAACAGGAACATGTTCTCTTTATGTCACCAACAAAGCAAAAGAAAATTCCACTGTTACGGTACTGACCCATTGTCTGAGGACTCTGTCTCTAAGATGATGCTATTGGTCTTGTTGTCTATCATAATGTTAGAGATGTCTCCCCCATAGAAACTGGAACGTGGAGTGCTGACACAGCTAGAAATTACTGAGTTCATAGCAGAGGACTGGTTAGAGCCTGGGATATTCATTGGTGATGGAGTCATGGATCTCTGCTTGACAACTTGATTGACATTTCTCACCGTCTCGAAGACTCGCTTCTGATGGCTGTAAAACACAAACACAGTTAATAATCACTCAATGACTTATTACCATGAGAAGGAACAGAGAAATAGGTAACAGCTTATTAACAGCCCTTCCTATTCACAGATCTATCAAACACTTTGGTTTTATATATAGTTCTGTAAAGTAGTATGCATAGGGTCCCATACTAGCTACAGGTCATTACATCCAATCCATCAACATAATTCTTCCCTCATCCTAGAATATTTCCGACAGAACATTTGACAATTATGTGCATGGACCCTTTCAAATATTAATAAAAAATAAGTGAAAGAGCATTTCAGTAATTCAGCTAAAAGTGCCTTAAAGCCATTATGTAAAAATGAGTTTTTAAAAACCAGAATTGATCGATCTCCATTCAACTCTCAACTATAAACTTACTAATCCATTTTGAAAGAGAATTTGAATTTACTCTCCTGCGTATCTCCATACAAGCAAGTCTTGAATCTTCTTCTCTTTGAAACCAATTTCCAACCCCCTTAAATGGTACTTTAAAAAAAATATTCCAGAAATATAATGACTTATAAAGACCTGAGAGAGAGGATGTCAAGGCTGGAAACCTAATTTTTGACCTACTTCTACAGTTCATTCTTTATCACCATTGTGTTTATACCCTAACAAACATAGTTAACCTGCTTTAAGACTGTCATCAGATGACATTTCAGCAGAAATTGCGTGACAAAATAAAATTACCCTACATCATGCTGCAGAAGTGCCACTGCTGCTTTGTTTTACAGTTCAACAATGGCTGAACACAAGAATAGTACATTCCTTCTATCTGAAAGGTAACACTGCCAGGTTGTAACAGTGACCGCATGCCTTAGGATATTTAATGTCATTTAAATTTCTTTCCTTCTGGTGCTCAACAGTTGCACCCTTTGTGTGGAGGCTCCAGCCTTTTATCTTTATGAGGCTGAATCTAAGAGTATTTATCAATAAATAGTCTCATGGAGCTTGCAGTTACTACCACTGCACTAATAAATAAAACCAAGACAAGTCACACAACCAAAAAAAAAAAGTATCCTCTTCTGGTACAGGCAAAGCAAATAAGACATTCTAAAGAAGTTAAACTAGGTTTAAGTTATTTACTAGAAAGATGAAAGGATCCTATGGGGTTTGAGCATGCTCACAACTTTCTGATTTTATGTTTTTCTAATCAACATTTCACTCTGTCAAAGCCTCATCTACAGTTCTTGGCTCAGAAAAGGTCAGTGTATGCGTCAGGCATCTTGTAAATGCAATTAGAAGGTTTCTGGGAAGTGCCTACTGTACCTTCCCTGACTGTCCTGTTTTGTAAACTCTGTTTCTGTAACAGACCCTGTAAACTGGATTAACTTATTTCAAATTAAACAATCCATGCTTTGTACAAATCTGTGAGATAAACCTATTGGAGTACACGTGCAACTGGAATCAGTGAGGCCATTTATTCCAAGCTGTGTCTATCTATAGCTTTGGGGCTGTCGCAAACACTTAACTTGTTTCAAACTACTCTTTCTGTTAATTCAACGGAACTTCAGCACAGGTGTAATGGGCATCACACTAAGTACCCAATCGTTCCAAATCCCTTACTGCCCTGATGCTCTTCCTGTGAAATTGGATTAGATCAATTGTTACCTGGTAACTTATGTTATAAAACTCACCAAGAAAAAACTCACTAACTTGAACTCCTCCCCTAACTGGTAGCTGAAGAAATCTAGCATGGTAAAACACAAGAAAACAAACCTTTTCTCATTCGCAGCACTCACCAATGAGGAAAAAAGTTTAAAAGACAAGGCAAAGCCAATATATAGGTGTTTTCTTTTGGCAGCTTTCAAAAAAAATAAAAACAACCCAAAAACTAGGCAATTTGTTCTCCTTTCTCTCTATCATTCACATTCAGCTAGAAATACTTCTTTCTAAATATCTCGCTCAACTATTTCCTGTTTTTTTCTTTTCTCATCAAATAATTAACTTCAGATATAACTGATCACTTGTGAACCAATTATTTTCAGTCATACGCCAAGTCAGGAGAGTCAGGTTCATCTAAATGCAGTTCTTTCCTCATTGACCCTTCTATTTCTGCTGCCAAAGAATCCTGTTAAAAATAAGCACAAAAGAGAAACAAATATCATAGCATTAATAGGTTGGCATGACAGAAAATAATAAGTAATAAAGAGTATTTCTAGAAGAAAAAAAAGGAAGGTTAAAATGAAAAATTACTGGCAAACTAATGTAGCTATTTAAAGCCCTGCAAAATATGGCTTAGCTTCATTTTCTTGCAGTAGGTACCACCTGATGATACATAGTATCCACCAAAGAACCTTAAGAAAAGCATTGTAGGCAACAAGATGATCCAGCTTCCCAGACTGAATTCCATACTCAGTAACACTCACCTTTCACGTATAAAGTTTTGCTCTTTATGGTCTCATTTAAAATAAGCATAAAACCCACAGCATTATCCACCCATCCACAAAAATGACATGGTTCTAGGCACAAAGCACTATATACTTTCACCATAAGGTTAGAGGTAACAGGCCATCAATTTTCCATACCTGGTGACTAGGTTTTACTGCTGGGTGCAGTGTCTAAGTATCAAACACTAACAAACCTAAATGATCTTTTGTCCCATGATTCAATATTTGAAAATCATTTTAACACAAAGCACATAAATCTATCTCAGCACAGCATACTTTTCACAGCTTTCAGCTGTATTTGTGCAAGAACAATTTGTATTATTTTTGCAAGCACAACTTGTATTATTAAACATCTACACTTTAATTTGGCCTGTCTTCAGTCTCAGAAGGGAGCACAAAAATGCAAGTTAAGCCTTTGTTGGCAATTTACTTCTTGTGAGCGCAAACAAAATGTGTTCTTCAGCAGTAAGACAAGACAAGGCAGGCCAGATTTTGCTGCTTGATTACATTAATGCGTTTCAAAAGAAGCCACTGATAACATTGTCATCAGAAGTAATCTAACTACTCTAGTTACACAGGCAAACACAGCAGGTTACTGGACACATTCTTATCCACTCTTTTTTTCTGCATATTTCCTGAGCATTAAACTTCATAATCACATGAAATCAGGTAAAGGAAATCGGTAACACCAGTGAAACCACCATAATTTTTTGCCATAAAACAGGTTAGCAACTAACATTCTTTTAATGAACCACTGAATATTCAGTCAGCATAAAACAAGAAGGTATGCTTTTAACCTTGTTCAAAGGTTCAGACTGAGGAACTAGAATGTATATCAAAAATTACTAGAAACATGCCATGTCTGAAAACCACTGTTATGTTATTAGGAAGTTATAGCTCAAAGGATATTGGAGATAAACAGGTAGCTTCCTAATGAATATCAGACACCACAGTACAGGAGATGCTTAACAAAGATGTACAGAATGTGTAAGAACCTGTTATTACTACCCAGGTTTCACAGCATAAGCAGAGACAGCTGCAGGTTGTATATAACACTGCAGCAGAGCTGCACAGCACCACTGTTTCAGAACCAGGTATGCAAAACTGATCACAGATATCCTTTAACACTATACAAATACACATTTCACCCGTGCTTATGTCAGACCTAGCATCCTATCCCCGAAGCTCTAAGTCAGATACAAACACACTTCCTTGGCTTGGTGTGTGCATGTTTTTTCCTTAAATCCGCTTACCATAGGGAAGAGACCAAGGGAGTGGTACCGACGTGATATAGCATTTGGCATTGTCTTGTTCCTAAGGTTTTTCAGCTCTTCTTGAGCCTCATGAAGCATTTCCATGCACTCTGCATACTTGTCTTCCAGCTCTCGCAACTGCAACATAGAGAAAACAGACCAAGACCTTATGGGGTGCACTATTACCATAAAAATCCTGCAAATTATTTTAATATTGATAAGCAAAAATGGTGTAGGGAAGAAAATCCCACTTTAAAGCAATCAACCTCCAACAATTGAGTAACACTGGAGGATCATTAATAACATGAATTAGTAATGGGAAGGCAGGCAGGGAGGGTCACAATGCAGAAAGAACTGTTTCCTCCATTTTCTTCTCTATGTATCTACGTGAAGCCACTGTCAAGGAGAAAATACAAAGCTAAAAAAGTATCTTTAGTCTGATCAGGCTTAGGGCTTAATCACTGCCATGATGACCACAGTGGCAAACACCATGGTCTGAGGAAAAGATATTCCACAATGGAATGAAGGAATTCCAAATGGAGGAATTCCAAAGGACTTAAGAATTTTAAAGCCAGGACTTCCATGCATACATACATATACACACACAGCTTTCAACAGCCTAAGACCATGCCTTATTTTTAGCTTTCTCAGGAAACATATCTTACGTAATCACTCTGTCTACAAACACCTGTGTACCCTCACAGCTTTTGGGTTCATCAGCCATTTCAACTAAGTTTGGCAAAGGGGCAGAAGTCTGAAACACCACATTCCTACAACTTTCAAAAAAATCAGCTATTTGGTTTAGAAAAAGAGATCTGGTTCATTTTCTTTCCTAAGAAAGCAATGGTAAGGTATAAGTCCAATCTTTGTTTAGCACCACAGATACAAAAGGTCCACCCACTAGAAAAGCTTCTCTGGCCATTCCTACCCTCATCACCAAGTAATGCAAGTGCAAGACACATCCTGAAGGGATCAAGCTCTATTCATTCCATCTTGTCCATTTTTCTTCATGTGAATGTAGCACCCATAAGACAATCAGAAATACTGGACTGCCTTATGTTTATACACTGAACAAACAGAGCACAAATGAGCTCTCACTTATCTCACTAGTCAAAATAGGCTGAAATTACCAGCCTAGAGAAGTCAACCTCTAAAAGTTTTCCTGCACAGCCCAGAAGTCTCTGTGTTTCAAAATGTATATAATTTGAAGGAGCAGAGAAAAGGGAAGAAAAGGGTTGGAGCTCTACTAGGAACATAAACGTTCCTTCACTTCATATACATAGGTAAAACTATTTAATATTTCTGATCCAGCTCAGACTAAACCTCTCATGTCAAAGTGAACAGTCATTGCTTGGCTACTAAATTATTGTATTACTAAGTAATGTACTCACCTCTGCTGTGAGCTGTCTCTGGGCATCTTTAGCTGCTCCCAGATGCTGGACAAGTTCCTCATTTTCAACTGCACACTAAAATGTGCAAAAAATGTTAGAAATACTTCAATGTTTTGTCCTGTGATATTTGTATCCTATACTACAGGTAAGTAGAAACATTCTAACTTTTTTCATCTCTCCTTCCAGGCAATATTAATCTACACGTTAGTTTAAAATCATTTAAAAATGTTGACACAAGAACACACAGCATTAGAATGCACCTTGCTAAATTAACCTCCAAACAAATATGTGTCCACTGAAATACTTACACCGACACTGTTGTCTCACCGACATCACTCAGAGCAGAATTTTGTATCTAATATTAAAAATAATTTTAACTATTGCATTTGATAAACCATATATCCATCTTCTAATAAACTGATGCTTTCTAGTCAAATATGCCAGATATTAAACACCAAACAAGGTCATCCACATAAGGTGGAATATTTCCTTTAGGCTCTAGTACAGAGAGGATTTTAATCTGCTGTCCAGTTATATTAGTAGCAAATAACAACAGTAGTCTCTCAACTGGATTGCTTACAGCTTTTGCCTTTTTCTGCAGGTCGACTATTTGAGAGAGAAGATGAGTGATTTCTTCTTGCTGCCGGGCAGCATCTTCAGTTTTCTTTGCTAACTCTTCAGAGATATTGGCAATCTGGATGTTTGCATCCCCTTTAAGATAAGTAATTGCAATTAACATCAAACACCCAAAATCAGAAAAGCAAGCACAAAGATGTTCTTTTGGAACATCACTTGCTTCAGCAGAATCCTACCCCCAATTCACAGTAAGGTATTTTTGAAAAACACAGTAGGACACAAAATCAGAAAGGCATCAAGTGCACATGCTGCAAAGGAGATCAAACATTTTCAGTGCAAAACTATTTTTAAATGAGAAAGATTTAGGTTTCAGCCAACATTTTCTCCTGTGAAATTTCACCCTTTCAGAAATTTTCTCCTTGTAACCATTTATAAAAGGAAAACAAGTACCATGGGAACTGTTTTGTTTTTTTTTTTTTAATAAACTACCTCAAAAAAGTGTAAAGAAGTAGGGACATACTTAGCTCTTTTACACAGTCATTGACAAGTTGTTGTTCTTTCTCTTCATAAGTAATTGTTTCAGTCTTCAGCTGACAGGCCTGTTCAAGAAATCCACACCAAACATGCCACATTAGCACATTTGTTCTTTGCCAGTCTGTTGTTGCACTTCCATCTGCTTCAGAAAGACAAGCTATTCTAATCACTTCTTCAGGAAGACAGTGAGAAACTACAGTTTTTGCCTGCCCTCCCACATGTTCTAGAAAAAGAGGCCATTAGCAGAGACATTGCTGTATGGTGAAACTTGCATCATTATCACTATATTCCCACTAGAGGTCACTTGCGTATTTTGCAATAAAAGTAAAAAGAAAGAGAAAGGCTTGGACAAACAAAATACTAGCATGCAGAACTTGATCTGGTCACCTGAGCAAAGGTAGGTATCATCAAAAACTAATTAAATACTTGGTTTAAATAACTGAATTAAACATTCAAGCATTTTAAAAGCATGCTATTTGATCCTATTTGAAAAGTTCTGGCACTGTAACCATATATCCCACAAAAAACCTCAGTGCTACCTCCTTCCCTGCTTTGTCTTTTCCACTCTGACCGTGGGAGTGCCAAGAGCAGAACGGCTGCAGCCAGCTGGTTCTGTCTGGCACCACCTCGGTGGGTCTGTAATTGATTCCCAAAGCTGGGGGCATGCACAGACACCCAAAGACTGCATCTGTAGAGAACCACACAGCTCACAGGTTTCACATTTGGCTTCATCCTGTGCCTTGCTGGCAGAGACTACATCTCCCTGGATGGGAAGGCAGTGCTGCATGGGGTTTCCTACCAGCTCCTGATGCAGTGGCTCTCTCAGTCCTAACATTTATTATTCTCAGACCATCTACTTCTCATCTTCCTTATGCAACTTCTCAGTTAAGAGCAGCAGCCTCCATTATTGGGCATCCTGTGCAAAGGTGTGGCACTACCTATTTACAATGGGCCTTGCATTTGCAGCAGAAAAGGCAGTAACATTCTGCTTCCATTTATTCACTCTTAGACCAGAAGTATCTCTTCTGCTATACTCTGCTACATGTTTGCAAAGTGGTAATATAGTCCTTCGGTTTAAAAATTGGATTGAAAATAAAATTATCCACATCATATTCAATTATTAAACTTTTAAAAACTGTAATCTGTGAAACAAACAGAATATTATAAGAAATAAAGAAAAGAAAAGCACATTTAATATAAAATATTAACTTTCTTACTTGAAACACAAAATTAAGAAATGTAAAGCAAATTTAGGCTAGCAATTATTATTTTCACAAACACTGAATGGGTATCACAGACAATCCCAGTCTACAAACTTGAGATTTGCAGCTCAAGTCACATATATCTGCCAGGTCAGCCCTTTAAAATCTGTTTCAAAAGTGCAATCCTGGACTCCAAAATCGGCCCATGCTCCTGCACATTCCTACTGCACAAACACCGCTTTGCGTGTAGCTTCATTTGGGAAGAATTTCTTCACAGAAAGGGTGATAAGACATTGGGCTGGAGTCATCATTCCCAGGAGGCTCAAGAAAGGACTGGACATGGCATTCAGGTCTCTGGCCTATTTGATAAGGTATTGATTGGTCAAAGGTTGGCTTCAGTGACCTTAAAGGTATTTTCCAACCTAAACCATTTTGTGATTATATGTAGCTTCCACATTTCAGTCTTTCTTTCATTTAAAAAGATAAAGGAAGGTGATTAAACAACTGCAGAGAGATCTGTTATATGCGGAATTATACTTTTAGTTAGACTCTCAGCTTTTAATACAAGCTTCTCAATACCTGTGTTCTAGCATTTAGATGAACTCTAGTAAGCAAAACAAAGGGAGCAATTTCACCTCAGATCTAAGCACAACATTTTCCTCTTCAAGGTCCTTGAGTTTCTTTTGAAGAGAGTCCAAATGAAAGTAGTTCTGGACAGAGGAAGAAGATTCATTCCTCTTCAGCCTTGTAGGAAAAAGCAACAATTTAAAATAATTTTTACATGTATTATAGCCAATCTCACAGAAGCACAGACTGAACACAGATCTCAAAAGCAAACACAGCCACATGAAATACAGCTAATTCATGACAGTACTTTCAGGCGGCAATAAATTTGCAGTGAATTTCAAAAGAGAATATTTAAAAATTTTATTTATTATTCTGCACATTTCCTATGGAAAAAACTAGTCAGCCAAGGCTATGAGAAAACAAACCACATTACTACAGGGAGCAATTCAATAGCTCCTCATTAATGCTTCACATGCTTCATTAGAATGCAGCAATAACTCTGCAAGGGCAGACAGCCCCTCAGAGCCTGCAATGCTGTTCAGCCAGCTGCCTGGAACTCAAGCTGTACGCCACGCTTTATTTCTTTCCTACGGCTTGGAATTTTCCCCTAGTGCCTTCAGAGGTCCTTCAAGCACAAAGGTGACATGCAGCATGTTCTAGCACATGCAAATGTATGTGGTGTACTGGGCAGCTGTCAGTGTGACCCACGGTCCCACCACAACCATGACCCAGTTCCTCTGAAAGCTGCAGCGTCGTGTCAGCAGTCTCCCTGTGTACTATGTCCCTATGTCTCCCTATGTACTGTCCCCTCCTAGCTCTTGTAACACACCTGCATAGCCAGCTGGCTCTGTGCAAATCCTTCCAGCTGGAGCCTTGCACCAAGTTCTGAGTCCCATTTATAGTTCCAGACAATACAGAGGCAATTTTACTGCTTTTCAAGGCTATTTAATCATCCAACAGGTGACTGTTCAACATTGCAGATCAACTGACTTACGGAGTGGAACAGACGGACTCCGGTTCACTTTCCTCAGCAGCACTGGTATAGAACTGGAGCAGTTCATCTTTCATGGACAGCTCATGCCGTAGCTGAGAAACCTACATAAAGAAAGAGCTCACAGATCAACAAGCTGATTTTCCAGTCACATTTTTAAGCAAACCCACCACAAATTAGCTCGTTACTCACCCTCCAGGCATCACCTTGGACTAAATCAAGACTTGAAGACTGAAACAGAATAATTTCTTAGAAAGAAGGGAAAGTGTACCTTTTAAAGTAGTCACTAAATGTTTTTTTACAAGCCCAAATATACAATTATTCACTGCTATTAGACATGTTTCTTTTTTATCTTCTTTAAGATGAGCAATCCTGACTCACTCTTGCATTAGTCTAGATTCACACACACAGTAATAGATATATTGCAATTATACAGCAAGAAATTAATGTGGCACAATCAAGCCAAACATTGCTTTCATCCATTTTGTGTGATGACTTATCACCTTCTGGCTTGGATGCCAACGTTGCAGGCCTCAGATGCAGACATTTCTTCCTCTCCAAAATTACTGAAATGCTTGTCTAATAGGTTACAATTGTGACTCAGGTGCCTGTTGAGCTGCAGAACACCACCACAGAGTGGTAGGCTGCTGTTCTGAGGCTGTTCCAACAGTGGAGGCTGCAAGTCAGTTTCTGGGTTTTATTGGCTCTAGCATAGTAGTTTGTGGGATTCCCATACTCAGTACACACATACATCAAAAACGAACAAAACATCAAAAGTGGGTGATTTAGATTCCCTGTAATTGTGAGCTCCACAAACATAATCTTTGTTACTTTATATTGCTATTCCCCAAGTAAAAGGTTAAAAGCCTAATTAGACACTAGCACATACACCACTTCACAGCTGTGATTTAAGATGACAGCACCAGATTACTTTTATTTACCTTGCACAGCTGTAGACACCATAACTGATCAGACACATCCATTCCCTGCCACTTGCACTGCAAGACCTGGCCCTCAGTTTGCACTTTCCTATGTAAAAAATGCACAGTATGTTTCCTTCTATTAAACTTCTGCTTTTCATATTGTAAGCATACTTTTCTTTGTAGTTATTATTAGAAAAGAAACAGAGTGTATCAACTGAGTATCAAATGGAGTTCATAGATTTGAAGTCCATTTTCATCGAACAAAAGAGCAGACACAATCCAAAAATGCACTTGAATTGTTCAGAATTTGAAGCAAACAAGGTCATTTGCTTAACTAAGACTGTTCTGCATAATGAGACGTCCTAAGGTAACAAGTCCTCCTGAAACAAGGGTTCTACATAGCAAGGGGGGAAAAAACCAGCCCCATACAGCTACATTTTAGAAAACTATTAAACAAAATCTGTGTATTAATTTTTTGAGGCTCGCTTTCTCCATTTCAGGAAGAGTGAAAATGCAGAACCAAAAATAACAATTTACTTCCCTTCAACACATTGTAACTTAGTATGTTTCAGAAGCCAGAACTCAGATACCGTCTGTGGGTGGACACTAAATCATTTCCAGCTCTTGCTGTTTTTTTTAATATGAATTAAAAAACTGAGAATACTATTTTTACTACAATTTCCAGCATTCCAATCCTCCAAAAGATGGTGAACAGTCAGAAAGTTTGATCTTTTAATGGAACAGAACCTGAAACAATGGGCACAAACCGAAACACGGGTGGTGCCTCCTAAACATCGGAGGCACATTAAAACATTAAAAACAACTTTTTAATTGTGAGGGTAACTGAGCACTGGTACAGGGTGCTCAGAGAGCTTGCAGGGTCTCCATTCTTGGAGATGGTCAAACACTCGATATGGTCCTCAGCAATGGACTGCAGGGGGCCCTGCTTAAAAAGAGGGTTTGGACAAGATGATCTTCAGACCTCACTTCCAGTCTCAATCAGGCTGTGAAACAGAACTCACTACAGTAACTTCCAGCAACACCTCCACTTTGATGCAGCATTTTGTGGTGTGCTAACTTTGGTGAGGAGCTGAGTACACAGTCTGCCCCACAATTCCCATAGGATGAAGAAGTGAACTCGGAAGCTTAAAAGCAAGAAAAACTTCTTGCTGAAACAGTTTAATAAGTGAAGCAAAGCTTCCCATGCAAGCAAAGCAAAATAAGGAATTTATTCACTGTTTTCTATCAGCAGGTGCATGTTCAGCCATTTAGTGGAAAGTGAGACCTTGGCACACAGAACTGCCACTTGTGAAGACAAACACCATAACCATGCATGTCCCAGATTCTTCCTCCTTTCCCTGACCTTCTGTTGTTGAACGCAACAACATATGGTATAGAACATCCCTTTGAACAGTTTAGGTCAGCCACCAGAGCTGAGCACCTTCCCAGCATCTTGTGCAGATGGTGGACAGAGTGAAGAGGGGACAAAAAAAAAAAGGCTGGGGAGGTTGGGAGGGGCATGAGGGAAAAAGAAAAGAGCCTGGTGCAAGCACTGCTTGGCAATAGCCAAAACATTGTTATCAACACTGATTTAGTCCCAAACCCAAAGCACAGCACCAGGTAGGCTGGTGAAGGATATTATCAGCATCCCAGCCAGACCCAGCACACATTTTCTCACTGCAAAACACTGGACTTGTTTCATGAACAGAAACAGCCTGTTCTACATTTTCACAAGCCACTGCAACATGCGCCCTCCCGAGCAGACACTGCCACGTGTTACTGTTGCACAATCCTGGTATTGCTACCAAGCACTAGAGACTGAGCCCTTGCTCAAGCGACAAGGCCCACGACACCCCATGAACCAAGCATGGTGCTAACTCATCTCTTCAAGCTTTTAATTGCCCCTGCTGGCCTGACCTTTGCTCAGCTCAGCTTCCGAACTAACTCATGAAATAGCTATACCTATATTAAAATAATTTAGGTAGAAGATAAAAGTATCCTCACACAGAGAAAAACAGTTTAAAGACTTGGGACCTAATTCACAGGATCAATCTTTACTGAACCATGAACAACTGTTTCAAGAGGAGAGCTGTTTTGTTTTCTTGACAACAACTAAGTGCTTAGCAGGTTAAAATTACTCAAAAGGATGACACTCTGTTACAGTGTACAAGTACCAAGTCAAAGAGTATTTCAATCTTTCCAACATTACCTTCTACTCTTAATAGACCAAAAGCAATGTTTCCTTTTTTAAGCCACCATTCCAGATTATAATTCAACCTTTTCCCTTTCCTCTCACTTTACACGGAACAAAATCAAACCTGGACTTTGAAACCTGCTATCATCAAAACACAAACTCTGACAGGTGACCTGGAACTCAAATAACAGGTCTAGAGGACTGTACTACACAAAATTTAACAGAGGTTTGAGGTGGTGTTATTTGAGGCATTGGAAGTGTTGCCATTTTAGCTTCAGAAACACAGGACAAAATACGTAGAGGAAAAAGAAGCAGAAACTGGGAAATGTAGAAAGATTAGGAGAAGCTAAAACCTAGTGAGCTATTCCATTTCAAATACAAGTCACATTGTGCAGATTTATGGTTTACATTTCTTTGAGTATATTAATTTCTGAGCTCTAATGCCAAAGGAGACAATATCAAAGTGTAGGCACAGAACCATCCCAGAGAAAAGGAACATGGAGCTGTAGCATTCTTACTGAATGGCAGATAGACACCGTACCTGGGAACTACACTCAGCTGCTGAAAAGGCAGACACCCATCTCTGTAAGCAAAACACTTTACAAATAAGAATGTTTCCTCAGTATACTGTTTATGCTTCTAGAATATAATAGTGAAACAGTAACCTGAGGCTGAAGGGTCTGTGCACACACTAAACCGCTTGCTTCAGTCCATTCACCCTTGTGTTCTCCAGTACAGCAAAAAATCTCAGTTATATCAGTTTTTACTGAACATGATCACAGCCCCTTCTTAAACTTAACAGCACCTAACAATGCAAAACTCAAAAGACAAACCCAAGAATCTGATGCACTTTGCACAGGTCTTTATAACTTTGACACGTATTCTATCAACGTGACATGTTACCAGCACACAAGAAAAACTCAGTCTACTTAATGGAATGAATAGAAGGTTTTGTCACGACAAAGGTCAAAGAGATACAAAGCGAAATTATTCATGCCATGAGACAAATACAGATATAATGCTAAATTACTCATGCCATGATACATATACCAATAAAACTTTAATTTTACGCTACCAACCACAAAGAATTTGTCCCTCTATTACAGAAAACATATATATCCCAGACAAACCATTTTTAGGCAATTTTCACAGAATTTTAGAAGTATCAAATAAATTATTTTCTCTCTTCTCTTGCCCCTAAAGATAGTTGTCTTAGTTACTGTTCTGTTCAAATATTCAAAATTCAGTTTTAATAGAAAATCTGCAAACTACTGAAGGCAGATTTTCAATACACAAAAGCATCATAACTTTGAAGTCTGATGAGCTGTGCCTTAAAAGCATCAGTTTCTGAAGGAGTCAAAATAACAGTGTGAAAGAGGGGTATTGACAGAACCTATGGCCCAACATACCAAGCCACTTGGTAAGAGGCTTATTTCTGGCAGCACTTTTCCTAATGCTCTCCTCAGTCCCACTACATAAAAACAGATGTGGACAGAGGCAGCTTGCCCCTGTCCTCTACCTTCCTCAATCAAATTTTCCACTCTGGATGGATGGTATGAATGCACAGTCTTGCTCAGTCACCTTGCACATACCTACATGTACATGTCCTAATCACCAATACACAAATAAATTGGTCTGCCTCATGATGGGACTTGGCCAGCAAGCAAACAGCACTCCTTTGGGAGAGAACAGAACTAGTTTGCCATGCCAAAAAGGGTAGGCCACATCAAAGGATATTATTTCATTGTGTGTGCTCCATCACCATTTATCACACATCACCAATCACTCCATCTGCACCTTATCCTTTATGTGAGATACAACTTAACATCTCACACCTCTGAGCAGTGTTAATTATGAACCATTTTTGAAAAGTTTTTGCTCCACTGTGGTTCACTTGCTGTCTTGCTCAAAACCACATACGGGTGAGATTCAAAAAGCAAGGTCATTGCCTCAGAATATGAGAAACAACATCGGCTCCTAACTCATTTATTAAGTTGGAGTTTAGTGACAGTTGTACTTACAGATGAAGAGCTCTTTTAAAGCACAGGTGTTATGCTATTTGAAATAATATAAGCTTTCTTGTGTGTTTTATTGGCTATGTGTGCAGTCCAAGCCCAGAAAGCCAGCCATAGTCTGGGCAGCATCAGGCATGGCCAACAGGTTGAGGGAGGTGATTCTCCTCCTCAACTGTTCTCTGCTCAGCACCCAGCTCTGGAGTCCTCAGGACAAGATAGACATGGACCTGTTCAAGCAGGTCCAGAGGAGAGCCACAAAAATATCCCCTTCTATAACAGAAGGCTGAGAGCATTGGGGTTATCCGGCAGGGAGAAGGTAATGCTGTAGAGAGACCTTACTGCAGCCTTCCAGTAGTTAAGTGAGACTTATAAGGAAGATGAGGACACACTTTTTAGCAGGGTCTGCTGTGATGGGATAAAGGGTAATGATTTTAAACCAAAGGAAAGCAGATTCAGACTACATATAAGGAAGACATTTTTAGCAGGGTGGTCAGACATGGGAGCAGGTTGCCCACAGCCAAATGTATGGACAAGGCAAAGCTAGAAGGAAATTTCCCCCCATCACTGTATACACAGCATTCAGGCATAAAAATCTTACCTCTTCTCTGATGTGTTCAACTTGCTCCTCCAGGAAATCATTTCTTTCTGTCAGTGATTTATTCTTCTTTAACAGCGACTGGCCAATCCGAGCAGCTAATTCTAAGTCCCGTTCTTTCTGTGAAGCATTAAGAATAGAAAGCCAATTTCTATTTATATTTTTGTGATCACCAAAGGATCAGAGAGAGGGTAAAACTGCCTTGAAAGGGAAGAAACAGGCAACAATAAAAAGACTTTTTTTCCCTTCTGTGAGGGTTTATTTGTCAGGGGTTTTTTGCTGATCTTCCCCCTTTCTACTCTTGCGTATCTTACAACAGCATTATTCAGAAAAGACTGACACTCAAAGCATTCTTCAGTTTCCACCTGCTCCACCTACAAATAAAAGGCAATAAGCTATGCAGGAGTAGAAGCCAGTTACACTACACTGAATGTTCAGCTCCTATTTTTGTGTATGTCAACCATTAGTGCTTTTGTATAGAAACAAATCCCAACTCCTTCCTTTTTGCAGATGCCCCAAACTACATTAAGTGGTTACTCTCACATCATGCTTGGCCATTTCCTCCCCATCCTCTATGAGCACAGTACTGGAAATCACCTGTCCTGACAGTTCACCACAGGTACCAATAAAAACTAGAAGCTTATCCTGTTGATGACATGTACATATAGATGTCTCAGCCTTGCAGAAGCTGGTATTGTAATCTGCCTGGGAGATGATGATAAACTGCATAAAATTTTGTGCTGTTCATGAAGCATTCATATTTATCATTTTCTTATTTAACTACTAGATTCTTAAAATAGTGGTAAAATGGTGCTGTGGTTAATTCCCAAACATACCCTTAGTTCAACACCATTTGAGGAAGAATTTTCTCCCTGGCACTGAAAATACTGCTTGGAGCTTACTTACTGCCCCTGACTACCACCCAGATTTCATGACTAGAGCATACCTTATCTCAAGCATATGTTAATGACAAAGCCTCATAACCTACAGCTACTGTTCACATGGATTTGAAGTCAATGAATTTGAATGGAGAGGCTTTCATAATGGAAAGAAAAAGTTATTATATAACCAGTAAATAAAAAAAGAGGTTACTGATCAATGCTGTATCTGCAAATAGCACTTTCCAAATGGTTTCTGAAGGTCAGACTTATATTTGCATTGAAAGCTACTGGCATTATCTAGCCATAAAATCTTCATGTAATCTTATGTACAATCTTTCAGAACAATAGGTGCCACAGTTATCCAGAACATGTTTGGATATATTTTAAGCCAACTTATTGTTCACTGATTTGGCTAACTTCATCAATACTGAGTGGCAAAAATACATTGCTGCGGTTTTGACTCTACAGAGGAGGAGCTATCTAGCAGCAATGTTATTTAACTTCCAGTTCGAGGAATGTAAGTGCGTGTCCAGGCTCTTCAAACAACCTCCCCAGCCTTCCTACACAATTTTTAGCAATTCAGCTCTAAATCTCAGTTTAGGGACATGCCTCTTACTCGCACAACAATAAGGAACCAATTTATTACAGCAATGTGTAAAAAAATAATACTGAGAAGCAAGACACATTTACACAATTATTAGAAAAAGGTGAGGAAGCAGATTCATGAAGCAATCTGCTCCTATTCTAACCAAATACCCAGGCAGGCCAGGTGCCCCTCCCTTTTCATTAGTTTCAAGGCTAGAGGCACAGATTTCTGAAATAAATGCATACATGGTGTTTCAAGATTTTCTCTTTCCTATCTTCCCAAAAGCTGCACCTTTCACTCTATCAACGTAATGCAAACATCTGAAGCTTGCATAAAGAACAGACAAGGGGTAGCTTTTTTGTTTTAATAAAGTTTGACATGTTACACACTCCCTTATTTTTCCCTTCCAAACATCTAGATACAAAAGTACACAAGAAGCTTTAAAACACTGGCTCAGCAAGTTCTTCAAGCATTGTTCCTGTGAGTGTGATGCCTGGATCTATGGACATCTGGCTACAGGGAACTAAGGGGAGGAAACAGTCCGGCAGAATGCTGCCATCATTACTAGAAGGAGCTGCAGACCAAATGCAGTGAATCTCAGCCAAGCAAGGCAAAGGGAACAGGGCACAAACAAGTTAACAGACTGCAACTATAAGGTGATGAATTATTCCAGAAGTCTTTTGAGTATCACATCAGTTTTACCAGGTAATTTTTACAGAGGTGTTTGAATGGGTTTGGTTCAAAGCACAAAATGTAAGACTGTATTGCATTGAGGAGCATCCAGAACAGGTAGGAGACATGAGCATTCATTCCTGTGCTTGTTTCTTTGCAGAATTAGAGGAATAACAGACCATCCAATTGGCTGGAAAGATGCAATTTTTGACATTGCTATTGCAATAGGCAAGCAACTGAGTATAAAGACTAAATTGCAGTCTATATGAACTAATACAATAGTAAGAGTTTTCACCTAAAGAATTACTCATAAGTATTTTTGGGAAAATCATTGCTCAAGTTTACTGCAGAAAAACAGCTAATTTTAATCAAACAATTTACGATGATATTTATTGAACATAAGCATAGTAATGTGGCACTTGCTTTTTTACATTTCTTGACTGCTAAGGATTACAATACCAATTTTTATAACAATGGTATTAAAAAACCCATAAACAATAATCATATCAATCCAACATCGGAAAACAAGGAAACAAGACAAATGGAGGACAAGATATTTTCTAATTTTGTGTCTATGTACTTCTCTGGAAAGAAATTATCTGAAAAAATTATTATGAAAACAAGTCTGTGAGCTTGTTTTTATTATATTCTGAAGAGAATATATCCAACAATGATACTCTTAGTTTTACATGTACTGTAAAAAAGTGTCATTTTAAGACAATTCCTCCTCCATTAGTGCAAACATTTGGCCAAGAATGAGTTACATGGCCTCAACTGAAAAAGAAACACAAGTAATGGATCCATTTGACGGAGGTAAACAAATGATCTTTATGTAGAAAGAATATTTACCTTACCAATGAGATAAAGTGTACACACACTTTGAGCCCTTGTTCCTCACAATGGAGGACAATCTACCAACAATGTTTAGTAGTGGTACCACATAATTTCAGTACTACTTTGTCACACTGTGTACAGATCCTTCAATGGATGGAATACTTGCCTCCTCAAGAAGACGTGTTACAGCATCTATGTCATTGTATGTTTTAGTCATCTGGCCCACTCTTTCAGCACATAAAACTGCAAGAAATAAAGCAAAACATTAATCAGATAGGCAGTATTATAGGAAGAGGATCATAGAATATTCTGAGCAGGAAGACACGACAAGTGTCCTGAAGTTCAACTCCCAACCTTTTCAAGAAATGTTTTTCTAACTTGAAACTTGAGATGTGCATACATTTTCATTTAAAAAACTGCTCATTTCAACCTTTGGATGAGCACATCAAGAGCTAAAACCACAAAACAAACAAAACAACAAATAAACAAAACTTAACTCCCTCCCTCCCCAAACTTGCCCTCAAAAAAATCAAAGATTCATGTGATACTGGTAATACAAATGCTCCTCTTGTAATAAGCATTTGCTTGTGCCAGTGGCAGAACAAACTTAAAATCTTAAAACTTTCTTCTCTGAATAACAATATCTTGAGTTTATTAAAACAAATAATCAGGAAGTCAGAACAGATGTTCTTAGATACATAATTAGGATTCCATCATGTCAGCTACTTGTATGACATGCAGAACCATTACTCCATGAATAAGCAACTCCAGTACTGTTACAGGCATTGTTCATCAGAAAGAGACTATGCCATATTAAGTTGATAAGAACTGGGTTTTACAGTACAAGACAGCAAAGTATGCATGCAAAATAAGAAATGGTTTTTGTAATACCCAGCCACACCTCAGTGACCACAGTACCACCCAAAATAAATACTTACTTAGACTGGTTGAAATTGTTAATCACTAAGGCGGAACCAGAAGTTTTGTCAGAATGAACAAAGTATGCAGAAGTTCAGTCTACCACCAAAGGTGATCTTTTAATAAGCTACATTGACTTATTAAGAAGTCAACAAGTTTTTGAAAAATTCATCAACAGTCACAGGAAACAACAGCACTTCCTGCTCTACCCTTCTATTTTTTTCTTTTTTTCAACTACACTTTTCCCTCAAACCCTGTAATTCTGGAAAAATGGACTGTTAATGAAATTCAGTGGATCACATGGACTTCAATGAATTATCAGGCTGCTGTACCCTGAACTGTTCTTCGAGGGATTTACCCTTGGCAATGTCACTTAAGGCTCTGTCTGGCAGATAAGCTAATACTGTTTTAGTGCACACTAAGGCAGAGGAAGAGATAGATCAGGCCAAATAGGATTTATACAGCGAGGAGAAAAAAAAAAGCAGAACTGTACAGTAATATTAACAGGAGACAGTTTGTCACACGAAGGAAACAACACTACCTAATTCATAAATATACAATCTGCATATATATAAATACACAGCTGGTCACCACTAAGACACATTGATAATACATCAAATGCAATAGTACTTAGATATCTATTGAAATGTTGGAAAAATTTTTTCCCTACCTAAACATCAGAAAATTGCTTAAATTATGGCAAGAAATTAAATTTCTTCATTTATTTCCCATTTCTTGAATTCTACTTTTGTAGATCACATCCTAAAAACATTCATAATATTTATTGACATGACTAGTGCCAGTAAACTCCAAAGAATGCTGTACAAAAGTATTCAAAATATAATTGCATTTATCCAAATAATAAGTCTGAAAGAGGTAACATTAAGAAATTTATGCTTCAAGTAATAACCTGACAAACATGACATATCAATAGAAAGAATAACTCTATCACCGCAGAAGTAAAAATACAGTACATCTGTAAACTGCAAGCTATATTACCCAAAAGCAGACTATTAAGAAAAAATGCAGTAACCTGCAGAGAGCATTTGCTATAATTAAAAAAGGGGTTTAACAGAAATTTTCCATAAGAACTTCACATAAATACAGAAGGTGTAATGTTCAGAAGACTATTCATACACACAAACACACACAGACATCAACATAAACTCCATTTTGTTTTAAATATAGTAAGTTAATAAGTCATGCCATAAAACATCTATCAGAAATCCTGACGCCAGCAGGTTTCCAATACAACTGCACACTAAATAGTTCCCTTGGTTGCAACATTCCATAACTACTATAAAATAATATTTGACATTGTCATTAGCAAGCTCGTTTCAACTCTACCTAGCACTAACAATCACCAATGAGCAGGACTATGGCAACCTCACACCATCCTAATTCAGGTAAATGTATAACCTTCCTAACAGCCTGGCTGATAAAAGGATGGTGTTCTTACAGACAGAATGAAGTCACTCAGCTGGGAGACTGATAAAGGTTGATTTGTGTGGATACTCCCGTGGTTATTCCTTCAGAACTTGTCATTTAAACTTTAACCTGGCAAGCCAATACCACAGTATTAAAACAGACATTACCAGCAGCAAAGTAGAATCTGGTCACCAACAGATTTTATATCCAGAAATTTCCATCAAAATTCTGTTGGTGATTGTCAAAACAGAGATCTACACTGATAGATCTGGTAGATCTACACTACTCTGTCAGTGTAAAAGGGTTTCAATGCAGAAGTGTCCTTCTATGCATCCTCTTCATCCAAGAGGAAATAAATGTCAGTAGACTGCATATAATAAAATCTGTCAGTCATCTACTGTCCATACTACGACTACTATTACATACAATACTGTCGAAACACCAAGCTACTAACTAAAATGAAGGATTTCCTTTTGGAAGGACGGCAAACTTGCAAACTTGCAAAGAGGTGTTGCTTTCAGTTACTCAGGAATCAGGGCGTGTGGGGAAGACAAGGTGAAAAGTAAGGGGAGAATGGAATCCAGAAGCATCATTTTTTGAAAAAAAAATTCTAAAAAGTATCTAAATATCTAGTCATTCAGCCTCCACAGACTATGAGATAACATTTGGCCAATTCCTAGTACAGCAGTTTTTATTTCTCTAGTGATCAAAAAAATCTATCAGTGAAAGAGAGATTGTTTTGAAAAACCATTTAGAGGTGTGATCAGTGAAGCATGCAGCTGAAGAACATTCCCCCCCACCCCCCCCCACCACCACATATGTAATGGATCCTGCATAGTAGGTTTCAGCCTGCTGGAGTTTCTGATGAGTATGAGAGCCTAGTAATGCTGCTGCAAAGATAAAACAAGAGCAAATGAAGGACAGTGCCTTGTAATGCAAAACCTACAGTGCCAAATTACTGACCTCTTTTTGCTCACTCACACATCAGTAGTTTTTTGCTTGAGGGTGATAGGGAGCACTGTGTCTAAGTGCATGGATGCATGCAAACAGCCAAATCAAATATACTTTGCACTTCTCAGCTTATGGAGAAGGCTTATAGACAATACAAAAAGAAAGAATAACAAAAAAAATCCTCAGATATTTTGATAAGTGCTTTGAAGCTAATGTCACAGATCCAAAACAGGAAACAAAGAACAGAGAAAGCTCCCATCACATTATTTTTATGACAGCACTAAATACATGCTACTGGGGATACAGTTCAAAGTATTTCAGGTTTTTATTTAAAGCCAAACATGTAAATGGACAAACACTACACAAATCAAACATTTCTTCTGCCTTAAAGTACCTGGCACCACCTTTATACCATCCTAAAGCCTGCAAAATTACTAGTAACCACATTCCTGTGTTTCCCAAAGTAAGTACAGCTGAAAGGATGTATCCTGCATTTATTTCTTGTCATCTAGTTAGTGGAGCACTGATTTCCAAGCTGAAGATGTGCCAGGACATGGAGGAACACATGCACTTTCCTGGATTGCTCCCTGAAAGTCATCTATTCATCAAATGTGCTACTTAGAGTAAAGGATACTTGCAAGAACAGGAGACAGACATAGAAGGGAAGGGGAACAGGAACACTGGCAGCTTCTGCAATGAGCCACCATCCACCAAACAAACAGAAGTCTAAAAGAAGGGAGAAAAAGAATGCATCACTGATGCCAGCAGCCACAGGTATCCTCAGCTCCTGTTCCCTGCATCCCTCAACACATACTCCCTCCTAATTTTTGAGACCTATCAGCCAAGGATAAACTAATGAAATAAAAGAGAGCTGCAGCTTCTGAACAGGAAAAGTCCAGCTCCCACTGCTTCTCTTCACATCTATTTCTAACTACTGGGAGACATAAGAGGGCTAACATGACACCATAAATTTCACTTTTGGGGCAGGTAATATTGACTTTTATAATTACAGTCTAACAGGTAAGGCCCTAGTGCATGAGGATTTCCCTATTACCAAAATTTACTTCTTTAGAAACTCCATCAGGGGAAATGAATACTGTCCATAGAGCACAGATCTTCTGCCATTTAAACACCCATGCTTCTTATTGGCAAGGTGGTGGGAGGGGCCAGTGCTTTATTTCATAACAGTTCCCTACCCAAAGTCTTTAACTATGGCAAGGCCTGCTATATTCTTGTTCAGTCACGACAAGCCGTGCCTCACAAACAGCTTCTGTCTTGTTCCCCTCTGCTCACAGCTCTGACCAAACACCAAAGTTACAACGGCAAGGGCATTGCATCGTGAACGTTGCACATGGAGCCACACAGAACACACATGGCAAATCTCCCTGAACAGCCGTGCTCCCTTCTGCCACTTGGCAAATGTTAGCCCTCAAAGACCCTGGCAGACTCAGACTCTTGGGCTCTCGATGGATTAATTCCTCAAAGGCTATTGTTTACACTCCAAGGATAAAGCACCCACTAAAAACTACAGCTTCAGTTCCAGAGCCACTGATAGTTACGCTCTGGCACAGGCTACTGTGAGCACTACCTCAACTTGAGCCAAGCATATGTGGAATTCTGAAACTGTGCCATATTAGGTATATCACCTTGCAAATAAACTCAGGAAAATTATACCTCAAATGTGCTGTTAGCTATTACTGATTTTTCATAGTTAAAGACAAAGATGGTAGCTTCTCCTCCAATGAAGAGGCGTTTTTGGCAGCCCTGGCTAAACCGGGGTAGAGCCTTCAGATCTGCTGTTGCCTGCCACATTTGAGACAGCTCTAAGAGAATACACCCATCTAAAGAGCTTAGAAATTTTAAGATACTACTGTCACCAGAGCTTGAAGAATGTGCTTCTGAGTCACAACTTGCTATAAACCCAAATCCTAACAAAACAGCCCAGCACTTCCCTCAGCTTCCCCCAGCACTCCCAAAGCAGGGAGCAGGCCAGCCACTCCAAAAGGCAGACAAGGAGGTCAGCGGTGGCGTGACCCTGGTTAGAGGGATAAGGAGTGGTCACAGCATGCCAGCTGCTTCACAACTGTCAGGTCACACTGTGGGTGAGCTCTGTGCAGGAGTCTGGAAGTCTGGAATAATGTTGTGAGAGATACATAGCCAGGAAGTTCAACAGACAATCCAATAGATTCGGTTTTTGTCTTCTTCAAACACTACCGCATGGCTTACTGTAATTTTAATGGCACAGTTCGCAAAATAAAAAGCTGTAGGTACTGATTCTTCTGGAAAAAGAGATTTTATCTTGCTGTTTAAGGCTATGGTTGAAGGACTGTTAGTTCACTGCCATTTCTCTCATAGGATATTCAAATAGCTTAGCAAGTCCAATATTAAAGTCTCACATAGAAACCTTTCTTATTACTTAAATTCAGGTTCACAAAAAACCCAAAAAAACCAACAAACTACTGCTTTCACTTCTTTTCTAAAGCCTCTGCCTGAAACCTCAGGCAGGGAGTAATTTCAAAGTACTTCCTCTAAGTAGGACATGAACTGCATCAAATTTTCTAGTGATGAATGAAAACTCAAGTTAAAAGAAATTTCAAAAAGAGCATCAGACACTTGCTCCTTCTATTAGCATAAACAGATCAAAAATGGTAACTTGAACTGATACGATGTGAAACTAAGAAAAAGCCTCTGGAGAGAACACCTTAATTCTCTTAATGCCTTAATGCATACATCATTTGCAGATACAGCTCAGGATAGCTCTTCTCTTCAAAGTTAAAACTTTTTTTTGCAGGATTATTTACTACTAGCCACTGAGTTACTGTTCTGACATTCTCTTCCATTCAAGAAATGTCTAGACTGCAGCCAATGTAAATAATAAATGGGTGAAAGATTTAAACTAGGATCTGAACTGCCCATCTTTAAAAATCCTAAAATGAAGTTACAAGCCCGTAAGCCACACATTGTCAGCTGTCTCCTTTCTTAAATACGTGATCTTTTCCTATTCCAACTTTGAGAGGGAATGGTTGTGCCAAAGCTTTCAAGAATGTGACTCCTCTCCATCTTTTTTGCTCTAGCACTCACAGATTCTAGAGCTCTGAGTATCTTCTATACTATTGTAGTTTACATTTTCTGAAAGTCAGACCCCCTGGAGTGCCTGATTTAAGATGTTAGTATCCCAAGATTTATTTTTTTTAATTCAACTTGATACAGATTCTTTGCCTGCATTTACTAAGTACTTTAGATAAATAGGACTTTTAAACTAGTACATTAGTAAATGGAAATGGCTGCCATCATAGGTCCTACGTTGGTAGTCTTTTCCTATCCCAGCTGCAAAAGCAAGAATCAAAACATAGCTCCCTTTCAGAAACAGCTGACTCAACAAACCACTGATCAAAGGAAGTTGTCAGGTTGTCCTTTTACAGCTCAAGTTCCTTTATGAAGAAAATCTGAGTAGACACTATCAACAGATATCCCTGAGCAAAGTTTCACTGCAGTCAGCCCCGAGGCCAGCTTATCAAATGAAAAGTAGATATACTGCTGTCAGGGAACTTTACAATTCCAAAGCAATGCAGTGACTCTAGGACTATTCTGCCCAGACCCTTACAAAGGTGCCTTCCACTCTCATCAAGAGAGCCCCAACTGTAACGCTAGTTCTGTGACAGGCTCTAGAAACAGGACTGAGGGGAGTTACAGCATCTAAATGTCAGGAGAGAGAAAAACCTCACTACATCAAAATGACTATGGAAATAATAATCAAGAAGTGAGTACACATCCTACACATGGAACAGGACAAACAGTAAAGGAGTCTCAATGATACAATTTTAATCCTCTTCTTTTCAATAACTATAAATGGTTGAAGTGAAGCATATCCTCTGATTTCCCATTTCTGGTACCAGATTTACAGCCAGATATAGCTAAAATGTTTCTTTTGTTCAGGATGAAAAGGCTACATGCTGGTGTTTCCATCTGCTCTACTTACAGAATGGATTGACTCACCCATTCTCCTAGAGAAATTTTGCAAGCACTCCCACGTGCAAAAATACAAAGAAATACCATATACAGGTTTTGTGTATCTGTATCTCTACTAAATGGAGTGTGTAGGTGACATGAATGCATAGGTAGAGAGGAAATGGCATCTTTAGAAGACATTTCAAACACATACTGAGCTATTGAGAGGAAGGCACTATAGAAAGACAGGGCTAAATTTATCTCAGTTAGAACTCAACTTTTTCTTCCCCCCCCCCCTCCCCCCCAAAATCAATAAGAACAGCTTCAGACTGTTAGATCTGGATGAAAGGAAAAGTCAGCAGAAAGAACAGTATGATGTATGTTTCAGCAATAATTTAATTGCTAAAATAGTAGGAATAAAATATAAAAAAATGCCAACTGGCCTCTCTTGATAAGCTGCTTCTCCATCCCAATCCTCAGTTTTAAGTTTTCTTTTTACCAATATTTTCTTCAGCACTTTTTTATTTTTTGTTTTTGCACAGACACACGAATTTGAAAACCAGATGGGATATTTGATTGTGAGGGAGTTTTTATAGGAAAATCTTATTCAATGGCATTCAAAGAGTAGGGCTCACTCACTCTGGACACAGGAACTGTTAACCATGAGGTGAACAAGGATGTAAATTCACATCACATCGCATTTTCTGTGCTAACAATCCTTCAAAGATCCTAACATCAGATTTACAACAGTTTATTTGGAAGTAACAATTCTCTGCCATAAAACTACTGCTTCAGAGCAAAATTTACAGCACATGAAGTAACAGGAATGTGGCATTCAGCTTTTGCTGCCTGAAACCCTGAAAAGGGTTACCAGATTGGCTGGAATCAGCCCTAGAATAGGTACCCATTCTATACAGCAGGAGCACAGGAGGATTTTCAATGCATGTGCATTCCCATTTCCATCTGAACAGGCCAGTTGCCCATTATTTCCAGAAAGTATGACAACATTTTTGGGTTGGTTTCTGTATTGAAAATTTAAGTCATAAGACCCCAAACTTGGATTATTTCTGTCTATGCGCTTTCAAATTCATGGATAAGTACAAAATTGCTGCTCTGTTCTAGAAGCACCTGCTGGGAATGACAACCTAAAATATAGAGTTTCGTAACACACACGCACACACACATACATACACACTGTGTGAATATAAAAAATGCACTACAATTCCAGAGAGGGAAAATTTCCCAGTTTCTGTTTCATTATAAAATAGGTATTGCACAGCCTACATCTGTTGGTCATGCCCTTCTCCTTCAAATAAGTATACATAAATTAAGATTTATCTTATTTAAGATATTACACGAATATATTTCAATCCAAATGTACTGGCTACACACATAAATCACAAAATTTTGTCTACGTAATCCACAAATATCACTCAAATCACTTGTATGTTGTCATGCTATTACCATGAAAGATTAAAAACAAAAGGTGTAAAGTACCTTCTTCCAAGATATCAAGGCTCTGCCTGTTAAAAGTGCATTCCCTCTCATTTTCCTTTTCACAGTCATATTCATAGCTTTCCTCTTCGTTTACTGACATTTCTGCAGTTATCCCAGTTAGACACAAAACGATGCTTTAGTCTCACAGGCAATGGGAATTCATTCCCTCGGAGGCTGTATTTTTGAGGAGAGCAGAGCAAGGTCTCCACAAAGCAGGACACCATCTTTTCTCACTCACATGCTCAGCCAGGGAACTCCGGAGAGACTGAGTACTTGTCCTTAGTGCAAAAGCTTTCAGTTGTACAGATGGGGTGGAGGAGGGAGGAGACCATCTGTCTTATAATTACTAGAAGGTTTATGTTGCTCCTCAGACCAGCTCTGACAGTAGCCAGTTTTTGCTCAAAAGCCTCACTAACATATTTCAGACAAAGTCAGTGGGCTGACCCTCCCTGACACTCCTCACATCAACAAGGCTCCCTCTCTTCTGCCCCTGCTCTTACGAGTGAAGTGGTAACTCCCCACAAGTGTCTCAACACGGAAGTCTGGCCCAGCCTCTGACTGTCACACCTGGGGAAGGGTGTGCACCAGCACAGAGTCATAAATCACCTCTTGCCTTGCCCAATGCAGCAAGACCTCACTGGAGTTCTGAACAGCCTGAGCCTGTGGACACACAGCCAACCCTACCCAGCAGAGAGATCTTGATACCCAGGGCTGTTGTGCAGTACAGTCTGACTGCAGCATCCACCACACGCCAGAACCATTAAGTGAAGAATTAGGCTGGGGAAAGGAGCTTTTTTATTACTTCTACAAAGCAGAGTATACACTGGTACAAAGAACTTAAATGACACATCCTGTTAGCTGTCAACAACCGTATTTTCCACAGGCATTTTTTTCCCTCAGTTTGCTGTGGGAAAAGAAATACTTCACAAGTCCACATATGGCACCTAAGTGAATTTTCAGGAGTGCATGCATCTCTTCTTTGTTCAACAAAAAACAAATCTCCTGTGCCCAGACCTCTTGGTTTCCAACAGCTTTTGTTTACTAATCTTGACTACACACATAGGGAAAGCTAACTTTCTTATTTAACTTTTTGAAGCCATAGATATTTAATGTTTGCTAAGCTGCCTCCCTTACTTGCAGTGGCAGATAGGCACCCTTTGCTGCTAAAGCATTCCTATCCATGTCACAGGGCAAAGCATTTGCAGGCAAAGTGGGGGCACTGCACAGCAAAAGCACCTCATCATCCTCTGCGGGGACATAACTGCTAGACAAACATTACATTACAAGCCAGCAGAACATAACAGTTTGGGTAATGTAGGAACAATTTCACTATTGCCATTTCTCTAGTGGTGAGGAAGAACAGGGTAGTATGAGATGAGAAACAACTATTTTTACACAATAATGACCAATGATTCTGTTCTGTTTTAAACTCCTCATTTATATGCAAAAAATGCAACAATGTATATATAAATAACAGCCAAAGGGTATGAAATACATGTAAGTTGTTGCTGAGGGAAGAAACACTCATTTCGGAATAAAGATAGATTTTGTCATTTAAAGCAACTTGATCTTTGACTGCCAAAATTTACTGCAATATTCAGCAACAACAAAAACTTCAAGAACTTGGGGGAAAAATAGGTTTGTCTCTTCCTCCCAACATCATTACATTAAAATATGCAATTTTAGTAATAATAGTTCTAGTTTCTGAAGCTTAGAGCTTTTGTGTGTTCAGCTCTTCCCTGTAACAGCGAATCAACTCTTTAAAAAATACTTACAATCAGATAATAAGGGTCTTGAATACCTATTATCCATTCAGTAACCATTTATCATATTTCAGTAATGGCTAGAAAATGGAAATTGAGAGGATAACCAAAACAGCAAGTCATATTAAAAGAATTCAAGAAGCACCTTTTAAAGCCTAGGGACAGAAAAGTCCACGCTGGCTAAACACGCTGTGGTTTTAATAATCCTGACAAGAGGAGAACTACAGGTAACCATCTAGTTTATGAAGGACACACTGAAATGAAGCATGCTGCTGTCCAAAACACATGACAATATAAGAAGAGTAACTGAACACTTCCACAAGCTGGCTTCTAAACTGTGACTCATATCAACTCATGCCACACAGGAGGACTTTTGACATTCAAAAACTGAGAGAAAGTGTTGCAATTCCTATTTTGATATCACCATACAATAAATGCTGGAGCAAATTTATAATGGGTGGAGAAGGAATGTATGCCCCACCCTCACACTATCAACTCATTTTTCATGTATTCTGCATTACACCCCCCCTTGGCAGTGCAGGAACATTTACTTGCTAAAGATTACAAGCCTGGTTTCCAACAAACACCAAACAATAAGCAGCTATGGAAAAAAAAAAAAAAGAAAGAAAAAAAAAAGAAGTTACATTGTATTCCATTCTTAAAATATACAATCTAATCTGGAAAGATTCAAAAGAGGTTTTTAATCTTTCTTGTAAACTTCCTTAAAGTCCTTGTATACTCAGGGACTTTAAGAGTATACTAGAATGAAGATTCTTTTTAATGAGTTGCCACTGGGAAGTAATTTGTTGTATTTGCTGCAATTCCCACTCTGAATTAGTGGCTAAAGACCTTTACCTCCAGTCAGGAAGCTTGTTAAGGGGATTGCAGTGCTCGAAGCACATTTGCAGTACAACAGCTGCACTAAGGTACAGAGTATATTCAGCAGCTCTGCCATGAAACAGGAAACACACAAACCAGGAGCTAGTATGAAGAAGGGTGAGGCTGGACACAATACAAACAAACCTCCATATCCTGACTCATTATCTCCAAGGAACTCCAATGCATTCAAATAATTTTAACTTTTCCTTATCGATAAAAATATCTAGCTTCTGCCCAATTAACTGTTACTAACAATACTGCATCTAGAACAAAGAGATTCTCTGTAAGCCAGCAAGTCTAAAAACAGCAGATGAAATGGCAGCACTTGGATTTAAACATCGTGATAAAGAAATGTGGGTGTTTTGGGGTGGGCTCTTCAGGGAGGGCAATAAATTGATTGTTGAACGTGTGCTTTCTGTTAATATGTACAGTCAAACAAAATTTGTTCAAATTTTTACAGGTTTCATGTTTCCCACTCTTTCAAAATCCTACACAAAGTATCTTCTGTCACTCAACCAAACGGACAGCATGTTACTCTTGCAGAAAGGGAAAGAAATTGAATGAATGGGAAAACACTTATACGGATACTTAGCAGTTGAACAGAATAAAAACAAAAAATATCTCTATGCTACAATATGTGTTGCCTTATGTGGCTTATGTGACTTGACAAAGAACAGAGTGTCAATGAAGGAATAAAAAGAAATAAGTGGCATGGCAAAAAGCAGAAAAACAGGAAAATGGTATCAAAAATTATGTGAATATAAGCAAGGTTCAGCTGTATTTATGTATAGAGATAAAGGACATGGGAACACGACGAGATCAACCTGAACGAGCATTTAACTGCACACCTATAGAGCAAGGGCTGTTTCAGAAACTGCATGCTAAAGGCATTCATAAGATTCTCCCAGATTTCAGTAGCACACCCAGTGCTAGCATCCATAAGATTCAGAGTAACAGGGTTACTCAGGGTTACTCTGTCTGCAGGAATGGACACAACAGGGCCAATATATGAGGGAGATGATGAGTCACCACACTAACATAAGCAAGGCAACAATAAGTAATCACTCCTAAGAGATCAAGCAGAACAAGGAATAACATTGTCTACGATTGTTAAAAAGAAAGTTAGTGAGCTTGCTGATAATTGTATCAGCAGAGTGGAAAACAGAATAGATGAGGGAAGCTCTCAACAATAACTGTGAACATAGCAGGTGGTAAAAACATTAAATGTGAGCAGGAAGAAAATAGAGGAAGGAATGCTGGAACAAGATGGAGTGGCTCAGGCAATCATAAAAGTAGTTAGAAGGTTCAGCACATGCTACAAATCAGGCACATCATGGGTCTGGCAGTGGAAAAAAGGGAAAGACTCCATTTCCTCCACAAGAAATTGCAAAACTCAGGGCCAATGAAAGGAGGAGGAAAGATACAATTGCACATTCACAAAGTCATCTGGAATTGTAGGCAACTGAACTCATGCGTTGTTATAAACTGTTGAGGCAGAAATAAGTAACAGAAGAAGCCACAAGAAAAGTAATTTGCTATAAAGTCAGTGTGGATTTCTCCAGAAAGCATTCTTCATTAGAAAAATATTGCACTTAGGCAGGGAACAAGCATATTAATATATATTTCTATGGATATATACTTAACTTTTTGTTTACTTGTTTAATAAACACATTACTTAGATGAACCAAAACTTTCATATTGTTATCTTTCATAACAAGAGTAGAAAAGTTTCAGCTTTTCCCCTTTATCACTGGTTCTAAGTCTGCAATGGCTACTTTCCTACTCAAGTACAGGCCTAGCTCTTTCCCCCCATTCCACCTACACAATATACTTTGTTTATACCAAGAAAGGTGACAAGTACAACTCATATTATAAAATATAATGCTTGAAAACGTGCAAAAAGCACAGTGTAGTAGTTATTTATAGAAGTTTCAATTTATTGTAATGTTAGTTAACACCATTGATGCAAATAGAGTGTGACATTTTATTGTCTATTTTCATCTACTCCTACCAAAAATAAACTCTGGAAAGGACCTTATGTAAAAGAATTAATTAACTATTCCAATCCTAAAAAGTCTTTGTCAAGACTTACAAATTGTAAATTTTGACCACTTTTTCTTTTGCAAGATATTAAAAAAATACCACCACCAAATGCAAGTAGAAGACATCATAACTGCCAGTCAGTAAAGAAATTCATTACATCTGAAGTAACAGTTAGTTGCTTCTTTACCTATTAAGTTAAATAATAGAATTAAAACCTTACATCCTGATATAATTTTAGACTCTTTTTTTTTTCTTTGAAGAACAACATATGCCATTAAAATAATTATTATTAAAAGAAACCAAATAAAGTCACGTGTTTTAAATGGAAATCTGACTCCCAGAGACCCTGACAAAGAATGTATTTCATCACAATTTCATCAGAAAAATAATTCTGCAGGATATTATCTTGTGAAGATGCCTATTAATTTTAATGTACCACCCACTATTTTCCAATGTTGTATTTATCATGAAAGGTGAACTGGGTGGGATTCATAACTGAATGCACACATACATCTGAGCTCTGGAGAGTCCATATATGGCAGAGAAATTGGTTCTGTAACTGTGCTTCAATTTGTCTTAAAATAGATATTCAAAACAGGTCAGCTGAGCTGAAACTGCCTATCTCACTATACTGAATGTAAAGAGAATCTCAGGAAAATGACTCTGGCATCAACAAACAGATGGCAGAAAAATAAAAAACCAATCAAGAGACAGGCATCTCTTAATATGTCATCTGCTGCAGGTTTTTGGAAAAGCTGTATTTTCTCCTATAATGATGCCTTTTGTCTGCTACCAGAATTAGAATACCTTTCTCTGTCAAGGGTAAATGCCAACACTATTTTAAACCCAAATGAACATTACAGTATCTAAGACCAAAGACTGTCTTCCACTGCATCTCTCAAATCTTCCTCCCTCTCACGTACTTGAACTCAAAGAAGCAAGAAAAAGCTAAACCCCATAAAATTCTATGAATCCTATGAGACTGTTGTTCACCTGAGAGACCAAAACAGGATTGACAGCACTACCCTTCATCATGCAAAAACTAATACTTTCATTAAAAAATAACAGTAATTAAAAAATGCAAAAAAGCATTATACCTTACCTGCTGGAGAGATATTTCCCTATCAGGCATTAAACCCTTCTTTCTCTTAAGAAAGAACTTCCCAAATACTTTGAGCTGACAGCCAGCACATACAGAGCTGACTGTGCAGACCTTGGCTCATGGAAGAAGTATTCTGGGCAGGGTCTCAGCACCCACAGGAAAACCTGTAAGCCCAGAATCTGACCAACCACTACTGTGCACCTGAGGCCCTCATCCCACAAGGTATTTAAATGTTTGCCCAACACTTGTTGCTTATTCCACTACCATGGAACTCCCACAGTTTCTACAGTGCAATATATAGCTTAAGACAAAAATAGGTGAGCAGATCAGCTCTTAGCTCAGACATTCAGACACACCACCTTTCCACATGACACTCTGCCCAGACAAACAAAGAATCATAAAAATGAACAACTGGAAGGAGAAGGAAAAAAAAAAAAAAAAGCTACCTGTGGGAGCTTTAACCTCAGGAAAGCTACAGCTTCTACTGACTGTACAACTAGTCTGTTTCTTAAGCTTCTAAAAGCAGGCCAACTCAGGCTGTTACATCATGCAGATTAATCAGATGCTACAGTATTTACTAGGGTTAAACCTAGAGGATAAAGGTTACATAATGGGTTCAATCCAACCTAAAGTAGTCAGACCTCTAAAATAAATATGCACCTTTCTTTTTGAACACCTAGACAGGAATAATCAATTAAACATAAGAGAAGTTCAAGTGTAACAAGCTTCTGAAATTGCATTCAATTCTGAAATCTAGTACTGAGAAACAAATGGAGGCACCCGACACTCAAAAGACCATAAAAACCATTCAAATTTTGTCACCCTTATCTTTACACTTCACATCCACTCTGGTACCGTTATCAGAGCACTGTCATAGAAATATCTTTATGTTTTACATATGTACATTATTCCCTGGGCCTACACTCCTTCCTGCTTTCTGTGCTTTGCCTCACTGTGATCTTGGACTTGACTTGTTTAAGCTAAGCTCTCCAATCAGAATAAAATCCATATAAAACTTCTGCATTCCTAAAGGCTGCATTTTGCTTCAGAGTGCCATCAATAAGGCATCTTGATTTTTTTCTTGCTGCAGAGAATATAGTTTTAGCAATTCCTTACCCATTCTTTTGTGCCTTCTATCAGAAGCCTGATGAAAACATTTGATTTCCTGATACAGATATAACCACCCTAGCAAACATTACATAAAAATTGCAAACGGCACAAAACATAATGCTTGCCAGAGTTTGTAATTCTTCCAATTCAAAAAGTTAACCTGCTCACTTTTAAGAATCTATATTTTTAATGTCTTTCACAGACAAATAACCAGAGAAAAAACATGTACTGTCTACTAGCAGATCAAATATATACATATTACAGGATATTGGTAACGCAGAAAAAACAAAGACTTCAAACTTGAACCAATAATCAATCTTACCGTCAGTATATTTAAGTTCACCTCAATTATTATCGATAGCTTTTCAAATATTCTTTCCCTTGCCTAAAGACAGCTCATACGGAGTGTATGCTGCTCTGCCACTCCCTTCAGAGAGGAAAAAGCTATACAGCAGTCTCTTGCAGCACATTCACAAGAGATGCTGAGGTGTAAAAGAGGTGCAGGCATCTCTGCTACACCGGGGTGTTGCCTTTTTCAGGGTATTTCCTTTTTAAAACCGTTGTACAATGATGCTCCAGTCTTACAAGCTCAAAATTCTGCAACAAGAGACTAGAAAAAGATATTTACCATCCGTGCATTCTTCATAATACCAGTCCAGTTCATAATAATCTGCTTCAATAAATTTCTGCATAGTCAGTATCCTTCAGTGACATACAGGAGATTTCACTTCGCTGCTAAGGTCAAGTGAAATGCAGCCATGCCTTCTTGCCTTTGCAAAATGCCAGAGCACAAGGCAGCTCACGGGAAGCTGAAAATGAGCTGCACATCTTCACTGAGGCCGCAACTAAAATAAAAGGAGGGGTGTGGAGGGTGTTACTTGGAAGAAAAAAAAAAAAATAGAAAAAGGATGCAGAAAGGAAGCAGATGCCCTGGCAGCTCCTCTAATAAAGAAGCTCTGCACAGGAGCCTTGGATGGGTGTTAACAAAATCCTCCTATCAAAAGGCTGATGCGCTGACGTTGGGGACACACACCGCCCGGCTGGTTCTAACTCTCTCCGTTCCTCCCCAGCCTCCACATCTCTTTCAGGCTAATGTGTTGCCATGGAGATGAGCTGGCTCCAAAAGCGATGCAGAGATGAAGAAAATGCATTTTGCTCTTTCTGGCTTTAGAGGCTGGGAGTCCTCCATACTGGAAACAAAAATTGTTGCTAAGAAAGATGATACAACTCATTGCTACTGCTCACAGAACAACAGCATCACACTGTTGCAATTCACTAGGGACATGAGGTACATTAATAATGAAAATCTAGTCCATCACTACTCTCATCCACACACTTTGATAAAAGCCTGCCTTCCCCATGGAAAATGAAACTATGTTACTGCTTTGTTACATTATTCTGGTCTGATATAATAGAATGCTTTCGGTATCCTGCTGTTAAGAAATTCCAAATGAAAAAAAAAAAAAGAATTAGCAAAATCAGGAGAGCAATACATTTCTCCTCGCAACAAAAAAAAAGCTAATCTGTATCTACTTTTTGCCCTCTCCATGTACCACTTCCCCTTTTTCTTTCCCCAAGAATCTAAGTTTCATAGCTAAAGACAAGAGGTTAGGCCAAATTTTCACTACTCTATTCCTAAAAATGCTGAAGGTCATCACCCAGAATAACTTAATGTTTGTGTTCAGTGTTTTGGAAATGGAAGAAAATACTTCTGCAACCCCCAATACAACTGTGTTTAAGCTATTACGAGAGAACTTTCTGGTGAACAGATGGCATTAAATCATCAAACAAAGCAATTCAAAAAGCATGTCTGAATATGTGCAGGTACAGATATCAAGTGGACTGACATCCATTTTGTTCATAACAAGCACATTGTCTTCACCCATTTTTCCCCCTGTTTTAGGAAACGCCATTTCTTTGCAAACACCAGTAGAAGCACTGGGATAGATTAAGGTAGGAGGCCATATTGGGTCTGACCAGGGAAGTCTGGTGTCTGTCTAGCCAAAGACTCCATCTACAAGAATAGCCATGAGCAGGCAATAGAGAACTGTCCAACATTTCCCACAACTGCCCTCCCAACCTCTAATTTCTTCATCTTCAGAGACAGCCTGAGGCAGGTCCAGCTACTGCTTTTAGTGATTCTTGAATAACTTATCTCCTCTGTTCTTGAGCCCACATACATTTTTAGCATCTCCAACATTCTCTTGCAAGGAGTTACATACATCTGCTGGTCATGATTTACAAATATCTCACCTTTTCCTTTGCAACTCACATTTACTAACCTAATTTCATGCTTCCAGCTCTGGAAATCTGAACGTTCAGTCCATCACTCCTTTTCAATCACTCATCATTTTGCAGGTATCTGTTAAGTTCACCCTCACTCATGTCTCTTCTAGGTTGTTATCACTTATTCTACTTCCCGACAGGTACCACTTTTCTTTACTGTAACAGAAATAGGTAAGGCATAGTCAAGCTAGGCAGAGGAAAATGCTTTGGTTTCTTGACGACATTATTTCAGCTTTACTGGCACAAGAAATTATCACTGCAGTAGCTTTGAGCCTTGCAGAGTTTCAGTTATGCACACCCACAAGGAAAAAACTATACATGCTATTAAATGCAATTAAGGCTACTCTGTTAAAATACTGCCAGAGAAAAATAAAGGTTCCTATGGCAACATCAACTCAATTGCTCTGCATATAAGCTATTTGTTCCACTTGTATTATTTTTGTCCAAAAGATAATTTCAGTCTGGTAATGTTATTAAATAAGCATTTAAAATAGAAAGAATTAACACTGGCTACCACCTTAAATTGCTGCAGGGACAATCTCCTTTTTTTTGGCTGACATTTACACAAAGGAAATCTTCAACATGCTAGAATTTTCTTCTTTCCCATGGCAAACACACTCCCATTCAATGAGACAGGATAAAAATAGTTCAGTGTAGGGGTTTAGGGCTTTTCTGTTTGTTTGTTTAAAGGATTTTTTTAAATTCTTTTTTTTTAACACATCTGATTGGAAGCATACTGGTGTAATTCAGAAAGGCACTACTTTTCTGCAGAGAAAATCACTTGTGTGGCCAAATGATCTTAGAACTCCTCAAGAGACTTGGAAATATGGAAAAAGTATATTATCTTCCCAGCATGAAGACAGAAACCCTGGGCAGACAGAATACTATATATCCAGGTATCCACTCCCAAGCATCCCTTCAATTACATGAGGAATTGTATTCAATAAAGCTGGAATGGTTGTCAAGTTGAATGGGAATTTGTGACCAAGCTGACAAAGCAGCTGCCCGCTTGCAGAACCTACTTTCAACCTTTGCAGCCCTACTTTTCCTTTCTACAGGGGTGTATCAGATCCATTTTATAGTAAACTTACCAGAACAGTACATTCTTTAGGTGGATTGATTCTACAAACTTTGAACCTCTGTGTATTCCAATCTCCATGTTGCAATGCTACATTTGGTTGGGGTATTACTGTGTTACTTACCTAAAAGTTCATATATAATGGGGCTAAAAAAAAATTAGGGCAATAGGTCTGCCACTGTAAGGAAGCTGCAATTTCCTATTCCAAACCAAAACACAGTTATTCACATTTGCTCAGCATTCTCTTTCAGCTGCTAAACTGTGCTCTATCTTTTAATGTTTACTTCTAACAAAACAAACCCCTCCCCTTTTATCTTCTCTCCACAGGGCAAAGCATACAGATTGATTAAGAATTCTAGTGGCCAACTGTGAACAGCTAGACTAAGCATTCCTTAAGTTTGTGGTTACAAAGGGGTTTCATTAGTCAGAAGAGATGGCTTGAAAAGCTCAGGAACCCTCTCCTTCTTTTTTGCTGAAATAAATCCATACTGTAGGTAAAAATTAAACTGATGTGCCTAAACTACCCAGGTTATAAAAACCACACAAACCCTTCCCTTTGTTTTGATGCCTAGAGGAGCTGGAACAGAGGCTAGACAGAGTTAAAGGGAATAAAATGGATATTTACTGAGAGGCTTTCAAAGGCCACACTTTGGCAGTACCAGTCATGGTCCCTGCCCAGATGGCTCCAAGGTGGAAGAAAAAGACAGCCGGGTCATGAAATCTCACATTTTTATAGGTTTTAGTCCATTTGCATGCAGGAGTCAACTGTCCAATTAAGAGCCTCAAATCATGAAGTTTCATCATCCTTCCTTGCCCACCATCCTCTTTTCACATTGTTTATGCTTCGGGCCTGAAGTTTGAAGACATTGCCCTTGAGTCCTCAGCTGGAATATGACTTTTGTCTTAACCACCCAAACACAACAGAAAAGCACACCCAAACAAAAACTTAAAACTTAAGGCATCAGCTTGAAGACAATTTTTGACAAAGGTACTTTCACCTACTCCAGCAGCACACTCAAGACTGTAGTGCACTGTTCTGCTAGGGCGCAAAGCAGCAGCAAGTCATCCCTGTTGACAAATAAGGTCTTAAAAGGATATCATTACATAGCATGTCACTATAAATGCTGTGTTTTCATGCTTAGTCATTCTCAGCTTTTTTCTCCGTTCTGTAAGGATGCTTTTTGAAACTGAACACTGGAGTTGGATGGAGTATTTCCATGGCATCTGCAATGGATTACCTCTCAGTTGATTACCTCTGGGTCACATTTCTTCTCTCGGCTACAGCCTCAGGATGGTTCAGATAAGTAAACACTATATCGCATCATCATTTTCTACAGTCACCAGTACAGTCACTACCACTCAGGATAAAGTTGCCCATCCCATTAACATTGTCTGGAGTCCTTTTTTATCAGAGCAGTAGCTGGACAGGTCACCACTATGCAATGCATATTTGATCACAGTCAAGCATTGCCACAACACATACTTTGCAAACTGACAAAGCAGGCATATTTAAAAGCCCAACTGATTTTCAAGGATGGTCTGTCACACCTATTTCTACACTGGAATAATTTACTGAAGAGTTACTGGTATTTTCACCTTCTAAAAAAACACTGAATAGGAATCATCCGGTGACTACACAGTTAGTAAGGACAAATAATTCTGCAACCTAGGACTGTGATCTCTTCCAGTGTAGTATTCTACTTAATAAGAAGTCTTGCTTTACCTGGAAAGAGTAGAACCCAAAGTAAAATCTAGAACACTGCGGGGATTACTACCAGCAGCTTTCAGAATAGGTATTTGGAAAAATAGGTGCTTCAGATATGATTGACTCTTCTTTATCAAACTGGGGTGACTATCTATCTTTATCAAACTGGGGTGACTATCTGGGGTGACTCAAAAAAGTACAAGTGTTTCCTATAGGTGGGACAGAGCTTGTGGCTTCACACCCTAAGGGCACACTGACCTCACCTGATACAAGGAAAAGACTCTTCTAATGCAGAAGAGGGTTAAACTGTTCTCCCACTGGAACAAAATTACGTATCATGAGACATGGGGCAGTCAGATGAAATTAAAGTACTTAATGACAAAAAGCTATTTTCCACATGAAAGGATTATTTCTCCCTTCTCCCAGATAATTACTGGAGAGCAGTATTTTTGCATTTGTATAAAATCAAAATTGATGTCTTTGGCAACCTTCCTGCAAAACCAGAAGCACAGTTTAATTAAGGTATCACTGACCACTCTTAAACACTGTAAATAAGACCATAATAGCAACAGCCAGACATTTAAGAGAATATACCCCTATCTAGAATTAAGAAAATAGAGAATAAAACTTTAAAGAAACAAATTTTGCTAACTGTTCACCAGCTGGAAACAACGTACATTACAATCTCCTCCTCTTTTGTTATATTTTTTGTGGAGACAGCAAAAACATCTGTAAAATGAAGTTGAGCTTAATACATAGTCAATTGGTTAGACAAAAATATTACAGCTGCATGGTTATGACCTATTCTTCTAACAAGGCAAAAAACCCACAGAGAGACATGATTGCAGTTTCCTGGGAGAGGAAAGGAATGCATTACACTGAAGGAATATATAAGGGAGCCCAGAACAGGACCAAGCACTCCAGGCATGGCCTCACCAATGTTGAGTACAACTCCCTCAAACTGCTGGCACCACTCTTCCTAATACAGCTCAGGATACCATTAGTCTGCTTTTCAGCAGAGTCCCATTTCTGGCTCATGTCCACATCTGTGTCCACCAGGATGCCCCAGGTCCCCCTCTGCAAGCCTGCATTCCAACAGCTGGACCCCAGCATCTCTTGGTGCAGGGGGTTGTTTCTCCCAGCTGCAGGACTTTGCACTTCCCTCTGCTGAATAGCACAAGGCTGCTCTTGACTCACGGCTCCAGCCTGTCAAGGTCCCTCTTACTGGGAGCACAATCCTTTGGTGTCTGAGCCACTCCTAGATCCTGCTTATGTCTCACCCTTCCTGATGCTGCACAGCCTGCTGACTTCCTCTTAACTCCTCCACATGGTGACCGCTTTTCCACAGCACACTCCTACATAAAAGGAGGCCATCTCTCTCTATCTCAGGACAGTGAGCAGCTCTGGGCACTTTCAGCAAACTGACCCTTGCAGGGCTGCCTTCCCAATCAGAAGCTATCAGGGCAAGTCTCTGCTCTGAGGGGCAGGTACTCCAGAACCTGGAGAATGCACCCTGTGGCACACTGTCACCACATCTGAAGGCTCAGACTTATTCTGAACTTGTATCTGAATAAGCCTTCTTTGCACCGTTCCAGAGAAACTACTGCATCTATTGGCTGTGTCTGACCATCTCTAATGAGCAGCAGCTCCAAAGAAGGTGAAGGACACCCTTGGGTCAAGAGCAGCTGACAGCTTCTCAGACCTACTAGGACTTCCTGAGGCCCACATTCCTGTGGCTCACCTTACCTTTACCTTACACACAGCAGTGAGCACAATCAGTTTCTCAGAGAGTTCCCAGATGGGCCCTGTCTTACTAAGCTGCCAAGGAAAAACCCAGACTGCTGTGCCTGCTCACTGCCACTGGTAGCTGTACTAAAGAGATCTAGGCCTGGATCTCACACAGACCTCCCCACAGCCCCCAGCTAAAAGTAAACTTGACTGCCCCTAATCTGGGGGCAGGGAGATGTATGTCATTTTGCTGTATCATAGTTTCATTTAGGTTTACTTAAAAGACACTCTGCCTCAACAGTTTAATGAGACTGGTCAGATGTCACTGAATTTATTTGATTATGCTTTAGGATAACATCAGTTTTATTTTATTCATTTGTCAAAAACTGGCTCAGCCTTCCATCTGAAGGAAACAATAACAAAGATGTGCTTTGGAGTTCCAGAACACAAAAGAACAGTTGTAGGTCTAATACTACTCATTTCTTCCCCATTGCCTTCTTACCTAATGGCAAACTAAATTTTAAGAACTAACTCTCTACATCAGCTATCCTACGTTATAGCATAAATCCTCACAAAAAAGCAGTGAATAAATTAAAATGCTAGGATATTTGACTGTACATTTTTCTACCAGTATCTTCAAAAATCACTTAAAAAGGAGAGCTAAGTAGCCTTATGCCGATCTTCTTGTGTTATGTGGCCCAGAAGATTCTAACTGATTCTGAGCCTTTGTTGTGAATTCAACTGAGGATCTCAGAAAAGCCACAGGAAGGCAGAAAAATCTGCTCTAACAAGCCACAGCAGCATGCCTAAGGGTCGTGCTGATCCTTTTGCTATAGGGATCAACACAGTGGGAAACTCATCACATTTCCACCAACAGGTTATAAATCACCATCAATCTCAACATGGAACAACAGCAAGGAAATTTTCATTAAGTCACTGAAAAATCAAACTTTCAAAGAGACAAGCTACAGTATTTGCTCACACCCTCATCAAGGCTTTTGAAATAAACAAGTAAAAGAGGAGTAGCTAATTGCAGCACTGAAAATTGTGCAAGCAGTCACACCCTGGAATACTGTCCAAACTGGTGGTGGCATAATTCACAGTGGTGGCAGCATAATTCACAGAACCTTTCTACCAACTTACTTAAAATAGTATCTTTACTTTCATAGTTCATTGTGCCATAAACCAATGTTTGCAATCAATGCAATAATTTTGAAACATAAAAATTTATTATGTTCTTGCACTCTCATGTATAGATGGAGTCTGTGACTTGTTCACAGTAACTGAACAAAGGTAAAGTCAGAGATCTCAGTTTCCAGGGTCAGTCTAAAGCTAGATCCAAATTTACTTCTCGAACTATCTATACACAAGTGTCTGCCTGTAGGCAGTAAGAAATAAACATTTCTTTATCGAAGATCTCTTTGCTTGCTTCCTCCTTTTTTAAGCAGTTATTTCCTAATAAAGGCAGGAAATATACACTGTGGCAGACATTACACTCAGTTTTTTTCCATTCAAGCCAGTTGATTGGAAGAAATTTACAACTCACAGCAACATGGTAAAGTTGCAGTCATTATGCTTGTCAGCTAAAGGCTAGATAAAATTGTTCAGTACTTACAGTTTCAGGCAGCTATGCTATCTAATTTCTCTGTTGTCTGCAGCTTCATTTTTAGAGAATAACAGAAAGGATGGTGTTGGAAGAGATCTTTAGAAGTCACCTAGTTCTAAACACTCTGCCATAGGCAGGGAACCTTCAACTAGACTAGGTTGCTCAAAGCCTCATTCAACCTCACCTTGATAATTTCTACGGATGGGACAATTTGTGGATGGGATCCACAACCTCTTTGGGCAAGCTGTTCTGGTGCCTCACCACTCTCACAGTAAAGAATTTCTTATATATAACTAACCTGAACTGACCCTGTATCATTTAATGTCATTACTCCTTGTCCTATCACCACAGGACCTGCTTAGAAGTCCCTCTCTTGCTTTCCTGTAACCTCCTTTAGGTATTGAAAGGTGCTCTGAAGTCTCCCCAAACCCTCCTCTTCTCCAGGCTGAAGAACTCCAACTCTGTTGGGCTGTCTTCACAGCAGAGGTGCTCCAGCCCTCTGATTATCTTTGTGTCCCCCTGAACTCGCTCCAACAGACCCACATCCTTCTTACGTTTGAGGCTCCAGAGATGGACACACACTCCAGGTGGGAGTTTCACAAGGACAGAGTAGGTGGGCAGAATCACCTCCCTTGACCTTGACCTCCCTGGACCTGCTGACTACCGTTTCTTTTGATGCAGCCCAGGATACATTTGGCTTTCTTGGCTACAAGTGCACACTTCTGGATCATGTTGAGCTGTTGACCAACACCCCCAAGTCCTTTACCTCAGGGCTGCTCTCAATTCATCTTCCACACTGTAGCACTTTGTATCCATCCTCAGCAGTCACACACCATGATCTCAGCTGGTAGATGAAGGACACTGCCATGGGGATTTTTTGAGTTCCTTGTTGCACTAGCAAAACATTTTTCCCATGGTTATTGCAACAGTCCACCCACACAGACAGTTTTGCTTGTGAGACAGGCCTAATCAGGTTACTAAAGACCTTGAAAACCTTACATTTCAAAGTACTTATTTATGCCGGCTTCTGCCGTCATTGTAACAGCACTGATGGGCTGCTACAAAACCAGGGGTAGTACACTTTATTCAACACATCAGCTTCAGCTTATCTCTTCATCCTTCCCACTGTTTTTATGTGTTTGGGGTAGGTGGAGAGCATATGTAAGTCATTTACTAAAATACTTCATGCCCTTCAAGGAAGCATGAACATTAGAAACTCAGTTCTGCATATTATTGATATTTTCTTTCTGTGCTCCTTACAAAGTGATTGTTCAGGTGCTTCAAAACGCAATGAAGCCATCTTTGCACAGGTTTGTGCTGAGTCCTGTAACTCATCTCTTCTGGAGCTCTACAGTACCTCAGTAAGTCTACCTAAATCTACCTACTACTATTAACCCATGTAAACCCACTGCTATTGCTTTAGCATAGCAGTCATTGAGATGAATCACAGTCTTCTCTAATTGCACACCTAAGTCAATACCCACAATGGAATAAATCAGAGAGACATGAATCCATTCACATGATAAAGTATCTACAGGTTCTAACAAAGGAACGAATAACCATAAAGGTCAAAACCCTACTCATGTTCCCTCTAGGCAAAAATACGTTTTTGTCTGATAGTATGAATATAACAGAAGAAAGAATGAAGAGACAAACCACCTCAACCAAACAGTCAGAGTTTGGTTCTTGACAAGGCTTTTCTAGACACTTAAGCTGCAGCAAAATGATTTAATGTCATTCAGTGACGCTGGCACACAGTACCACCAAACAGTGCATTGTGGCAGAGAATACATTCAAAAAAGTGGATATGGAAAGAGGTCTAAGTCTCTAAGCTTAGAAATTTCATACAGAAATTTCAGTCTGAGAGAGATCAAACCAAAAAGAAGTATTTCAGTTTCTCCAGTATTTGATAATGTGGAAAGGTGCACGCACAAATCACAAATGCAACTACTGCTATTGATTAAATGTCCCCTTCGTTTTCTATCTACCACCATCTTGGAGACCAAAGCAGTAAATCACAAACAGTTCTCTTGCTCTCCACAGCTTTCAAAGAACTGCACAGATACTTCAAAGAAGGCAACAAAAATAGCACTATTTTATTTGTTTCTCAGTACAATTTCTGAATTTTTGACTTACGGAAGTATTTCAAGGTCTCTTCTATTTGCTCAGTTGTTAAGTCAATATTTGCATCAGGGGAAATGAGAGGTGTGTGAAGCCAGTCGTCGTGGTCATAACCATAGATTGTATCTGCTCTTAGCTTATAATGAGGCAGCTGCTCTTCCAGGAGACTGATGATTTCAACTTCAGGAAGATTGGTACTATTGCACACATCTGTTAAGGGAAAGGAACAATCTCTGTTAGTTACCTTGAGTACCATACATACAAGCTTTCAAAGACTTCAGTTTGCTTTAATATCAACAAGATTTTGCTGCATGTAAAGAACAGCTCAATACAAATAAATTTAGAAGATATACTTGACATAAATTAACCCAAAATATCATATTTTCTAGTAATACAAGGGCATGCTCTCTTTAGTGACAAAAAGCCTGACCTCTAGAAGCAGGAACATTTATTGAAGAATAAGTGGGCCAGAGTGGGGACTAGAGAGCCAGTTACAACCAGGGTATGAAGAAAGGATTAGTGCACAGAGGAATGTGCATTTTTTATGTTCTACTTCAAAGATAATTTTTAGCTTGCAAGCCTTATATCTCTCTTTAAATTGGTCTAGGACTATAATTTAGTACCACTGCATTTTTTTGCCTTTGCTGCTGGCAGATTTTTCTCAAGAAATCCAGGACTGCAATAGCAAACAGTGCCACAGTTCACACCTAAGACACACTGGTAGAGATGATTATAGGAACTTCCAGGGCACCTTTTGACATTATCTTGACTTGCATTCTGTGCTATGGCCCCTTATGCTCACAAATACATCAAGTTTGCATACAGTTCTAAAAACGGATACCGACAGCCAACAACTGCAAAAATGTTACAAACAAAATTAGAGCATTAAATTTAGGACAAGAGGTAGCTGAGAAGTTTTAATACAAAAAAATCCCAATTCAAGGCTCATGAGGATGGTCAAACATAGGCACAGGAAGTCTAGAAGTCAAGTAAACAATGCCATGAGCACTTACTCTAAAAGACTTGCTTTTAGTAGAAGTCGTAACAGATTACCTCCTGAGGTACCTTCTAACCTATATTATAATGAAGAATTTTGAGAGTGTGCCAATATCCAAAAGTCACAATAGCTCCAAATATATAAGTTTAATTATCATATACAATTAAATACAATGTCATGCTAAATATTTATTAAGAAATTGAGCAACCCTATGGTATGTTTTCAGTAAACACTTAACACATCAATCTGCACATTTTCCATTTCCACACCAGTATGAAGAGAAACCACTACTGTCCAGCACAACCCCTATCCTTACACACAAAGTAAGAGCTATCTAAGCCTTTTTTTGAAGAGCAATGAACCAGAGCTCCCTCTTTAACCAGTATCATAGCTCTTGCAACTCTTGCTGAGACTCACTCCAGAGTAAACAGCAAAGACTGTCAAGGCCCTGAGCGCTCCCATGCACCTTTACACTGCCATGACCAGGCACATCATGGTCCCCAGCCAGCACATTCTGCCACAAGCCCCATGTACACCCCAGCCCCGGTCCTGCCCTGTGTAGTGCTATAAGCAGGCCTGTGCCCAGCTCTGCTCCCTGCTGACACTGACTCATTGTCTGGGTTTCCTGGATTGCTGGCATTTGTCTGATGATCGACCCCTGGAGAGTCAATTTGAACTTGCTGCCAGCACCTTTGCTCTGCTTGGGAACAAAGGAACTGGGCTGTGCCAACAAGGATTGTGCCCTTCCCATCCTGTCAGCTGCCTATATGGCAGCCCTGTTCTTGCTGCTTCCTGACAAAGGGACCAATTTTTGCAAGAGAAACTTATTCCTGCTGCACTGACGTAGACTGGCAATTCCACTATAACTTAGTGGAACTCACCTCTGTCAAAGAAGGGGAGGAAGGAGAAAATGGGCAAGTAACACATACTTCTCTATACATCACCAATTACCTGCTTTTTACCTTTCTAAGCCAGAAATTACCTTTTCAAAAGCATCCCAAGCACTAAAAAATGCAAGAACATTACCATTCTATTAGACGACAGGGCAGAGAATACCAAGATGAACTCATACTGTCAATCTCCTGCCTACACACTTTACAAAACTCTGATGACTAGAACTATAATCCACTTGGGAAAGTTGGGCTGTACCTTACGGTTCAAGGAGTCTGCTTCCCTGTCAGGGGCTATTCTACTCTGCCTTCATCCAGACTGTTCTGCTATTGTACATGTGTGTCTTCCAAGCCTCCCTGCAGTTAGATGCCCACATGTGCAGCTGTTTTTATAGAGCTCTGTGCAATGTGAGAATCAGCCTGCACACATCATTTTAAGAGGTCCTTACAACCTTCTCAGAGGGACTACTGGCTTACACAGAGAAACAAGATCTGCTCCCCATGCTTTGAAAGACAAGAACCAGCCTGTAACTACGAACTTTCTTTTTCCCTGGCTATCTTTTTAATGGCTGGCAGCATCATCTCAGTGCCTGCAACCATGTGAGTGCAGAAAAGACAGCTGATCTTTCAAAAACCACCTGCTGACATCCACTAGATAGTCAAAAACCTGTGTACATGGACATATAAAATAATGTTTTTAATACATCTATCTTTAGATTAGCTAATAGCTCTCAATCTCAAGATTATGGAGTTGATTTTTTTCATTAGTGTTGTTTTGGGGGAGTTTTTCTGGCCGAAATGTTAGTTTTTCTCTTCAGAAAAATGCAAAAATCTACACAGCTCAAGATTATGGTCTTGGGAACAAAGAAATTAAAATTTTGAAAAATTCAAACCTTTAGTGTCTTTCTCTTTTTAATTAGGATTCCAAAAGAAATAGACTTTATAGATAAGATGAGAAAGTTTCAGCTGTACAGATAAGTCAATTGGCTTGTTTTATGCCAACAACTAGCAAAAAAAGGAAGCAACCTATAAAATGTGAGGAGAAAAAAAAACCAACCCCATATATGCACACACAGGAAAAAACTCCTTGCAGTTTTACAGTGGAAAAGAAATTCATTAGAATGTGAAGGTGAGGCAGTAAAGCAGTAAGAATTATCGTGGAAGACAAGACAACCAAGAAAATGTTTCTACTCTGCCATATAATAAATCCTGAGCATTTCTAAGCAATTCAAAAGGCCTGATAACTGGAAAATATATTATTGAGTAATTGGAAAGGCAACTTCTTATGATGCTATTATGATGCTATTGTCATTAACTTCTACTGCAATCTTAAAATCTGCATACCAGGAGGAAATACGAACAGGCTCTGATGTAATTGCCTCTTTAGAAAAACAGTACACCATAATTACACTTGTTCATGACTAAACATTAGTTCACCACTTAAATCACCATGATATTCTCAGTGCTACAGTTATACAACCTCTTCCCCTTTACTTTTCCTGCCCTCCCTTTTCTGAGATGCACACATTTGTTATGAGAAGATATGCAAACTAAGACCATCCCCCATCTTCAAACACCAGGTATATTTTTGTAAGACCCTGATTGTTTCCACAGAGGTTTTTTTATTATTTCTGATTAGAAATGCAAAGATAAACAATTAAGTAACTTCTCTACTAAGAACACCCAAGACATCATCTGTGACTGTGATTTATGATTAAGTTAACTGATTTCCAACAGATATAAAAATGCTTCCCCTTCTCCTAGGTGCTACCTTCATTTTATTGAGAAAAATGTAACACCTTGCACTTAAAAAAAATAACTGATAATTAATTTAAAAATAATACAACAAAATGTAGCCAAACCATATCCTTTTGAGTTGCTGTTATGGATTCTGGGGTTTGTAATCTAAGCAATTTTCAACTTTCAATTTTCTGGAAAACATATTTGGCAAACAAATTTCTACAAGCAGATCAAAACCAACCTAAACAGTTAATAAATTATGAACTCATGATTCTTAGTAAAGCATTGATCATTCCAGGTTCTGCTAATGCTCTTGCAACTCTCCAGCTTTCAGCCCTTCACAGAAATAAATATTTTAAAAAGTAATAAATTTCACTCTCTTTCACATTATTTTTGAAAGTAACATGTTTCTACTGCTTTAGTTTCTTCTTAGCTTAAATGCATGAACACCCCACCTCACTTGCTTCGTTGCAAATACGCATTTCACCATGCCCTGTTCCTCAGGAAATGAAGAAGGTACTCAGTCTGATCTGCAGTAATTTTTGACAACATTCCTCCTTGTGCTCTCTGTTTGCTAAATGAGATTAAAACAAACATTTTCAAAGGCTTTTGTCCTGGTTATTTTCTTGTTACAGTTCCTAAACTTCTCTTTCCATAAAGAAGATGCAGAACACTCCAGCTGAGCTCTCTTCTGCGTATTTCTTCCCACTTCAGTATTCCTTGGGTGGCTGTTAATGGATTACCTACTAGCTTGTTTTGGATCTTTTCATACATTGGCATTTGACTGGCTGGTGTGTTTCTCTCTTTCTGGACACATTAAACCTCTCTACCCCATGCCTCTCAACTTAAGACAGCCACTCAAGTTTCACTGGTTATTTCGGCTTGCTTATATTTCATTAGAGGTATTTTTATTATGCTTGCTGATCTAGATACCTTTGACTATTTAATCAGTTCCCTTTATTCTAGGCACATCTCTATCCATACAAAATGCTCTAAATATAGTAAACTAACACTTCACTTAAGAGACTGAAGGCAGGAGGATGGCTCCTTCCTTCCACTCTTTTTTCTTTTTTTTTTAGGTTTTTCACATGCAGAGAAAGAATCTGGAAGACAACTACATGCTCAAGTGAGAATAAGAGTACACTTGATTATTTTCAGATGCACACCGACACCTTTCTTCTGCTGACAAGTGAGCAAGGAATTGATCATAGAGAAAATGGAGTGAGAAGTCTAAAACAATGGGAGCTGACTGCACAGAGACAGCACAGCTCCTCAAGGAACGCCTTCCCCCCTCTGCACATAAAGACACAGAGATCACAAGGCATTGTGTGGGGTGGTAACCCACTGTCCTTTACATCCTGCACTCACAGAGACAGCCAATGTATTAGGTCACTTTCCATAAAGAGTTACATACATACTTAGCTGTCAGTGTTACTTGGATGGGTGGAACTATGCCAGCATCTCATAAATAAGCAATACAGCCTCAGTCAAACTAACTTCAACTCCAGCTAAGTTCAGCATGAACCACAGGTAGATAGCTTTGAAAATCTCATTCCTATTAACATGGTCACCTAAAAGCATCTCATCTGTCAAACTCTATTCCCTACCAGGTTTTTAGGTTTTAACTATTTATGGTTATAGATGTATCTTACTGTAGGAAAGAAAAATCTAGCTTGACTGATAAAGAAGGAGCAGTTACTCTATTTCAGCATGAACTTCTTATGATTAGTACTAATCATAAATTCAGAGAATGAACGTAGCACAATGAGAAGGGACAAGGGCATGGGGAGTGTGTGGCAGCTAACAAACACCCCAAAACATACAGAAAACACACAGAGAAAATGAAGGATACAAATATCAGAGCCTGGTACCTGCAGGAGCCTCTACAAACACAATATAAACAGCTTATCAGTACAGTCCTCACAAAGAACATAAAATATATAGTTTGTGCCTGTCTGCACTCTGGTTCAAACCATCCCTGCTCTTTATGGTTTTACTGATTTGCTTGCGATCAGAGCCCCCCTCCCAAGGTTAAAAGGACTCCCAGGCCTCCACAGAACCCGCCAGCAGTACAAAAACTGCCACCTGCTGGCAGAACTGCCTTAGTACCCAAACCCCCAAATCCCACAGGACTTTTTGCCAGTTTTCCTCTTTCAGCCCACTGCTGTAAGTGGAAAAAGCAATTGCTCATATATCCAGCCCTGCCAGGAACCATGCTAGGGGTCAGAGCTCTGCTCAAGAAGGGGCGTGCCAGAACACACAAGTCATGACAATAAAGACCACGAGAAAGCTACCCAGTATCACTCCCAGAGCACAGTGCCCCTGAGCTGCAGTCCTGATGGAAGCCAGCACCTTGCAAACAGCACAAAGTGGCTGTGCTATCCAGAAATGCCTCCTCTGAGCAAAGGGAAACAGCTGCTGAATAGAAGTGGTGTGTGCAGCAAAACAACTCCACTCAGGGTGTGACCCTAAGGAAAGTGCTGGGCTGCTTGGCAACCTTCAAAACACAAGCTTTGGTCATCAGGTTGTATCACATGCCCATGCTGAGCATCTTCCAGGAAACTCCACTGCATCAAACCCCAGCAGCTGGTGCTCAGCCCACAGCCAGAGAGGGAAAGTCTAAATAACCTCTCCTTCTTAAACACAAACAAAGCAAATAAACAAAAGGAAAAAAATAAACCTAAAAGCAAACAAAAATACTCCTCAGTAGTACACTCAGGGAAATCTTTCACTTCTCACGTAAGAACTAAAACATAAGTTTTCACTACCTTTTGAGGCAGTTGAGGAAAGAGTAGTAGATACAAGCACAGCAACAAAAAAAAGAGAAACAAGGAAACACTCTGAAGAAAGCCGGTAGAATAAAGAAATCTACTACCTTACTTTATGGGACCACATACTCCTCTCTTTGGTTTTCAGTCCTGCCGTATTTCCCACACACATATTATACTCACCCTTAACGCTTAGCTCTCTGAGTTGTTTTTTTTTTTAAGTCCTGTTTTAAGTCTTTGAGAATGGACAGCCAATAAAAAACAATTCCAAAAAATAAAAAGCACACAATATGTGCAAAGAGTCACTTCCAGTGCTGGCTCCATACAAGTTAAGTTAAAGATGCTCTGCAGAAAAGGGCTACAGCATGGAAGCTAAAGTCCAGCCACATGTAACACATGAAATCAAAGTTCATCAGGTTGAGGCTATTCCATGCCAAATACTGTAACACCTTGACTGCTGGTTTTGCTCTATGTGGCACTGAGATTAGTCACCTAATCTAGATCAACAAGCACCCAGGAGGCCATTGACTACATTAGTATTCTCGTTTTTCAGAAGACCCACAAGCCTAACAATATTCCAATGATGGAAGAAAGAAGGATGGTCTTTCCCTGAATGTTTTTCCAGAAGGTATTTCCTGGCTGCTTGGAACAGCCCAATAGCCTCATCTTCCCCATGCTTTCTGTACATTTAGACAGTGATGGAATGAACTTGTCATTATCACTACAAACAGATCCACAGAAAAATGAAAAGCAGAGGGAAGAAAGTTCTACCACACAATTAGGCTGCTATCTGTCCTATTGAAGAAGAAAGCATGACCTGTAGTCATCCATTATTTGAGTTCTATAGGGCCATGGAGACACAGTCATTAAGTATTGACTGAAGTCTATAATTAGAAGTATTTCTTGAGGATTATTTAACCATTACAAGCATATGTACAGAGCAATAGGGAAAACCACAGAACTTATCATATTCTTATTCAATGTTGGTTCTACGATGCCAGAATGCAGCTAGCTGTACTGAAACAGCACTGAAGTCTTTCAAATAATACTGCTGAACTCAGGATATGTGTTTCAATGCAAAGCAAGTGGTTAACTTCTCAGGCAAAGGAAAAAAAAAAAAATATCCAGTTCACTGACTTGTCCAAAGGGAAAGATAGCCTTAGCATCCTTATACATCTGAAGTCTCACTCCAGGCTGCAAAGCCATGCATCTGGAAGGAAAGACCTTCAACATGAAAGGTCTCATACCTCTAAAACTCAGACAGCTCAAACAGCTGTTGCAGCTTCTGTAACTTGACTGGTATGGCATGACACGATTTGAAATTGAAGTCCTGCCACACCTTTAACCAAAGTTGTGTAAGCTTCTGCCTCTGAACATGGAAAAAAAAAGCACAAAATCCCAGCTTCCATGGGAAAACAGAAGATTCCATGCTAACCTCTTTTTGGCTTGGCCAAAGACACCTGCTAAAGACTAGGATAAAGTTGAGAATGTCAAAGCTAACGAAGATAAAACCCCTGGAAAGTACAGTTCCAATGTGAGGAATGCCATTGTTTACCAGGTCAAAAACTCCCTACTTTGAGTCCATCCTGCATACACATTCCTGCTAGGTATAAAACCTGAGACAGATTTGGTGATTTGGTCCATTAAACTATCAGGACCCTACACTATGCCATAAATTTAAATTAACTTCACTTTGAATGAAAGTATGGAAATGTTTCTGCCTGTAGATAAATGCACCCATAGTAATGATTTTCACATGAAACAGAAAATAAAAGGAAACTTTGCCACCATGGCTATTCTTTTAGAGAAAGAACAAAAGCTATTCATGTACTAAAGGCATGCTGGCAACACAATGTTCAGCATCAGTAAGAATTAACACATTCATTAACCATTAGGATCTTCCAGCTGCCAAGAGAGACTGTGAATGTCTCAAAAACCCATTGATAAATCACTGAGTATGAAAACCCTGAAAAGCAATTGTGCTGCTTTTCCTTGTTGTTCAGCCCAGCTACAAAATGTGCCAACCACTAAACAATGGCTGTCAACAAAGCTTTCACAGAATCACAAGCAAAATATGAGAATTAAATCTCATGTAGCTTGCTCTTTACAGATGCTTACTTTAAGTGAAAAATGTGTTGCTTAAGGATGCACACACACACACATTGAGGGAGAAAGGCAAAGCTGAACTTCATGTATTGTGGAACTAAATTATGGAATGGAAGTTTTTTTTCACATATTTAAATGCACCAATAATAAATCAAACGTAGCTATTTAGTCTTCCTGCACTACTCATTGTACCACAACAGGAAAACAAAAACTGCAAGCCAAAACAAACAAACAAACAGAAAATCCCCAAAAAATCTACTAGGTGCTGGCCTCCAGTACTTTCTCCAAAAATCAAACCCAGAACACTGATGAATATTTGCTGCTTTCATGACTCCTACTTTGAATAAAGTATATATTTAGGAATGGTAAGTGCTTCCCAAAACAAGGGAAATCTAAGACGAATGCCTTTAAAAATGCCACGCTGGACTTGTAATTCCAACAGTTGCTTTCATAGTGACTTCAGAATTGACAGTTTACACTATAAAACATGGATCTCATTAAGAAGCATAAATTAATAAGAGGGCCAGATAGGGAACACAGCAGAATTCTGCTTAAGGGAAAGCCAACCAACCAAAGGCCATCAAACCACCAAAACATAATCCTTGATAAAATAAAAACCTATCTCCAAGATACAGATTGAGAGGTAGTGTAACAACCTGACACAGGAATCAAAAAGAAACACCAGGTTACTTGAAAAGGGTAAGACCTGGAAAGCAACTGTGTGGAGGACGTGAGGGGGAGAGAATCTGCATGAAGTTGATTAAAAACGCACCAAAAGCCAGGCAGAAAATTCAAAATAAAGGCAATGATGCAGCAGACACTGAGAATAAGATCGTTTTGTCAGAGTATGCTAGATAGAAATACAGTCAGACTCATAAAATTGTTCCAGTCATGCCAAAGGAGCTATCTCATGTTAACAGGACTGGCATTTTCAGAATGGTTTAGAGAAGGGAAGATTGTTCAGAATTTAGCAATCACTGCTTACAGAAGCATCAGGAAAAAGGAGAAGAGACAAAAACTATATCAAGTTTACAGGATGAGACTGGTGACAGTAACTTACAATAAAGAAAGTGGGCTGAGGAAAGGACCAACATTTTCATGGCTTTATTTAAAGAAGAGACTAAGAGAGCTGGTAGAGGAGTAGGCAGGCATTTAAAAAGCTACGAAGGTTTTTCAAAATCATGACAATAACTTCATAAGGGGAAAGAAGAACTGATATTCACCAAAATCCTGCATAACTAGTACGAGTACTGACAGAAACTCAAGATTGGTGTCACTGCATACAGGAGTAGCAACCATGAACTTTCAGAGTAAAACAATCAGCAGATCCAGATAAGAAAAAGCTGGCATCTTGTGGGGACACACACACACAATGGAATGGAAATTCTGTGGGCCTTAAGCATGTCTTTTAAAATGAAGTGATTATATAAAGAAATGGTCAGAACAACACCACTTATCTCTAGGATCAGTCAGTTATCAAAACTGGCTGATGTTGCCATGAAGAATGGTAATTTGATGGAGAACGGAATCTCTGTATCATATGGGAACATATTTAAAGCCTGAATAAGGATAGAGATAGGATGCAAACCCAGAAAAAACTTTGTGCACCCAAACATTGCTAGAAGATCGTGTGAATGAGGCTTGAAAGCAAGAGAAAGTTGGTTCTCTCTGGATGTTATGACTCTTTCCACTGCAGTCACTGCAGAAAAGTGCAAATTACACAACCCGCAAGCAAAGTCAAACAATAACAACTCTTCTGACTGACACCTTCCTGCTGAGAAAATAAGACATTTCGTGGTTTGACCCCTCCAGTAATGTAACTTTGTTTTAAGAAAAAAACAAACACAAACAAAAAACCAACCAAAAAACAACAAAAAAACCCACAAAAAACCCAAAAAAACTCAAACCAACAACCCCCTGCCCCCCCCAAAAAAACCCAACACAAAAAAAAACCCTAACAAAAAAACAACAAACAACTACTTTTGTTAATTGCAAACAAAGTAAGACACAGAACAGGTTATTACCACAGTGCATTTCCCAATAATTCAACAGCCCTCAGGAAAATGTCCTGAACAGCCAGAAAACGCACTCCTACACGCATCTAATAAGAGTAATTAGTACAATGAATAAATGAATCATGCAAACTAATGAAGGAGCTGGGCAATTTAAATTACAGTCCATTCATTCTCTCTGTTTTCAGAGAAGGATGAAGGAAACCTACATGGCATATTAAGCAGTTAGTCCTTGAATTACAAAAGTACACCATATCAAAAATCAGTGCAAGTAGTGAGTATTCAGACATGCAAAAGCAGACAAAGTTAACTTACTGAAGACGTCTAAGGACACTGCGTAAAGCACATTTTAAAAGAAAAAAACCCCAACACAACCAAAAAGCCTCACAAAAACATTCTGGCAGTCAAACAGCTATCACAAGAGTAATATCCAGTGGTATTTCAGACCTCCATCTCCACTGTACTCCCCATTTCCAAGAGGAGGGAATTTGTCTGACAGCAGCTAACAGATAAGAAAAATGCAATCAGACTCAGAGCCTTCTGTAATTCATAAAAATGGGACTACTGAGCAATTTAGTGATATTCTGTTTTTTCATGTCAAGATTACAGTCCTTTCTGCTCTGCACAAAATGGGATGGATGTGGTGGTGGTGTTAGAGAAGAAAGGCCCCAACTCCACTTGCTCTTTTCATCAACATCTGATCATACAGACCAGAAAGTATTCAGGACTGCACTGCAATTACAGCAAAAACAGAGCCTGAAAAGCATTTCCACTCCCTTTCTAGCAAAAGGAACACTAGATGGTGCTACATCCGTATTCCTATTTCTACACTCTTGGATGAATGAACGCAGCAAGAAAAAGAAAAGTTAAAAGGAAAGAAAAACAACTAGGAAAAAACAAGTGCCTCCCACATGTAGCAGCACCATGTCACTTCCATACAGTGCTGCTCCACTGTCCACCAACCTCAGGGCTCGAGTTTTCTGCACATTTACCTGCAGGAGCTCCACAATCAATAGCAATAGAAAACTTGAAGTCAGACTACAGTGATCTTTTCTCCTAAATCTTGCTAAGAAAACCTAGAATAAAATACTACAAAACAAAAAATCTATTACAACTGCTACTGAGTCAGTTTTCAGGTTTAGTGTTTAGAAAATATGTGCTCCACCGGCACTTTTTTCATAAATCTTAAAAGATTCACAATTCTTTTTAATAGATCAACCATCCTATTTCATTTCTGTGCTGAAGTCAGCACAGATCCAAATGCATTTACCTGCATAAAGCTTCACTTCAGCACCTATGAGCTTTGGATGGTGCTTTAGTATCAAATTCAGTGGGAAAGGTGCTTTTAGGGTTCTGTCCCTGTCTCAGACACTGGCTCGAGGAAATTTTTCACCACACTGTTTTTGTTACCTGGCCCCAGGCCTACAATGCTTATTGCCTCTGTTATGCCAACAGGATTGTTTTTAGGCCACACAATATGACCGATCATAGCTGTGACCTAACTAAAAAGTAACCCTCATCTCCTCTCTGACACAAAAGCACAGCAAGGATCCTATCCAGACCAGTTGCCTAAAATAACTCCAAGTTGCACTCCCACAGAAATCTGCTCAAGCACAATTCTGAGATGGTTTCGGGACAAGAAATGTTTAAGTCAACCCTATACCAAAGAATACATGCTTAGCACAATCAGAATGTGCAATGCTCTCATTGAATCTTGGGTCCCAGGCAGGAAAGATGGTGCTGCTGACAGAGAACGCCAAAGTGCCTCTCTACTTCCAGCAAACACAATGGGAAACAAAAACAGTAACAAAAAGAAAAAGAAGCAGCATTAAAAATTCTTTGAGCATCAATGGTCTTAAAACCTTAAAAAGCAAAATGCACACATCATATAATTTACATTAGCTATATCAGAGATAACTCCCATTACCATTAGCTTGCTGCACTCCAGAAAGCATCACCACACCACACTGTGCCTCAGTTTCCCACTCTTTTCTTAACTGTGCTCAGGCCTTTATTTGCAAGAATTTTTGCAGAAAACTTGTATGATAGGCTGTAGGTGTTAATTTAAGACCAAAAGAATATATAGATTATGCTGATTGCTGAATTTGAACTCTAGGATGAGTCAAGGCTTGGCATCAGAAGAAAAAGTGTAGTATATGCAGCCATGAGCAATTTTTTTCCCACAAACAACTTAAAAATGTAAGCAGTGATAACTTGTCAATCAGAACTAAACAAAGTCTTCATGTTAAAGTCTCTGACAATCCTGAAAATTCAATCAAGTATTTATCTTTCAGATTGTTTCAGGGGTACACACTGCATATCTGCACACAATACTGATACAGATTTTACAGAGCGAATATGAAATCAATTCTTGACTTCCAGTCTATGCCCTCTGACACCTTTAAAACACACAACAAAAAGCTGAAACTCAAAATCCATGAACACCAAAAAAAACCCACCAACTAACCAAACAATTAACAAAACCACTGCTATTACTACTGCAAGTCACATTATGTTGTCCTTAGGTCACTAACAGAACAAATCTGACACTGCAGAATAGCAAATCCTTTTAAGAAAGCAATTTAGGACCAATCTGGGAACAACACTTGGCTAAGAGCTAGGCAAGAAGAAAGATTCAGAAACTACATCAGACTTGAAGGAATGTGAAGTAGCAAGAACATGCACTGGCCTCCAACTAATAAAAAACTTTTTGAACGTTAAAAAGTGAGTTTGGCCTGCCTTTTAAGAAACCGTAATCACGAAGGCATCTTGGTTCATTAAAGAAGTTGGTTGTCCTGGCTTGTAGTCAGAAACAGAAAAACAAAGTTAAATTCCTGTTAATAGAGGAGGAAGGAGAGGGGCTGAAGGGAGACAGGCCACAGCAAACAGAACAGATTGCAAAATCCTTCTACAAGAGGCCTGGAAAAAAGAGTTATATTACTCAGAATCATTTATGTGATGTGTACTTTCTAGTCTACCTAACAAGCAAATACCTACATGGAAGTCAAAAGGATGACCATTTCTGAACTAACCAGTTAAGGAGCTCTAAATCCATGAAAACAAGGAAGGATGGACGGCAAGTAAGCTGGTTTAAACAAAACACTTGTTTTATGTAGATGCATACCTGACAAAGTGACTCCAGTGTTAATCGTGCTGCTTGCATTCCCAAGGAAATCAGGGTGGACTTGAGAGCACCTCTGCCCTCCTATTTTGTTTTATTCAAATATCAGCCCTTAGTAACTACACAGCTGTTAAGATGAGCTAAGCTAAGGAATGCTACTAAAGCAGCTGCTGACAGTCACCATTAGCTAGTTCTCTGATTTAAAGGCTATTCTAGAAAAGCCTGAAAGTAACTCAGGATAAAAGTATCTGGATGCAAATTAGAAAGACCTTAGTCTTACTGCTGTTTTTCTCAGACATTTCATTTCTCCCTTCCAAAAACTCAGCTGACTCCTCAAACATTCCCAAAAGGACTTAGAACTCACAAGGTCACATTAGGCCAAAAGAAGCCTCACAGCTCAGCCAACAAACCATGCATCTGGAATGGAAGCTGCCTGTCATTTCATGGCCATAAGTATGACTAAACTGAGTTACAGCGATTACTCGAACACAAAAATTGGGTCAGCTGACCATAGCACTAAGAATGTAATTCTACTTAAAATACCGTATTTCAACATATATCCCATTTATTTGTATGCATCTATAAAAAGGTATTCAACCTTTCATAAAAGCATGCAAAAGAAGCTATTCTATATACATTAACTTTTGCTGTTCCAGAATGATTGTGAAAAAATGAAATAGCTTTGAAAAGCAAAAATATGTACAGTAAAAATGTTGGATTCTATCTCTCACATTTTTCATATGAGAAAGCAATCAGCATACGAAGATAAAAATCAAAATTATGCTAAATATTAAGACAAGCATTCCATAAGCATTAAAGGTGCAGTGTTCCCTTCTCTTCATCCCTCACTTCAGGTATTTTCCAGACAAACTTTCAAATGGTTCAATTACCCTAGAACATAAATACAGTAACCTGGTTTCACAGCTGTCATTGGCCTATTTGCAAGGACCTTACACATTACAAAGTGCTTTCACTGAAAATCCTGGTGCCTGTGAAATCACTTCTTAAACAAGAAAAAAATGTGCAGAACAGCAGCAGAATCATTCGCGAAGCAGATACCCCACCATGAGCTTAAGAACAGAAGCTTAACTCTACACCTCCACATGCTCACCAAGATAAAGGATTTGACTGCTTACCAGTAATGGTGCAGGCATCTCTGTACTCCCTGCAGTCTGGCACATCATCTTCCACGCCTTCGCTTACATAGTGCTCCTCGTGAATGCCTGTGTCGCAGGCTAGGACTGCATGGTTCGACAGCTCCGAGGGAGGCACAGCGGCGGCCAAAGTGCAGTCGTGCAAAGCTGTGGCGTCCAGCTTGGCAGGTTTCACAGGCTTGTACAATGTGCCATCAGGGGGACCAGCACTGGAGACTGGGGCTGGCTGGCACAGATGGAACTCCTTCTCTTTCCTAGAGCTGGCTTCAAGAAGTCTGCAGAACACAAAAGAAACAAATGTTCAGTTCAAGCTAATCCAACCAGTGTATATCAGGACAGGTGATTTTCTTTCACTTAAACATTAGTCTAACCTGACAAATTCAGCAAATATTAAAACCCCTACACTCTTCACAGAGCAGCTGCCTATCTCTGCACTTTGCCCACTCGTGTGCACTCTGCACCTTGCACAGTAGCAAAGTGCCAGTCCTTATACTGTGTTTTTTACCAACAGCTGATTAAACATTCATATTTTTGCCTACACCAACTTGCAGTAAGCACAATCCATTCACCTTGGCTCATTCACCAACTTTCTCCCATGTCAGCTAGGCCAAAGTTCTGCGTAACCCAGCATCTGTATGAGCCAGGTCATACAGACAGGCTGCATATCCCTGGTTGATTTACTGGCACTTAATTAATACCATAATTTGAAATCAACTGATAGCAAACAAAACAGCAACAATCAGAAGTTTATACTATAACTGTACTAGACTTTCCTCTCCACTGTACAGCCCAGCCCCTCACTGACAGACTGGCAGCTGGCACCTCCACTCCCTTTACAGAGAACACAGAAAACAAAATTCAAGGTGCCCTGGGTTAAAAGATTGACCACACTGCTGCTCGCCAGTGCCTCAGCCTCAAACTGGGAATGAAGTCCCTCAAGGCTGGATACTGATGTTCCCAGCACAATCGAACTGACCAGAGAAGGAATGAAGAAGAGCACATATCTCCCAAAACTTAACCAAACCTTTTGCATAAGGAGCTAAAGGCACTGCAAAAATTGGTGGTATGTTACTGCTTTTGGTTATCAGCAGTGTAAGGAAAGATGCAAATGCTCCAAACTGCTAGGAAAGGAAAATGTGGGAGAGCAGAAAAACAGACTTGGGAAAGGACTTGAAAGACTTTATATATGTAATAGCTACAATGCATAAGCTGAAGCAAAAGTCACACAGGAACACCCAGATGACATGGGAAAAACAGGAAGTCAGACAGCAAGAAAATACAATTGCACTGATTTGCAAGCAGCAGGTGTGGATGCAAGACCATAAGCAAGTGCAGCAACAGAACATGCCATGCTCGGTGCTTCACTGAAAACCAGAACAACAGTTTTCTAGAGAATGCTATATTAAAAAGGCTCTCTCTAATCTCTGGAACATGTCCAATCTTATTTTGCTGCTAAAGTTATACTCAATATTCTGGCATCCTGTTTTCTGGCATTTCTAGCCAATAACATTATTGCTTTACCAAAACATGACAGTATTTCTAGAAACTCACTGCAAAACCCAGTCTCTAAACTGTCAAGACAAAGATCAGGTGTTTACATCTTCTGGGAGTAAGTTCCAGAAAAGTCTTGCAACAAAGCTGGAACACTGCACCAGCATCATTTTTGTGTACCTATTTTTCCCCTTCAGCATAAGAACAAAAAAGCAAAATTCTTTCCCTGTTTCAGGAGGTCTTAACAAGGATACATTTGCACTGAAATCAGAACATCATAACTAGAAAACAAACAGGCAATATTAACTCTTGGCAAAAACACCCTTAAAATAAAATTTCATTAAGTTTTCCTCAATTACGTAGATTTTTATTCCTGTGTGGTATCATTTAATCTGGAAATACTTCTCAGACTCAGAGGCTCAAAAACTGTATTTTGTAAGGACTGTAACAGCTAAAGGAACATACTAAATCAAATTATTAACTTATACCATACCTAATAAAAATTATACCCTACCGTGGCAGCTGCAGCAAGAGAAAGTTTCACTCAAGTGCTTTAACAGAAAGTGTTATGGTTCCCCTGCAGAGCATCCATTATTCCTGCACTATCACAGTACATACTGAAGAGAACAATGAGGTTACTTGTACTAATTATTTTTAAAATGGTCCCCTTTTAAGTGGCTCTTTAGAAATTACAGGAGGGAGATTACTGATATTAGAAATTAGTTGCTCAAATGAAGTTGGAATCAAAATGCAAATCTTAATTTTCCCATCTGCACTGAAGACAGAAACAGTTTAAATTATAAACAAGAAAAAGTACTGGAAATGCACAGACTGGTTCATTAGATGGGCTCAATTCTGTCCTAGCTGCTACCACACATCTGTGAATTACATTTGTTTTGGGAAACTGCTAGATAAGTCTGTTGTTATGACCAAGGCCATGACTGGGATTTAATAACTAAAAGCACCAGCAGCACTTTTCAGCTTTTCTTGCCCTCCCCCCCAGGCCTTGCCTTAGCAACCTCAGGAAGCCAGTAAGAAAACAGCACTCCTGAATCAAACAATACTGATAACCAAGGTGTGATTTTTGTGCAGCCTTCAAGTGAGAATTTAAGATCTTGTAACTTTTCTGAACAAATGACATCTAACATCTGACATACTTGACCATAATTTCTGACTCTCTCCCACACAGTCCTCACCAAAAATACTTTTGGACAGAACATAACACTCCAATGTGCACTAGAAGTTTGTGTTGAATGAGTTCAACCTCTTAACATTCACTCCACTGGGGCACTATGGAACCAGTTCTCCCCCTCCTCTAAGCTCCACCCCAACCCTTGGCTCTATTAAGAGTAAATAGAGATATGCATCCAGAAACAGAAGTCATCAATGCTCTTTCTTCACACAAACTGTTTCACTGTTGGCACTTATGGAAACTAGAAGAAAATAAGCTTGAAAGCATAAAGAAGGAACAAAAGCTAAATGCCCCAAAATTCACAACATTCCATCTGTTCTACCACAGAAACACATGGAGCATCTACATGGGAAAGTCAAGTTTAGGTTTAAGAGAGAGAATTTGCCTTGATCTTAAAACCTTGTATCATGGAGGAAAGAAGGCCAGCATAAATGTGTGTGACTGCTTCCTTTCAGACTTATTAAATATCCTCAGTTTCCATAAACACAGAGGAGAACTGTTGTTCACTCTTCTAAAACCTACAGAGGCACTGTTTGTATGGCCTCTCTTGCAAGGCAAATATTACCACCTAATCCACGCACATTCGTCCTTTAAACTTCTAAGTCTTCCTATTGCAGAAAATAAAAACAAACTGCAACTGAGCAATATTTACCAGACTGCCAAAAGGAGCTATGGAGAGAAATGGACATGGTTGCTACTGTCCCCAGGAAATACACAACACTAATATTATTCTTTAGTCAGTGTCACTAGCACATACAATATTCATAAATAAGATGATACGAATTGTTATTGAACTCCTTGGTATTTTCTCCTTCTGACATACAAATGAGGATATAAATCCTTATTGTAGTTTTGTACTTAATCTGACATCCAAACAAGTGCAGGGTTTGTGTAAATCAGATTATCACTTTTCTTAATGAAAATTCAGTCCATTCCACCCTTTCTACTGCGTATATCAACAGCAACCTGCATACAGGATTTAAATAACTCCTCTGCTACCTAAGATGACATAATTCAGCTTTTGTCTCAGTATGGTAAAAGCCATATTGTACCATTTGCTGTATTGTACCATTTCTCCCAGTCTAGCTACTAAAGTTTGATGCCAATAGATAGATGGTGGGACTAAAGAAATACTTGATCTGGATTGTTTGAACTAAATTATTCAGTGTAAACCAGTTTGCTGAAAGAGCAAAATTTCCTGAAGTTTATCATCTATATCTTTCTAACAAAGCTCATTCTACTCTGAAAAAAAAAGTCAAGTTGTTTGTTGAAAGGCAATCATTCCAACCTTGCACTTTGTTAGAATGACCACACAAGCACAAAGACTTGCTCCTGCATACCACCTCTGTAGAATGCTCAGATTTTGGTCTAACCCAATAAATGCCTAAAACAGAGTACTGGCATGATTACTATATCAAAACATTAAATTCTACATACAGCCAACACCTCTGCAATCTAATAGTACATCCACACAATAGATTGGACTGTGACTGCAATGTAACCAAGACGTGATGAAGAGTACTGGGTACTTACTGACTGTAGTGTACCTGTGGTAGCCCAGATTACAAAAGACAAGTCAAGAATTGAGCTGTGATTAGTCAGCACCGTGTTCCACTTACAAAAAAAAAATAAAAATCCAGCTTTGCAAAGCAGTTCAAAGCTAAAATACACATTTACATTAGACATCAGCCAAAATGTAATGGTTTTGAAGTAGAGGGAAAAAATCTCCACAACAGCCAGCCATTTCTGGGGTCTGGACATGAAAAGAAACTTGTTCATTTTTTCTTTGCAGTTTGTTTTGTGGGGAAAAGGTGGAGTTTCATACATTACAAATTTCATATACAAGCAAATAAAAGGAAACATTTTCTTTTTCACTGCCATTTGAGATAAAGCCTTTCTGCATTCAACATTAAATGCAACTTAACTCTGAATCTAAATACACAAATGAATTTAAATAGTCCTTCTTCCTCCATCAAAAGCAGAAGATGACAGAGAGATATTCAGCCACATGCTTACCTAGAGCCCATCAATGCCTAGTAAGTTACCTATGACTTTGCAACATTATTCTTACCACCATCTTGGGTTGTAGCAACAGCAATTTACTATAGTCACAAAACATCTGAAACTCCTAATGTGCTACCAAAGAGCCACATGCTGCACTGTTTGGTGATTATTAAGCTTTGAGCTATTTTTAATTATCCAGCTCAGATTTTGTGATTCAAGCACTACTTTTATTCAATAGTCTAAAATGGCAACTGGGACACAGTGAACATCTGCCAATTTAAAGAAATACTTCCTTAACAGAAGGGGAAAAAAAAAATCTTTCCAGAACATCTGACTAAAATCTTCCAGGTCATCCTTTTGCTATGCATACTCTCATATGTAATTCAACTACGTTGTTTGGGTTAGAGCAAAAGCAAAACCATTTACTGTGAGCTGGCTGGTTTTGCATAACAGTTCTGGTGCATATGAATAATCAATTCCCTTTCAAGTAAGAATCTGAAAACTCTGCTGCAAGATGCACTTCAAATGCTGCTTGCTGTCTTACAGGAACATGAAACTTCAGGTAGCCCCATGGGTTAAATCACTGACAAGTCATCTGGCATGTACCTATTAAATTTTCTCCTTCAAGAGCTTCAAACAGCACAGGTAAGTGGGGACATTCAGCCCAAGGAGATAAGCTAAATCTAACCTAAAGTAACCCCCTCAAATCAGCAATGAAGATTTATGAAGCTTCAGTGTTTTGATCTAGTCACCCACCCCTTCTGGCCAAAGTATTTGCTAATTTAGACAGAACCACAAGATATCAAGGGATTGAGAGAGCTTTCTACTCTTCACATCTGCCTGGAGCTTCAGAGCCCCGATTCTATATTCTCATTTACCAGTTCACTAATTCTTATTTACGAAGTACTAACTGCTGCTTAAAACACATCAGAGAGTTTTAGAAAGTACAAATTCCATCCTTTTATTGAAAGACTTGAAAGAGTCCCACCAGAAATATCCTTCCTTGTCTTCTGCATCGCATTATAAATCTACTAAACACCTATGTTTTAAACTAAGTCCGGTAAGTTTCACTACGTTGTTTAAAAAGAATCCTCAAGGTTCTTATCTACCCCCAAAAAAAAAAAAAAAAAGCCTCAGATGCAAAATGCTCCATGTAGACACTGAAGCAAATCAAAGCTATGTATGTCTGTCTCATCTGTAAAAAGATTAATATGCTCACCTACCCTCGTTGTTCGGGAAAATAATCGACTGAAGCAACTTAGAAGTGCTTTAAGTATTCAACTTCTTATTTCTTACATAATGCACATTTTGAATCTATGAAAGTTTGGTTGGTTGTTTTTTTGTTTTTTTTTTTTAATTTAGAATCAATTTCTTCACTAAGTGGGTGAGTTCAAAAGTCAAAATTCCATTTAAATACACTTTGTCAGACCTTGAAAAAACAACCATTTTCAGGTCTGGCTTTCACACACACACACACACACACACAGATATTCACTGTTTAACTTTCAGATAAAGGCTGAGTATGATCCCAAAAAACTTACTGAGTTGTTTTAATTATATGCTTTAGTATATACTCTCTTATAAACCATGAGGTTTAGCTTCTGCTCAGAAGCTGCCTTTTGAACACATAGAGTGCTGACTGCTTAGCTAAAATCTCAAATTCAAGGGACATAAAGAGTCTAAGCCATCATAGATGGTGATAGAATGTGAGAAGCACTTCATTTACATTCAAACACTTTACATAATTCTGCATTTCTCATGTTACAAGAGTTCCAATAATTTTACAGTAAAAACTAAAGAGACAAACACCTTGGACAACTCCAGACTACATCCTTATCTAAAATTTTAAAGTCATTCAAGGCTCTTTTAATCAAACTTCTTGCCTAAGTTTTCTAGTTTTTTAGTACACTCTAATCATACTCCATGCTTCTTGCTGGTTTTGGATTTTTTTCTCCTTCACAGTGGGGTTAGGAATGCTTTGACCTAGCCAAATGCAATGTTTCAGAAAAGTATCAACACCCAGTGTTAATGCCACACACTATGAAGGATCTTCTCAAAGTATATGCCTCCCTAAGAAAGGTTCTTCTGCCTGCGAAATTATTAAAAAAAATAAAATTCAAGCTAGAGATCTGAAGGGCTTCTAAAATCACTTTTGTAAAGCCTCATAATGAACAAGTACTAAGTTGATGAAGGCATCCAAAACTAGAACAATACTTGGTTAACTGCCAGTGGCATGGTAACGTCATTTAGAATAAAAAAAAGTCACCACTAGAAAACAAAAGCCAGAATACCAGCAGCAATAACCAAAAAGCTGCGTAAACCATAACATAACCACGTACAGCCTGAAATCTCTCTCAAGGTCCCCAAAGCTGCTGCTGCAACCTTTTTTAACCTTATTTGACTATTAAGTCATCAATCAAGACAGTCAAGTTTCCTCAAAAAATGATGAAATCAAAACATCACAAATAATAAGCCTCTTACAAGAAAACCACACCACTGCTCTCCACAAACCAAAGTTTCTCACCACTAGGATTTGGCCTTCAGAAGGAGCCCATCAGTCTCTTCTCCCCTTAGGGCACGGGAGAGTGGAAGCCTACTGTAAGACAAGCCCTGGGTTTGACCTTTGCAGCTGTGAGGGCACAAGTGTGCTCTCACCCAGCTTTATGTAACGCTGCCCTGCTCTGCTGTCAAGTTCCTTCAGGCAAATATTGCCGGGATCTATAAATAGTTCTCCCTTGTGTAAGGCTCACATTACCCCGGGAGTTTTTACAGCTCCCTCTCCTTTTATTAAATATAGGCCAAAAATCATGCCCTCCCCCATCTCCTCCCACCATCCCCCTCTCTCAGTGAACAAATAAAACTGCAAAAATGTAAATGATGTATTCCCTTTCCTGTAACCTCATGCTCCTGGCTGGGAGATCTTCAACTGTGTGCCTGCTTTGGAAAGGGCAAACTGTTCAACCACCACCACTAGTGCAGAGTGTATGAGAACTGCATGTGCAGGCAAACAAGGAACTCATGAGCAAAGAAAACAAAGCTCAGAGGTATGGCAGAGCAGAGCATAAACACTGCAAACACGTACTTTCTTTTCACACCCATGCATGTGCAAGGTGCTCACTGAGATAGATCACTGTGAGATGGATCCAAAAGGCATGGACCAATACTTGCTGAAGGTAAAATCTTATGACTTAAAAAAAGCAAAACAGAACAAAACAAACCACCAAATCAAATTATTTTGGATTAGGCTGCTGTTATATTTAGTATGTATAGACTCCAGTCTCAAACACGGTGAACACACAAGCTAGAATACAAGAGCATCAGTTTTGGCACATAAACACCATGTCTATCAGCATATCTCCTTGTACCACTAAAAAAAGACAGGTATCAAAGATTTTTCAGGGTTCAGGTATAGGGAAAATGACTATACCAACAGCAAACCAGGTCCTCAAATAATATGGTTGGGAAAAGTGATAGCAGAAATATGAAAAGTTCTCTTTACACCATGAGATAATGGAACTCCCCACTTCTTTACTTCTCCACAAACCTCAAAGGGTTTTAAATGAGAGTTTTGGGTACAGCTTTTCTGCTAGTTGGGGAAAGCTGTTGATTACCACAAAGTCTCTGAACTGCACCAGCTGAGGTAACACCACTATCTCTACTCTGGAGTGCTGAGCTTACGTCCTATCCACAGGAAGGAGTAGTGAGAGCACTTGCCCAGAAGCAGAGCAGAGAGTCACAAATGCACTACACACATATGAACTAGCTATTTGTACAAGGGAAACAAAACAAAACCTCCCAAGAACTCACTGAAAAATGGCTGTGCCTAAGACAGCAGGCAGCAGGTAAAGATATTCAAATTAAAATCTGTTCCCATTCCAAGCTAAACCCCTGATGAGCCAGCCCAGCCATACTTTCTCAGGGCAATGCTAAAGAGCAGAGGAAGACAGCCAAGAAACCATGTTAGTATGCTGGTTTCCCACCACCACTACACTACTGTTTAATCAAAAATACAATAGACCTAATTGCCAGCAAGTTAGGGCCAAGAGTTTTAGTCAAGTAACTCTAAACAAAGAACAGACTGGCTCAAACCAATACTTATCATGGTTTAAAACCTGGGGGAAAGGAGGGAATTTTAATCTTGTTTTGCATTACTATTGTTCTTCTTGTATTACAGGAGAAATTTCTCATTTTTCACCCTCTGCAATGACTTCTAAGAGTCTACATGGAGTTGGTACAATTTAAATTTTTTAAAAAATATTGATTTACAGGACTGGAAAAAAAAAGTGTAATTATTTCAAATTTTAATAGCTGACCTTCTGAAAATATTTGCACAAAATATCATATAACACAAGACTACTGATTTTCTTTACTGTTTCTTATTGCATACAGTCAGTGTTAGCAGGGATAAGAGGAATTAAATTTTTTGCAAATTACCCTAACAAAAACCCCAACAAATCAAGCAAAAACTCAAAAAACTCAAAAAACTCAAAACCCACACATTGTAACTCCTATGTCCTGATCCACTTATCTTCAGACTGAGTTTATCGCTTTGGACTAAGTTGAATAATTATAATAAAAAGGTGATTAAAAAATAAGACCAACAAACAAATCAAACCCCTTTCTGTTGAGTAAGAATACCCTGGTTTTTTTTGCTTTCAGAAATTAAGAGTTTTTGAATATCCTGTTGCTGCTAGAAGCAATTTCAGAGAGAACTACTGGGAAGCTTACCTCCAAGGACAGTCACACCACCAATTCCTGCTCTGAGTAAGATGCTAAGTTGATCTGCTTTGGCTCACCAGCATCGCTGGCCCTCAGTCTCTGGCAGCGAGCCTCTCCGCGTGCTTGAGCAACTGGCACAATCCAGAGAGAGCTTCCATCATTCCTCAAGGTTGCCCTACAATCTTGAACACCCACAGTTTCTCAAAGCCTATCCCACAATTTCTTAACTAGCTGTTAATATCCCCGGGCCTCATATCCATTTTCTTTTGCCATCTCTGATTAGGTGTATATAGGAGCAAAGCTTTCAACTAGACATTGTTACGTTTAGAGGACACGAGGGGAGTGAACTGAAGGCAGCCCTGTAATTATAGTTCTCCTCTAAAGCTTTAGGCTGGGGGAAATACAGACCACAGCTCTTTTCAGCCCAGAGAAAGCCAGATCTCCAACACTTGTTGATATCTGAACCTTACAAGCCGCTTTAGGTACCAGTGTTGAGGAGTGACATAACCAGACCACAAATTCCAAAACAACCAACAATCCAGGGCCTTATACTAAAGCCTAGGTCACATGGCCTTCCCAGCAACTGAGACATGTGCCCCTGACTAATGAGGGTGCATCTCAACACACACCATTCCAATTCAGGACTGCTTCCCTCCAGCTCCCCTACAGGCTAATGGCTACAGCAAAACAAAGCCATTTCACGGCCCTTCTCAAAAGGCTACAATGTAGTTTAAAAACTGGCACAATTATTCTGTCAAGTCATTTTTCTGCTTCTGATGCTTGTGTGTAAACATCAAGAATAAAATAGGAAAATAAGAATTTGTTGTTCAAAGGTTGCTCTGTATAATCAGTATATTACCATATACATGTGTCTGTGTTCTTGGGAACCTAGAAATGTTTATCTTAACAACAGGCTGTGGAATTTTAGGAAACGGAGCCAATTATCCATGGCTTAGTGCCATTAAAGTCAAAGTCACACAAGTAAAGATTTTAAAACAGAGTTTTTTAGAAGTCAAGGGGCTTTAACATGAAGACAGCAAGAGCAAAGCTGTGATACAGTCTTTACACACACAAAAACCCACCAATGCCAAACAAAACAAAAGAGAAAAAAAAGTGTCCTTACAGGGGAGAACTACACAAGAGCTTAGGCTAGGGGACATAAATACAAAATAAATACAATACAAGCTCAGTTTTTGCTTTATTTGCAGACTATCTTACTTAGATACAGACTAAAGTTGAAATCCCGTGTTGTGGCTTTCCCCAAAGAACCACAAAAACATAAGAGTAGATTCACTCAGTGCAGATGGATCAAATGGTTCCAGACCACCTGGAAACTGACTCTGGAAAACAGCTGTGATAACCATTAGACAAGGCACTTTCTGAAGCTGTCCTTCAATAAATTCCTGTGTGCATTCACAGGTTCTCCAAAACGCACAACAGACAGTCCTGAACTTCACTCAGATTCATGGCACAGGCAGTAAGAAAGCACTTGACCAAACTGCCCCCTGACAGCTCCTGCTCAATTGGAAATCTCTATTGAGACCAAAAACTACTGTAAGTGGACTAGGCAAGCTGACCTGCTCTACCATCAGCCAGTTCAGATCCTCACTTATCAGTGTGCCTTATGACTTATTTGTATCTTAGCATCCAGTCAGAAAGCATTCAGAGTCTACCAAGAGCTTCAGGCAATAAATCCAGCCAGATTTCCATGAGGAAAACAGTTCTTAGACAAACATTTTTCCTATATATTAAGGATTTTAATCTTTGTGTGCAAGACTGAAATTTCTCTAAAAGTGGAACTTTTCACTACAGTATCAAAAGCAACCCTTTCTTGGGCAATAAAAGGAATTTAAACAATTCAGTAAAATATTACTGAGACATGCTAACTGTAAAAGTGCAGAGAACAACGTGTAGCTTTACAAGGTTGGAGAACTCAGCATTTGAAGCACTTCTTTATTCAATTGAAAAGTATTAAAGAAATCACATTGCCCATTTGCAGTTCAAAAGGAAGCCTCTCTCAAAACAAGTATATTACAAGGTTTAAAAGTGTCTTCCTTCAAAATGTTTTTTCATGACCTAACTTGGCAGAGCGATGGTCCTATCAGCCTCGGAACCACAATTACAATTCATTTCCCTTGACTCATACATACTCTAGCACAAGGAAAGTTATTCCCAACACTCAGTTTTCTCAAAATAACTGTAATAAGACTGGAACATCCTCTGGATTTTAACTGCCCATGGTTATATTTGAAGAAGATGATACATTTTGAGATCATAGGAAAGTATCACTAAAGCCAAAGTAATAGTCTGTCCATTTGAAAGACTCACATTTTTGATTTGTGCAAGACGTGAGTTTCTGTCAAGGGAAGATTCAGATTTCAAGAGCAACAGATAAAATGGAAAACAAGACCTACAAGTATAATCCTCAATATAAACACAGGATTTCCTGAAAGGAACAGATCTCTCTACCTACTCTTTTAATTTTTAATTATAGGTTGCTCATTTGATATATAAACTCTTATTTGAACAAAAAAAAAAGTTAGAAAGAAGCCAAGATTTACCAACTGAAGCCAGTTACATTAAAAAGTACTTGGAGACAGCACACCCTCAATTTCCTTATTTAAGCCTTCATTAATTTTCAGTTCTCTGTCCAGTATGTTCTTACAGCAGAAATCAAAGCTTTATCATATCTCTTTTACTGTCAAGAGAGAATATGAAGCTCTCCTTGATATTGAAGAAGGTCTGGAGAGCAATTCCTTGCAACTTAATATGGCAGAAGGAAAAAAATGAACTTGTGTAAAAAGGACTGCATATCACATAATTAAGAGAGAGAAATTTGAAAATACTTTCATATTCTATGTAGGCACTGACTTCTCTGAAATGAAGTCAATCTACTTAACTTGTTTACAGTTCATGTAGAAAAGCTTTTGATTTAAATTTAGACATGCTTTAAGCATAAGCAAGGTGAAATATTATAGCGTATCTACCAGGGGGTTTGGGCTCAAACACAATTTTCAGTAAGAAATGCTGGAATAACATTAAAAAGTACGCCAATAATGGCAAAGATCTCTGAGCTATCACCTGCCCCATGCAAATAAGTTTCAGCATTGTTTAATAAATTCTGGGTCATCCCTTGGATCAGAAGAACACAGCAGTCCAAACAGTTCATGCAGAAGTAAGATTGTATTCTAATGTGAAAATCGCAGTATTTCCTCTACCAGGATACATGCAGTTAAATATTGTAGCTATTCCTAATGCATAGTAGAAATGTGGCTATGCTAGACCACCCTTACATCCCTTGCTGTTCCAGATGCAGTTTTCAGAAATACACTGCTTATTCACCTATACGAAATGCAGGGTTCAGCACGACCCTCAATTTCCACCAAGAACCATTGTCTGTTCTTCTCAGTGAAACACTCTGCTATCACTTTAAAACCTTCTCTTTACAATATTACACTTCTCTTTTCTGCACTTTAATGTCTTTGTTAGGTCCGTGACTCAGTTTTCACACACCTGTCCATCACCATGGAAACAGAAAAGAATGTATATACCTCATTTACATTATTGAATAAAAACACCCTACTGATATTCATCATTAGGTTGGAATCTCCATGGCCAAAACAGGAAGCACAGATAAGTTTCCCATGACTCAAGCTGAGCAGTAATTCCCTTGTAAGCTTCCATCATCACCAACACCAGCAACTGACAGGTCAAGGCCAAAATAAGCTACTGTCCTGCAGTTTAGAAAGGCAGCCAGCTTTCAAGGAGCAGTAAGTCTAGAACAGCCCCCTCTGGGGTCAAAGTGTTGGCAATGACAAGCTGCACCAGAACCTTCCCTGACCTCTCTGTCTTTAAACAGATTTCCGTAGTAGGTTTGCAGTTCCACCACTTGTGCCCTTTCTTCAAAGCTGCTGTTCAGTGCAGACTCCACAGGCATCAACAGCACACACAGGCACCCACAGCAGCTGCCTGCACAGCTCCAGCCCGCAGCCCAAAGTGTCTCTGTGCAACCCGAGAAAGGCACACTGCCACCTTTTCAGCAGGGTGAGACCCTGCTGAAATGCTCTTCCCAGCTTCACTCTATACACTGACTGAAGGAGAAACAGGAAGGTTTATTAATAAGCAGGAGGAAAAGGTCAGCAGCTTGACTTGGATCCACAACTTTCTAGGCTAAGATCACTCGCCCAGTATGCCAGACAGGTCAGGGAAGAGACTGGTTCTGCCAGAACAGACTGTGAAACTCCAAGCAAACACTACAGCATACACCCACACGGTCTCCCACAGAATCCTACTGATAAATTAGTGCTCATACAGTCATGCCGATATGGAATAAAAGGGTGTTTTACAGCTCCCACTGATTTCTGATAATTCATGCTAAATCTACAGTGAGGTAGGAAAGAACAATGTAAAACAAGTCCAGACGCAGACAACAGATGACTCGAGAACTGGAAGTATGCTCTGGGTTTTTTGGTGGGTTGTTTTTGGGTTGTTTTTCAAGTTCTCAAAAAACTTTTGCATAATAGGGCCATTTCATAGATTTCCATTATTCCTCAATCTTTACACTGTGTTCAGACCTTAATGCACTGAAAAACAAAGCTGCTCATTTTCAAAGGGCTCTATATAAAGATACCAATTTATAGTGCAATTAAGAAACCACACAAACCTCAAACATGCAGCTAGAACAAAGACTACTATTTTCTTGCTGCTGCAGTGCATTTGTGACCTACTGGAGGGTGTTTAAGGGTAGGTTTTTGAATTCTGACAGATTTTTCCTCTTTCCCCTTCTACAATAAGAAGCCTGATTTTGCAGTCATGAGTCACAGCTACATCACTTAAGATATATGAATCTAATCTGCTCAGTTCTTTGAATTTATACATCTATTTGCAAATCAGATCAAAATAATGTAGAATGTGCATTAGTGCACAGTGGCAGTGTATATTCCTACAGATGAAAGCAGGAAGAGGATTTGAGCATGCTCTACCCTTGGTTCAAACATGCATGCAGGTAATACAGCTGCACAGTGCTGTCACGACATTCCCAGTGCAAAGTTAAAGGCAACTAGAGAACACTGACAACATCATTTTTATGTTATTCAGCACAATCATCAGCGTCAGCAGAGACACGCATGCCATGAACTCTTTAAAACCAAATATTTCATGTTTAACTACCATAGTACAGTTTGCATTCATCATCAATTCCCTTTGTAGCAAGACAAGGGACACCACCACAGCCACCAGGTTTTAACCATTATGGCCTGTGCTCTTCAGACAAATCACAAACTGATTTTTTTTTTTTTACAAGCTGTAAAAATAAAATTGAACTTCAGCTAAGCAATTTTGCAAATTATCCAGAGTACATCACATGTTTTACCTGACAGCAGGCAGAAAATATCCAACTTACAAAACTGAAGTGCCATATGCAAAACTTTGCTAGAAACATCCTATACCGACAATATAGACACTATAGTGCACCACTGGATGCAGCCCCAAAAAATCCACAAAGCTGCACACATAGCACAAAAGTTGGCCATCACACAATATTGTGAGCAGGACCAATGCTTACCAGTCAAAACAAAAAGAGATGACATTCACCATGAACCCATCCTGACTGGTCTGAGGAAACACAGTCAAATATCTGCAAAGTTATTTTCAAGTAAGAAAGGGAGAAGGTTTTTCATATCAGATAAATGACACTACTCCAGTATCAAGAAATAGTATGGTGGAACATATAAAATCTACCCCAAAATAGTAATAAGAAAGAAGCATGCTCTTCAGAATGCCTGCAAACCTTCTCATGCACAGAGTGTTAATCAATGAACACTGTCAGTAGCAACTGTCACAGCCTACCTTAGTTCATCTTTGGTGTCCTACAGCAGTGAAATACACATCACTGAAATGTATCTGCTATGTGGCAGCATTCCCAGGTATGTCATTTAGAGAAATCCCAAACCACTCTGAATCGCATTTAAAATTCTCCACCCACAGATTTTCTCGGCAAAGATAAACATTAAAGAAAAATGCATTCACTCAGCCATGCATGTGGAGACTGAAAGACTGGGGGTGACCTTTGATTATAGCACTAAAACAAAAACACACATTAAAAATAAGAAAACACTGCAAGAGAGGAAAAGCATACCCATTTACTTAGGTATTAGCTATTCTGCCATCTGGAAAAAACAGCAGCTTTCAGCACATAAGCATCTAAACTGGTGGACCCTCTTGTGGTTTCTGCTATTTTTCTACCTCGGCAATCTTTTTCATAACAGCTCTATGAAGAAAATAGGTCAAATTGAGCCTCATGGGAGTTTTACCGAATTTTAAACATGAAAAAGCTGCTCGTACCTGAGTACTATGATCAAATTAAATGTTCCACAATTTAAAACAATTTGCTCTTTCAGTGGCATTGTTGTCTGCATTAACTTTTCTTGAGTACTGCAGTCAGGAAAAATGCAGCAAAGAGATTAATATAACTCTGACTTCATACAAACTGTCTGAAGTCAGTCTCTCCACTATGGCAGAATGAAAAACAGCATCTCTCAGATTCACTCTAGTTAAAAGGTGTCTGTTGAGGTCCAGGCAGCACTTGAGTATCATCATAGTGAAAATTGAAGTTTCCACTCATGCAATTCTACCAATTTTGCCTCAGTAACACAGATATTATTCCCAGCCAAACACAATTTTACAAACCTGGGAAACGTGCCTTTTCTTTACAAGTTACCAGGAAAGAACAATGTAGTAAAAAAATGGAAAAAGATGGTTGGGAATGAAAGGTACCGTTTTCCCCTAGCCCATTCCAATCCCTTTTCCAGATCTCCGCCAGGGCTCTGTCCCTCAGTGACTTTATGAGTCTCACCAGACTGCTAAAAATAACTTCTCAACTACAAGACATGCACATTATCAGCGGAAAACATTTCTGCAAACTTGGTAACAGCTCCACAGCTCAGTCTGATGACAGGAGAGACTGAAAAGGCAGACTAAAGAATGGTTGCTGAGGCAGGAAAGCCTCTACTGCATGCCCATCCATGACCACCACAGACAGAACACGTATCTTTTTCCCCAGGTGACAGATATTTTACAGATAATCTCAGAAAGTTGAGGGTTTTGCATTATAAGCAATACTTACGATAAGATCTAAATATATTAGAACCATATCGATAATTTGAACTTAATGCACTTAATTATATACTGCTTTTCAATTCAGTTGAATTGAAAATTCAACAGTTGTTTCTGTGGAAATCTTCAGAATGAACATGTTGTAACATATGTAACATTCTGTAAGCAAGTGGAAGGCCTTCCGCATTCAAAGTTATTTTTCCTGCTATAAAACAGTAATAAAACAGACGGAATTAGAAGACTTGTCCAGGTCATATCTGTATGGATACCTGCATTGTTGGTTTTGCAAATTCACTGCATGCTGTGACCACTACAGAAAAATGAACATGAAATCCCTTATTACCCAAAGCCTGAACTACAGAATCAAAGGCCACTTAGTCTCCAAAAGGTATGCAAAGCATGTCTTCATCAAGCCTTGAGGAGGGAGAATAATTTTAATGGCACTTTATGAAATGGAAAGAGTGCTTCAACACGAAAAATACCCAGTCACTTGTTCATCTTACAAACTCTGTATTTGTAATTTTTAAATTCAAAAGCAACTTGCCATCTATCAGAAAGACACAGAAAATGTAGACTCAGAAATTTCATACACAAAACTGTCCTCCCTGTGAAGACCACAAATTTCTGCAAACTTCTACCACTCAGTGCTACCACAGAAGAATACTGTGACTTATTTAAAAAGAATGAACAACATGGTTCTTGTGTCATGACAGCCAAAACTCTGTAACCGACCACTAAAAGCCTTGGTCTGACTCTTACTCCTCCCCTTATTCTATATGGCTCAAAGAAGTTATCTTTGTTCACTGAGAACTTAAGTAGTGGAACATTCATTATCTGTTTAAAAAGTTTTTGAACACGAAAGTGTCCTACTTCCTCTGGTTTTGTCATGATGTTGAGGTATTTCAGGTGTTGACATGGAGCACAACACTCTTGCTTTCATAACATTACTTCCCAAACTAAATTCACCAGTTATGAAATTACAGATCCATAAGCACAACTACATGTCATAAATGGTGATTGCATTAAGGACTGTAATTTTAGGAAGACTCAGAGTGGTATCAACACCACCTATTCCAGATAAGCTTTTTTCTTCTACAGTTAAAATCCCAGCTGCTTCCAAAACAACAGCATGATTTTATCCCAAATAAATTTCTGGTAAGAGCAGAAGTGATACTTGAAAACCTTTTTTTTTTTTTTTTTTTTTTTTTTTTTTAAGTAAAGATTTAAGAGTACGAGTGGCTTTTTTCCTAAGCCTGATGGAGATTTTAACAAAGCCCAACTTTCCATGTCTACTGTAAACACAGAGGGAATCCACCCATCCATTTGTTTTTCCCATGACACTTCCATCAGAGGGCAAGTCACATCAGTTAAGCTGTGACCCTCCTACTCATGTTTTGTTAATGACCAGGCAAGAAACAAGGAGTTTTCTGAACAGAGTTAAAAATCAGGGTGCTGTTGATTTAATAGCTATAATTTGAAGCTACAACACTGGGAGGCATACAACTAAACTAGTTCTAAGACATAAAGAGAAATAAAGAAAGGAAGAAGAGTAGAAATCCCAGTGACCTTGCATCTTTCAGAAGTCACTAATGCTTCTCAGCAAGCAGAAGGATATCCTGACCAGAGTCAATACTTATTTCACTTATTCCCAGTCAAAATTATCAGGAGGAGCACCAAAAAAGTTTACTGAAGACTCCACTGAAAGCTGAGCAAATCAAGACAAGTGCCAGTATCAAAGGTCAATTTTCCTTCACTCTCCCTGGTACAGTCAGGTGTAGTTGTGCAGTTAACAGCTGCCATTTTACTGCATTTCCTGAGAATAAAGAGTGGGGTTAAGGTAGGGAAGCAAACAAATGATCTGATCAGGAACAAATAAAAATAAGCTCAAGGTCTCTCATATCAATACATGTCTATATTAGAGTTTCCACATGATATCTGAGCTGTCTATATTAAGCCTCTCAGGCCAGTCTTCCACTAAATTAAGCTCTTGAGTGGCTTAAAGTTCACATGATTTTTAGAGCCTATCTAGGCAGTTATTCTTTCTGCATCTCCTTATCAAAAGTTTCTTTGTCAGCTACCTTTTTCACCTTCAGTTCCAGTTCTCTGATGAAACCTTGTATGTGAGAAGTCACATGATATCGGGAAGCATATTTCATCTCTTTTAGAGAAAAGGGATTTCAGAATGAGTGGGATCAAAGGCAAAAAAATTACCACACTTGATGAGAAAATAGTTACAGTACTTAAAAATCTAACAGCATGGAACCCAGAAAGTGAAATACACTCCTATCATTTCAGATTCTCAGGTTTTCCCAGTAATTCCTGTAACAACCTCATGATGACTTGAAAGCAAACTGTACTGCTCTAAAAGGCCATACATCCTCCTCGGTCTTTAACATCATATTTGAATTGTCTCAGAGTAATTCCAACTAGAAGTTCTAGTTAGGAAGGCCAGTAAATGTATTATAAATCAGTCCCAACACTTTCAGTTCTGTTTAAACATTTAAGTTATTCTATTTCCTTGTTAGCCTGTACAGACTGCAAGTTTTAGTACAGACTTACTGTTTGCTTTCATGCGAGCTCCCTTCACACGTGTGGAACCAAACTGCTCGTTAGACAAGACCTCCTGTTTCTTACAGCACCTTTGACATAAAATGTCATCTGTGTTCAATTTTCCTTCCTAGTACACAGCCAACCAGAAAGAAATATTTCTTTTGATTGTACTCTATTTCATAGCAGTACATACATTTAACAGCAACACCTGAGATACAGAAAGTGGGGTGTGAGAGGGGGTTCAGGGTTTGAGAAGAAGTAAGTCTGCTGAAAATATCTCTTAACATGTTCCTTCAAAAAGACTTTCTCTCTACAAACTGAAAATTGCTCAAAACCTGTGCAAGGCAGCTGTTCCTCTGTATTTTAGAGATAAACAAGAAACAGTGGGGACAAATTCTGAGCCACTCTGTGAGAAATACAAGCACTTTACTGTAAGTAGACTTACCTTAAAGAAAAAGCAAATGTGAGTAAGTAAACAGGGAGAAAAATTCATTGTATTCACTGTACATTTATGTTCTTTATCAGGAGGTGAAATGTGAATTTGCAAGAGAAAAAAAAAAAAGTGAGCCATACAGAAATGAACAAGAGCAGCCCATCAGATGTATTTCACTCAAGAACACTTCAGAATTTTTTTAGTCTACTCCCTAAGCCCATGGGCTTCTACTAGAACTTAAGTGCAATTCCGTTGCAATATAATCCTACCTGAACCAGTGGGGACAGAAGAGAGATTAAAAAGAACCAACAATAAGGGTATTCTTTCTGCCTGATATGAGCTCCATCTCTGCCCAACTACAATTACATTCCTTCGTAAGGTCATGTCAGAGATGCTAAAAGCTCTACAAAAACATCTCGTTTCCTTCCCTTTGCTTTCCTACTATAGTCTGAAAACAACTTTAGAACTGGGATTTTTGAGTGTGTTAAGGATTTTAGATATTGCAGGTAGTCCATATCTGAAGTACTTTTATAAAGTTTTAAAATGCAAAGCTTTTCATTAAGAAATGTCAGCTTCCTTCAAGTCAGTTAATCACAGAGCAAGGAACAGCTATTATGGGCATGCTCAAAAGCTCCCAATGATAGAAAGGCCCTTGAAACTACTTTGGAAGTTGAAATGGGTTTTGTAACAAAGAACATGTGAAAAATAAACTTGATTAGAAGCAGTTGCAAAGTTTTTTTTACAAATCCACCAAGCATAAGCATTCTTTTCATGGAGTTCAGACACAGCCAAGTTGTGCTGTAGCATATAAAAAGTTGCTCCTTGTTCGATTACAGCAATGAAGATCAAGTTGAAGGGAAAAATCTAAAGAGCTTTCCCACCTTCCAGCCATCAGAATACAAGAATGTAACTCTTCAACAGCAATCTAGCATTCCATTAGAGCCATTAGATTTAAAAAGAAAAACTGTTCTTAGAAAGAAGTTCTATAAAGAACTTCACATTGTTCATAATTCATTAATAATTCTCAACTGGTTTGCCTTTTCTTTTCCTGTTTTAAGGTTCTGGTTTTGAACTTAAATACAGATAAGAAAAGCAAACTCAAATCACATCCAGAAAATAAGCTTAATAAAATGACAACAACCTTAGTCCAAGTCCTCATGTTTCAAAGGAAACACTCACGTCTAATCTCCTTATATTGTAAGAATTCTCATTTTAACAGAATGAAGTCCAGGATACCAGTGAGACAGGCATGCTTCAATAAATGGGCTAAGAGCTACCAGATTACCTATCAGCATATACATACACATAACATATAAATATTAACATCAGGATTGCAAACAGAAATTGGTGACAAATTATTTGTCCTACAAATATAGGACAATACAAATACCTCAAATAACTGCAATTTCTTTGCAGCTGAAAGCCTGCAAAAGTGTGCAAGTAATTCCTCTTGCACCGATCTGCCTATTTCCAACACCGCACATATTTAACAACGATACCACAACTTAAGAGGCCAGACATCCAAAGCAGTTTTATCCGTAACCTTAAAATATTAGCTCAGATTCCTTCTGGTTTATTCTCAATAAAATCTCACGGTATTAAATAACCTGCCAGTTCACCAACATTAGATGTGGAGGCAGGGAAGGAGACAGCAACAGTTAACAGTCATCCTTGACCCACTAAAGCAGAGTAGACTGTCACTAACCTATTTTTGAACACCAAAACATAAGTCTGTACCCCTGCCCCACTAGTCTAAAGCTGCATCTGAGAACACAACAGCAGCTCAGCAGTATTTGAGAAAGACGCTGGGCAGCGTTATACAGTGCAACGGCCGAATAACAGCACACAACTCTGCTGACTAAGGGAAAATGAAAAGTACGAAAGAAGCGTTTGCCATGTTTCTTTGTTTTGTCTGAGTTAATTTCAAACATGGCCAGTGATGCCTCTGCACACACACTACATACATACTACAGTCAAAGCTCAGCTTTAAGAGCAACAAACAGTATTGGGGGATTATACTCTGTACCAGCCCCTGCTGTACCTGGTTTTCAACTCCTTTTGCTCTTGACTATCTGCATAGCATTCTTCCTTTCTTGTGTCTCCTTTTCCCCACCAGAATCTCATCATTTGGCCAGCAGGCTTGCATAAGTGTTGCTTCTATTTGTGTTTCCCCAACATGAACAGTTCTTGATGCTGTAAGGTCATTTGAATGCAATTGAAACTTTGGCTCATGCACAAGTTTCCTCACCCTCTCTTGGCAGAGCAGTTACGCAAACTACCAAACTGAATCAAACAGGGTTAGGCTACTCCTCTTTTCAGTCTGCTGCATTAAAACCTTCATCTTTTAAATGCATATTATAATATCTACATTCATAACCACGTCCAAATTTTTTAATTTGAGAACAAAGCTGTATAGACAACCATACACAAAAATCCTCCGGAGAGAACAGATAGTAGCAAATCTTTTCTTTCTAAGCATCAGGAAAAGACTGCAAAGTGTTTCCAGAGTCTTCACAAAAGCAGTAAGATTTATCTACAGAGCAAAATAAAGCCATATTTTAAAACTGCATACATCTCAAAAGTCTAAGGCTTTCTGAAAGGCATGTGTTGAAACACTCATGAGAGAGCAAAGCTAAAAGCTTATCTGGCAATCACACATACTCCAATAAATTAAACCCCTTTTTCCTGAAATTACCCTTCAAGGTAAAGCCAGTCACAAACTCTGCCCTTCTCAAAATGGCATTTTTATATAGGGTATGACCTGTCACCTCAAGAGACTTCTAAGATTTTGGAAGTATTTATCATTCCTCAAGAAAACTGTGAGCAATTTGCTTTCTTAACTTCTCCTCCAAGACAAGTCACAACAGCTCTCAGCCAGCCTCCTGTTCCCTCACATTAAGGAAAAGTTTGGCATTGCAGCCACCTCTTCTCCAAGCATCAGGTTTTTTTTGTGGACAGATCCAACTGAAAACAGAGAGTCAAAACAAAGGATGTGTAAACAGTGTCTTCCAGGGACAAGCCTGCAACAAGGATAAACTTTTGAATCTTTGCAGATTCCCTCTGTGAAAAAAGTATTCCAAACCAGACGTTCCTTCATACCTAAGAACAAGTAGCACAATTTTAAGAATTTCTCACCTGATTTTGCTTATTAGAAGTAACCTCCCCAATCACGTCTAACTAAAGAGATTTTTAAATGTTCAATTGTAGTTAATCAAAAGACTCAAGCTTACATCAATGGTTACTTACCATTTGCTTACCCATTGTTATTTACCAGTGCTTCCCACTGCATGAAGCTTTTGGCTCCTGGCAACTCTGCTCTAATAAAAAAAAAAATCCTCTTCAAAGAAGTCCCTTCTAACCCAAACCATTCTGATTCTATGATTATTCCTCAGTTCCAAACTGAGCATAACTGCATGACTGGATAACATCCAGCCTTTAGGATATATGAACTGTCATTTACTTGATCAGTGAAGCTGCAGGTATTCCCAGTGCCTTTTCACACCACTGTTTTCCTGATTCACGATATTCCTGACTTCCAAGTTTTAACATACCAAAGTGCAGAACTGTTCCAAGCATCAGGCTGTGATTACAGCAGACTGAAATTCACCATATGGTGAATGGTGGATTTGATGAGGTGATTTACATTTGCAAATATAATTCTATTCCCATGTGCATTTCTATTCTTGTCATAAGCATGAAACACCTGCAGTAAAAGAAATTAAATTTGAGCCCGATAGTGAAACAATAAGATTTAAAGTAAAAACAAAATTTCTTCACAGAGAACTGAAGTCTCCTTTCTTCCCAAAGGATGCAAAAAAGAAAAAAAAGTAAAGAAACACAGCACTGGACACTCAGTGATCAGTTAAAGACAAACCAGAACAAACATTTGCAGCAATATGCAAATACAGCACTTACAGCGGTCAAGAAAGGGAATAAAATACTCTTTTTAAAGCCTGAAATTGCAGAGAAAAGTGTTTCTCTCCAGCAACATAGAGAACTAAAAGAGATTTTCTGTTCATACCCTTTCTGTACAAGTTGGGATTTCAAGAGATGCTTCCCCAGAATCACAGGAGCTAGGAAAGTACCTTGAGAAAATCAATTTTTTGTTTTCTTGAAGTTTTAAATTAAGTTGCAAAAGAGTTTTTCTGAGAACTAAGAATTTTTCAACCAACACTCTTCTTTTAGGTTTCCCAATGAGTTCATGTAATTACCACTGCCCATCTGTCTTGCTCACATATCTTCAGCAGCAGGAACATTTGCTGACTATATAATCAAAAATGAACTGGCAGTAGAATTATTTATGCTCTGCCAGACTGTGCCACTGTTAAATATTGAGGGAAATAAATTAGGATTTAACGCCAGCTGACTGGCAACTAAATCTTGTATAAATACAGACAGATATAGGCTATTTACACATAGATTTTTATGAGGTCACCTTGCTGACACAATATAACCTCCAAAGCCTTAAGACATTAACCAGGTGTCTCCTGTCTACCCACTTTGTCAACACAGTAGAACCAATCCAGCACAGCACGACCTATTACCATCCATCTACTCACAATGCACATCCTCAAGATTGTCTGCTTTGTGACAGTACAGCAAAGTTGCTTTAAGTAATTTAAATCTACTGCCTAGCACATTTCCTCTTTGATAGTCCATCTGCTATGGGAAAAAACACCTCAACCTAAAAAGCCCCTACCTTTATAACAAGCTTACATGTAAAGCACAAAAAAACTTGATTTCCTTTACCTACAATTTCAATTCAATGCTTCTAAATTATTTTATCAGTTTGCAATATAACTTTCACTACCATCTTAGCTTGGTGATAAGGAGTGAAAAGATCATTGTCTTTAAAAACAATAGAGAGAAACTGGAGGAAGGAGTCACTTGCCTGTGCTAATAACTAGTGTTGTTTTACTAATGCAAGTCAATAAAAGTTTGTTCTTTGCAGTAACCAGTATTGGGCCCAGAGAGTGTCAAGATACAAATCGAAATAATGAAGCAAGAAAGTTTACAGAGAAAACTGTGGACCATTTTTCTAGCGAAGGATATCCCTACACTGCCCTTTCATACCCACACAAACAAGCATGTGTTCAGTCCAAAATCCTCCCCCACTAGCTTCTCTGAAAACACTATATGTAGGCAGGATAAAATATTACTCAGAACTAGAACATTTGGAATGTGTCTCAGCTTTTCAGATATCCAGAGATAGTCAGTAAAGAGCAGATTATTTCCTGAGCAAGTGGGCAGAGTTGTAGACTATCTTAATATTAAAAGTATAAAAAAAATTTAGATGGCTAGAATAACAAATCTGTAAATCAAATACAAACTTCAGAATTTATATAAAAATATTTAAGCCAAAACAGACTAAGTTCAGAATTAATTTAGACAGATTTAAAACCTTGCCAAAATAGGCTTGAGGAACACAAGAACTCTCCACTTTCTTCCTCATCCAATGCACATAGGTCTAGTGTCAAAGTAAGTTAAAAGCAACTCAACCTCAGAAGTAAGACTAAAACAAAAGCAGTATTTCCCCCAAATACTACTTTTTTGTCCTGGAAGTCCTACACCCTGGGATCAAAAACCAAAGATACCACCATCTTCATTCCCCTCCACCAAATACACAACTGAAGAAAAACACACAGGCCTTTTACCAATCTGCACCATATAGATAGAAAAAAAAAAAAACCCTGTGGGCAGAAGTAGAAAGCAAAAGATCCTTCCCTGCCTCAGTTTAGTATGGTATCCTGATGGCAGTATGCAACTCACCTCCGTCACCGAGTTATGCAAAAATGTCAACCAGCTGAATTCACCTATTCCAGATAACCAGCAGGGAAAGTTTTACTAAGGATTAAAACAAACCAGACACACCCTGAGGTCTCATCCCCACCTCTTGTCCTCTTCTCTACACACAGTGTGCTCACTCCACACACCCACACAAATACAAGACAGCTGCAAGTGTGTCTCCACAGGATGTGTCAAGTAAAGAAGTGGTTTCCAGTTTGAATCAACCACTATGGGTCATCTTTATTTAAAGATGGAAAGAACAGGTTCTTCCTTACTCTGGAGTGTGCAAATTTTCTTCCTTTGAATGACACCAAACAATTCTTGCCCAGGTTTTACAACATATACTAGCATGAACAAAGCACTAAGTTCACACGTTTAAAAGGAACCTTACCATTCAGTGTTAGCGTGAACGGGAAGAGTGGAAGACAAGCAGTGATGCTTACACGGGGTATCTGAATTAATATGGCTCTTGGGGAAAAGAAGAATTATTAGAGAGCTCAGCATCCATTTGACAGACTTGCATAGGAGCCCATGCCAGGGACCTGCAGGGACTGGCTGAGGAGCAGAGATCAGAGCCAGGTACAGCCAGCCTGTGGTAAGAGGCAGCAGCTGCAGAGGGCAGCATCAAACACTCAGTACATCTGCCCCAATCCATGTGGGAGCCTCATTTTCCAGATGGCAAACAGGTATGAAGGACTGTGTGGCTTTTCTCTGAAATCAGTTTAAAGGACGGGAGACAGCACAAACTGAATAGATTGTCAGCTCATTTGCAACAAGAACTGGCTTGGTGTCATCCCAATTATGATAAAAGGCCCCAAGACAGTGTCAGGAGGTTCCCAGTAGAAAAGCAGACAGCGTGCATATGCTGTCCCTCCCTCAGGCCCAAATTCCCTCTGCCTCCAAATCCATTATTAAATAGGCTGTAACTATTAAAACCAAAATATTTCAGAATAGACATTAGATTAAAACCAAAGATAAAAATTCAATATTTCCATTTTCACCCACAATTTTCCGAAAAAAATTAAGTGTGCTTTAGGTAGATAACTTAAGTGAAAACTGCTACTTATCTTAACATTAGTGAAGACAACTCCAACAAACTCCTGTATGCGTCTAAGCAGTCTGACTTTCGTTCAGCCTGCATCTACCAATCCAAAACACTAAACTGATCTCTTCATTTTCCAAATGTCACCACATAACCACCACAACTGTTAAGACTAAGTTGTTAAGACTAACGTAGCAGTAAAGTCAACCAAAGGTCCAATTCTGCCCTCAGTTACAGTCTAGCAAATCCAGTTAGTATAGCTGTGACACTTTGGATTTGCACAACAGTAGTAGTGCAGTAGAGTAGAATATAGAACTAAAGTTGCCAGCCAAAAGACAATTTAAATTAACACTGTGACTGCTTAAGTTCAAACTCTTTGGCTGGTTGGGAGCTGTAAATACAAGTCTCCACCAAGAAAAGTATCCTTATCAGTGAGACAAGCTAAGCTAAATTACTTATACTCCAACAACCCCATCTAACCTCACATATCTCTAGAACATCTAACCTCTCCATTTGACAGCCCAGTGTTGTATTCAGATATGGCACCATTTAATTATGAACTGGATTGCTACAAGAGAATAGGACAGTTAACTTACTGCTGTTTAATGAGCACGCTCTTGTTAGTTGTGAATACATTCACTGTACTCATTAAATCAGGAGGCACTGGAGTTCTGAATACATCATTAAAAGGATCCAGGAATGCTGCTGCTTTGTTCAGCATGACTACATGCTTTGCTTGACAGTTGGAAAATGAGCAAGAAATGTAAGCCCCTTCCTGTTAGGCCAGCAGATCTAATTTTAAAATAGGACGCGGGAGAGAGAGTGGGAGATCTGCTTCTTCAGAACTTCACTCATTTTAGAACACAAATTTCTCTTCTTAATGCTGACTTGAAGCAGAAACACACTCAGTACTGTAAGACACCAATAAAATGGAAATGTCAAGCTTTTGGAGAGGAGGGCTACTTAAAAAATAAATTACTAAGTAAACAAACATATTCACAGTCCATTTTCAATACACTCAAGGAGTATGCACTAATCTATCAACGTGCCAATTAGCAAAATGAACCTTCATAAAACCAATACACACATACCCCTAATATGGTAGTTCCCACACTATTTACAATATACCGATTAAAGCTGAAGAAGGAGTGAAACTGACTAGTAGGCTCCTATACATTCTCACAGAGGAAACTTAAAACATATGTTCAGTGAAAGAATGAATTTTGTGCCATCTACCACAAAGATATACACCCACCTATATGAACCTATATGTCCAAAATAATCTACAGTTACAGAGAAATTAAATATGGTCAACTGTTAGCTCACTTTGCCCATTGCATGGAAGCACCTTCTACCAAAAGAGGTATGTGAACCAACATCACTGATGGCATCACTGGAGTTGCAGGGCATCCTGGAAGTTAAGATTTAACAAGTACAACTGCTTCCTCCAAACATATCCTTGAAAAAAGAAAATGCATTTCTGCAATGTGTTTATAACAAAATCTTTCTTCTCCTTTCCTCCTACCTCATGCACAGAGCAAGTGAATAGGTTGCTAAAGTTCAGAACTGGGGGAAGAGTGGGGAAGCTGACCCAAGCTTAATACCCTCAGTGCAAGGCTGTGCAAGACTCAACCACTTTAATCCAAGCAATTATTTTTCAGTTAGAAAGTAGTTGATACTGTAAGAAGCTATATAAATACTCAATTCTGGTCAAACAAGGGCTGCCACCTATGAAGGCAAGCTTAATACCACAAGCACATTTAGCTCAGTCTCCATGCTGATGTGATAGTTCACCTCCTGCCTGAAAAAACATGTTCTAACCAGCACATTAGGACGTTGCTAGCTCCAGACTTCAAAACAAGCCTCTGGAGCTCATCAAGATCCCAATTTTATCACTTTTACCAACAAAATAATCTTCAGGAAAAAAATCCTTCTGATTAAGAAGTCAGGCTTAATGCAACATGCCATGACTAATCCTCTTAAATTTTCTCTGGGTCTGGCACTGTAATCTCAGTAATGCAGAAGAAACTGTTCTTTTCATAGGAGCTTTGTGACTGTGTGGACAATCTTACTCAAATAGCAAGTGATTACTCAGCACTATCAACCTGCATTATCAGCACAGAAGTTTCAGCACACTGCTCACTTGGGGTGCAATCACAGAGCAGTACTCTCAAATAACCAGGTATAAGCTGTAGAACAGCACTCACTGACATCAACCACTACAGACTTCTGGGGTCACATCCCATTGCTCCCCATACTGCAGTACACAGATGAACTTAGCCTTTTAGACCATATAGTGGAAACAGCCTGAAGAACTACCTGGCTCTCCAATGGTTTAAAATAGTACCCTTACCAGAAGGGAGAAAGAGTAACAGTTTGGAGATAGGGAAATCAAAAGGAGAAATCTCATTCAGACTAGATCTAGACATACATCCCTTATCAGCAATATGCACCCAGAAGTGCATCAGAGCATTTGATTAAAATCCCAGTTCACTGATTAAAGAACAAAAAAACCAAAAACCTTTAGTCACCCACACTGTTCCCTTGGTGTCAGATAAAACAATGCAGAGAATGTGTACTCAGATTTTCTCATCAATGGTATGGTCTGTTCTTCTAACATCCAGCAAGAAACATACACAGAGAAAATGCATGCAAAAGAGTCTCAATAAGAACTACATGTTAGATTGCTTAATTTGGGTCCTTTTCTCTTTAACTGTACTAGAAAGCTCTGGATGAGAGAGTTGCCTCATAGAATTTGTAAGCTGAGAGATGGACACATAAAAATTCATAAATAATAAACTTCTCAAGTGTTGCATTTTCTTCCCTATGTGCTCAACACAGGGCAACTCATGTACCATCTCAGCTGGTTTAACTCAAAAAACACCACATACTTTGATGACAGAAAGGAAAGGATGATGAGCAGGGAACTGTTTAAACATTTGTTGTTCTGCTTAGGAACAACATACCTCCATGGCTAAAAACCTGTAAAACATTAGATACAGAGACATACTTTTTACCTATCATAAATAGTTTGCATTTTTCATCTCCTTACCTACTTCTGGTCTGCCATTAAGTCAGACGTGCATCTTCCTGGCAGATACCCCCCTTCTGCATTATGTACAACACAGAACATACCAGAAGTCCACAGAGCAGCTTGTGATTTATACTTTGAGGGCATTTAAACTGGTTAAGCAACTTACAGAGAGAAAATAAATTACACATTGAAAACAAGACACACACATACTCTTATGACAACAAAATGAAAGAAAAACCATACTTTTCTTCATGCTATGTGCTGTATCACCATAACATAATAAGCAGTACTTCTGTTCAAAGACTTTAATCTCATTATTAATACCTCTTTGCTCTGTGTATATTGCATCTTGTCTTGCATCTCATCATCATCATCATCATCCACAATCTTTGCAGGTACAGCTTTGCATTTTACATATACACAAAAAGCAATCCAACAAAGGTCCTGTCCAGCAGCAGTAAGGAAAATAGAAAACAAATACTTAAATGGCAAAACACATGCACTTCCAAACTTGAGATCTGGTTAGATCCTCAAGTCCTCCTTTACAAGGAAAGCACTTTTATTTACTCTCATAAACACATTTTTTGTTCTTGTTTCAAATACTTCAAACTGTTAATACATTCAAGTTAACATAAATATCTTGCCCTGTTACAGGAAAAAAAAAAAAAATCTGTTTGTTGAATGGGAAAACAATCTGTCAGAATTTCTTCTTCCATGTATTCCACTGCACCATATGTGGAGGCTGGAACAAAGCCTAAGAACATCTGCCATAGACTTTAAAACCCCTAATAATAACACAGCTGGTGTCCTCAGCCTAATGATCTCAGCACAGACTCACGTGGCCACTCCTGACTCTGGCCCCCAATCCAGGAAAAGCACAGAAACCCTCAAAGGTTGGACATGTTCATCCATTCTTAACTCAATTTGCATTTTGCTAAAGAACCAACACAGAAAGCAAGCCGAAATCCTTACATTTTGAGCAGTTCAACAGTCACTGTTTCCATAGGACTTCCCCACACTCCTTTCATAACACTCCAGTTTAGCAGTATTCCATAAAATGAAGCTCCTCAACAAAACAACTGCAAATCTCAGGGATCCAGGGTTAGAAACCTAAAATGCTTAACTGCATTTAACTGTACTACAGAAGTGTTTTTGCCTTTTCTTCTTCCACTAAACTCATGAAGATCTTCATTCCTGTCCATCTAGTTTACTTAGAAATGATTGTTGCCACCACCAATGTTGCTTTTAAACGTGTTCAAAAGTGCTGGTTTATCAACAAGAAAACCATATTCCAAAGAAGAAAAAAAGATGACAGAAGAGCACAGAACTCAGAATATGGAACTATTTTTACACTCACACAGAGTCAGCATTGGGTTCTAACAGGTATTTATCACCCGGATGTTTTAGGAAAATGTCTAGGATCTTCCATGCCCAAAGGATGCAACTTTGTGAAGGCGGGAACAAAGAGAGCAATATTTGGGTGGGGGGTGAGGTTTGAAACTTTCATTCCCTTCAGTCCACACTCTGCCTCCTTTACTCTTCCATCTATTAAAAAAATGTAGGTAGGTTCCAGCAGTCAATGGGCACGAGTTCAGTTTAACATAAGGTGTGCAGGTGGACCCGTGAAAGGCACATTTAGCCACTGGCAAAGCACAAAGAGGTAGGTGGCTACTTCAGCAAATTGCTGTATCCACAGTAACAACAGACAGAACACTGAACTCTAAATTCTAAGAACAACCCATTTAATCCAACTACTCTAAAATGCCAATGTGACACTAATATCCTCACCAGAAAATGTTTTCTTTCCTGTTTCTCATGAGGGAGAGAGGAGAGAAAAATCCCCAAAGCAGAGAAAGGCAAAACTTTTTAAATTCCCACACGGCCCAACAATATAGGCCCTCTTAAAAGAAGAGGCATTTAGCAGATAATCATTCTTAATTTGTACCACATCACTGAACAACAAAGGAAAAGAGAAAATACAGAGCAAGTTACTTAATAGTTTTATATAAAAGCACCAAAGTCTGAGAAAAGACATAACACTAGACTAGCACAGCTACAGTAATCAATTTGGCTGTGACAAACATACTTACAGTCATGCATCAGTTATATGCTTTACTCCTTCTATGACCCTCTATCTGATATGTAAATCCTCTTAGAGCTACAAGATAAATAAACTATGAAAAAGAGTGCATTTTAAGGAATTAGGCAAATAGTCCCACTTTTTCAAACAAAGTCTAAACATCAGCAAAAATTAAATCTATGGAGAAACAAAAACGTGCAGCAGGAGTATCTACAGAAAGAAAAGATACAGCTTCAAACAACATCAGTTTGACCATAAATTCTTAATTCCAACAATGATACAGCACAAGTCCAACAGAAGGCTGTATTTATGTGGTTATGCTGTAGACTTCTGACTGCAAATAAGAAAAATTGACGGCTTCAATTTTACCTTAGACTCCAACTGGGGAGCACACTGTGCAATGGCAGCAACAGCTGTATCACAAGTGTTGAATGTGGCCATAGCAAATATCTGGGCTGGCACCAGCAATGAATTACACGGCTTTTTAAAAATAAATTTTGACATCAGACACATTAAATAAGTCTACTGTTGCTGTGCTGTCCCTTGTGTAACAGATACAGTAGCCACATATAAGACACATGATGTCCTTCAACTTGGCAGAAAGGGCTACTGTTTACAAAAAAGCATAATCTCTCAGAAGCACAAACAATTTGCAGAACTAACAAAGTTCTCCTGTGAAAGCCAGCCTGTAACTGCTGGCTTGGAGCAGGCACAGACCTACTGCTGTCTCCAGATTTTGTTTTCTCACTTGCTACAAGCCAAATTTTTTCCCCTTTATTTCTGGTGCTACATGCTGTAGCTACAAGTCTGCTGTGACAGAAAGCAGGTAGAGACAAGGAGTTCTTAGAAGTGGGTTAGTACTTACATACTTCAAAGTGACTGACCCTGGCTATCTGCAGTATTTCAGCCAATACAATTATATCTGCATAAAGTTTCCAGGTGCTCAGCCTTGCTTTACTCACAAGATCAGCCTACAAATAAGGAAAAGGCCAGGAATCATACCCTGCATGCTTTCTAGCCCATCTGCATGCTTTGTCCTTCCTCTCAGCAATTTATAGTTTTCCCAGAAACCAGTTTTCTCTTCCTGAGTATTTCAACATGTGCCTTTATTAAGTTCTGTCCTGACAGAACTTGTATTTTTCTATTCAGGAAGCTACAGGCTGGGGTGCAAGACAAATAAGTCTGTCATAGGACAAAGACACAATGCAAACATTGTATAACTGCAAAGTGCAGTCATTGGTAGACACAGTTACCAAGACCTGTAATAATTCCTGCCTGGCCCGATTCCCACATCTCTGGAAATATATCTCTGACAGTAATGCTGCCCACAGTCTGCCCAAAATCTGAGGTGGATGGTGGAGCTGTTCTAACATGAAAAACTCATCACAAAGCTCACAAATAACATCAGATCGCAGTGCAGTTATGAAGCAGACTAGGCCTTCAAAGCCGCAATTAAACTTGGCTAATGAGACAGACCTGTACTTTAAACAGCCTTAATATTCAAAATTACGGTTTGATTCACACCACCTATCATTTTATACAGAGGTGATAAGCTCCAGTGAAAGTGACTTGGCTGAACTCAACTCAGTGAGTAACAAGCCCCTGAAGCACACACCATGCAATAATTACCCATATCACTATGTCTGAATATTGTGCCAGTAGCTATCCCCAGCTTGAATAAGTATCCACAAAAAAGTTAACAGAAGTAAATAGCACACTCACATTACCACAACTTTGTACTGACTTGAACATAGTCTGCATACAGGAAGCAAAACCTGGACAAAAGACCCAAGGCAGCATCACCACACTCGGCTGAATTTACCAGCATGGAACTGAGACAGATTAAGAGACTAAATCTGCACTCCTGTTTAAAACACCTTCCATCAAATTCCACCATTTGCAAAACCACCCTTTCAGGTACAAATGTTAACTAGTACAAAGACAGTGTTGCCAAGAAATACATTTGCTCCTTTCTTACCTTCTCATTTTAGCTGCACATGCGCTTTACCAAGAAGTACTATACCCCAGGGCACAATAAAAAAGTGGAAACATCACTGCTTAAGTATTAGAAGAGCCTCTTGCAAGTGCAAAAGACAGTTATTTCATGCTTTCATTTGCTTTGTGGTTATTTGGAAGTATGCAACTACAAAAGCTCCAAATAGAGTAAAACAAACATAAACTGGGTGCAGCTCACGTCAGCAGCAGAGATCTCTTAACCTGAAGGTCATACTGTCAATACTACAAATGTAGAAGCAGCTGCTGACATTTTGACATGGTCCCTAAACTGCAGCATGGAAGATACAGAAGACTGTAATTCAGAGACACATTTGAGCTGCCAAAGATTCCAGACTCCATCAGGGATTCCACTCTTTTTACCTCCACAGCTGAGATAATGTATATACTATTCTCAGCCAGGTATCAGTAACAGTGATTTGGGCTTTTCTGTTTTGTTTTTAATTAAAAAGCAATAAGCCCAGAGGTAATTATAGATTTCCAAGCCAAATACTGGCCCTTTGGGATCAAACATCAGGTCTTGTAATGTTACAGATCCTTCCAAATTCTACTTCCCCTCTCTCAAAATACATCCACCCACGCACCCAATCACTGTATACCTTTCTCCTCCACCTTTTTCACTTCAGGCAAGGTAAGATAATCTTCACACAACAAAAAACAAATAACAACCTGTTTAACCCTTGTGACTTAAGTCTGGGTTTGGCAAACTGTGTGAGTAAGAGTTAAGTGGCAAACTGTGCTGAATCGACACTCACTTTGCTGTCTTCTTTATTTCCCAAAAGAGTAAAGATAATCCTCAAGACACAAAACGCAAGCAAGCAAGCAGTCTCTTTAAAACTAGCAATGCACATCTTCATGACTTGGACTTTACTCAAGGAATCATCCCCAAGTTACAGGACCATATTCTGTTTCTCATAATTGATAGGCATTGACATCTCTAAATATCCCAGTTTCCAACATCTATTAAAATCTATTCTCCAAAATGTTACTTAATCCACTTCTTCAGAAATGCTTTTTTTAAGGTCAGTTTTAGCAGGCACTTCATGAAGTTTTTGGTAGACATGCAATAGTTAGGTAGCACAACTTCTTTTGGCCACCAGAACAACTTCTTGGTATATTTTGTGAAAAGGTATTTAGAAAATAAATTTACAAAATAGTTATTTGGGTTTTCTTTTAAGAGCTAAATCGTAAAAAAGAATTTATATGCATATTATCCATTCTATTTAACCTTATTTGCTCATTTTTCTCTTCCAGAAGTCTGTTACTTCCAAGAACTTTACAAAGCATTAATAGATACCCTGAAGAAAAATAAGGGGGAAAAAAATAAATGGACTGTCAATATCTCTGTTGGAGCACTCTTAAATGAGGAGACATAGGAAACTCCATAACACTTGACAGACAAAACAAAGCCAGAGAAAAAGTATGTGTAGAAAAAAAGAAAAAAAAATAGGGAGGAAAAAGCAGATCAGCCAAATGTTGGAATTCATAAAAGATGCTTGCAAATGTCTTTAGTGCCCTTAAAGAAAACCAATGCCTTATTATTCTGAGATCCCAAACTCCTTTCACTTCTCTGGTGGTAATGGACTGTAGCGTTAAAACAACCAAATGTCCAAAGCACTCTCTCCCAAAATCTATTCTTTAGTTTCACATATGCTCAGTTCCAAGCTAGCACACTGCTGGATCATAGGTCTTCTATCACAAAGCAAACAACAGTTTCCAGTTAGAAATCAGGGCAATCAGGAACCACTTGTTCCCACTCAGAAGAGAAATTAATTATCTGTTGTAGGATTTACATCAGAGAGATAACAGGCTGAAGCCCTGGTCACACTTTCCCAATTTCTGAAGCTCAAACTGAGTATTTTAGAGCTGTTCAGTTTTAAGGGTTCACTAAATAAAAAATAAAAACCCCACCCAAAAAACTTTTATTACCTACATTGTAACAACTGCTTTCTTACCTTTTCCAGGCAGAGGTCTAAGGAACAAAGAAGAGAAAACAGTATTACATCTGCTATAACAAGTCATGTTATAAACTGATCATTTTCCTATGCAGCCCCTCCTATTTCCTCTTACTCATTTCTCCCGCTGCAACATTATATCATGTTTTATCTTCAAGTTATTCCTGCTGGTCATAGGATCAAAACAATAGGCTTGCTCCTAGGTGCATTTAGGAATTTCCTCTCAGCCTTCTTGACAAACTAATTAGTGTTAATTTAACAGATAAGAGAGACAGAACTGGGTATTCAATCCTCCCTGTGCAAATCAGCTAACCAAGAGTATTAAAATCATGTTGCTGGCTTTCTTTTATTAAGAATAGAAACAAAAAAATCCAAAACAAAAATACCTCAACAAACCACAAACTAACAAATCATTCCATTTTGATGGCACTAACTCATTCTTAAAGAGACCTACATAACTTAATTAACTCTCATTTTTAATGGGACCTATATAACTTGATGCTTACAGGTTGAATACAAAGTGTGGTATTATACACCTACAGCAAACTAAACACTAATTGGCCTTGCCTGCACATTCCTATGTCACCTTTGTGCCATCCCCACTGTTCATCTAACCCGCTAAGGAAAGACAAGTGAACAGTAAAACTAAAACCAAGGAAATCTAACCAAATTTTAAAGCTGCATTTTTCAATTTGCCTCCCTGGCTTATTTCCCAGGGGGTAACAGTACGAAAGATGTGTGGACAAAGGGGCACACATACCTGGTAGGACAAGGCAGGACTAACCCCAGCAGAGATGGCAAACTCTGAGCCCAGGCTAACCTGGTTACAGAAGCACAGCCTTCAGGCACATGCCTTCCCAGGCACCTCTAGCTAGTATTAGTGTAGGCTGTCCTGAAAGGACACTGTCACCCTACTGCACACTTATCCTGGAGCCATATATCCCTCTTGCTTCTTTTTCCTCACAGAGACATCAGTGCTTCTACCAGCCCACATCAATGTGATCAGGAACGCAACCTGGCTGAAAAGGCTAAACCAAGGGGATGGGGGAGTCAAACCACTCACAGGCACTGTGTTGGCTTCAGCTGTCCGTGTTTTCAAGTACCGGTGTTGCAATGCATTCTTCCAAGCTTCATTGCCAGGAAAACAGCAATCCCTGGTGGCACTCAAACCATCAGTGCACTAACTGGTGTGTGTGTTTAATCATGACACCACAGGGCTGAGGGACACCAGCAGTAAACATCCAGAGCCAGAATTTACAGATCCTACAAAAGTATCAGTCAACCCAAGACTTAACAGCAAAGGTTTCCTGTGCAGTTACAGAGAGATGAGGTTTGGTCGCCCAGATGAATCCCACAGCCATATGAAACTGATGCTGACAAGCTGACTGGCAACAGAAGAGCCATGAAACATCTTTGTTCTTGTTGAATTCCTACCTACTGGAAGAGCAGCTCTGCTAGATTTACAAATCCAAGAAATAATCCATTATTAGTTGGAGAAAGGAAGAAATGTCAGCTTTAATCCCAATATTTGTAAAGGAAAAAATTAACTATGATAAGCAATAAGGAATATTTAAAAGTACAGTTTTGTCTACCTGAATCTAAACCTCTGTCTAAAGACCAATTGACAAGCCATCGGAAATTTCTTTTAAGGAAGCACCAGCTTTACTTTAGCAAATAAAAGAAATTTATTTCAATTCTTAATTCTTACTGTAAATATCAATATAGATCAACATAATGCATTTCACACTACTTTCTGATAAAAACCCCAAAACATTCATAGTCACACTTCACAGTCATACCTATATTTTGTGTTGGAAGGGATCTTAAAGGTCAACTAGTCCAAACCCCTGCAATGGGTGGGGATGTCTTTCACTAGACCAGATTGCTCAAAGCCCATCCAGCTGGGCCTTGATCACTTCCAGGAACAGGGCACCTGGAGCTTCTCTCTGTGCATCATTTAAGGTCCTATCATTATGATAAATTTCCCGTCATCGGGTCTACTCAACAACCATTTGGGAGCAATAATAAAACACAAAATATTCCTCTAAGAATGAAATAAGATCATAATAAAATCATGCACACTGTATTTAAGAAATCCATACTCGTATTCATGATCTACACCCAACATGAAGTGACATCTATCTGCCTTTTCCACCAGGGCTCTTCATTAGCTAGGTAACAACCATGAATTGTTAATTCTACGTTTATTGTCTTCAAATTACACTTGGTTATGATCTTTGCCTTTACATACCATTTCTTGATTTAATACATTACTCATTCCATAAAATCATCTATATTTTTTTAAAAGTCAGTAATACCCCCATGAACAAAACAGAAAAGATTATTGTCCTTTTTTCCAAGTCAAAAATCATATTTCCCGCCTCTCTTTCCTGCTATTCAGTATAATACTACAGAGGGACATAAATGAGAAAACCTTCAAATTCTCCTCCTTTATGTCAACATACAGCAGGTGTCCTCTGAAAGCAGATAAACAGTACAAAATGGGTGCAGTGTTTACTTTTGGAGAGCGGATATTAGTAAGTCAGGCTCAAGAAACTGAGACTGACTTACTCTGAACATTCATCAGCTAGCAAACTGAGAAAACTATGTGTCTTCCCAGTGTTCTGTTCCCAGCCTGCAAAATCCCAGGCTCCCACTTTGAACACTGATCTTTTCCATAGCAATATGCCACTGTCAGCTTATCAGTCCACCTTACTAAAATAACTACTGCAAAAGTAGCACCATCTTATTCTGCACAACCCATCTGCCAGACATGTGTTTAACTTCCGTAAAATGCACCTAAATTACTTGAGCAAGTCGTACACTCCTCAGGGAATGTCTTTTGGGCCACCTGGAATTTTTCTTTTGTAAGAGAATTAGTAATGCACACTATCAACCTCAGTAATGTAGGGAAAAAAAAGTGCAGAGGTATCACACATGTCTACTGAGGTTGCTGCCTGTTTTACATACCTTGTTAGGCCCTAAATAGCTACAGAATGTGCCAATCCACTGACCTCAAGAGACTGTTAGCCTTTTAACAGAGATTCACAAGAACTGGATTTAATTCTAGTACTGGCATGAACTCCCGAATTACCGCAAATGTTTTGATCTTGCTGCCCCCATCATCCATTGCCAAGTCAGAGAAGACTGATTTTTGTGATCGTGAATGCTGAACTTCGTTAGAAGTTCACATTGAGTATTTTGCAGCTTTTGCAATGTTAAAGGGCAAAGTATTCAGGAAAGTTGCATTTGCCTGAGGTACAACAGCTCCTAAATGAAACCTCATTTAGTAGATAAAAGCACTACAAGTGAATGTCATGGAGAAATCAATGATCACTGCAGAAAAAAAAATAGCAAAACATACATCCAATAGTTTGACAGTACACTCCTCTCTGGACTTTGGGACAAAGGACTCATCCAGATAAATGCAATATTTAACTTTTCTCAGCCTTTTCATTCTACTGATTTTGAGAAAGCCGCTACAGGGTAAAATACTCCTGAGGAAATACAAGAGTAATTAAAGGTTACAAACATTTCAGACAATCAGAAAAAGCATTTTCAGTTGAGATTGCCTTACACTGGAACCGTGCAGTTCTCAAGTCAGTCACAACTCACTGGGTCAAGCCATAACATGCTTGTCTATCACCTTACAGTATTACATGATCCTTAGGAAATACAGCCATAAAGGACTGATCCTAACATGGACTTCACATGTGCAGGTTTGCAGAATTCATTACAGGACCCAAGGCTACAAGAAGGTAATATTTTTGGTTAATCCTGGTCTTCACCCCCTCCATAAATACCTGGAAGTACTCGTTACTGCAGTATTACTTGAACATAACAGAAGCCCACAATTTCTTTCTGCCATTTGTGACTACAGCAGAAGATCTATCGCAAAAACACATGTTAAAAGAAAGACTGATTTCTACCTCATCACTTTACATCAGCAGTGCTTAACACCTCAGAAATAGCTACTGTGAGCAGACACAGATGAAGATAAAGAAATTCCATTTTAAATCGGTTTAAAGGACCATCTAAGGATTTTGGCATTGTTCAAATGCCTTCCAATTCTGATAATTTTACAGGTTTCACTGTGGAAATAGGTTTGCATAGATTTGAACTGCAAGGTTTCTGCTTACTGCAGAGGAGTGTCTGCTGCTCCCCTGCAAAGTATGCAACTGTGCAGTATCTGATAGTGAAATGGGGCTTTCTGGGACAGGCAACGTTGTTAGTAACACAAGTTCCACTTAAATAAACACTAAAGAGGATAGTAAAAGTCTTAATTTTCCACAGCAGACATTAATGAGATTTTAAAAAATATACTCCTCTCTTGAAACAAAACTGCACTTCAGTCCCCCTAGGACACCAAATTGTGGCTGCGGTCAGACTGCAATTCATACAGGGTCCTGATTTGTTTGAAATTTGATTAGAGTACGACATTATCAGCAGCTGCCTTTAAAAAAATGAAATTTAGAATTTACTTGAACATACAATACTAAAATGCACTGATTGATTCCAATTTGCAGTAGTCAACTAAACTCTTCAAAGAGGCACATGTAAGTAACTCAATGTATCCATAGTTTTCATTCTTCCTCTCTAGGCTATAAGTTTCCACTGTATGAACACTTTCCTAACCTTTGGTTTCTATAAAAAGATGGAACAAGTCAACTCAGCATTAAACTTCATTGAAAACTAATGACAGTTTTTCTGTGTTTTGTCCAAAGCATAGAATTATTACATAGCAGGGCAGGGGGTTCACACATTTTTTCTTTTCACTGTAAAACTAGATGAGAGGTGATCTCTCACCTCTAGCTGGCACTGGTGAGGCCACACCCGGGGTACTGTGTCTAATTCTGGGTTCTCCAGTACAAGAAAAAGATGAACATACTGGAGAGAGGACAGTGACTGGCCACTAAGACAAAGAAGACCAGGGCATTTCTCCTATGAGGAGATGCTGAGAGAGCTGCAACTGATAGCTGGAGATGAGAAGGTTCAGGGAGATCTCATCAACGAGTAAAAATACCTGCAGGGAGGGAGGCCAGAGCCAGGTTCTTTCAGTGGTTCCTACACAGGACCAGAGTGATGGGCACAGACTGAAACATGAGCAGTTCCCTCTGAATGTCCAGGAACACTTTTTCCCTTTGAGAGTGACCAGGCACTGACTGAAGTAGTTCAGGGAGGCAATGGAGTCTCTCCAGCCTTAGAGATATTCAGATACTGTCATGACACAGACCTGTGCCAAGTGCTCTAAGAGAACTCTGCTTGAGCAGGCAGGTTGGATCTGATGACCTTCAGAAATCCCTTCAAATCTTAACCACACTGCAATCCACCAAAGCAACCTTTCTACAGAGTTCAGTATTTTTTCTTCTGTTCACATAGGTGCTCAGAGCGAAGAACATGCCATGTTCATGCCAAGAACAAAAATATGCAGCAAGTTATTGTCAGCCTCAGCATCTCATTTATCAACACACAACTAGTCTTGGCTATACCAGAGCTTGGAGTGCAGCAGTTTCAAAATCAGCTCCAGAAAAAAATCAGAAATCAGAAAAAAAAATCAGAAGCCACAAGACAAGGCAAAGAATCAACTCCAGTAAGGTTACTAATTTAACTAAAGCAAATCTGCCAACTTAATTGAATCTAAGAATTATCTCTGAGCTAATCTGTTTGTGCTATCAATAAGCCTCTTAGCTGGTCAACCATAAGCAGGATGACTATATGGCATGACTTTTTGCACTGTAATCAATAGGCTCCAATAAAAACAGAAGTATTGGTGATTCAAAGTTCAAATAGAGGACAGTTTTAGACAAAGAACAGTATCAGTGAACTCCTGACATCTACTTAGGAAGCATCATGCTATTCACTACAAAGCAAAATAAAAGTGCATGTAAACTCACAGCTATCTCAGTCAAACTACTGAGTTAGCAGGAAGGCTTTGAACCAGACACCAACTGATATCTTGGAAAGTCTATGTTAACAGGAAGTTCATTCTCAAGATTTTTATCTCTCCAAGTAGCACTGATCCCACAAATGAATACACAAAATTGAGCCCTCCATACAGGTGCAGCATTCCAAGGTGTCAGCGGCATTGCCTGTGGAGTTTTAATGATAGATGTATGACCAGGGAAATATACCTTCACAGCACAGGCACTGCAGATCACACCCCAGTTCCAGCCATACACAGCTTCAAAGAGTAACTGAGATGCCTACAACTGACAAGCCATCACTGTCATTTAGTGACTAGAAAGTAATTCTCCTGCTTACTATGGTCTTACAATAACTCTGAAAGCCACTTGGTGTGCGGTCACTACCAGAATCTGTTCCTTTTCACAGCCTTTCTGAAGAACACGAGTGACAATCTCACTCCCAGCAGGATCAAGGAACAACATGAGCATCACAGGGGATGATACCAGTATGCCTTTGGTCATTTCACATGCAGTCTAAGCGTGTTTATTCTTGAATGCTGATCTTGGTGGCAACACTAAACTTCTTATAGAGGTAGAACTGCCAGGTACCTCTGGAGAGAAGGAATAGTTCAAAAAGAAAAACAGAACTAGTTGTAAAAGCCTACCTATCAACAACATTACTCTGACCAACAGGAAAAAGCACAGCTTCTATTTCCATATTGTGGTTATCACAACTCCCAATAATACAGACCAGTTCTACCAGTCTGGCTGTCCTTGCGTTAATATGGAAGTATTGGGAAATTTGTAATGTGTGAAATAAAATGATAGTTTTGTAAGAGTTAAACAGGATTATTAAAAGATATGCCAATTAAGTATCCAGCCTAATATTGGAGAGTTATTAGAGCAGGCACTTATTTTTACTGAGGTAGAGGATAGCTATATGGTACAAAATTTTAAGTAAAGAATCCACAAATCTCTGTGAATTAACAAGAAACCACCAACCTTGATCTGAGTATCACTCACAACATACAACGTCCAGACAACACAAAACAAATTTTGTCCTGCAAATGGTATTTCTGGTCCTGGCAGGAGGAGCACTAAACCACCCCAACTCTGGAAATCAACAACATTTTAAAGACTTAAGAAAGAAATGTATTTCAAACAAACATAACTCATATACTGCCTTCTTGCTTAATTATCTCTCCTCTCCCAAGGAAAATTTTAAATAACATAGGAAGATTACGAAGAAAAATATGTAGCTTTTAGAAAGGGTAAAAGTCTTGGTTTTAACCTCTTGCCTTTCAGTATTGCAGATGCTGCCTCAATAACACTCATTCTGAGAATCCTTTCTACAGAGTATGTAGAGTATGTAAGTACCTTACATTCAGTTTAGTCTATCACAGCAGACAGAGCGGGAAGTTTAAGCGTTTTTCCTTTTCAGTATTATAGCAACAACACTAAGAAACAATAATATTGATCAAGTACACATTTAAAAGAAAAATATTTAACGTGCACTAATTTCTGCCATACTAATCTCATTATTCTATCCCAAAGAAGATTGGCTAGAGCATAAATAAAATCCTCAGAGCACACTGCAAGATTAGGATCAAATTACATCTATAAAAGCAGCTGGTAATCTGTTACAGGAGACAGAATGTGTGAAGCAGCAAGGAGTTCAGGCGTGAGCTGCAGCAGAGAGGAACAACAGGAGCTCCTGCCAGTTCCAGGCAAATCGTTCCAATCTGATCTTGCTCTCTGGTATGTGCAAGCTCACTTACTCCCACCAGATCTCACCTGTGTCCCACAAACTGTCGGAGTGCCATGTTAAAATACATTAATATCCATGGCAAAACTTGTGTATCACATCCTGGTCCTGCCTGTCAGCCAGGACTCTGGATTAAACTAGTCAGATGCTCAGAGGCTGCTGCAGCAGCTGGATACTTCACTGGGATTTCAAGCACCCAGATATCAAACATGGGGCACCACATAGAAATGCATGTGCCTAATCACATTAGTGCTTCCTTGGCATACTGTTGCGCTGCCCAGTGTTCTAGAATAGGCACACCAAGTTCCAGTGTGAATTTTTGGTTCATAACTGAACAAAAGATGAACAGATTATTTTTGTCTGGTATGGGATTTTTTTGCACTAGATCCAGAGATCCTACTTCTTTCCACTATCATCCATCATGCAGTTCAATCCCCTGGCAAGTGGGAGTTCATTCATGCAATGACAAACTTTTGTTTTACAACAAGAGAAATTTAAATTCTATCCATTCTATCTGTTCATACAGCCTCACTCACTGGTCCTCACTCAGTAGTTCACATTAAAAGCTGAAAACTCTTGCCTTCCACTAGAAATTTTACCATCCTCGTTTTCCTCCCTTGCAATGATGCTCATTTAAAAACAGAGATGTAAGCTTAATGGCTTAATATAATTTTCTTATTGTCATCACAGGTTGCTCTGACTCAGTTAAAACAGGTTACAGTGCCTCAGAGAAGGCACAGTTTTGTGAATACAGTCCCTGGGCTCTCTGGAGACAACGCTCCCTCCTCTAGACTTCTTCCTGTAACTCCAGAAGAGCTCTCCTAGGACAAACACGTTTAAATCCGGAGCCCAGTGCAGGCAGAAGGCAGGGTACTACAAACAACACATACACAATACACACAGCAGTAAGACAGGCACATATGGCAAACTGGTCATCATAACTGTTGTTTGGTTTGGTTTGAGCTTTTTGTTGTTGTTGCTTGCTTTTTTTTTTTTTTTTGCTGTTGCTTTCCTGATTGCAAAAACCATTACACCCACGACTTAATCTCAGCGGACTGAAAGGTTCAAATAAGGTTACAGATTGCAAAGCAGAAAAAAGTGTCCGCACGGAGACTTCTCCTGAAGTCGGAGAGAGGGAGAACATGAACCCTGGCTCCCACTCTTTAACAGAAGTTCAATTTCTTGGGAAATTTCCTAACTCTTCCCTAATTTTACCTGAAAAAAACTCGCCTATAGATGAAAATTCAAAATCGTCAGATGCAAATCAAGAGAGGCACCAAGATCTCAAACTTGCTAAAAACCATAACGAAGTATTTTAGTCATTTTAAAGAGTGGAATACTGCCAAAAGCTATCCATAATCCCCAACGGTGAAGAAAACGAGTCAGTATTTGCAGGTCCCTCTGCGATGGCAAGAAAGCTACTTCTGCATGCAGGGGGCCCTTGCACCTGGAAACAGCAGCAGTCTAGCTGTAAATAAAGCAGAGGCATAATTCTGTGAGCGATTCTTGACCTTCGATACGCAATTCTACTCATGCGCTTCTTTCCTTTAAGGGGGCGGAAGGGACAAAAGAGCACAGGCAGCAGAGCAAGGCGCAGCGACCGCCCCCGAGCCAGCCGGCTGTGAAGGTCGAGGGGCCCGAGGAGAAGGAAGAGCGGCTGCACCTTGCTTGGCCCCCGTTCCGCAGCCCGGCGAGCGCTGCAGGCCTCGCCGGTGCACCGCAGCCCCCGCACCCTCTCGCTCACCGGGGAGCGAGCGGGGGCAGAGGCGGCCGCGCCGGCGCCTCCGCGCATCCCCGCCCGCGCCGTCCCCCGCGCCCTCCGCCGCACTCACCCCGCTCCGGGCCCCCGGGCGGCGGGGCGCAGGCGGCGGCGCCCCCGCGGGCCGGGGGAGCCTCGCTGCCGGCGGCGGCCACCTCCGGGCTGCTTCACCCCTCACGGCTCGCCCCCGGCCCGCGCCGCTGAGAGGCCGCGGCGTGCGGGGCGGGCAGAGCGCAGGGGCTGCGGTAGCCGGCTGGCTGCTGCTGCTGCTTCTCCCTCCTTCTGCCGGCGCCTCATGTGCCCTCCTCCTCCCGGGTCTCTCCTGCCAGGCCGCTGCCACCCAGCTCCAGGCTCTCTAGCGGCGCCCGGGGACTGCTGCGAACCCCTCCGACCGGGCGGGCGGCAGTGCACGTGGGGCGGCTGCCGGGCGCTCTCCGCCGCCGCTGCCGGGCGCGGAGCTCCTGCGGCCGCGCAGCCTCCTCAGGAGGCGGGGCGGCGCGGACACCTCGGGGCTGCGGCGCCGCCGCCGCCGGCGGGGCAGCAGGAAGGGGCGGAGGCACGGAACGCCGCCGGCGGCCACCTCGGCGGCCGCTGGCTCGGTAATCGCAGCGCTCCCTTTCCCGCCCCCCGGAGGCCATTACCTCATGGCCCTGCCCTGCCGCGGAGGAGGGGCCGAGCGTCGCCCGGCAACTGGCCCCCTGCCGCGGGACGGGCTGGGCGAGCGGGCACGAGGACGTGTCCGGCGGGAGGGGTTTGTCGCCGTGCGGAGCAGCCCGAGCCCGGCCGCGGGTAGCGCTGCCCGGCACTGCTCCCACAGCTCCCGGGACACGCACAAGCGATCTGGGCTGGTTTGGGAGGCGGAGAGGGCAAGAACGATTACGGGATGTATTAGGCACCAGAAATCCCTCAAAGGAAAATACTTGCTATGAATGTCTCATATACAGAGAAAAGTCTCAAGTCCAAGTTCTTTTTCAATCTTTTTGGTGGTGCCCCGCGATAGGACAAAAAGCAATGATCATAAACTAAATCACAAGTTTCACTGCAGCATGAGGAAGAACTGCTTTACACTGCGGGCGGCAGAGCACTGAACAGGCTGCCCATGGAGGTGGTGGAGTCTCCCTCTCCGGAGACGTTCAAAACTCCCCTCGATGCGTTCCTGGGTAACTTGCTCTAGCTTACTCTGGCTTGGCAGGGCTTGGACAAGATGAGCTCCAGAGGTCCCTTCCAAACCTATCCTGTGATAAATGTAATAATTATTAAAGGTTAAAAAAAGTGAGAAACCCAGAGCAAATCAGAACTTGATATATTTATTGGAGGAAAGTTTGATTGGTTTTGTCTGCCGGCAAGGGAGTTATAGAACTGTGTTCAAGGTTACAGCTGGTAAGACAAAAAAGTTGCATCATGCTGATGGTGACAGGATTCCAGAAGCATGGAATAATCTCCAGAGAGGATAAATTAATTCAGGGCTCGACCCCGAATAATCCATAAAAAGAAATTGTCCAACCCTTCACAGATGCAAACAAAGAGAATCCCCGATGGGGATGTATGCTTTTGGGTGACTGAAAAGAGAGCAGAAACATTGTGAGGGCCAACAGGATTCTCAGGCAGCTGCCTTCCGAACAGGCATGTCTACAGAGCAAATCCCGAGCTAGTGATTTAAATGGGGCATGTGAGTCAACCTAAATGCTTCGTGTTGCTGCCAAAAGGAACAGTCTTCTCTCCCCACTTCTCCTGTGGAGGAGCCAGGTACTCCTGGTTTTCCCAAGGGCTGGCTCTGCTGCTTAGGATTCCTCAGTGACTCCATTTATTAACATCTCACAGAACTAACTGTATTTTTTCCATGTCGGTTTTCTGCCCCATTAGTGAACTGATTCACCCTAACATCATAGAAGTATCAGGAGTGAGCACAAAAGATGAGCTGAAACCATTAGTCTGGGAGGAAAGTGACCCACCCCTCTGGTAACCTTGCACTCTTAAATCATCTCAGTAGTCTCATCTAAATCCTCCCTAAAACAGAAAGTTCAGGTTGCTGCTAAGAAGTCTGACAACACAGTATCACTAAAAAGGTTGTGCCTTTCACTTCTCACCCTTAGCTGAGTCCTCCCATTGGTTCCTTTGTGTCTGGTCTTGAAGACGTGTGACTCTTGCCAGTGAGCAAGCTAAATCAGGAGGCTTTAAAGAAGGGTTGTTTTCTGATTAATACTGAAACAGCTAACTATGAAGTCAGATGAGCGACAGAGGTTGCACAAGAGAGGGAACAAGACTGGAAGGTTGCAAAAGATAGATGGAGCCCCAAAGCAGCAGCTGGAAACTTGTTATAATGTGTAACATAAAACTGAGACAGCAGTGAGGACGAATGGTCAGTACAATGAAGGAGAAGTAATTTTGGGGAACAAGAGTTTGCTCTGTGCTTTACATACTATAAATGAAAAGCAGAGGGGCATAAAAAAAAAGAGCTTTCAGTTCCAGAAAAACAGAGGAAGACACAGAACAGAAGCATCTTGGAATCCAGCCCAGGAAGAAAATCAAATGCTGAGGGGAAAAAAAAAAAAAAAAAAAAAAAAGAGAGAAGGCCGAGGGAAAACCAGGAAGTAGAAAAGTGAATATCCACACCAACAGTGAGAAACAAGTGTCCATGGTTGTAGGTTTCTTATTGAGAAGAACCAATTGACCTGTCACGTCTGTAAGGAACAAGGATTTGAGATGTACTGCTGAGACTGAAAAGACTCTTGTTAAAGAGAGCAGAAGTCCTTCACAGTGGGAGAAATGGCAATGGCATGCACTATTTACATCCAAACACAGTATGTATAAAGAGAACTTGGGTCTATGGGGATTGCCAGGTCCTTGCATGCACGGTGTACATCTGTACACTGGTCATATGACATGGTAGCAATTGTTTGGTGGTGTTGTGCCAAATCCTCCTGATGATTTTTTGGTCATGTGGTGCTGTAATATACGTAAGCATACTCCACTGCATTTCTATCACCAGTTCAATTTATCCACCTAATAATTCCAAAGCTGGCAATTGACACAGTAACCAAATACTTGCAAAAAGTTTCCTAGATTTCTCTGCTCTCTTTCCATTTTCATTACCTTTTCTATTTCCTCTCTCTTTTTGATTTTACCATATATGATATTATCATCACAATATTTTCATATTCATTCTCAATTTTGCTCCCTTGATTACATCTCTAACAGAAACTTTATTTCCACCCTGCTAAAATACAGGACCTTTCAAATGTACTATTCAGTGAGCATGCTGTTGTTTTTCTTGTATTCCTCACCATTCGCTGTCCGTAGCACCTCCTTTATAGGCCCTGTAAAGCAAAGAATACAGTAAAAGCTTTAAAATCATTTGAAACCAATTTAAGAAATCTGTGATTAGTTTGCCAGCTGAAGACTCCAATTGCAGCTGCAATAGTGGGGTAAAGGATTTTAATCTCAGAGAACAAACTAATTCCAGTGGGCATTAACAAGTGTTTGGAGAGGGGGAAAAAAAAATCTCTAAAACATACCCTGTGTTTCTGAATAGCTAAAAAGAAAGGAGTTGCAGTGCTTTCTCTTTTTGTTCATCCTGGTAGTACCTGGTGTTACTGGCCCCATTTCTCACGCTTTTATATTAGCATGAACTAAGTAATGCTGCAAATCCTTTAAAAAGATCTATGAAGTGTCCACATAATACTGCTTGTACAACATTGTTTCTCTTTTAAATGGCATTTTTTGTAAAGCTGTCATTGCTTTTACCTGAATATCAAAACACACAGATACTTGCAAGTTGTCTTACTAAGCATTACAAATTTTAATGAAAATTTAAAATGTAAGTACTTTTGACTGATTTTTTTCTTGGTTGGTGTTTGGGGGCTTTGTTTGTTTTGAAGGGATTTTTTTGTTGTTGTTTATTTATTTGTTTTGTTTTACAAGACAGTATGCAATGCTACCTTTGCTGCAAGAATCAAATCAGCAGAAAAGCTATTATTGTTCAGAGCTCTGTGCTTCTTTCAGCGAGCATCAGGCAGCACCAATGCCTTCCCTTTCTTCAACTGCATCTCTGCTGGAAATTTCTTTCCTGTAAAGGGGCTGCATCTTTCAGGAGCAGTACCAAATTATGGAATTGGCCTGAAGTGTTATTGTGACTGTGACCTAAGAAGAGCTGATGCTGATTTGAGAAAGAACACATGGAAAATGAGAGGCTAAATAAAAAACAAATTTAAAAGTAATTTTATGGACCAGCTAAAACATAAACACAAGCTGAGGAGAGAAATAAAATGAAAAGATTTTAAGGAGAAAACTCGTAAAAATTTCCTGCATAGTGGATCATAAAGAATAATTATGGGAAAAGAAGCATTATTCAAGATTTTATGGTTTGAGAAAAAAAAAAACAAAACCAAAACTAATTGAGGCAGACTGTGACTCAGAGGATGGGGTTTTGCACATATTTTGCAATAATGAGATGCAAGTTGGAATAAACAGTTTGTAAAGATCAGATTAGCATTATAAGTGAAGTCAGAGACACAAATAAAGAGGAAATTAAATGAAAGGTAGTGGGATAATGATAAATGTGCCAGGCATGCATTTTGCAAGAAAAAGGAAAAAGCCCGTGTAATCAAGCAAAGTCAAGTGAAAATTACACCATGGAATGATGATAATACTTCTGACATTGTGAATTTCAATCAGAAAGTAGAAGACATCCTGAGTATGCAGTCTGAATCTTCAGAGTATGTAACATAAAACCCACTGCTTGCTGCTGAAACAGAAAATTTTTATGTGTGATAAAGAAGCATGACTCTCGTGTGAGTACAAACTGCTGGATGTAATTGAAGAAAACGAGATGTTCTCCTGCCATGTTATATCTAGAACAGATGAAAATAATTCAACCAGTATAGCATGTTTTACACACAAAAATAAATAATTTTACATAATCTTAAAATTATGTAAGCAGAATGGCAGTCACTGAAAAAGCAAAATATTGACAAGGCCTATTCAGCTTCCCTGTCTCAGCAAAACAGTCATCATCATATTTTGGAAGCCAGCAAGTAGGCTTAGGTGATGAGAATTCTGTTAGAAGGGAACCTTACAGCAGAAGAGTATCAACTCTGCCAGCCAGGCTCACAAAGCCAGTATCAGAGCTGATTATACTCAGGAATATGACATAAGAAGTGCCTGGCAGGAACCATGGTAATTCATTACAATTTGCCCCATCTCCTTAGCAGTTAATGCAAACAAACAAACAAACAAACAGGAAGTTGGTCCTGACTGCAGTATCATATACAGAGCAGTTACTGATTTCCCACGGAAACCAAATTATTTTGGGAAGGTAAAAATACCTTGTAATATGCCAACCTTTAAAGGTGTTAACTCAAAGAGTATTAAAATTTTCATCATATCTCACCACATTTCTTTCCAACCTTAGACATATGCAAAGCATTGAGACCATAACAGAGGAAGAGGAAACACAAGCATGGCATACACATAGTACTGGTGACCTTGCAAGTTGATCCAGTGAGGTGAGATTTTGGAGCCTTGTTATTGCACAAGAAACCACTAGAAGTTTTTTTGCCTCACCAGTGAAACAAAACACAAACTGGTTTGCAATAATGTTTCAAAAGTGTAGAGGACAACTCTTTGATTAGAAAACAAATTTTCAAACAAGAATCGCAGACAGCAACTAAGAATTTGAAAAGTGATTGCTATTTCCAAATATCAGGAATATATGATACTAAAACAGTAACATTTAAATTTATTTAATGAATTAGAGATGGACCAGTAAGTACAACAGAGTTGTACCAGAAAACCAAGGTGACAAAATTATAATATCATATCAAAATGATAATATCATAAACATATATTAATATTACCACAAAATACAAAAATAAGGAAGAACAAAGTTTCATTCAAATGATGAAAATATGTGCCAGTTTCCAGTGGACGTTGGACAATAATCTGAAAATAAAAAGCACAAAATAAAGATGTGCCCATGTCCACCATTCTGCCAAAAAGATCAAACACCAGAAAAGTGGCTCTATACACTTCCCAGGAATGGCAGTACTGTCAAGGCAAATGGAACATAAGAGCATTTTATTTCAGCAACTGAATCATCATACCCTAGATGCCAAGAATAGAAATTCTCTTGAGAATGGGGTCAGTCTGGAATAGAAATAAACACCGTGTACTAACAAAATGGGATAGAGCATGAGTAATCATGATATCTGGGAAAAAAAAAAAAAAAAAAAAAAGCTAGTGCACATGGCAAAATAAAACAGAACTGTATAGCATTTTCAACAGGCATTAGAGCAGACTGAAGATCATATCTTACAAAACATGGAAACACACCTTAAAATTATAGGTTACTATATTTTTTATATATTGTATATATTAGTCAGACCTTTGAGAACCAGACAAAATGTCAGAGGCTTATGCAGTACCCACTGAGGGTAGAGCAGTGAAGTGTTGAAGCATGCCTGAACTATGTGCTTGCAATCACGAGATCTCAGTTTGCCTTAAATTAGATCATATATTTATATGAGAACAAGAATTTGATTACATTTGACTGTCCTGTCTAATAGCCAGGCAAATAGCAAGGCTGAGTTTGCTGCACAGATTGCTAGGAGTATTGAATGGTGCAAACAGGACAGAGAATATTTTGCATTCCGTTCTTGAATGTTGAGAATATTCCCACAGATAAGTTCACTGCACTTGAGTAAAATGCTTGAAGTCATGTTTGGTAACAGGATAAACGAGTAACAGACTGAAACAGTAAGTAAAGGGCCAAAGATAAGAGTCTTATAATTATAACCCTGATCTGTATTTGTAATACTTTACTTCTGCAAGGTAACTCTCATACCTAAAGCAACATGTTTCAAGAGAGAATCCTCCATTCTTACACCAAATCAAAGGGAAAATTCTTCATCTGGAGTGTATTGAAACCGTGCACCCAGACAGCAACAAACATACAGACGTAATGAAATGTGTATCAACAATAAAAAGTGGGTTGGAAAAAAAGGTGATATAAGTTAACATGTCTCCCTATGTCTGCCTTTAATTATACTGAATTTTTTTTATCATGGAGACATTTAATTTCAAAAGCTATAAATCTCTGGTTCAATTGTTACTAAACATTTTTTTAGTGTGCTTCTCTCGCTCTATTTTGTAGTGCTATTGCCACTATCATATTAAAATTTCAACAGACTTCATTAAAATTCATACAATCTCACTCCCCCAAAATGGAGTATTTACCCCCTTTGCTTAAAAATAATCCCTATCCTGGACTAATTTAACAGAAAGCGTACATAGGCCAAAACATGAGAAATCTGGAAGAAAAGTCAATAACTTGATGGTTATTGTGACTTACTTTTATCTTCTTGGACACGAACAATGAAATTAACTTATTCTAAGATGTGGCCTTGAACTGCTGCCAGGACTTGTGTGCAACTGAGCTAATACTCTATTCCTTCTTCTTTATATCAGTCATTCTTATCACAACTGCAGATAAAATACATATTTTTTTGAAATCTAAATAAATCCCTCTTCAAAGCATACTTTTCTTGTGCTTATTAATAGAATGTGATGTCTACTTACGCATTTGGTTTATTTATATCTAGTCAACTATTCATTTACATTAAAAAAAGAATGGAAAAATTATCTTGTGCAGCTTCAAAGCTGTAGCTTCATTGATAATTACAAGTCACTTCTGCAGTTACTGAAAACTTATAGTGTAAAATGGGACAGAGCACCAATTTTCTCAGCCTGTCTTAATGGGGGAGGTGTTCCAGTCCCCTAATCACTTCATGGCCTTCCCCGGACTTGCTCCAACTCTTCCATGTCCTTCTTATTTTGGAGGCACCAGAGCTGGATGCAGCACTCCAGGTATGGTCACACAAGAACAGAGAGTATAGGACAGAATCACCTCTCTTGCCCTGCTGGCCATGTTCCTTTTGATGCAGTCCAGGATACCTCTGCCTTTTTGGGCTGCCAGCCCACACTGCTGGCTCACGTTGAGTTTTTTGTCACAGTAAAGAGGGGTGCGGGTTGGTTTTTTCACTTTTCAATATTACAGAGGTTTAAAATCATACTGAAGTCTTCTTGAGAGTGGGAGTAAAAAACCTGATCATCTGTTATCATGCTGCCTAGAAGAAACATTGAATCCTTCCTGTAAGTGTATTACTTTTACCAATATTGGTTGAAATGGATCAACGGGTTCAAACCTGTTAGGAGGTCAAAATAACGGTGAGTCAATGAGAAAAAACAGAATTCTTTACAACTTGCTCTAGAGCAAATGTTTTTAAATGTTTTGTTAGAATCACAGAATGGTTTGATTTGGAAGGGACCTCGAAGACCATCTAGTTCCAATCCCCTGCTGTGCCCAACCTTTCACTATACCAGGTTGCTCAAAGCCCCATCCAACTTGGCCTTGAACAATTCCAGGGGTGGGACATCCACAGCTTCTTGGGGCAACCAGTGACAGTGCCTCACCACCCCCACAGCAAAGATTTTTTTCCCTAATATCTAATCCAAATCTACTTTCTCTCAGTTTGAAGGCCCTTGTCCTGTGACCACAGTTCCTGATGTTGCCCAAAAGAAACGGAATTTTTCAAGGGCCTTATAAAAACAAAGCCAGACAATAAAAAAATAAAGAGAGAAACATATCCCCATAGGATGAAAAAACAAGTGAAAACTCCACGTTATTGTTAAACACAGAAAACGCTTGTTTCAAGGGTCAGTCACAGGAAAAGTGTCCCTCAACTAGGCGCTTGCAGAAGGCCATGGCAGGGCTGAGGACGCTACCTGCCGTTTTGACGGCGGAAGTTGCCTAGAGCCGCCCCACCAACACAGGCTGCCAGCGGCAGCCGGAGCTTTCCCGACGGACGCGCCAGCCCCTGGCGCTCTCCACACCAACATCCGGGAACGCCCCCCCCGCTCGCCGCCCGGTGGTCCCGCCCTGGCGTAGGCGCCCCTTAGCCCAATGGGGCTTCACTCTGCTTCCGGCATCCGGCACCGTCTCCTGGAAACGGGCGTGGGGTGGCAACCATCCGAGTAGCGTGCGGGGGGTGCGGGACGCAGTCCGGTGGGACCTGGCGGTACATTCCAGCTGCAATAAAGGATAGCAAAACTCACCAGTTCCCGAAGTAGTCCAGTGCCTTTCCCTCTTCCCTGTATTTTGTGGCGCGCAGGGACGAGTGTCCCGTCTGGACACTGCCACCGGGGCATGGGAGACTCCATCCCGAGGGCGGGGCTCCGCCGTTTCGGTTGATGGCGGCAGCCTGGCGGTGGTCCATCCCTCGCCGCACTACGGCTGTCGTTCCCATCCTTTCCCGCCGGGCGCATCCCCCGCACACACAGGTACTGTTATCGCCCCCCCTCTTTCCCGCCGGGTCCATGCTCCGCACACAGGTACGGCTGTCGTTCCCACCCTTTCCCGCCGGGGCCATCCCCGCACACAGGTACATGTCGTACCTTTCCCTCGCGCGTTCGCGACCGTTACCTGGCGGAGCGCGCGCGGCCAGCGGCCCCTCACCGTCACCGCCCGCCGGCCCCTCTCCCCCGATCCCTCCCGCGATCCCTACCCCGACCCCTCACTGCCCTCTCGCTCCCTCCGCCGCCGTCCCTCGGTTCGAGTGCGGGAGCGGGCCCGGGGCGGGGCTGGAACCTCTCGCTGGGGCGCTCCTGAGACCCCACGGCTCCCTCCCCTGTGCTGCAAGTGCGTCGGGAGGCGGCTGTGTCTGCGGGGCCGCCGTGCAGCGCCTCAGGCCTGGCCGCCCCCGACAGAGCTGGGAGCGCGGGAGATGGCGAGTCATGCACGGACTGCTCGGTTCCGAGTGGTTTTGGCCGTTCCCTCGTAAAGAAGAGGGAACCGCGTCTCCTTGATGTGCTGGTCTTGTATCCAGCCCAGAGCAAGTCAGTTCCCTCGGCGCCTGGAGGCTGCTGCTTTGAGTGCTTCTGTGGAGTTTCACACCTGCTTCGTTACAGGTGGTGGCTTGGGAAGCTTCCATGACGGCCTTCTTACCTCATCTTTTCACTTTTCATATCAGTTTATTTGATCTCGTTTTTACTTTTATGTCAAAGTCCGTCTGTTGAAAGACTGTTTTGTGTGTCAGAGAAGCTGTGGGTGTCCCATCCCTGGCAGTGTTCAAGGCCTGGTTGAATGGGACATTGAGTACAGTGTTCTAGAAGGATGTGTTCCTGCCCACAGCAGGGGCACTGGAACGAGATGATCTTTAAGAACCGTTCCAACCCAAGCCATTCTATGATTTTATGGTTCTATGCTCTGTTGGTTTGCGTACTGTAATAAAGGCATAGCCATTACTCTTGAGAATCAAGACTATTCTCCTTTCCCTGTAGTCTCTTTCATTTTTACAGATATACTATTTAGAATTTGTATCTACTAGCCTATCTGTTACTTTTTGAATAAGATCTTTGGAAGTGTAAAATTCACGTGTTCAAAATTTTGATCATATTTCCTGAGAAGAGGTCTTCTGTAAAGTAATTATATTCAATCTTTCTGGAAGTATGGAATCTCTATTCATGATAATTGGGGAAGTGAATATTATATGTGAATGACCATTAAATTTGAAGGCTTCCCCTTTCTCCTCCTTTAGGTTTTTTTTGTTTATGAGACTAATGCCATGTTTCCAGGCTGTTGCCTGTGAAGCATCCTAAAGCATGGAGAACTTCGTTTTGTATGAAGAGGTTGGAAGAGGAAGTAAGACAGTTGTTTATAAGGGAAGAAGAAAAGGAACAATTAATTTTGTTGCCATTGTTTGCAGTGATAAATGCAAGAGAGCTGGAGTAGCAAACTGGGTAAGTAATGGTGTTTCTTTTCCTGCTAGATCTGGGAAAAACTACAGCCTGCAAAATTCTGGTAGCACAAGTTATAGAAAAGTGCCACATGCTGCTTTAGATGGAGTTTGTCACATTTAGATCAGCTTCTCAAGATTTTAAGTTCTTATTCTTTAAATACAGTCTTCTTTTAATGTATTTATATTTGTTCATGTGATTTTATTGGCTTTTAGATTGCTTGCATAAACCCATGTTTACAGTCTTACTGTTTCTGAAATGTGTCAGTGAACTTTTAAAAATAGTTATGTGTGGTGGTTTGCTTTATTTTGTTGTTGTGCAAATCCAGTGGTAGCAGTAACTTCCAGTATACAATCAATTTCTTACTTAGCAAGAAGAAATTATTTTTGATGAAAGAATTTAAGCTAAATCAATTCTGGTTTCCAAAATGTTGGCAAAGCTTTAAATATGATTCTTTCTGGAAAGGAAACTGATACAGGTACACAGTTCAAATATTTTATTTTCTCAGTAGGTACATTTTGTTTCTGTAGTGGGTTAAACTTGGCTGGATGCCCGGTTTCCACCAAAGCCACTCTATATCACTCCCTTCTTCAACTGGCAGGAGTCAGAAAATACAATGAAGGGGTCAAAATAAGAGCAGGGAGAGATCACTCACCAATTGCCTTCACAGGCAAAACAGACTCAATTTAGGGAAAGTAATTGAATTTATTGCCATGGTAGGATAATGGGAAATAAAACCGAATCTTAGAACACCTTTCTCCACCCTTTCTTCTTCCTGGGCTCAGCTCTACTCCCAATTTTCTCTCCATCCTCCCTTGCCGGAGATGCAGGGACATGGGGAGTGCGATCAGTTCATCTGACACTGTCTCTGTTGCTCCTTCCTCCTCATGCTCTTCCGCTGCTCCAGCATGGGGTCCTTCCTGTGAGAGAGTCCTCCACAACCTTCTTTAGTGTTGGTCCTTCCCACGGGCTGCGGTTCTTCATGCACTGATCCATCATAGGTCTCTTTCCACAGAATGCAGTCCCTCAGGTTGTTCCAGTGTGAGTTCCCGTGTGGTTACACGTCCTGCCAACAGCTGGCATGGGCTCCTCTCTCCATGGGTCTGCAGGTCCTACCAGGAGCCTGCTCCAGCACAGACTTCTGACAGAGTCACAGCTCCCTAGGGTTTCCACCTGCCCTAGAGTGGGGTCCACCACAGGCTGCAGGTGGATCTCTTCTTTGCCATGGACCTCCATGGGCTGCAGAGGGACAGCTTTGCCTTCACCAGGGGCTGCATGGGAATCTCTGCTCCAGCTCCGGGAGCACCTGATGCCCTTCCTTGTGCACTGGCCTTGGTGTCTGCAGGGTTGTTTCTGTCACATGTTCTCACTCCTCCTCCCTACTGCCCTTGCAAAGGAGTGTTTTCCCCCTTTTTAAATGTTATCTGGGTGGTGCTGCCACCATCACTGATGGGTTGGTGTTGGCCAGCAGTGGGTCTGTCTTGGAGCGGACTGGGATTGGCTCTGTTGGAAGCAGGTGAAGCTTCCAGCAGCCTCTCAAAGAAGCTAGTTCTCTAGACCTGCCCACCTAAATACCAAAACCTTGCCATGCAAAACCAATAGAGTTTCATATTCACTCTCATTGTTTCAGTGATCATCAGAACTTTTTTGTTCTTAGAAGTATATTAGTCTTACAAATCTCATGGGCATACCTTACATACCACTCTAGCAAGAAACAGAGGCTTCTGTAGGGATTAGACCTCAAAGGTGTTGTAGAAGTACAGATTTTCAGAGTCTCTTGAATGGTTTTCCATGTCTGATAAAAATAAGAATGATGAAAAAGCTTCTTTTCGCTTCCTCTTGCTGTAGTATCTCTCATTTGTATTCTTATTGAAAAAAAAAAAAAAAAAAAAGGAGGAGTGCAAGTTTGACTCCAAATTCTGATTTCCAGTTTGTTATTGTTTTAGTGGTGCAGGAAGGTTAAATAGTATTTATAATTTTGAGTTGGGAACTTACTTTTTTTTTTTTTCTGTATTCTAAAAACAGGTGAGTTGAGCGGAGTCTGTGAGGAAAGTTATCTTTTCTCAACATATACATATATATATATATATATATATATATATATATATATATATATATATATATATTTGTGTCTTTCCCCCACCTAAGTATGTTAAAAACTTCACTCTAGGTTCGTCTGACTCAGGGACTCACACATAAGAATATAATGACATTTTATGAATGGTATGAAACAAGCAACTATCTCTGGCTTGTAGTGGAATTATGCACAGGTAAGATAAGCTCAAATGGTGAACATTTATAGAGTGAGTATAGGAGATATCTTACAGCTTCTTTACAACAAACGCTTAGATCTTTGAGAAAAGTGTAATTATCTGATTATTAACTTGAGAAACCTGTTTATAAGTAAAAGTGGTTTTGCCCTTGGAAACATTTTTAGAAATCAATTGAAATCATGCTTCTTCTCTGCTTCACTGTATGTGTCTTTGAAAAGTTAATTGAGTTACATAATATTGGTTCTTAAGAGCTGAAGAGAGAAGGCCAATCAGAGAAGATAAAAGCAAATTGTGAATAGTCAGAAGGTAGCTCAGTAAAAATTACTTGAGAAGTTTTCTAAGGACTGGTAGCTTTGGCATTCTCTTTTAAAAGATATCAAGGAGCAAATCAAGTTATAATGTACTAATGACTTAATATTCCTAAAATTGATTTTTAATCAAAGGGCAATTCAGCAGCAAAAGTGAATGATTTCAATTATTTTCCTATTCAGTGTAAGTATTTTGACTTCCATGTTAAAATCGTAATTTGAGAACTCTGAGAACCCAGAACTGCATTAAGTGACTCACTTAGTTTTGATAAGTTCTTATCAATCTATTAAAGGAAGCTTGTAAAACTTTCTTTCATTGTGATGACTACATGTTTAAACTTCTGACAGCATACTTTCCTCCACAAGGAAAGGAAAAAAAAGCCAATATGCATGTGATGCATGTTAAGATTTGGTATCTGGAGTTCATTTAATAGTAAAAGTCCATGTTACACCCAGCCTTTTTATTTATCCAGAATTCTGTTTGAAAAACTACTGAAGAAGAAAACTTACATGTTCTGAGAAAAAAAGGTCAATTTTTTTTCAGTGGTTAATAGTGATTTTAATGGCTCATAAGGATGCTTTGGTCTGCTTGCTTAGTTTAACTCCTGGGTACATATTTAAGGTATTAGACAGGCAGCCTTTTATTGTAGAACAATTATCAGGTGTTTTATCTTGCAGTTTTATAGTTTGCTGCAAGGTGATTGTCTTGGAGCTAGCTTGCTTATACACAGAATAAGATATGGGTTTCTTCTTAATTTTGAGACTTACTGAGACCTGAAAAATGCTTTTGAAATATGGAAGATTTCTCTCACTTGTCTCAAAGATAATTTCTGTTATCAGATGCAAAATATTTCTGTGTTGCTGGTTTCATTTTTTTTTGCTTTCTGTGTTTGGCCATATTATGAAATTATTCTGTATGTAGTCTTCTAAATAACATTGCAAGGAACAGTAATTAAACGTGATGGAAAATTTTTTACTGCAGCTCTGTTGTATGGGCTTGGTTTTAAAGGAATGACTGATTCACTAATCAGCATAAAAAGGCTTAGAAAGAAAATAATTTTAAGATTCAACTGTGCTGAATAATTGGAAGACTACTGTAATGACAGACTCTGAAAGAAATGACTGATCAAGAGGAAAAAAAGTTCAGGAAAATCTACCATATGATTTGGAATAAAAGATCGAGTATCCATTTCCATAAAAATCCCTCCTTTCCTAGTCCTTCTTTCATTCAGGGTCTTAAATTTGTGAGTTGTTTTGTTTTGTTTTGTTCTGTGTGTGTTTTGGTGTTTTGTTTTTTTTTTTTGTTTTGGTTTGGTTTGTTTTTTTGTTTTTTCCAACCAGCATGATTTGGCTAGGATAGAAACAGCAGATAGCCGAGGAAACCTATAGGTAACTCATGGGATGTAGACTGAGGTGTCAGGCAAACAGATTTGATGCAGGATTAGTAAAGGACCCAATGGGGCTGAGAAAAGGGATTTTGGGCAAGATGGAAATGTGGAGGTCAGAATAGGGAACTGGGATGGGAAGGAAGAGAAAGAAAAAATGAACTTGTGGGAAATGAGATCAGAAGAAAACTAAGTCCCATGAATATTTAGGATGGGAATGACTCAAATGGGATGGGTCTGATGACATATCTGAGAATCACTGGAAAATGAGGATGTAGGTGATGGGGGAGAAAGAGAAGTGTAAACTGTAACAACTAGTGGGGAGAAATGTAGAGAGTGTGAAGCTCAGAAAGAATACAGGTGATTTAGCATATATGTGACGGTTAATTGGAAGGCTTTGTAAGTGCTATCTGATCAGAAACAAAGGAAGGGTTGGTTGGAACTTAATGGAAAAGGAGAGTGATGATTTTGGAAGGACATAGAAGGGTCTCATTTTAGAATATGAAGTCCAGAGAGAAGTGATTAGGACTTACTGGTACAGGAAGCTGGTATTTCTGTGAGAAACCTGGAAAGTGATATACAAGAAAATAATTTTTTTTTTTTTGGACATAGCTGACCTCAGGACCTCAGACTGTAACACAGTTTTACTACTTCTGTTGTCTCTGAATTCAGAAAATGGCCTGTCTTTTGTTTTAGCCACTCTTCACAGAGGTTGATATCCTGCTGTTGGTATTATTTATTCTTTTAACTTGTGCAGCAGGAATCTGGTTAGGGAATTATAGTAAAATCATGGGGTACTATTACATTGTGAAGTGACAGAGTTTCTGGATTTCTTTTTTCCCTTCTTTTTCCTTTGTAAAATAATATTGAAGTAATTTTGAAGTTATGCAGTCAGTTTTATTACAGATAAAATTAAGATTTTATCACAGTATTGAAAATCATTTTTTGTACATCTTAGATTTTGTAGCTATTAGATATCAAGAAATATTTTTAATATCCACTGATACTGGTTTTGATTGACATCTTTTGAAGAAGTTTATGTAATTGGGTATTATGTGTGTGATCTCTTCTTTATATCCATGTGCTGACTATGTGTATTTCAGGTGGTTCTCTAGAATCTGTCATTGCTCAGGATGAGTGTCTACCAGAAGATGTGGTGAGAGAATTTGGTGTTGAGCTGGTTACTGGTTTATACCATATTCATAAGCATGGAATTATCTATTGTGGATTGAAGCCTGGAAAGGTGAGGAAGGATATTATCTATAGGGACACTGGATGTTACTTTTCATGCCATCAGCATTTATTTTATTATTTGTATTTTACGATTTGGAAGAAGCTTACCTCAGTTGTGAGGTCAGTTGAGTTTTATAATATGTGTGAAGACAATAAGAGACAAGTCTGTAGGTTGAATATTTTTATGATATAATTGATTTATTTTCTTGGTGAATATCTGATACAACATGATATATTCTTTTTGATTTGGTGAACTGGTTTAATTTAATGAAAGGTTTTAGTTCTCTGTCCTTGGACACATAAATTTGTTATTATTCTATCATGCTGCAGAATATTTTGCAGTCATAGAAAATGCTAATGAGGGAGTAAAGTTAACTAAAGTTTCTTTGTTAATAACCTTCTCTATTGTTTGCACCTACCATGAAAATTATCGTTTTATTAAAGATGATAATAAAATATAAAAATACAAGTATAAATACTTGTAAGGTTTAAGAATACAAGTTAATGCAAGTTAAATACAAGTCTTTATGTAGTTTCTAGTTTTGTGTATGTGTGTGTAATTCATGTAGAGGTTTGCCAAAGTCTGTGCTTGTTTTAACTCATGTAAGCACCAGAATATGACTATAACAAAAAATTTTTGATTAACAGTAGTTGGTTGTGACCTTGATCTGTAAGTGATCGAGTTGCCATTCTCTGAACCTTTGGTAAAATCTTCCACAATTTTACTCAGCTCCTGTCATTTGTGGACCCAAAAATACTAAAAATACATGAGTAAAGCATGGTGTAGGTCACTCAGTAGTCTTCCAAAGAAAAATGTTGTGGTAAAGTGCTCGTTTCCACAGGAAGTAAAATGCTAAAGTTAAGGCTTCTTCTGTGCCCCACCTCCTGCTTCTGGCTGAATGGGCTATTTCTCCAAACACGGCTTTTGGGATTGTGAAGTCTTTAGTTGCAAGAATAAGCAGTGACTGGCCAGAGAAAACTCTCATCATCATCAGATAAAATCTGTGGAAGTTTCTGCTACAGAAAAAATTCCTTTTTTTTCTTTTTCCTTGAATGTAGCCCTGTTTAGTTTTACTAGACTTCTATTTTCCTACGTAGTTTAACTTTTTTTTCTCGAGTAACATCATTGTTTATTTAGATTTCATAATGAGTAAACAAAAGTGCACATTGAATCTCTTAAGGGTTCTATTGGGGCACTTTTGGTTAAAAGAAAAAAAAAACTATTGGCATTGACTTAAAAGAATAACTTCCGTTTTTGGTTATAGAAACCTCTCTATGTACTTAAATGATTTGAGATTGGGATTATTTTTGTCATAAATTATTTCATACTTCATGTTGGAAATTTCAGTTTTAGTATATAATACTAGCATACTGGATTTTGTTTGTTCTAATAGATTCTACTGGAAGGGTCTGGTACTTTGAAATTCAGTAGTTTTTGCTGGGCTAGAGCAGATGGTGAAGACTTGGAAAAAGTTTTTGGTTTAGCTGGAGCAGAAGAAGGTGAAGATATTAATGAAAGCGTTCCACAGAGATACTTTAAAAATACAGTTCAAGGTATGAGATTTTTACTAGCCAGAATTAACTTGCACCAAAGAGACAGAATGAAAAGTTGGAATATCAGTGATTATGATAAAAAAAATGATTTAGAATTAATCCTGTTTTGTCTCAGAAAAAATTGAGCTATATAGAATTATTTTTGGACTTTTAAGAAGTTTGTGCTGCAGGTGCTCTCTGTAAGGTCTGGAACCAAATTCCATTAAGTTAGTGTTAAAAGAATACAGAAACTTTGGGATGTATTACACAGAACTACTGCATCTTTCATTGGGCACTGCACTGCTGTACTTCCATTGTCCTTTTTGATTCCTGTGGTCTAGGGTATTTCTGGACTGAGGTCAACTCTTTCACTAGCTTAAAGATGATAATTTCATTTTAAAGTCTGAGAAAGTTACTGTGCTTCAGTTTCAACAGGCAGATCCATACAAATGCAGTAGACTGCAAATATTATATTATTTTTTTCACCGGATAAGAAAAATTCAGAAACTTATTTTTAATCTTCTGAATATTTTATTGGTGATTATCTTGGAACACCTCACAGACTTCTATTTCCAAGATAATGATGTCTCATATATCAGTTACTTTTATCAGAAACAACGGAAGGCTTGGTAATATTTTCTGAGAACAAAGAGAGCTTTCCTTGCTGTTTGCTCTAAGTCCACATTGGGAAATAGTAAAATCAAGGTCTTTATTCAGGAAGAAATACAAATCTAATCTCTTTCCTGTTGCTCTTCAGAACTGTTCTTATATGTATGGTAATGACCTTCTGTCACTTAAAAAATTAAAATCCAGCAAGAAAAGAACCCAGAATAAACTTTTTAAGGAACTATGGAATTGGCACTTTTACTGAATTAGTGTAATTTTTTTAGAGATTTTTGAGAACTGATGAGAACTACTGTAGAAATAAGATTTGTATATTTTATTCCTGTATCAAGCAGAAAAGATTTGTGAATAAACTGGTATAATTTGATATGTGATGTTCTCATAGCGTTTTAGTGGGAAAAGAGCCATAACTGTTCAGATCAGTGATTTCAGTGGCTAGCTATCTTGTTTTTTGTAAGAGCTTTTTAAGTTTGTGAAGGTTTATTTCTTGGGATAGTTAAAAAAAAAAAAGAAATCCAAAATCTAATGTAACATAATTATTTCTGTTACTCACATGAGAATGGTTTGCCATTCTGCTCAAATTGCTTGGCTGTGAAAGCTGTTAAAGCAAATCAAAACATTCTTTGCATTCATCACTGTGTTTGAAAAGTGCAGCACAAGTCAGTTTCGTAATAGAGCTGAAATAAACAACAAAGTAGTGTATATAATCCTACATAATCCAATTAAAGTATAGGAGAGGAGTTCTTTCCTTTGAAACTACTTACATTTGGTATTTTAGTTTTCTTGTATGTTTAGTGATGATAATCTATAACTCGGTGAAGTTTGGAGACAAAGTTTGAAGTATTGAAAAGGATGAATGCTGAATGAATAATCAAAGCACATTAATTATACATTCTATATTTTGTAGGCTTTCCGTTATACACAGCTCCTGAAGTAATAAAGGGAGACAACTTCTGCAAAGCCAGTGATCTGTGGTCCCTGGGATGTTTACTCTATGAAATGTTCTCAGGTTGTAAGTTTGTATATTTATTTAATATCTGTGATATAGAAACATAGGTCTTGGCTCCAGAGTAGATTCTTATGAACTTTCTAGGGAAGTTAGGACGTATAAAAACTTGAGACAGGTTTTGAAGATTTCTTGAAGAACGTACTAACTTTGCTTAAAAGATGAAAAAAAAAAAGTCTTTATCCAATAATCAGAAGAAACAATCCTATTAAGTGGTCCTATTGACAACAATGCTAACCAATATGTAGGGTTTAAATACTATTATTTAAAATTATGGCAGGCATCAAATTCTGACATTATAGTGTTTTTTAGCTCCTTGGTATTAAACTCTGTGTGCAATATTTCAACCTTTGCAAGAGAAAACTGCCTCACTATTAGACCTAGAGTAATTTGCTTCCCTGCACATAAAGTACCCATTAGCTTCAGCTAGAAGGAAGCTTCATCACAGGAGAGAATTACACTGCAGCCTTCTTAAGCCTTAAGCAAAGCACTGATCTGTTGGATCAACACAGCAACACAGATACCAAGATTTCTGCCTTTTCCTGTTGTCTCATTTCTGATTCATACAGAGCTATCGTGGCTACCTCTATCAAGCCATCTTTGGTGCCTCTTCAGTGCGTGGTTTCTTTTGCTGTTCATGATGAAAGAATTTAATCCAAGATTTGGAATTTAAATTGACAAGAAAACTTGATAAATAGTACTCAGACTGAGGTTGTTTATTTCTTTGGATGCTTTCTCAGGAAAATGAGCTCATGATAAATCATTGCACCTTACAACCGTTTTGAATTGTGCCTAATCTGTGAAATACACTTCTCTTTGTAGGTAAACCACCATTCTTGTCAGAATGCCGTTCTGAATTAATTGAAAAAATTTTATCTGAAGATCCGTTGCCACCAGAGGGTAGGGTTCTGTTATTCTTTAATGGATCAAATCACAGTAACACTTACAAAGTTAAAGCTTTGATTTACCCTTTTTCTTCTGATGCTGGTTGCAGGAATCAGTTGTCCAAAGTGAAGGTTAGCAATGCCTTCCTGTGATAATTCCCTGTTAGTATGAATGATTGTTTCCCTTTTGACAGAGACATATGTAATTTACTTTTAATTGTAAACACTAGATCTACCTACTGAGGTGGATTTTTTGATCTTGTTCATTCTGGGCATCAGTGTTATTCACAAAGATCCTTATACATTAGTGATTCTTTTTCAGTTTAAGCAGATTTTAACTTTACCTAATTTCTTCCTGGTGGCTATCTGATAATTGGAGGGTGCTTTTTTTTTAAAGTTACAGATTTTAAAAAAAATTTATTAGTTTGATGACTGAGCATTAGTAATTTGTTTGTTTTGTAGTTTTTTTTTTTTTGAGGATTCTTTGAAATGCAAAGAGTGTATATTTAAGATTCTTTATAAATTGAGGTTTGTTTTCACATGAAAGTATTATCAAGAAAGATTTTTAACATGACCTGTTGATAATAGTGTGGTTTACATTGGGTGGTAATTGTTTTTGCTGTCCAATACTGAACTTAAGTGCTTCTATTGACAGGTTCTGCTTTTCACAAAGCTTCTGATGAGTTCATCAGTTTGCTTGATGGTTTACTTCAAAAGGATCCCCAGAAAAGGTAAACTGCCTAATCCATGACAGCTGTTTATGTTGTCTTTGGAGAAAATAATTATTATGATACTGTATATATAGTATTTTGTCAATGACAAAAATTTCATTCCTCATATAAAAGAGCAAACTGTGGTTTTTCTTAGGTGAATATATATAGAATTAATGTTTTCATTAAGTGCATCTTGGGTTTTTTTTTGGTTTTTTTTTGTACCTGGTGCTAAATAGATAACTTTTCAATAGAATGATAGGCAGTTATGCTGGTTTTGCATGTCAAAACCACTACAGCGGTTTAGAATTGGATGGCTTTGCTTTTTCAAAGTAATGGGCACATGTATTTTATTAGGCTTTAACTTATACCTGTTACTGTTCCATTCTTAAATAATTTAGGGCTATAAGTTATAGGGTATGTCACATAATTTACATGTGGGATTGACTCTACATTTTCTTTCATTCTAATTTCATACTTCGGTTGTGTGAATTTTCTATTCTGATTTAAGGCAAAAAGTTTATCCTGTAAGGAAACATACTTGTTGTCCAAATAAAAGCAGATGAGGATTAACTGCTCTTAGTGTCTCTGGGTTCAAAACCTAGTCTGGTGTGTCTCTGTGGAGTCGTACTTAGCTACTGCTTTTACAGTTTATTTGTTGCTTTCCAAAGGCTGAATTGGACAGACCTCTTGCAGCATCCATTCTGGAAAGGATCCCTTAGACATTGTGGTGGTGGTTCTGCAGACAGACAGGGCACAAGCTTGAGGTACTGACTGTTCAAGGAAGATTTCTTTTAGTAAATATAAGCAAAGATAAAAAATACTTTGTTGTCTGTAAATTTTATTACTTTCTTAAAATTTTCATTAATTAATTAATGAAGTTTTACACAATTCAGTGGGTGGTTTTGCATATTTAGGAATTGTATTATCCTATTGATGTATTGCACTGTCTATTCACTTTCAACAGACTCCTTGCTGCTAGCTAGAGAATATGTTGAAATTCATTTCTGAGCTAAATGCTCTTAGTTAAATTTATTTGTTTATGTATTATATAATGTTGTATGAATCTGACTTACAATTTTTTAAAGCTTCTGGGTCAGCTTTATCTTTAGTAATTTTTTTGTTTGTTTTTATGCATTAGGCTTAGAACCTCACAAAGCCTATCAGTGCACCTTCTTAGAGCTGTAGTTCAGTCTTATAATCTTGCAAATGCAGCTGACCCATATTCTTTGCTTATGACATGACTAATCTAATAGTGGGTTTTTTTTTCTAAATTTTTAATACTGTACACTGCTACATAACAGAAATGCCCAAGCCTTTTGTGAAAATGGTTTTTATGTATTAAAAAGTTAGTTTTCTTCTAAACTCCTTTTACCTTGGTGGTTTTTGTGTTTCTAATTTTGAAATAGAGCATTTAGCATTGTTTTTTATGTTAACTTTGTTCTAAATATTTGAAAGATACTTCAGGTTTCAATCTGGGGAACTAATGTCAAAGTAGTTTTAGAATGCTGAGTGTTTTTTGTTGTATCTACTTTAAAATTTTCTCTCATGTTGTTTAATACCTATTTCTGATACCAATACTGCGGTATTTTTGTTATTAACGTTTCTTACAGTTTGAGATAGAACTGTTTGTCTTCTAATTTTATTACTGCTTTCACCTGCAATAAAAAATTAATATTTGAAGTTTATACTGTAAACTTAAGATTTTATTCAAGGTTTTAGCAAGACTTCTGTCAACATCCTGATAGTGCTAATTTTGGGGAACTTTCAGAGAACCAGGAGAACCTTAATCTCCTACAAAATATTGGGCTATTTGGCCATACTCTTGAGGTTTTTCTAAGGTCTCTGAAATGTCTGCTGGTGTATGCACAAATTGACAAATATGACAAATGTAAAACATTGTCTTGACATGCAAAGGAAGGTTAATACTCTCACTTTTCCAGCTGTGAGGCCCATGTATCTATTTTCTTCACAGTGTGGCTTGGATTAATATTTGATATCCTGGAGAGCCTTCATTAAGAATTTATGACCTAGTACCATATGAGTAATATAAGGACACATTGAAAAACACCCAAATAACCAAAATCAATATAATTGCATTCAAGTGTGACATGCAAATCATTACACACATAAAAATGTGGTTTTAATCTAGGCTACATATTTCATTATTGGAGATAGGTTTGTTGTGACTTTTTCCTGTGAAGATTAAAATGTCTGTAATTCTTTTAATATTTCTTTAATATCTCTTGTATTATATAATTTAACTTTTTAATGTCTTTCATTTAAATTCTAACGATAGAATTTTTAATATTCTCCAAGTTATTTGCTGTACACTTATTTTTCATCATTGCCATTACCAATATAAAAATATGTACAACACATATTTAAAGATTTTATTGTTCTAGAGAATGACAGCGAAACTGTATGCTAACAATTGCAACAAGTAATGGATTTTTTTTTTATAATCCATCCTTGTTTTTTAAAAAATCTGTAATTAATATAATTTATTAAACCGCAGAGAAGACACAGAGTCATCAGTTTCTTTGAGTGCCAAAGAGTCAGTGGATGCTCATAAAAATCCAGATAACCTGTCATCCTCAAGGGCAGGTCTGAAACCACCAAGTGATTCTTTCAAAATAGGTAATATTGCTCATTATGTTATTTTTTAGTTATTTTATCAATCCCTACCAACATATTTACTCCCTATGTTTTATTTCATTTTAAGCTCTGAATGCAAGTTCATGTTCTCTTTTTGGCAGAAACTCAGACTGAATTGCGCCCCAGAAGTGTAGTTGATGGTGAATCAAATGAATCCATATTTCTTCTCAGGTATGAAAACCTCCTTATAATCCTGTATGTTTGGTGTTGATGTTTTTCTCCTCTGTCTCTTCAAACTTTTTATTATTATGACTCTAACGCTGTGTCTCCTTTTAGATTTTCTATTACCAGTTAATAAATATTAAAATATATTTGAAGAGCTGTGAAAGCCCTGTGTGTAGTTAAAGCTTATATGATTTTATTGATCTCATTTTTGAAAGTAAACTTTTGATTTAGATTTGTTTAGATCTCTTTCTTTCTTTCTTTCTTTCTTTCTTTCTTTCTTTCTTTCTTTCTTTCTTTCTTTCTTTCTTTCTTTCTTTCTTTCTTTCTTTTTCTTTCTCTCTTTCTCTCTTTCTCTCTTTCTCTCTTTCTTTCTCTCTCTCTTTCTCTCTCTCTTTCTCTCTTTCTCTCTCTCTTTCCTTCTTTCCTTCTTTCCTTCTTTCCTTCTTTCCTTCTTTCCTTCTTTCCTTCTTTCCTTCTTTCCTTCTTTCTTTCCTTCTTTCTTTCTTTCCTTCTTTCTTTCCTTCTTTCTTTCCTTCTTTCTTTCCTTCTTTCTTTCCTTCTTTCCTTCCTGGAATCCTTCCTGGAATCCTTCCTTCCTGGAATCCTTCCTTCCTGGAATCCTTCCTTCCTTTCTTTCTTTCAGCTTGGAGTATGATTGCTTTAAATATGTAAGAATAAGCATTCAGTGTATGATCTGTTAATAAATTCTGCCTGCAGCTGTTCACAAGGTATTGGTAGCAGTCTATTAAGTACTACATGAGTATTAAGCAAAAAAATAGTGATTGATTTAACAGTGATTTGTCTTAGTTGAGGCCTGATTCTGAAACTTTGGTTTTCAAGCCAAGAAGATTGTCTAGTGAAATACTTCTCTTATCAACATCAAACTGAAATATTCCAGTTTGAAAATACTATTTTAAGCTTCTTGCATAACCTGAAGTAGGGCTTTTGTATGTCATACTGTGTATAAAGGTTATTTAAGTTGGTTTTAATAAAGTGTTCTCGTCTCACTTACGACTTATCATCACAGCTAAACATATATTATTAGTAATTTCAAGTAGCATTTGATTCAGCAAGCTACTCAAAAGAAAATCTACAATGATGTTAAAAATGATATAACATGGAATTCAAATAATATTTTTAGCAATTTATTTATAAGTACATTAATTTAAATGCAAATTTGAAATGTTATGCAAACAATTAAAAAAATGTGTTGTGAAATTCTCATTCCTTCAATGATACAACTTCTGAAAGCTGTATATGCAATGTCTAGTAAAATATTAAAACATTGAAGTGAAAGAAACTTGCTTACCTGGCACTTGGCCCCAGAATTTAATTAGCTGCTGGAGTGGTTAATCAGCTTTTAAGAGCAGCAGCTTCTTCTACTTGTGCAAATGGAATAGATCTCATTCATTTTAACTAGTTTAATTCAGCAATCTCTTGTCCATCTGAGAACTGAAAAAATATGTACTATTATCTGTATCTCAAACATATGTGAAAGCAAATTGGTTGAATTAATTGAAACAAAAAAATTAACAAATTGGCCTGTTTTGGAGCATGTGTCAACTTAGAATAATAGTAAAAATACAAACGTGTTTTTTAGTTTAGTTATTTTTTCTAATAAAGAAATCTGATTTGCAACTAAATGTGTCTTACTTTCCTCTAGTCAAGAAAACATGTTCATTTGAAGTTGTTGATTTAACTAGTTTCCTGGCCTGCCAATTATAATTCTAAAGTTGATTTAAATGTCTTAATTTAAATTATTGTGTACTATAATCCAAAAGTTCACTAGTAGCATTATGACAATTACAACTTGGCAGTATTCTGGTCTCTCCTTTCTTCATTTTCTAATCAGCAGACAGGATTTTAAAAAGTAAAAAGAGAAAAAGTAAAAGGTAAACCCAGTTCACAGTGCTACACAAAAATTAGGAAGTTTTTAATTCCCATTACTTAGCCAAAACATGGCAGTTAGAAGAGAATAACATAAAATAAATTGAAATTTTTTTGTCAAGTTAATTTGCTTTGTATGCTTTTTGTTATTAGGAGTTAAGTTAATAAGGGTTTAGCCTCCAGTTTGTAGTGTCATTATGGCTGAGAAAATAAATTACATTCATTTAATAATTACAACAAGGTACCATCTTCTGATTTCTAACTAGTAAAGAAATCCTAACCTTGTCAGAACACATATAAAGACAGCAAATTTGTGTTTAGTTAATGGATCAGGCAGAACATAGTGTAATTTATGTTTGCCAGCTTTGAAAATTAGCTGTTTTTCATGAAAGTTTCAAAAGAGAAACAAAAAAGTAGTTTGCAATGAAACTTAATCTGTAGTCCTTATTGGTTTTTAATTATGTTTCTTTCTTTCTTTTGCTGAAGTTCTCGTCCCACACCTAGAACTAACTCTGCAGTAGAAGTATGTGATACTACTACTGTCCCAATCAAAAATTCTTCACAAGGAGATTTGTGCTTGAAAAAAGTGAGTAAAAAGTTGATATCGAGGGGTGATGGTATCTCTACAGTTAAAATATTAGCCTGAAGTCTGTGGCAAAGTTAACTTTCTTTTGTATCCTTCCATAATTAAGTGTGCAAGTTGTTTGAAAAAAAATATTTGCAAAACTTCAGATGCAGGAGTTAAGAAAGATTCTTAGTCTATTTTTTTTTGCCCTCGTGCATAAAAGACAAGTTATCTTCTTTCTTCTCAATCTTCATTTTGACCTAATGCTTTTTCTTCCACTGTGTTTCTCTTACCGTAATTTTTAGTTGGTCCTATCTGCTACTACATAAATAAAAAGCAAGTTAGTATATGTTTCCTTGGCCAGGCTGCTTGGTGCAATTTGAAATGAAATATTTTGTGAATAAATATGAATTAACTCTTTTTTTGGTACATAACAATTTAAAAAAAAAACCTTGTTCTTGTTCTAGGCTGAAAATGTGTGCTCAAGTCAGCAGGATGTGGAGTCAAAATTGAAAGAGCTCATTTACACTGAATCTGATCTTATCGTGACACCAATCATTGACAATCCAAAGGTATAGCAAAATAAAATATAAGCTTCAGGAACTTGTGTTTGAGACTATTTTAGCAGATAAAGTTTTGATCAGCGTGAAACTCATTTCCTGCATTTTATAGTTCTCTTTTTAAAGCAGTTCCACCCAGTTATCTGGCAAGCTCTCATGCAATTTTTTGGCAGTCTTTATAATCCTGTTGTGTTGCTAATTTGGAGGAATGAGTTATTTTGGGATTGAATAATAATATTAAATAATATCTTACAAGAAATAGAAGCTACTAAATGCTGTGTTCAGTACTTTCGTAATTTGTTTACTGATAACTTGCTTTGATATCTGTTACTTAAATGAACATCAACCTTTGGTTTGTTATACTCAAAACAAAACAATCTATGAAGCCTTTTAGGTTAGGAGTTGGACTTTTACAGAGTAACATGTAGTACTCTTTAGACTTCAATTGCGATAAGATTTCTTTTCCGCATGATCTGATTTTCTCTCTTAAAGAACACCTGAGGCTACAAGAAATGTTCATCCTATTTCTGTCATATGGATTCCAATGTGCTAGAAGTTTGCAACGAGTCTCCTGAGCAGGGAATTCACACTTAAGTTTGACAGTGAAGAGCAAACAAAAAAAGAATCAGTGTTCTGTGCTGCAATGACAGTGTAATGTGCATTTATAGGCAGATGTATTGGTAGAAAGAATGATAGGCAAGAGCCCCTTTAGTCTTCCTTTTGTTTCTATGCGAGAAAACATTAAGCAGTCTTAGCAGCTTTACTCAGTAAATTCCTGATATGAGGACTGCAGGATTTTTCATTGAACGTGAGCATCTCAACTCATTAGGAATGTCTCACAGCTTTTAGTTGCTGTATTGCTTTAGTGTTAACAATTCTTTGGTTTGCTTTAATGAATTTCTTAACACTTTCAGAAACTAAAAATCTTACACAGTTAGATAAGTAACTACCAAATAATACTTTTTTAATATGTTTGGGATGAGAGACATTGTTCCTAGTGGAGACTTTCAAAGGTAATTATTTATTTGAATGCTACCGTTGTTAATTTCTCAGTTCTGTCTCAGGGCTCTGACACAAAGCCTTAGTCTTTCACTGCTCCTCTTCTTACTACAAGTGTAAGAGATGAGATTAGGGGTAGGTGTGCATATTCACGTGCACATATAGGCTAATCTCTTTACCATGCAATGCCAGACTCAGAATTAGTGCAAAATAGCCCACTGAGTTCCAGGGACATGTAATCAGAGTCACTGCCTGCTTGATGATGACTCTTTAGTCTGCTTTTCAGACTAAAGGATGATACTGACACCTGGTAAATTTGAAGAGCTTGCAATTTAATCTCCTGAAAAGGGATTTGCTAGATGCTGGCAGAATCTTAAAAGCTGATCAGCTTAAATTGTAAAATTTCCCTGTGTTCTGCAGATCTATGGAATTGAAGATCTTTTTAAGAAAATAGCTCTCTACTTACACTTAGACTTCATCTGTCAATGGCTAAATTCCATTACTCAGTTTCCTTTTTGGAAGTTCTTTATTTAGTGAAAATCGCACTCAAACGCTCAATTACTGAGCAGTCATCCAATTTCATGATCTACAAGAAAATGATGGTTTTGCAGGGAAAAAAATCCTTGTACCTTATGAATGATTAGCTGTTGATAATATGACTTTTTATATTCAGGAATGGCATAGTAAATACGTATGCATGTATTTACTGTATGGAAATGAATTGCTAAAACTTTTTGTTTTATGAGCTGTCAGCTGCATACTTCCTTTTGGTAGCTTTTGAAACTCAAATGCAAGTATCTTTCTGCATATATGTAAAATACAAATATAAACTGAAAAAATCCTGTGATTTTGCAACCCTTTTTTAAAAATCACTTAAATGGAAATACTAGCAATATGATTATATAAAAAACATAGAGTTAAATCTCAGATATTTGCTTGGAAGAAATACATACCAGAAAACAATGGAAAATTCCTCAGTAATGAACAGTAGCATGTACACCCATCCTGTACAAATTTTGCGTCTTTGTATTCTCACATTCAACTACTTGGATTTTCTGGAAATGTATTAAAACTCGATATAATTTGTTTGGGTTTTTTCCAGATAATGAAGCAAGTACCAGTTAGATTTGACCCGAAAACTTTACATATACCAGCACATTCAGGTATGGATCTGCTGAAGATTCTAACAAGTTGTGCATGTGCTGCTGTAACTCACTATTGTAAGACCTGTACCTTCCCCTTGTAGATTATACATGGCCCCAGTTTCAGAACTCTTAATTTTTCCGAAACTATGGTTGTGTATGCAATGTTTTTAGCTAGACCAATTTTGAGTAGCCTTTTCAAGTACAAACACTTAAATGGTATTCCTTTCTCATCTGCTTTCTTGATTTACAAGCCCGTACTCAAAACTTCTGCCATGAGGCAGTGTTTAGTGTGGGAAAACCAGCATATTTTTTTTCCAACTGAGAGATTGAAACTGAAATATTCAACCAAATATATTAAAATATAATATATTAAATATATACTGCCAGTCCCACCTTTAATCATGAAATATAATGGCATTCATGTCCCAAAAGATAATGTGAAATTATTTGGGGTTTTTCTTTTTGTTGTTGTTAGTTTTCAATGTCTAGAAATATTTCTGAAAACGAAAGTCAGCTCATAGTCATACGTGTAACATTTCTCCCCCTGGAACATTTCCTCTAGTCTTTTTAAGGAAAATACTGGACTGTGCTTGAAGAGGGGTATCAGCCAGATATGTAGTCCTTCTAGAGTTCACATAGCACCCCTTCCTAGGCATAAGAGTTCATTTTTTCTTTCTGTAAAGTGTGTATTTTGAAGAGATAATTTGTTGAAGAAATTTTATATTTGGAAAGGAACACAATATCCTGAAAATATTTTTAATTTTATTCATCCAAAAGTGATCAGATTTTATTGCCTAAGGGGAATATTATGTTTCATATTACATTTAAGTAGTTGTCACATTGATGTTCTGATATGTTTTACTGTTGTCAGTATTTATTTAATATGGGACAGTGTTTTTTATTGTTGTAATGCTTTCAGAGTTGTAGCTTTCTTCTGGACAACTTTCTGATAGTTTTTGAAGATACTGAATTTGATGCTGCTCATCAGTAGTGATTAAAGATAACATGGAAAAATTTAGATGAATACCTGAAAGCCAAATCTGTTTTCACCTCTACTAATGTATATTTACCTGCATTAGAAGGTGTTGTTATTTAAATGTAAAATTGGCATAAAAGACAGAAAATGTGCTTTTAAATTGTCTATAGTGGAGCGCATTAGGATGGCAGAGAAGTTACTAATAAATAACTACCAAAACTGGAGGGAATGTATAGCTGCTAGATTGAAATTAACTGTTGAGACTGATAAGGAAGTCTGAAAAAAAATCTCAAATTTATGTGCTGTGGTCAATTAATTGAACCACAGGATATATGTTAATTGTCCATGTGACTTGATTTCTTTGTGTTCCTTCAGAAGTTGTTCATGTCCTGATTTGCTAAGGCTTAGCTAGGTGGATATCTACCTGTATGAGTGATTATACATGTTTTCAGTTTATTTATTGTGAGCAGATTTCACTGGTATTTGTTAGGTTTTGCCTCAAATTTACTTACAGGAAACTACATGTATTAATAATTAGTACTGCTGCCTTTCCTAAACATAATGCAAATAAATATTTCCTTAAACGAAGGATTTAGCAGGTTTGCACTTTCAAGAATGTTTTGAGGCTTTTATTTCTGAATTTTTATCCTTTATTTCTCTTCTTGCTTTCATTTTGATTCTGTAGTCTTCAGACATGAATTCTAACATGCTTCTTTAATATTTTAAGTCCTAAAGTTATAATTAGATTCAAAATTCGTAACTTACTTATTCATGGTGATGTTACTTTGTAGTGTGTTAAAGCTACATCAAAGATCCAGTATCTTTAACTATTTGGTTTCCTTTTATGATTAGTTGAGAAGTTGTCATCTATGAAAGAAGTGGACTGGAATAGCTTCTTGAAAAGAGTATGTTCCCTGCTTGATTCCAGCGAGAAGAATACAGGAGCAGCACGTTCTAAACTGAACTTACTGTACTATCTGTGCACTTTGGTTGTCCACAAGGAGATTGCAAACAGGCTAATTAGCTCTCAGCTGGTAAGTAATAGAGCTTTGAAGGAATCAACATGGTTTGCATATTTGCCATTGTATCAAAAATTAGCTGCTTTTAGTTATGTTTGAAAAAATCAGTGGTGTGCTGGCAAAAATATGATGTTGATTAAAATAAAAAAACAAAAAAACAATTCCATGTTAGATTTTTAAAAAGAGCTGAGGGAAACTAACTCTTTGTCTTAGATTTCAGTTTTGTTGTATTAGGGAAAATGTTGGGGTAAAAACTAACCTTCATGAAGAGTGTAAAATAATGTAGGGTGATAAATTAGTCTTTGTAAATCATTAAGTGGCAAAGGATAATGTAAAGAGTTCATGTATTAATTGTTAAATTAAGTTTATTTGGTCATATATCTGTAAAGAATAGCAAGAAAACTTTCTGAAGAACAGGCAGTAAAACTTATAGTAAACAGGGCTTCAAGCAGTGACCATGCTCTCTGAAGAATCTGTTTTGGAGTTTCACATTTTAAAAGCTATTTTCTACCAGACAAACAATTTTACTAGTATGCTCTGTAGTGGTTTAACATATTACTTCAAGTTTTGCATGTGCAGAAGAGAAACAGACTTCCCCCCCACCCTCTTATATAAAGGTGTCACAGAAGCTATCCTAAGATGAGCACTTTTCATTTTGTTTATTAGTAAGTAAACTACTTTGCTCTCCTACATTTGTAATAGGGCACCTAAGTTAAAAGCTGAGATATGTTATTGTTAGATATAAGATACTAAAGACAAAATTGCACTACCAGAAAACCGTATGGAACAGCATTTAGGTTGGAAGCAGTGGTAGGTCTTACATCTTAGCATACCTGTGAAAACCAGAAACAGAATTGCTGGAAGGTATATTCTGTTATCACTGGAGAATTTGGACCAAGGGGAACAATAATCCAGTAACTGAATAGCCAATTAACAGAACATTTTAGAAATGAGTTAGTAATTATGCAGTTTGGTTCTTAAATGGCTGATTATATATATTAATATTATTATTCTGGTATTTACTAACTATTTTGATACCGATTCACAAAATCATTTAATATTTGTTTTATAATTCGGAATGAAAAAAAATTCTGACATTCAGGTACATGTTTAGTAGTTTAGTTTAAGGCAAAAATATAGAAAAATATTTGTAATTTTCCATTCAGGCTTTTTTATTTCTTTAATCAGTGTTTGCACATTATCTACAGTATCTATCTGTGATAATACTTTTAGCAAATGTTATCTAAATACATTTTTATGAAATTACTGATATTTTGATTTCTTTTTTATAATTTGGAACTCTCAGATAATTGAAATTCACTAATGTTTATTTATCTTCTTTGAACTATAGTTTCCTATATTGATACAGCAGTTACGTGCAGCTTCAAACTGGGATATGTAAGTAAAAACCATTTTAAATTAATATGTTTGAATACAGACTTGTCAGTGAATTTCATTAAAGATATTTGTTAACAGGTTATTTGAGAAGTTTTTTAGCTTGTCAGACTGCTGTAGTAACTGACTGGCAGTACAATGATATAAAACTGAATTTTTTTCATCATTGAATTAATATATTGCTATTTTACATTGCTAAGAGTTACAGAAACTCTGTAAAATTTTTATCTAGATAATATAGAACTTATTGTATCAAATAGAGTTACTTAAAATCACTGAATAAAATAACTCCATACCACAGTAGAGTAAAATAACTATAATGATAACTATTTTTTTCCCCCAACACCTGTCAGGAATAGTTCAATGTGATAGTGCCCTCTCCTGTTTGTTTCATAAACGTTGATTTTATTATTCCAATTTTTTCCTTTAATGAAACATTGAAAACTGACTTGCTGATACTTAATTTCTTTTTGTCGGCTCTCCTGAAAAGTCATATATTATCTATAGGGGTTTTCTTTATTGTATAAAAACTGAACATGAATGTGACTATTAGTAATCCTAACAAACTAAAGAACCTTCACACTTTACAGCTAGAGGAAAGAAATGTCTTTATGGATATATTTACTGTTAAATTAGGCTGAAACACTGAAGTAGCTTGTCGATAAAAAGAAAATAGAAATAAGAAGGAAATCTGAACTGTAAATAGGATGTCAAATTTTTCTGCCTTTAGCAACCTGTGTAGATTATAAACAAGATATAATTTTTTGTGTAGTATTTTGTAAATGTATTTCCTGCACCTACAAAATATGTATTTGATACACAGACGTGCTAATGTTGCTCGAGTGATTGGTTTATTGGCGTTACACTCATCTGAACTTGGAGAAAATGTACCTGTTTCTGAGGTAACTTTATTTATTTTTTTTCAGCAGGGAGTTTTTTAAATGCTTTTACTATTTTTGTCAGAAGTTTTCACAGCATTTTTTGTTTTGAACCCTGCTTTATTTTTAACTCATACGTAAAAAGTGTTAATATAATCTATTAATTAAATGTATAAATTTATGAGCTTGTTCTATGTAGTCGTAGTTCTGATCTTTACTAATCTGTGGCCACCAATGATAAAACTAGCATTTTTCTCTCCTTTTCATAAAATCGAGTAGACGCTGTTATACTTTTTGTGCATATAGGAAGAAGAAACTGACACAATTGGTTACACTGAAATGTAATTATTGCAATTAGTATAAAATAGTACAACTTGATTCTTAGAGATCTTTTTTTCAAAAAAGAATTTATTGAGATGGGACTAATTTGAGATTTCTCACAGTTCTTAAAGAATGTGTGTAAGGAAGGGCAAGTAATTTTCTTTGGAGAACAAGAGTGTTTTTAGTTCTTGTTGGATATTTCATGGTCAGTAGTTGACTTAAACAAAAGACTGATTCGATGAGGTGGTTTTACTGTCTTTTTCTTGCATGTGACACGTACACACAGATTGTGAAATCTTGACGAATTTGCTATTAAATGTGTGTTTCAATTGTGAATGAGACGACATTTCTTCTTCATGAGGTGAAGTCAGAACTTCGATTTAATGGGTATTTGAATGTAAGACCCAACTGCTAAACACAAGCTGTAAATATGCCTGCTTACTGTGCAAATCTGGTGTAAGAAGATACAATTAGTGGTTAATACCTGACTGTTTTGGAAATGCAACAAAGGAAGTTTTTTGCTGGTTGAGGTACCTCTGTTTCTTCTTAATGAATATTAGAAATGATTGTGATTATCTTGCTATGTTGCTTAACATTGCCATTCTGTAGTGAAAGCTGAACTCAAAACGTTATTGTTGTTACCTAGGGTTTGCTGTTTGTTTTGTGAAGTTCCAAAGTAGGGCAAAAGTCCTTATAGTTACATTCACTAAAGTTTGATCAAAGTCTTTGAATGCTGAGAGTTTGACAACAATTGAATTCCAGGTCACAATTTAAGTATGCTCTTCCATGTGGCAGATTTTTTTCTTTAAGTTAAAATACTCAAAAGTAATTTTGAGATGTCCATATGGCTTTTGGCTTCAGGTGTTTGTTCAGATGGTAAGCACTAATATGTTTAGCAATAGTTTCCCTAACTCCACAGTTTCCAGTAGAAAACACATATCCTAGTCAGCTTTTGTATTTAAAAGCAATAGATTGAAGTAGTTACACATTGACCTGTAATATTCTTTTGTTCAAAATGTTTCCAGTGTTCTTTTTTTTTTTTTATTTGAACATACAAGTCGTTTACAAATGGAGTTTAGCATTTTTAGAAGTATTCATATACTTCAAAAACCAAGTTAAGTCCAAGATCAGTGACATTTAAACTGAAGGACTAGAAAGGAAAACTAATTTTCATTTTAACTTTATGGCCCCATTTTTATGATAATTAAAATTAGTTTTTATATGCATTCATTGAGAAAATAAGGTGGGGTTTTTTAAATTAACAAGTCTGAGTTAAAAATGCATAGACTGTGCTTTATTTAATGACATTCATTCCAGATTTTTTCTCTCAAAGTAATATCTCTGAAATAAAAAATATTTTAGTGCTTACACAAAAATAGAATGAGGAAAAAAACTCATTGAATTCTAATATTTTCATGTGTTCAAATTTATTTTTGCATATGTAATTTAAAATCAAATAGCAGTAGGCAGTACACAAAACTCAGTAGTTCATTTATACGAAAAATAGGAAGGAGTCATTTAGGAATTTTGCATCTACAGTTGTATTCCCTCTGCTCCCTTCAAAGGAATCTGTGAGTTCATTGAACATTCTTGTTAACTGTCAGCTATTTAATGTTGTATGATGCTTTAAAAAACCCACCACAAACCAAACCTTTCTATCAGCATTATATACAGAATTAAATATAATGCTATAATTTATCCTCTCATATGAGCCATCTGATGCTTCAGGTAAAGTTTATTGGTGGCTGTTGCAATTTAGGAAATGTTAAAATCAAGCTGTGTCTTGAGCTGGATAACATAATCTAAAATGACACTCCAGGTCTAAAATGACAGATCCAGGTCTTAGAGTCTGAAGATACAGGAGATCTCTCTTGGTAGTTTTTTGTGTTTTCTTTCCTTTTCTATTCCTAGTGACTTCTAATTTGATTTGATAACTGTTAGATTTTTTGACCTGTTAAGTAGAAGTGATCTCCTCTGGCTCCAAAATTTGTTCCCAAGTGTGAAAAGTCAGTTGAGAGCTTGTGAACATGCAATTCTGGAATTATTTTTGCCACATATGTGTACCATGCTACTTATGTCGAGTTTTCTTTCCAGTTGTTATTACTCAGTCATGGCCCTTTTGCAGTTTTTTGTTACCTCATTATACACTCATCACTTACTTGTGGTTTCTTTTGTAGTTTTGAAGTAGCACAGGACCTGGTTGAGACTCATGCAGGTTGCCACTGCTGACTCTTACATATTAGAAAGCTGACTCTTTATTTCTATCCCCTACTGCCTTCTGCCCACGTAGACATTTATTTAAAGATAGTTCCTATACCCTTGAGGTTGAATCTGTACCATTACATTTTTTATTACAAATCATAGGAGCATTAATACCTAAAGAGGCAGAAAAACTTTAGGGAAGAAAAGAAGCCTCAACCTCATTTTACAAGCTAAAGTAAACTTTCACATAATGCATGCCAAAAGCCTTTAATTTACTTGTCTTTGAAAAATTAATGTTTTGGGGTTTTTAAAGTTGGTTTTTTTTCAGGGAAGCAGGGTACAGCAGTTTCCTTTGAATATAACCACCAGAGGTCACCAAAACACAAAATAAAATGAAAGTAAGCTACTTTTTTGCAGGCTAGAGAAGCGTGGAACAGTGTACTATCTTTATTCTGCTGATGTATTTAAATATGTAGGTCATATTAGAAAAAATTAGAATAAATGAATATTTATATTTGTAAATTCAATGGTGGTATTTCCAGTTAAGTATTTTTAAGAAGTATATTGCATTGATAAGACAAAGATTACACTGATCTTAGAATACAATAGGGGAATTGATCTCTTTTATAACTGCATATGAAAACCTTTTATGTGCAATTTCTTATATTGTGCAGCTGTAATAAAAGATTTTAATGGGTCATATGTTTTTTCCTGACTTAATGTAATTTTTTTCTCCCATGGTATTGGCCTTTATAAATCTGAAACATAATTTCCTCTTATTTATTGCTAGTTATTTTCGGAAAACACCTACACTTTAAGTTTTATTTTTATCTTTAAATATTGAAATTGGTTATTAAAATTCAGTGAAACCCATTCCTTCCAGGATTCTGTTCTTCATCTTGCAGGAAAAAAATTCTTCTGTAGTTAGACAGTCTGGTTTCCATGTGTATCTAATTTGGTGTATTTATTAACAGAAGCTATTGTCCTTTCCTTTCTGTGAATGTACTGGGTCCTCTGCCACATAGGATGCAACTACTCTGATGTGGCATTTCAGACTCACTCTACTAGTTTACTAATAGATGATAGCAATTTATCAGTTTGCCTCCATGTCAAGAAGCAGCGTCCTTCTCTGTCTGGTAGGAGACTACCCTGAAGTTGTTCTCTGCCTGACCTTTTTGGTGGCAAAATCTAGTCCTTTTGCGTACCTTTTTCAAATTTGCTAAATGGGAATATCAATCTCACCCTATGGCCTAGGCAGTTGTTCCTGCTTTTTATCAGACCTCAATCCACTGACTTACTGAGTGTTTAAAGGATTCAGAGAACCTGCTACAGCCTTCACATTGTGAGCTTCTTTAGAAAGCATTTGGCTTAATGTATTAAATGGCCCAATTAATAAACTAAATATCCCATGAGGGGTAACAGCATATCAGATTATCTCTATAATACTGAGCTTTGATTCCTTTGTTGAAGTGGTGAAATATCCAGATTTCTGTTTTACAAAATGAAACTCCATATAATTTGAGCCTTTTTATTTCTGACTTTTTATTAAAGTACAATTTAGTGGTTGTTTTCCAGAGCTGGAAAGCAGTTGTGTGGTTACAGGTGTAGTTTTATGACCTGTAACTCTAGCTAGCTCATTGTGTTTACATTGTTCACGGTCTACAGTTTGTCATTCAAATTCTTACAGAATGCCAATTTTAAGTCCTATTACTAGCTTACCTCTCTAATATCTCCTGTTTCTAGGCCTGTCCATGTCTGCCCATACTGTAGTGAGTTTCAAATAAAAATGGTTTGATTCGGCCATTTATTCCAAACCTATTTAGTTTTAATGCTGTTTTATTGTAAAATGACTTCATAAGTCTTCTCAAAAATGATCATAATTTTAGTGTATCCTAGTTTTCTTCGAGGGCCCTTTCCTTGTTTTGATCTGATATGTCTTATGTGGAAAAAACCCAACATGAAACATAACCTACCCAAATTAAAAAAATCTGTAGTCGGGAGATAGAATCTGTGGGAGAGTGTGTGAAAGTATTTACACATGCATATACACATACATTTTGTAAATTGCTTAAAACCTTACAGTTATCTTTCTGACATAATCAGGATTATCATTAATACTTTGATAATAGTGAAAGGAGTTCTATTTAAGTTTTTTGAGTGACTTCTAGTTAACTTTCAACCTCCATGATAAATTTATTCAAATTATTTTTAACAACCTGCTTCATTGATTTATAACTTACATACTTGCCTGGGGCACATGGCAGGAAAACAAATGAAAAATTGACATTTCTCAGGTAAGCTAGCAGAAACTCATGGTGTGTTTGAGAAAAGTTCTCCTGAATTAATGAAAAGAAAATGGAAATATAATTAAATTAACAGTGAATATATCTAGTGTGGCAACTCTGGGTTGTTGGAGAAAATATTAAGACCTTTTATCATAACTGAAAATTCTTCTTTTTCCTCTCAAAAATTGTTTTTATCAATCCGATTGATTTAGGTTGCTTTATGTTTGAAGTACAAACAAAGCTGGTAGTAGAAAACAAATTTTCAACCAGAAAGGAGAAAAAGTATATTGCTGATTTCAGAATTAAATAACTTTTTGCAATTTTCTTAAATTAATTGCCTGACTGAAACAAAGATTCTACCATTTTAAATTACATTTAATTGACACTGTTTTCATAGTCCATAAAATTTACTCTGTTTTCTTTGACAGGTGAAATAGTACATTTTTCCATTAAAATTATATTAGTGGTGCTGCTAGTATATCTGTTTATAATAGTCTTCACTTTAGTTCTTACAACAGTAAAACTGCTGTGTTGTTTTTAGGTATTTTCTACAATTTTGTTATTTTTGCTGTGATGAAGATCTGTGCCTCTAGGACCCTTTCCTTCAGCAGATAAATATCTATGTCTCTGCAAGTGATATGTATATGTGTCATATTTGTCATATACACTGGAAATACACTTGGGGTGTGAAAGGCTGGGTGAACTAGATGGAATAGTATTTCTGTAGTTAAAATAACTTAGCAGGAACTTTTTTTTTTTGTGGAAGAGTGAAATATTTACTTTCCTTATATTGCTACAGTATCAGCAGAACCATCGAATATGTACAGAAAAATAAACGTGCAGTTGGCATTCTGTCCATGAGCAAGAGAGACCACATGGAAAAAAAAAAGTTGTGCCTAAGCTCATGGAACAAATTATTTTTTCTATTAACTTTGGAAGACACATATCTGTGTAAGGCCTTAAATATTTCCTGACATTATTCTGATACTATTTATGTGATGTTTGCAAAGTCACATCATATAATATTGGGATTCTTTGTGGCATGCTGTAAGTTTGTTGTGTGTTTTTTTTTTTTTATTAAAGTTTGACATAGCTGAGACTTTTAATATATTTTTTAATATTTTCAATATATTTTTGGTAATTTAATTTTCTTTTACACCAACCAACTTTAGGCCTATGCAAATTGTACAATTTTCACACTGAACTGTTTAGTTCTTGCAACTAAGTGCTTACCTTAGAGAATTAACCTAAAAGAGAGCCCTTTTTCCACCTCCATTTGTCTTCCACTTGTGAATTAATCATATCATAGACTAGGAGCCAAGGAAAATAATCCAGCCTTTTCCCCTAAAGCACGCTTGATTGACACAATTAGGCTACAGCATGTTTTTATGATAGAAATTGCCCACTGGTGGTAGCTGAAAAGCCTAATTTCCTGCTGTCTTCTGATTACTACAAAAAAGACATTCAAACCAGACTCAGTTTAGGTAAGATCACTTGTATAGTACTTGTAGTCCTACATTTTCTTCTAGATACCAGACCTTTCAGCTATCATCTGGGGGAAAAAAAAGTTATTTTAGTCTGAAACACATTTTAAAAATAATTCTTTAGGGAAAAACTGTTGTTTTGTCCAGTTTGCATCTTTGCTGAGCAGAATGAAAGAATTTGCAGTAGTCAAAGGGAACTAATTTCAAAGAAAATTTGTGGAAAATCCCCTATATATTTTTTTAAAATATGAGATATTCTATGTAGAAATAATCAATCTAAAATATTCTTCATGTATGTTTTATTGATGGGCATTGATCTTTGAGTGTCATCAAATGGCTTCTAAAAAGTGGATAAAAGGCTTGGAAGAAGATGATGACTTAGAGTAACTTAAAATCAATTTGTGAAAAGAGTAAAAACAAGGAAGAGAAGAGGAAAAAAAGAAAGAAACATACTACTTCCTTCTATGTTTCTGCCAAACCTTATTCTGTGGAGACTGATTTCCAGTTTCAGTTTGCATTTTTAGATGTAAACCAGCTTCAGTTCGTCACCACTGACTTGAGTTTGGAAGGCAGAAATCTGTGCTTTTTGGGCTCCTGAGCAGTCTTTCTCTTCGTTTGCCTTTGGCAGAAATAAAAACAGGATCTTTTGCTGATAGAGGCAAATATTTTTATCTGATCCTTCCTGTGATTAAAAAGCTTGAAACTTAAGGGCTGGAGTAGAAATCAGGTGTATTCATTAATATCTGCTACTGAGCTCCTGTGTCATGACTGTCATGACAGACTGGGAGAAGTAAAACCTTTTTTTTTCCTTAAAAATAAAACCAAACACCCAAACAAACTCCAAAGCTTGTTAACAATGCTTTCACATCCATTTTTAATTTGTCACCAAATGTACCAGATTTATAAGTCAAATTGCTTCTATTTGTTTCTGATTTTAGCCCTTTGGGACCTATAATTAATTCCAAAGCAAGTTGAATCTGCTTTTGAGTTCATGACATCTACACATTTACTAAGACATCTTCCTCTAGCAATTTATGGAAAAGTTGAATAGATAACATTTTTCATAATGAGTCAATTTTGCGTTGTATTCCACCTGGAAAAATGTTACACCTCCATCTTATATTTTTCCCTAGAGGAGTTGTAGAGGAGTTGCAACAGGTTTTTTTGTGGTTTTTTTTTGTTGGTGGTGGTGGTGGTGGTTTTTTGGTTTTTTTTGTTTGTTTGTTTGTTGTTGGTTTTTGTGGGGGTTTTTTTTGTTTTATTTGTTTTTATGTTTTTTGGTTTTATTCTCTTCCCCCACCACCCTACCCTGCATTCTGGACATTAAAGCCAGATTCATAGTCTTGTAGTCAGACTTCTCTTCGTTCCTCCTTACTTCATGACCCAGTATGAGTTGTAATGTTCAGAGAAAGCTAGTTTGTTTGTTGTTCTTTTTTTTATATGCCCTTTTAAAGGTGAGTACTTGACTAGATTCATATCTGGTTGGTGGCACTAAAACCATGGCATACTTTCTCAACCTGGTGAGAGTGCTTTTCTCAGAGGAAAGTTAGATTGCTTTGCCATTACTTGCCCACATTACATGATATGTGTGTACTCACAAGAAAATGAACTAAAATATAATTTCCATTACGCTTGAGGCTTAGACAGTTTTTATCACTGTAAGGATTTGCAGAATTATGGAGGTATTTTAATTTCCACTAATACTTGCAGACAATCATCATAATAGATCAAAGATAGTAATGTTGTAAATCTGTTCATTGCCACTCTACAACTTAAGGTATAACATACCTTCTTTTTGAATATGTTATAATTTTCACTTCTGGAACATTGAAGCTGCAGGGAAACTTCTGGATACAGCTTAAAATAAATTGAGAATCTGCCACAGGTAGATAGATTGCACACACTATTATTGTAAATTAAAGCAATGACTGTCCAGATATGAAATTTTCTTCTTTCTTTCGTTTTTATAACTATACTGTATCTACTCAGTTTGACAGCTAGGGTAAAAGGTGTAGGCAATTTATTAAATTTAAGATGCTTTTACTGCACAGTGTAGGACTTGCAGTTCATTACTATTTAGTTCTGCAAAAGGGAAAATGTAAGCAGGTTGAAAAGAAAAAGAATATACTGTAGGTAAGAAAGAGAGTTTGTCAGTCTGTAGTTAAAATAAATTTGATTTTTCTGTTGTGCATTTTCCCACACATACTGTGGTGCTTTCTTTACCTTAAATTTATACTCCCCTTTAACACTGAATCAAAGTGTCTAGGCAGGTTTTTTTTTTTTCAAGTCTTATATTTTTCCTTATGAAAGGGTGAAAGAATATTTTAAATCACGTACAAATAACTATTGTTGAGATTAGAAGTGTCCTGTCAAGAGCAGGAAACAGTTTTTCTTCTTCCTTTTAGGTAATTTAAAATGTGTTTGTGAAATTATGAACACTTTATATTGTATAACAATTAATTTATTTTATAAAAGTGGTTGTGTTTCTAATAATGTGCTTATAATACAAATAATGAATCACAGCTTCCTGTTCCACAGCTTTTATTGTAGAGGACACAAGAAGATCATAAATAGGTTGTTGCCACAGACACTGTCAGTTCAGTGTGTGACATACTCTGTGAACCCCATTTCCTGCACCTGTATAATATTTGATTATTTAATTGTGTTCAGTGAAGGGAGGGAAATTACAGGGTAATTCTGTACTCTGTGTGCTCTCTCGAGAAAATGAGGCCATTATATGAGTATGGTAAATAAAGTCTTATATAAAAGAGGTTATGAGTGTCATCTGTAATGTGTGGTAATTATTTAATGTTTAGTGCCTTCTCCCATAGTACTTTATTCTTGTTATGGAACTTCTTACAGTTACTAAAATTAAGCCTTAATGGAAAAATTTATTATAATATATGAAGATAAGAACTATAAGATGTCATGCAACTTCTGTTTCTCTAACAAAATGTAGCAAATTTAGCACAAGTCAGTCACTAGTAGCTCAGATTTCTTCAGGCACTACTTCCCTATTGTGTAAAAATTAAAAAAAAACCCTTGAATTTATTGCAGTGTTGACTAGATATTTTGGCAATTTTTTTTAGTGCACAAGGAAGGAAATTACGTCTTAATATGAATTTAACACAGTTCTACCTCTTTTTTCATCCATATTTGAGGAAAGAGTAGGATTTAGATTATGATTACTTCCTTTTCTTATCACTTTAGGATAAAAATAATAACTAGAATCTCTTCAGAATAAAAATAATAACTTGTCCTAGAATCTTGAAAGAGAGTGAGAAACAATAATTTCTGTTCACCGATATGAAATACTGTTCTTGGATTTAAATTTCATTCATTTTAAATCTTAAATTCTTAATTTTAATGACAAACAAACAAAAGAAAACCCAAATCACAGAAGATGGATAATCTACACAGTATACTTAATGTTAATGACTGTTTTTTTAAACTTTGATTGAGTGGTAAGGCAGCCAAATAGAACTTAGTACAAGTGAATATAGTGAATATATAATTTGCTGCACACAAAGGTTAATGGTTTTATTTAATACAATACAGGATTTAGAGAACTGTAGGACTGCACACATAAATGTATTTAGATAATGTGTCATCAAGATTTTCCAATATATTAACCATGCTTTGGGAAAACAAGTATTGCAGGTGCAAAGCAGTATTAATACTGATATAAGGTTTTCTGCTGAATGAGATTCATCATTAAAACTGATAATTTTGAGCAGCCTGCCTTGATCCTTTATAGCAGATGTACAAATTTATTTGTATTTTCCTCGAGTTCTGCCTGCAAACAAACAAGTGTAAATTAGGTGTCAAGATGATTTGATGTCCCTAGCTAGTCTGCTGGAACTGTTCTCAGCAGCTTGTATTATCATACAGTTTGTCAATTTTGTGTAGTTAAATACTATCTCATGGTGGGTTCACCCTCAGTCTAAAGAGGCAGAGTTGAGGGACGTTAACTTGGTAAGTGTAAACTCTCTTAATGCCACAATGAGAAGGTACTTTTAATGGTACTGATTCCAGACTAATTCTCAAAATATATTTCATCACAAAAGCAAGAGTAATCCTGTATAGCTGTAGAAAGGAAATATAATAAAGGAGAAAATGCTGTCATTATGTGTTCACCATTTTGTGCAGAATTGCAGTTGAATAAACTTGACTACTACTTTCTCAAGCTGACATATTAGAATCTTTAAAACCTACTGATAAATTTCTTTCTTAAATATGAAAGTAAAGTTCTCTCTGGAATGGCGGGCTAATTAAAGTTCCTGTATAAAATTTGTAGACATTCTCTGAAAGCAGTTAAACAGTTGATGAGCATAGCACTACTTAAAAAATGGGGAGAAGGTCAAAGTTTGTTTAGTAGATCTTTTTGCTTTGATTTGAAGACTACATTTCCAGTTTTCAAATGATTTTGCTGTACAAAGATTGGAGTTATGAAGCTACTAAAGTCAGAAGGTGAAATAAAACAAGGGAAGTTGAGCAAAAAAAACTGCTTGGTGTTCCAAGGAAGAAAAAGTGCTTTACTGCCAAGTACTTTTGCATGGGAAAGTGATTTCTTTCTAGGTCACCCGCACAAGAGGAATCAAATTTTCTGATTTCCTTCCACCTCCTCTTCATAAATAACACGCACACACACACACACACACACACATACACATATGTATATAAGCTTTGCATACAGAAATTCATGAAATGCAAAAGATTAAAATGATATGTCCAGTTCTTACACAATAAGTCACCTGTAAACTTAGAGATCAGGAGACAAAAATTAAATAGTTCTTATCCTTTGATATAATATCTATGCAAAAAACATCATTAGAGGTTTCTTGCTGTTTGTTCTTTTTGTAACCTGATGGTGAGAACTTTCAGATCTTGTGACAGAAATGCAGGAAAAGCAAGCAGGCTTTTCTTTTCCTGGAAGATCTATTTCTGTTGTCCTGAGGGAAATGAAAGAACAGATAGCTGATAATCTGTCACCTGGACTAATCCTGTATTGCATTCTTCTCCATATTGCATATATAATGTTTTGTAATAATTATTTTTTTCTTTAATGCTTACTAAATCTCTTGCAAATGGCTCTTCAGCACAAGTGAAGAGTGTATCAGTAAGATGGCATTTGAGATAAAGCTTTTTATTTAGTAGTCCATTTTGCTTGACAAAATACATGTGTTGATTATTGATTCATTTTTTCAAAATTTAGGCCATTACACTTTTAACCGAACTAATCAGAGAGAACTTCAGAAACAGCAAATTGAAGCAATGCTTTTTACCAGCACTTGGAGAGCTGCTTTACCTCATAGCCAGCAAGGTAAGACTGAAAGTGATCCTTAAAAATTTGACAAATGTGAAAAAAATTCCCATGGAAAAGTTGACCAAAGAATCAAATTACTTAGTCATTTTTATAGTCAACTATTTCTGATCCTTCTGTCTTCTCTAATACTTACTCTACTTTAAGAGCTAGTCCAATAATTAACTTTATCTGAGATTAATTAAACAGCATTTTTCAAGTGCAGAATTTTAACTTCACAGAAGGGTTTAATCAGCCATCATAAGCACTGCTGGCCTCCAGGTGGCAGATCTAAGGGTTCAAACATCTAAGCTAGAGATGTTGATTAAATAGGATGTATGAGGACAGCCTGGAATATCAATAAATTGATATCTTAGCGTATCTTTATATCTAGTCCATGTTAGATGATATTGTAGCATGGTTGGATTCACATCACGGTGAAAAAGGAAATGAAGCGATCCTGACTAATTACAAATAGATGTGTGTTTAGTCTTGATTAAAACTGATTTAAACCTTCAGTCTAGAAATAATGGATTCACATTAGAAGTAATCAGAAGTAATCAGTTATTTGTAGAAAAATACTGTCAATGTTAAGTATTGAAGTTGACAGCTCCTTCAAACCATCACATTTCTTTTTCCTTATTCTAAGAATAAAATGCTCTTTTACTTAACAGAAATAAAGGTGTCTTTAAGCAGAAAAAGTCTAACCTTGGCTTCTCTGAAGTCTTTGTATTATCTGCATCATCTAATAGCTCTGAATGCTGACACGTTAGTTTAACAAATCAGTTGGTAATGGAGCAAAAGTGGCAAATGAATTGTTACTTTGGCTTTAGTTATGGCTTTATGCTGAATTTCCAGGTTTTATTTTCTTTATCTTCTAGCTCCTTTGCATGTTCCATGTGATGTAGTGGTTGCCTTGGTTTCTGTAGAATAACAAGCATTTTCTATTTTTGTTGGACAATTGCCAAAGTGTCAAATATGTGCTCACAGAACTTATAATGAGAAATTATGTTCTGAAAAATGCATCCATAGTCACAGTTGAAATGTTTTAATACTTGCTCAGTTTCCTCAGGAGAGGAGATCTGTACCTGCTATCTTCAAACGAATAAACTTGTTACGAACAGATAAAACACCAACTTGAAAAGTATATTTGGCAGGAATATTTTACATGGCTTGATTTTATTTGAAATTAAACTCTGATAGCTGAAACAATTCTGTTAACACTAATTGTATAACACCAAAATGATTTGCACAGATTTTTTCCTTCTGAAAATGTGAACTGACAAATTTTTCAGTCTGTGTATGAATTTCACAATGTTTGAAGCATTACAACTTGCATATAAATTTCAACTCTGTCATATTTCAAGGCTGGTTATACACACACACACACACACACACACACACACACAAATATTAATGTATTGCATTAGTTACAGCTAAGAAATTATTAGAGTGTACAAATAAATATTTGGACACATATGACCTCAAGACACTGTGTCTTGGTAAAATTTTAAAAATACCAGTGTGATTTGTATGCTTGGAAATACTAACCATTCAATTTTTTGAAGAAAAGTGCTTTTTAGTTTTCTATTCTATATGCATTTAACTTCAGAATACTGTAGTATTGTATGCATTTTGTTGCTCATTAAACTGCTGAACAGGAGTGCTGAATGACCTTGCCTAAAATCATATAACAAGTCAAGGGTAATATAATAAATGAAACCAGAAAGTTTATTGCCAGCTTTTATGTTTAAACAGCAAAGCCTTATGGCTTGACTAATAACGAAAAACAAGTAATAACTGCACCTAATTCATTAAGGACTATACACTTGTTTTTGTTTTTTCCTTCCATTTTGTGCTTTCTTTGTCCTGCTTGACTGTTTTATCCGCTAAATATTTTCTTTTAAACCGTAAGTTTTTGAGGTTGTGACTGATTTTATTTATTCATTTATTCATTGGGGTTTTGTGAAGTGTTTCTAGGTCCAGCCACAATTTTAATAATAAATAATGGTAAAGATTATTTATTTTTTATATGAACATTTGGTAAAATAAAAATGTAAAATACAAGATCACTGTTTGCACTTCTGTGGCTTAGAAAATACGGGGAAATGTCCAGATAATTGTAATGGTCCTGTGCAATCCTAAAATCTCATACTGTGCAGGTACTTGCTTATGAGTTCTCATAAGTAAGATCTTACACTCCATCTCTACATTTTTATTCCAAACAGAAGCCAAGAGCAATTCACAAGTAGCATGAGCAGACTCCAGGGAGCATGTTCTCATACTCAAGTGGATTGCCTTGGGGGAAAACTTTCAAGTTCTTTGTAATATTTTTATTCATTTTGTGTTCTTTATGGTTTTAGAGTGCAGAACCTAATGTTTAATCAAAATCAACATGGGCTGTAAGCAAAAAGTAGGAAGATTCCTCAGTATTTGGTGATATATTTAAGTTTATTAAGTGTCAAATGCTGTATGTTACGTTTAGGTAGTTAAGAATGGTACTAAGTTGCATACCCCTTTTGCCTTTTAAAATTTCTAAATAGAGATTAAACCTTGCAGAAAGTCTTTAATCAGTTTGAAGAATGGAAAAACTATTAATGTTTTAGATTACACAGTTTCTTACGGGTTTTTATTTTATATTACATTTAATATATATGATTACAAAAGAACTTGAAAGAATTTCTGGTTAAATTAGGTGATTACAATAAGAAACAGACTCATGCCAGTTCCACGATAGATTGGCATTTTAACTCTGTTTTGACTCCTAGTCGTGTCCTGCCTCTTCTAAACTTTTGCCTGTTACCTTTACTTTCTTGAAACTTGGGCTGTGTTTTTTTAAACTTACACACAATGCATTGGAAAGCAAATGGTGATTACTTCTCAGCATGTTCTTACTCAGATAAGATAGAGGAGGTGAAATGAAGTGGATCTGATGGATGTCAAGCCACTCTTGTTATTATTGTTTATATTGTCCCATACATCCTAATAAAAGTTAGCAGAAAAAAAGCTTACAAATGCAATATTTAACAGACTCATTTTCTCTATGGATATATGTGGCAGATAAAGTTTTGTTTTCAATAAAGAAGGAAAATTAATTTTACTAGACAATTCAGTAATAGTCTTCCATGCTAATGTGCCATTCTTTAATTAAATGTCTGAAATGATCATATCATGTATGTTGTATTACTGTAAGCCACGCAGAAACCAGCAAATTTAGAAAGTATAATTTGTTTCTACATCATTAGCCCCCACTTTGCCTATCCTATCCCTTTTATTAAAACCAGTTCATTGGAATGCTAAAAATAATTTGAGAATATAATTAGTAGAGTTCAAGAATTGTGTAATTTCTGAAGAAATTATTGTTTGTCATCCTCTATCTACTTAATAAAACAAGTTTTTCATGATTTCGTGGCCTGTCATCTTCACACCATCTAATACCTATTATTTCTCACTTTCTTTCCCAAAAGAGGCTATATTTTTTCCACTTGCTAATATCTCTGTGTTACTAGCCTGGATATGGAAGTTGCTGCAGTTAAATCTCAGTGATATCCAAATGTCCCCTTTTAAACTTAAAATTTTACAATAGGCTATTACTGGGAGAGGGGGAAGTGAAATTCGCTTGTAATGGAAAAATTAAGCTCTTATTCAACTAGTGGTGAATCAGCCTCTCTAACGGTGATTTCAAGGAAATATACAGTAAAATCTTGAAACAGTGTTCATATGTACTGAAGGCTATATCATACAGTAAATTTTCTTAAACCCTTGGTATCTCTCTGTATGACTTCGAGCATTTTTTTCAAAAGAAAGTTTACTTTTTTTCCTTTTTACCTACCAAAAAAAAATTAAGTTTGCTTGTTTGGTATAAATCACATTTAAAGAGAAGCATTTCTACTCTTAGTGGTCAGTTGGCTCTCTCTGAAGTGCTCAAAATGGTTGAGAGGAATGAAAGTACAGACACTTCGTTATGTCTGTGTGAATTAGAATGAATTGATGAAATGTAGAAAGATTAGGGCAAACTCTGTTATGGATTTTGGAGGCTACTTAAATAAGCTAATAAAATATCAATCTCAGTGCTGTACATGAAATAACATTAAGTAGTAATAATGTCCTGAAATTTAATATATTTAATTGCATATGTTAATTTGAAATGTGTAAAATATGAACCCTATTAAGAACGTGCTACCCATTTTTTATGTGACTGAGGTTGTTGTGATTTTTTGATTTAATCAGTCATGCCATTGGCTTCATTTCAGGAGGAAAAAGGGGAGCACTCCAGGGAATGCTGGGCTGTTCCCTCAGCTGCTTACACTGTGCTAATGAGGTGTCTTCGGGAAGGGGTAAGGCTCTTTCATGGTCCTCAGTAGAATTTCTCCACAGTAATAACCCTTTAGGCATTGTGTGAGGATTGTAGCCTGCAGCGTTGCAGTACCTTGTCAACCAAGGGTTGCTCTTGAATTTAAATAATCATAAGACCGTGACCTAAGCAGGAGATTAATGCAGTTGTTCTCTGTACATTCAACATTTATCAATTGCTGCTTGTGTTGGGAGAAATGGGATAGTAAATAAAAATTGTTGTTAATAAATGTAAAATTTGTTAATGATGGAGGCATCTTTTAAGAAATGTTCTGACAGTTTGTGCTATCCTCTGTTGCAATTTGAATTTCATACATCTTTGTAAATCTTTGAGCAAGATTTAAGTTTCTTCCTTGAAGTGGATGATACACATTTTTTAAAAGTGCATTGTTATCCTACTGGCTTGTCAGCATTCTTTTGAGACAAAAAAAGAAATAGTAATTAGGTTTATTCTCATACATGTGCTACACTGTGTTCTTCATTGGTTTTGGTGATGCCTTAGCTGTGCTAGAAGAAGGGAAAGAAATATGCCTATAGTTCCATTTGTAAAATGAAAAAGAATTGAGTGGAGGGTTTACATGCACTGTTTGCATGAGACCACTTTATTTTTGCCCAAGGCAAAGCTCAAGGCAGAAAACGTCAGAGGTTGCTAGAAGGTGGAAAGCACGAGGAAATACCTTTTTTCCTTCCTTTTTAAGATCTTTATTGCCTACAGATTGTGATTAATAAAGCAAGAGCCTAGATGCATTTTAATATCTTCAAACCTTCACGTGACCAAGATCACAGAACTGAGTTTGTATTGTAGACAATTTCCAGCTCATAATTAGAGTAAGATGTCACTCTAAGGCACAGTAGTGAGATGCTATTTAATTATAAATTTAGTAATGGAAGATTTGCTGTTTATGAATATACAGTGTGCAGAAACTAAATCAAGACATCCATAAGACATTTATTCTTATAAAATAAAATCACTTCTTAGTCCTGAAATATGTCAAATTTTTCTTAATAATTTATCTTGGTATATTTTTTTCTTGAAGAAATGACACAAAATAGATGTGCATTTGCCATGTAATAGTTCAGATTAAATTTAATTAAGCATAAATTAAAAGTTGTGTCTAGGCTAACCAAGTACATCTGTGCACTTCTACACTTTCTGTTTGTGAAGATGCTCATTGGTAATGTAGATAGATATATTTTTAAAACATGTTTGAAGCTGTAAAACTGCAGGACTTTAGGATGAAATGGACCTCTGGAGGGCATCTAATCCAACTTCCTGTTCACAGTAGGTCTAAATAGATCAGGTTGCTTAGGGACATGTCTGTTTCAGTCTTGAATGTCTCTAATAATTATATGGTCCCACCATCTCCTTGAGCGATCCATGCCCTTCCTTAATAGGGAAAAGTTTTTACTTGTTTATGATTGGAGTTTTCACTGCTGGCCATTGCCTCTTGTCCTGTGGCTGTGCAGCTGTGAAAACATTTGTCACCAGCTTTTCTTCATTACAAGGAAGTAAGCTTTGCATTCATATATTAATAATTTAAAAAAACCAAAAACATAATGAATTAATTGTAATTGTTCTAAGCTCAGTTGTGGGTTAAGTAAATTTTACTTCAGGATGTTTTCTGAAGTGATTATGGGCATATTGTCTCAGTATTTATGAAAATGGCAAACTTTAACTTTTTGTGATAAAGTCTGAACTACTGCAGTGCATTGTATATACATTATAAATATTAACTTCTAGTTTTTATTGCCATTTAGGAGGCTTTATTTGATATATTTAGTAAAAATTAAAGAAAATAAGAGCAGTTCATATCATTCAATACTAAGGTTTTTATAACTTTGAATTTTGTAAGTTAAGTTCACTGTTCTTGAATTTCATTGTGAACTACTCTGAAGTGTTCTTGGACTTCTGAGGTTTTATAAGATTTGTCATTATCAAAGCAGAATTGCCCTCTGAAACAGAACAGTAGAAGAGGAAGAAGTTTGAAATATGTGTGTCTCTTTATTTGCCTATAAAAGAACAAAATGTTCAGAAAATGCAGGTAGTGTCATTTCCACATACCTTCTGTGCCTGAAAATCTAACAGTGACAAAAATATGTATAAGTCAGTGAAAGGAGTTTAGGGTGATGGAAGTAGAAGATTGGGAAAGTCATTTATCTGTAGGGGAGTACAAGTTCAGATTTCCTGCATTTCAGTGTTGTTAACTTGAGATAGAAGCTGATTTTCAACTCAGGCAAAGAATAGTTGAGTTCAATTATACGTCAAAGTAAGGGAATTGGTACATTCATAATTAAGTAAATGATAGGCTTGATTTGACATGCTTAGTCTTGGTATAGTATTGCGGTCTGTCAGAATGCATGTAGTAAACATTCCAATACTTATTTGCTAATTTTTTCCAACAACTGTTTCCAACAGTGTTTCCAACAGTGAAACAAAATGCCTGTTCAAGTCATTTGTTTAAGTTCAACTTCTAAATATTTGTGTGCAATCTCTAAGTTAGGAAGGTCCTGACTTCTACCATTAAAGTGTATAGCTGTTAGAGTTCCTATGTAATCCAGTCATGGAAGGTACTTTCTGTGTCAGAAAGAATATTTTTATTTGAGTACCTAGTGCTAATGTGACAACCATTTTTTTTAATGCACTTTGCTTTATTAATTCAAAACTGCTTTGATTAAGTACCCCTATGGGAATCAGTGGATCATCCTGTCTCTGATTTGAATTTGTCATTGACTCTGCATATATTTTTTTCTCTTTATTATATTTAATACTCTTAACTAAGTGAAATCTTCAGTTTAGTTTCTGTTTAACATTTGCTTCTATTCAGTCAATCCTTTCACATTTTTGCTTCTCTAATTTATCCCTTACATTTGTCCCTCCCTTCAGATCCTCCCTAGTCTTAGAATTGATAATCTTTCCTATATCCAAACCACATTTTGATGTGTTTTATAGTTTTTCTTCTCTGATTTGGTCTGGATTATGTTGCTTGGATGAGGTCTCTCCCTGAAACTATACAGTGAAGTCAGAGACTTTGTGCAAGCCTCCTTTTTAGTCTTCCTGAGAATGGAACCATTGAAAAATTGTTCAGAAAGTTGGTATCTGTCCATTTCTGCTCACAAGTGGCATGTAAATGTAAAGTGCACCATTACATGCAATTTTATTAATAACTTCATAGAATCTCAAAAAAATATATGCTGGCAATACACTTTGCATGGATAAATGAATATATGCATATTAGCTGTGCCTGGCTTTTGAAAGGTGCATAACCCTCTCATTTTATGGAGTGGCAAATGCAGAATATATTTGAATCAGAAATAGAGAATGAGTTTATGAAGGATAATTTTCTGTCTCTTGGGTGTGCAAGATACAGCATAAGCAAGATTTTTAATAAATGAGATCTTGCCAGAAAGCCATATAGTGCACATTTCCCTCTTCCATATGGACTTCTTCCTTTATGAGGGAGCAAGATGTAAGTCTGAGGGCTTTGGTTCTGAACCAAATGAGAAAATCTAATAATAAAATAAATCTTTAAAAAATAATTGCCAATATGTAATACAAGTTCGTTTTGTAATGTATATTCTTAGTCAGAACTGTTCCTTGATAGTGAATTTGCAGGAGAAAGGAGAATTGTGAGGAGAGGAGAATAAAATCACAACTGTTTTCTCTGAAAGTATAGTACAGCCTATAGTATAATAGGATCAGTTTGAATCATATATACTCTCAATTATATTTCTGCTTTAGACATTAGTTCTTTTTTTGGCAGAACTGCCTATAGAATAAGAGTAATTCTCTGAATCATATTCATTATCACTTTAATTCTCCAGTTCACTGCCAGAATTAAAAATAAAATGAAGGTATTTAAAAGGTTTTTTCCTGCATATTTACTCTTCTCTCTAAGGCTTGAGGTTGCAAAACTAAGATTTAATTCTTAGAATCATTAATGCTTTGAAGGCTACCGCTTTACTTCATTAGGTTCTATTTGTAGGTTTTTATTCTGTCTTCTTAGATTAATGGAAGAAGTGTATTTAGAAGTTGATTTAGAAGAATTACGTGGAATGCACTAAATCCTTTAGCTTTCAATGTTTTTTTTTTTTATCAGTATTATACTAAAGGGTATATATCTATATTTAGTATCAGATGAGAGAATCATAGAATGTCCAATTTGGAAGGGACCCATAGAGACCTTCTCCTGTCCTGCACAGGGCATACCAAGAGTCACACCATGTGCCCGAGGTGTCGTCCAATCTCCTCTTGAACTCTGCTAAGCTCAGTGCTGTGACCACTTCCCTGGACAGTCTGTTCCAATGCCTGACCACCCTCTGGGTGAAAAACCTTTTCCTAATATCCAACCTAAACCTTCCCTGACACAGCATCATGCTGTTCCTATCACTGATGACCAGAGAGGAGGGATCAGTGTCTGCCCCTCCACTTCCCCTCATGAGGAAGTTATAACTGCAGTGAGATTTCCTCTCAGTCTCCTCCAGGCTGAACAAAACCAAGTGACCTCAGCCGCTACTCATATTGCTCCCCTTCATGGCCCCTCACTATCTTCATTGTCCTCCTTTGGATGCTTTCTGACAGCTTAACATATTTTTTATATTGTGACACCCAAACCTGGCCCCAGCACTCGAGGTGAGGCCACCCCAGTGCAGAGAAGAGCAGGACAATGCCTTCCCTTGCCCGGCTGGTGATGCTGTCCCTGATGTCCCCCAGGACATGTTTGGCCCTCCTGGCTGCCAGAGCACTGCTGACTCATGTTCAACTTGTCATCAGCCAGGACTCTCAAGTCTTTTTTCCACAGAGCTGCTCTCCAGCCTCTTATTCCCCAGTCTATCCATACATCCAGGGTTGTCCCAACCCAAGTGCAGAATCTGGTACTTGCCCTTCTTAAACTTCATATGGTTGCTGATTGCCCAGACTTCTAATTTGTTGGTGTCTCTCTGCAGGGCCTCTCTGCCTTCAATGGGTCAGCAGCTTCTCGCAACTTAGTTTTGTCACTAAACCTAATTTGAAATGATCAAAAAATATTTTGTCCTAACTTTTAATAAAAGGAAGTTATGCTATTTTTTAGTAATATGTTAGTTAGCATAGTGACTGTAACTTTAGTGCTTCCAAAATTTTTGCTGCACTGTTAAATTTATATACTCAGTAAAAATATCCAATAGATTCAGTTATTTTAAAAAAATGGAAGTAGATGTTTTTATAATGTTGATTTACCTCTTTTGGCCTCCCCCCCCCTCCCCCATCCCCCTCAATTAAAATGGAAAGACTTGATTAAAAGGAGTTTCTTTTTCAGTAGTTTGCAACTTTTTATCCTTTGAGTATTTGCATTTTCACTCAAGGCTCTTTTTCATTTAGCATCCCTAATTTCCCTGGAAACATATATCTGCAAGTGTTCAACATGACTGAAAATTAAGAGGTTTGAGTATGTTTTATTAAACTAGTTGAAATCTAAACCCATTGAAAATAAAGTACGTGAAAATAAAGTGCTTCTTTTTTTATACAGTTCTATTCATAGTTTTAGATTTCATGCAGTTCATGATGTAGACAGAGATATGGACTGACATATGGAACTGCTTTACTCATATCTTGAAGATCCATTTCTGTTCACTAAAATAGCTTATGTCCTGGTAACATCAGGATGACTCCTTTAGTTAAGAGGCCAAATATTAGGTCAGGCTTGCCTTGCAGACAGCTAATTAAGCAAAAGGTGGCACAAGTCTTGTCACTTAGTGCTCAGGAGCAGATACCAGAGGTATGGAAGGTCCCAGGTGGCAGTAAATAGAATTACTTTAGCAGCATCATTGAGCTTTTAGAGCACAGTAGTGATACATGATCATTTTGTAGTCAAAGTAGCAGGACAAGCTGGAACAGGGCATAACTCATCCCATCAGTGTTTGAAAGGAAATAAAGCACATCATCAGGACCAAACTTGGGAAAGAAAAGCTGCAATTGCCCCTGAAAATTTCTTAACATTAATAATAGCTATTATCCACTATATATTGCTTTAATTATGATTAATTAATGGGATTATAGTTCATTTATTAAATGTTTATGCCTGCTTAAATTAGGAGTGGAGTCCCAATTGACAATCTTAGTAATCACTTCATATGTAAGAGAGGCTTAACTTGACAATTATGTTTCAGTTATGGATTCGATTGTTATATGCATAATTTTAGTCAATTTGATAAATGCATTTATTTTTACGCATGTATTTTTAACTGTATGCCCCTAAAAAGACTGCAATGCAGAAGTATAATTCACAGGAAAAAAAAGTTTAAAACTGAATGTTATGTATAAAATGTTTTCAGAATTTTAATTTTAGTAGATGTGTATGAGTATCTGTGTATTTAGGTCGTTAATACATCAAAATAATGCAATATTTTGCAGTAATCAAAACTGTAAAAAGAGAGAAGCCTAAATTTTCTTTGGTTTTACAGCTGCAAATAAGAAGGAAGACCACAGAATTCAGTGGAATTTTTGCATATGTGCAACCACTTTAGATGGAAATTGACTTTGGTATTTCTGTTAAATATTTTGAGTAGAGCTGCAGTTCTTCGAAAGAACAGGAAGTATTATAATGAAAATGATGAATACAGCCTTTCTTTTTCTTTTTTTTTGGCAGCATTATACTAGAGTTTCCAAATATTTCTACATCTAAAATCTGTATTTAGCTCTACTAAGTCAGTAGAAGGAAAAGTGAATGTTGAATATATTTTTAATTAAGTATAAGTTCTCCCCTTCTGCAAGGCTTTTGTACTACTTTCTGAAAGGTTTCACTGTCATTGCTCACAGTTATTGGTGGCTCTGATTGTAAAGATAACTGTCAGAAATCCAAAGCTTAGTAGGCTAAAATAAAGATCAGTTTAAGAAAGAAATCAGTTAGATATTATGATGAATTATTTGTGAAGCCAGACTATAAGGAAAAATTGAATTATAAAAATAATATTAAAATTTATTCTTGCTGAATTCAAGATGCTATTTAAAACATTGTTGAAGGACTTCACTTTTTTTGTAGTTCAGGACTGAGATGAGGTGAGGCAATGCAGAGCCAAAATAACACCAGCAATGTGTCTTCCAGTTCTGTTAAAAACTTTGATTTTAAATGAAAATTATCTGATTAGTACTAAAAATACGAAGGATTCAGGATCTCATATAGAAATTTCAGACTTCTTGTAGTAAATGGGACTTAATAATTTATCCTAAGTATTGGTCAGGTTTGTCTGCTTCAGAAGAAAAAAAGGGAGTTATGGAACAACTTAATTTGCAAGAAGTCTTTGTCTTTATCCTAAGATTTGTTGACTCTTCTGAATAAAGAGCGTTTAATGTATTTTTTTCCTAATGTAACTGAATATCTCTTAATTGTGCTGTTCAGAGCATGTTCTAGTAATGAGTGTTGACACAAGTTCATTCATTTATAAAGCACTGATCATGGAACACCTCTAATATAATGAAAGCTTTTCATTTGTAATGACTGCATTTAATTTAGGGTGATTATTTGGAGAAGAAAGGTTTTGTATTAAATTATACTTGTATTAAATTGTGCTTGTAGTAGAAGAGCAAGTGGGGGGAAGTAGGATCTGTGAATGTAATTTTGTCATCAGGTGAGGTTTCTTGAAAACGTAGTTTTGCAAGTATCAAAAAGAATCAAGAAACCACGTCAATTTACGAAGAAATTAGAAACATTTGCAAATGTGTTTTCCTTCTTCTCCTTCCTATAGGAAGAGCGGGTAGTGAACCATTTAGCAGCAAAGATAATTGAGAATGTTTGTACTACTCGTTCATGCCATGCACAAGGATTTATTACAGGAGAAATTGGACCTGTCTTGTGGTGTCTTTTCACACATTCTACAGGAGATTCTTTGAAGATAACTCCTATTTCGGTAAGGAATTTCCTTTTGTGGTAGTGTAATGCTTTGGCGTTTGGTCTGAAAGACCTTCTGAATTGGAACTGAAATATATTTGAGCGTGTTTGTTGTGTGTTTGTGTTTGTTGTATTTCAGATGACATTAAAATATATTTGAAAGATTTCTGAAATTGAAAAATGCATTTATTGCAGTTCAGTGCTTATGAATAGTTCTTATTAGTCATCATTTTCCAGAACATATATTTCCTTATTGAGTTATGTTTAAAAAGTTTAACCTTTCAAAGAAACTATTAAATTCTTGCAAAATTGAAATTTCTCTTTTTGTATGGTGTTTCAAGTAAGAATTGTTTATTCTCTTTATCAAAGACTTGTTTAGAAGACCTTGTTGAATTAATCATGTTTCTTTG